>OY725322.1:68244317-69444317 GCA_963242795.1 Inga leiocalycina
ATGAATGATGCAGTAATAGGTCCGCTACTATCTAAAGGGACTCGGTGATAGGGAACTAGATTGCATGGGGCATCATAAGGGGTGGTTTAAAGGAATAGAAGTTCCCAGTCCAACCTTCCACTTTAGATGATTAGTAACTATCTAAGTGCATTTACTGATACCTTTCCATATTCAAGAAGAGTTATAAGGATTCTTTGCCAATTCAGCACTATTTATGTCAATATATTTAGTCCTCAGAGTTTCATATACTAGTAATCTAGATTCAGATGAGAGAATTCTCCATATTTGCTTAGCAAGAAGGGCATTATTAACCTGACTGATAGATCAGATTCTCAAACTTCCATTAGAGATAGACCTAAAAATAAAATCCTTATTTGCCAAGTGAATGTTTTTCCTATCACCATTGGTTCCCGAGAAGAAATTTGAACATCGAGAATCAATTGGATTACAGATATATTGCGGAAGTTTTATACATGAGATCACAAGAAGATTAAATCCCGAAAGCATAGATCTAACAAGAGTAACTCTAGAAGCTTGAGATAATAGTCTGGCCTTCCATGCTACAGTCCTTGATTCAATGGAATTAAGGACTTGTGAATATACTTGTGATTTGTTTATACCAAGATCCACCCATGTTTCAAGATATTTCCCCAATGCATCTGAAAAATTGATTCCAAAGAATTGAGAATAATGCATTTGAACATGTGGAATATTGGGGCTGAAAATGATTGAGGACTTTGAGAAATTGATGGCTTGACCTGACCAAGATGAGTAAATATCAAGAGAAGCCTTAATTGAGTTCACACTCTAATCAGCACATTTAAAGAAGAAAACTGAATCATTAGCATAGAGCAAATGTGATATTGGGTGAGCATTATTATTGATTTTGATTCTTTTCACATTCTTACCCTGTTCAAAAGAGTTCAAAATACAGGAGAGCATATTTGTTGCTAGGATATAAATGTAAGGGGATAGAGGGTCTCCTTGTCTTCTCCCTTTATTAGGATTCATAAAATGAGAGATTTGTCCATTGAAAATCACTTGACATTGCACAAAAATTATGCATTGCATTACCAAGACAATCCATTTATGAGGGAAATTCATTTGTTTGAACACAACATAGATGAAATCCCACGCGAGGCTATCAAAAGCCTTTGCAAAATCCACTTTTAAAGACGTCAATTTCTTCCCCCCCCCTGTTTAGTACTATGCACCTGATTCATAAGATCCGCTGCCAATAGAACATTATCTGTAATTTATCTACCTTTGAGTATGGGTGTTTAAATCCGGAACCAAGACCGGGATCCACCACTCCAAGTCCCGGTCTTGGTTTTTGGCCGGGATGCAAATTGCATCCCAGTCCCGGTTTGTTCCAGGTCCCGGTAATCCCGGGCGGGACCGGGATCAAACCGGGAATTCCTGGTTATTTTTTTAAAAAAAATTAAATTTAAAAAATATTATTATTTTAGTTAAATTTTCTATAATCTGGTGTTTAAAGTAACTATTTAACATCTAATAGGGCTATAATAATCACACAAATTGATCTAGAATGAAGAATAACATTTTATTATTATTATTATTATCACCTTCATCATTTTTGTTATTATTTTTATACATTATATAGTAGGATTAGTATCACGATATATATAGTTTAACTCCAACTAAATATGTGATACACATTTTATCAAATGGTAACTTAAATTATGGGATAAAAAATATAAAAATAAAATAATAACTTAGATTTTAAGAAAAAAAATAAAAAAAAATAAAAAAACCGGGACCGGGATCACAAGATGTGTGACCGGTCCCGATCCCGAGTCCCATAGATCCTGATCCTAGTTTTCCCGATCCCGACCGGGACGGGAAATTCCCGGAATCAAAATGTCCGGGACCGGGACCGGGACACTTTAAATACCCCTCCCTTTAAGAAAAGCACACTAAATATGGGCTACTACTTGATCTTGAACTTTTGTTGGGAAGAGGGATGTAAAGCTAATGGTCCTATATAAAGCTTTAAATTTAATATTTTGTGGTGGTAATTTTTTTTGGTTATTACTTTTAGCACAGAGAAAGAGAGACGTAGTGAAGCTGAATAATTCCTTTGAATTAATGTGTATCATTCAGTACATATATATGTGCTTTTTTTTTTTTTCTAAGCTAAGCAGAGGTATCTTCTTATAAAGTAATCTTATTTGAAGTATTGTCAGATACCAGTAAAGGCTACAACCTAGAAAACAAAATAAATTTTATAATAATTAAATTAATATTATTTATAATTAGTTATTTTTGACCAAATCATTAATATATTTTTATTAAATTGTTTGGAAGAAATAAAATATTATCAATAATATTAATTTAACCATGTCAAAAAAACAAAAGACGATATAGTGCTCGTTTGGAAGAGCTTATTTTTAGATAATAAGTGCTTATAATTCGTGATTCACGGTATACGAGGTAAGTATGTGAGAGGAGTTTTTTCTTGGCTTGCGTAAATTGGGCTTATTTTCTCAAAATAAGCTCTCCCAAACATGCCTATAGTGTCAGCCCAATAGGTCATGTTTTTCTCCCAAAGCGGGTATTGTTAGGCAAGGGCCTTTCAGTATAGGCCCATGCTATATGAGGCTCAGTGGATAATAAAATAGCCCCGGGGTGGGTGTGTGAGGCTTGATTGCCAGAAAGTATAAGTAAAGTATAAATAAAAAAGAAAGAGCTCCAATTTCATAGAAGTTGAGATGGCCGAGTTGGTCTAAGGCGCCAGATTAAGGTTCTGGTCCGAAAGGGCGTGGGTTCAAATCCCACTCTCAACAACTTGATTTTTTATTATATAATAATCTTTTTACTTTTATTTTTTTATAAATTTTTTCCTATATTTTACTATGTCTAACGCGCCTCATATAGTATGGGCCTATACCGAAAGGCCCTTAACTAGCAATACCTGTTTTGGTGTTGGCATAAAAAAAAGAAGCAATTGTTTGATATAAAAACATGACGTATTGGGCTAACACTACATCTTCTTACTTTTTTTTAGGGGAGTATCACCGCCATAACCCTTTGTTGGTACATTCAACATAATCTTAATAGACATAACAAATAGAATGTCACATAAAACTTTACCTTTGTCCAAGTAGCATGTTCATGCACACAAAATTAGTTTGTGCCATTTGAATCCCATTTTGGGTGCCTTTCATTTAAAAATTTTGTATGACAATTGAGGTTTAATTTTTAATACATTTAAACAATTAAAGTGCTTCAGTCTAGGCTCTTCTACATTCTTATACCCCATGTTTTTGAAATGTTATGCTCCTCCATCTTAGATATAAAGCCTACTTTGGAGTGAATTTCATTCATAAGTTTAAGACGTCTTTTCTTTTTATCTATTATATTTATTATTTTTTTTTCTAAACTAATTTACCTAACTTATAAATTAATATAATATAACATTGCATGGAAGTATGTTAGAAAAATCTTATTACATATATTATAATTAATTAATTAATTTAATTTTTACCTTCGATTAAGTAATTTATTTAGTTATTGTAAAAAATAATTATTTATTTAACTTTTTTAATGTTTCTAAATTAAATAAATAGATTTCTTTTAAGATTTGGTAATTATAAATTTCTATATTTTCATCTTTTATCAATCATTACATGAATATTGAGCAAATAAAAGGAATCATGTATCTAATCACTATGAATATCAAACATATAAATAGGGGTGGTAATTTAAATTTAATATTTTGTGGTGGTAATTTTTTTTGGTTATTACTTTTAGCACAGAGAAAGAGAGACGTAGTGAAGCTGAATAATTCCTTTGAATTAATGTGTATCATTCAGTACATATATATGTGCATTTTTTTTTCTAAGCTAAGCAGAGCTATCTTCTTATAAAGCAATCTTATTCGAAATACTGTCAGATACTAGTAAAGGCTACAACCTAGAAAACAAAATAAATTTTATAATAATTAAATTAATATTATTTATAATTAATTATTTTTGACCAAATCATTAATATATTTTTATTAAATTGTTTGGAAGAAATAAAATATTATCAATAATATTAATTTAATCATGTCAAAAAAAAACAAAAGACGATATAGTGTCAGCCCAATAGGTCATGTTTTTCTCCCAAAGCGGGTATTGTTAGGCAAGGGCCTTTCAGTATAGGCCCATGCTATATGAGGCTCAGTGGATAATAAAATAGCCCCGGGGTGGGTGTGTGAGGCTTGATTGCCAGAAAGTAAGAAAAGAATAAATAAAAAATAAAGAGCCCCAATTTCATAAACGTTGAGATGGCCGAGTTGGTCTAAGGCGCCAGATTAAGGTTCTGGTCCGAAAGGGCGTGGGTTCAAATCCCACTCTCAACAAACAACTTGATTTTTTATTATATAATAATCTTTTTACTTTTATTTTGTTATAAATTTTTTCCTATATTTTACTATGTCTAACGCGCCTCATATAGTATGGGCCTATACCGAAAGGTCCTTAACTAGCAATACCTGTTTTGGTGTTGGCCAAAAAAAAAGAAAAGCAATTCCTATTTTGGTATAAAAACATGACGTATTGGGCTAACGCTACATCTCCTTACTTTTTTTAAGGGGAGTATCACCGCCATAACCCTTTGTTGGTACATTCAACATAATCTTAATAGACATAATAAATAGAATGTCACATAAAACTTTACCTTTGTCCAAGTAGCAAGTTCATGCACAAAAAATTAGTTTGTGCCATTTGAATCCCATTTTGGGTGCCTTTCATTTAAAACTTTTGTATGACAATTGAGGTTTAATTTTTAATACATTTAAACAAGTATAGTGCTTCTGCCTAGGCTCTTCCACATTCTTATACCCAATGTTTTCGAAATGTTATATTCCTCGATCTTAGATATAAAGCTTACTTTGGAGTGAATTTCATTCATAAGTTTAAGAAGTCTTTTCTTTTTATCTATTATATTTATTTTTTTTCTAAACTAATTTATCTAACTTATAAATTAATATAATATAATTTTACATGGAAGTATGTTAGAAAAATCTTATTACATATATTATAATTAATTAATTAATTTAATTTTTACCTTCAATTAAGTAATTTATTTAGCTATTGTAAAAAAAATAATTTATTTAAATTTTTTAATGTCTCTAAATTAAATAGATATATTTCTTTTAATATTTGGTAATTATAAATATCTATATTTTCATCTTTTATCAATCATTACATGAATATTGAGCAAATAAAAGGAATCATGTATCTAAATCACTATGAATATCAAACATATAAAAAATATAGTATTTAATTACTTCAGCAATTTAGAATATATGTGTGTGTGTGTGTATAGAAACACACAAAGGTAATAACTATTTTACTTTGAAATATATTTTGATGTCAATCTAATTTAATAATTCATGGTAATAAATTTAATTCAATAAGTAATAAATAAATAAATAAATAAGATGGGAGAATCTCAAATAAATACCATATGAAATTTCAAAACCCCCAAAAATCTATTAACATTTGTAAAGGACATAAAGGTGACATGGATCAAATTTTTAAAATGTTGATGAATTTACTATAATGCTCTTAGTTTTTAAATTAAAAAAAAAAAAAAAGATTCCCCCCCCCCCAAGGTTTAGGTGTCCACAGTGCTCCCCTGGTCTGAATTGTCGCTGGAAAAAATGGAGGTTCAGTGATAAAGACAGAGACGATAGTGTGAAGGTAGTCAATGGTGGTTGAGAAGCAATTGAAGGAGGAAGGAATTGGTTGGGTGTTGTGGGTTCTGAGAGGTTACACTAGGAGAGAAGATATATGCAGCTGGAGGAACAGTTTGGTTGAGGATATTGGAGAAAGCCAGGAG
Source organism: Inga leiocalycina (assembly GCA_963242795.1). NCBI lineage: Eukaryota > Viridiplantae > Streptophyta > Magnoliopsida > Fabales > Fabaceae > Inga > Inga leiocalycina. The sequence continues at coordinate 68,250,168 of OY725322.1, forward strand.
GTTGAAGAAGAAGAAGGTGAATAATAATGAGATCGACAAAATGTGTAATGAGATTGATAAAATGAGTAATATGATTGACAAAATCCGTAAGTACTCGCAATATGTGTAAAGGATTGACACTAATTAAGTAATGATATTGACAAAATGAGTAATGAGATTGACAAGAATATTGGTGAATCTTGACTTATATGTTTTCATTAGCAAACCTTTTTGTCAAAATCATTATTAAATTTATCAATCCCATTACAAATTTTGGTGAAATGCCACAAATGTTGGTGAATCCTGACTTTACTCATTTAATCAATACATTTATTCATTTTGTTAAAGTCATTACTCACTTTGTCAAAGTTATTACTCGTTTTGTCAAAGTCATTACTCGTTAAGTAAAATCATCACTCTTTTAGTCCATAACTTAACTTATTTAGTCCATAGATTTATTCATTTTGTCAAAGTCATTACTCACTTTGTCAAAGTCATTACTTTTTTTGTCAAAATCATTGCTCATTAAGTAAAAACCATAACTCTTTTAGTCCATAACTCAACTTATTTAGTCAATAGATTTATTCATTTTGTTGAAGTCATTACTCGTTTTGTCAAAGCCATTACTCGTTTTATCTAAATCATTACTCTTTTAATCCATAATTTTACTCATTTAGTCAATACATTTATTCATTTAGCAATTCGGGTATAAATATTGACAACTTGAGATCTTCAAATGTCAACAACCTTGTAGTCAATTTCACAATTCTTTTCCTGTTTGGTTAAGACCATTACAAGACTTATCAATCCTTTTACGACTTTTGTCAATAAGGAAAACAATTTTGACAACAATAAATTTGATCTTTACCAAGCCATAAAAGAGGCTTTCTTCCAGAGCTTTGAACGATTCAGTTGAAAAAGAAAATATGATTCGCAAGTCCAAGTAACAAAACACATAGCCCAATGAGAAAAGTGGGGCCTATTATCGAAGTGTGGCCAAGAATGAAGCATTTGACTAAATCTCAATCATAAACACGATCCCCATCCATAACTACAACCCAACTACTAGATCGAGGTAGCTGCACATCTAGATGACGGTACCGAGCACTATTCTAGGATATTACGAAATGAAGAGAGAAAACTGAGTCTCATCATACCTCCATAGTCGTCGATGTTTAGCAAGAAGGAGAGGAATCAAATGGGAGTAGGAGGAAGGCATAGTGGTCAGACTTTGGCCTCCGGCAAAGTGGACGAACTAGACAAAGAAGACGGAGAAGAAGAGAGAATGAAGTGGAGAGAGAAGAGATGAAGGGATGAAAGGAAAAAACAAAGAAATGAGAGGAAGGGCATTTTTATCTTTTGTTCAAATATTCAAAACCCCAGATTCTTACCTGAATACCTCTCTATCCTTTGCATTTTTTTAGTAAATTTTTTGGGGTTTTACAATTTTATATGGTGTTTATCTGTCATTTTTCCCAAAAAGATGAGGCTGTTTATTGAATTGATTGTATTCCGCGTTTGCCAACTCATTGATGACTCAGTTACTTGATTCCTGAATATTTTTTATTTGAAGATAAGATAAAGACGCGGCAAATCGTTATTTGGAACATCACATACTAATTTGGAAAATCATTGTCATTAAAATAATTCTATGAGTATTATCATATACTTTTTTTGATATTATCTAATTTAATCTTTTATAAATAAACATGTTTATCATGATTTGATTCTTTTGATCTCATCATCGTCAATAATTCTTTTTTTTTTGTCAACAATCATCATCAATAATTCAATTAAATATTGTTAGATTTAATTATAATATTATTGAATCAAGTAATTATAAATAATTAACATTTTGTATCAAGAATTTTGTTCTTACATACTCCGTCCCATCCAAAATACAAGGTATTTAGAGAAGAAATCAAAACTATTAATGATTATTTTTTAATTTTACTTTTCTTTTATTGCGTTATACACTGTATATGAAAAAGAGAAGTGATACATATTTAAATATGGAAAAATTTGAAAAATTCTTTTATTTTAAGACAGATATATACCATTCAAAATGTTCCTTGTGCGGATGCTTTTCTATCTTAGTTTAAAATGTAATAAATATTACACGTCGTCCCATTATGTCCTTATCTCCATGGCAGGAGGGTCAAAATCGGCCTTTTCGTATTTAATTCAAATTTGATAATACAGATATTAAATAGTATATATGTCTAATTTTTTACGTAACATATATTTGTCTCTCCATTTATGCTTTTGTCTCTCTTTTGTTATTCAAGCTTATTTTATAGTTTACAATTTAAAAATTCAAATACGTTTGGTTGGTCTTGTGTAAAGATACCTTCCGTTATTCCTGTTCCTTTTCTCTTTTCAAAGCTATAAACGTCTGGTAAACAAAATAGAATCAGTTAGCTAGTCCCAAAATACAAAAATTGGCATTAATTTTATTTGAAAATCGGCCATGTTTTATAAAAGCATTTGTTGTAACATCTAATACACACACACACACACACACACACACTGGCCAACAAGTCCTCACAATCAGGTAAAAAACAAGTCTACATACATTGCATGGGAGTGACAAGCAAAAATAATCAATGAGGATAGTTTTCTTAATTTGATCAAAATTAAATTAAACACAAATCTAAGGTTCAATTTCATTATAAGGTGTTGACCCGCCGCAAACCTTAAATACATAACACGTTGTCGAGTCTATACAAATGATGTATAATGACATCTCCCGTTTTAAGAATATTACAGATCGATGGGTTAAACTAACCCTAAAAGTTACATATGTTATAAAGATTTACTCTCCCTTTATCGACTAGTCAATATGTTAAATTTGGATGCGTTAGATCATAAATGTGATTTATATATATATATATATTAGTTATAGTTATTTCCTAAAATTATAGAAATAATCCCAACAAAAAACCATGGTGTGATTTATACACACACATATATTATTAGTTATTACATAGGCTTGTAAAAAATGTATATATTTATTAATATTAACACATATAAATTAAAATTAAATACTTCCAAGGAAAACCCCTGAATCCAGTTTTTTTTAAAAAAAAATTAATAATAATAAAATCAAAAGGAAAACGTAAATCATGTTCCCCATGACCTTTCTCTCTCACTGTGCCTATATATAAAACCGCTCAACAGCCACTTTCCATGACTTTTATATGGAGCTGTTTCATTACCATTTAGTTTCTTCGTTTTATCTCTCCTAAGATTCTCTTCCTTGTTCAATCTTTCAGCATTTTCTAGCTACTCTCCCAGAAAATTCTTCTCTCTTCTCTGACGACAATGTCTGCGAAACCAATCTTGAATGCTCTCGAGGCTACCAATCGTAACTTCCAGCGCGCCGCTCGCTTGCTCGGATTGGATTCCAAGCTCGAGACGAGCCTGATGATCCCTTTTAGGGAGGTCAAGGTACATTTTTTTCCTCATATTTTCTCTATTCTTTTACTTTTCCGCGTTTTTTCCCCTTGCCTCTGAAGTTCGTATTCTCTCCGGAAAATATTATTTTCATGAGAGAGAGACATTACAGGTTTTCGTCTGTGATTTGTACTCAGATTTTTTTTTTCCTTTTTCAAGATTTTTATTTATTTATTTATTTTGGTTGTTGTTTATGGTAGAATGATGAAGATGTTCATAAAATGTTTTTGCGTTATGGTTTCATTATTTCACAAAATAGGTGGAGTGCAAGATCCCGAAGGATGATGGGAGTTTGGTGTCGTACATTGGGTATAGAGTACAGCACGACAATGCTCGTGGTCCCATGAAAGGAGGTATCAGATATCATCGTGAGGTAATTTGATCTGTTTTACAACTTCCCTTTCCTTCTTTTTAATTCTTTTGTTGGGGGGTTTCCTAAAATTAGGGGTCAAATCTAACGTTATTTAATGGATTTATTACTTTTCGTGGGTTTTATAAATATATATTGTTTGTAGTCGTTATCCGGTTTTTCCCAGAGCAAAAGACCAAAAAAAAAAAAAAGTATCCTGAAAATATTAGAAGGATGAATTAAGATGTTGACTTCGATAATGTCAAATCAACTTGAATGGATTAATTTGAAATTTTGGGATGTTATGAAATGACATCACTACTCGCACCTTTTATTTTATTTTTTAAAAAAATTTAACACCCCTTACCCGCCTAGGTCACTGGAGCTCTGATGCTCGCCGCCGGTAAGGGGTATAGGGTGCTTAATTAGATGACGTTTTAATAAAAAAATAAAAATAAAGGGTAATTATGTTTTTTACACAATAATTTAAAATTTCAAAGACTTATTTGAGATTATGAAAATTCACCATCTTAATTTGTTCTTTTGATATTTTTAGGATATTTTTATGTCTTTTCCCCTTTTTTTTTTCAATTTAATTTCAATTGAAAAACTTGACTTTTATTTACAAGAGGCATGTACCTGACAAATTTTTAATGGACTGGTATCTAAGGTAAATAAATTAGACACTCAGGTCTCTAGCAAATACTTTGATCTTAAATAAGACAAGCAAATATATACCCTTCGTTAATAACGTATACGCAAGTTTACGGAAACTTTTAGATATTGAAATTTCACCATTAAGAAATTATTTCTGGTCTATTCTCATTCTACCTTGCCGTAAAAGAATTTTCTACTTTTGCAATATTTGCGCACAAGGTCATTGGTTTAACTATGTAAAAATTTCTTCAGATCGACACGATAATAAGTCTAGGTATTGAAATTTCACCATTAAGAAATCATCACTGTCTATTCTCATTCTACCTTTCTGTTAAAAAAAAAAAAAAAAATTTCCCATTTTCTAACCTGCCTCTAATGCCAAATCGAGGTGGGTCTCCCTTGAAATCCTGGGACCCAGTCCAGATTATTTGCAAGAATTATCCTGTAAAGTTCACTCTTCGGCATTCTCTCGCCATTCGGACCATATTATTAGGACATCATCTTGCAAGTATCCAGACTGAACTACATTCTCACAATAGAGATTTTCCCTTAGGATCAGGTCGGATTCTAATAAATCATTGGTTTAATTATGTAAAAATTTCTTCAGACATGCTAATAAATCTTTTATAAGGGTCACACAGAATGCTAGACTAGATATAATATATATCATAGGTAAAGGCAGCTTTTTAGCATTTATAATTAGCCATTTGAATTGCTTGTTGATATCTAATGTATAATATAATACTCCCTCCAGTCCTAATTATAAGACAAATTTAACTTTTTTGGAGAAATTAAGGAAGCCAATTAAATCACTTTATAATATTTTTATTTTTATTTTTTTCTTCAAACTAATTAATTTGACTAATAAACTGATACATAATCTAAATATACTAAAAATATAAATACTCTAAAGTGATTTAATTGGCTTCCTTAATTTCTCCAAAAAAGTCAACTTTGTCTTATAATTAGGATCGGAGGGAGTAACATAAATGTAATCATCTTCATTGCTTGTGGATTTTATCCTCAAAAAATTATCACTTAACTAGGTGTTATATTGAAGGTTAATATTGATGAAGTAAATGCTCTTGCTCAACTTATGACCTGGAAGACTGCTGTGGTAGATCTTCCTTATGGTGGCGCCAAGGGTGGAATAGAATGCAACCCAAAAGATTTAAGCCCCAGTGAGTTGGAAAGGCTAACTCGTACGTTTACTCAGAAAATTCATGACCTTATTGGAATAAATACTGATATTCCAGCCCCTGACATGGGCACTAATTCTCAGGTATTTGCACTCTAAACATTATTGCAATTGTCATCGTCACTAAATTGAATCTTTCATGCAATGTTATCTTTTTCCACATGTATACCAAGTGCAGACAATGGCTTGGATTTTTGATGAGTATTCAAAGTTTCATGGCCATTCACCGGCTATTGTTACTGGAAAGCCTCTGGTAAGTATGCTTTATGACAATATTTTATGGGAAGATTGCATTTAGGTCCCAAATAATAGAAAATATGATAAAATGATCTATTGAAATCTTAAAATTGCATTTAAGTCTCGTGTGATTCTTTTACAATAAATTTCAATTGTCAAATGCCTATAGACTTGTCAATAGACGCCCATGAATTTGTCACACCATAAGCACCCATAAACTTGTCAGTGGACGCCTATGGACTTGTCAGTAGAATTAAAATTAATTGCAAAAAAATCCCATAGAACTTAAATGTAATTTTGAGATTTCAATGGACCATTTTATCATAGTTTCTCTTGTCCAATTTTCCCATATTTTATTCTAAAAAATAATTCAGAAAAAGAGTTACACGAACCCTCTTTTCATGATATGAATCTAAGCATCTGGGTGGATCACTGGGTCGGGAAGCAGCAACTGGGCGCGGAGTTGTTATTGCCACCCAAGCATTGCTTGCCGAACACAGCAAGTCACTGAAGGATTTGACATTTGTTATCCAGGTAACTTTGCTATTACATATAATTTTCTTTTTTAAGTAAAAGTTAATTAAGTTTCTCTTATGGGGAAGGAACATATTTTCAAGGGTTTTGGTAATGTGGGCTCATCGGTGGCAAGGCTTCTCCATGAAAGAGGTGGTAAGATCATTGCTGTAGGTGATATCACCGGTGCTGTTAAGAACCCAGATGGAATTGACATCCCAAAATTGCTCAAGCATAAAGAAAAAACTCTGAGTTTGAAGGATTTTGCTGGTGGGGATAATTTGGACCCTGCACAGCTGCTTGTATATGAATGTGACGTTCTAATTCCATGCGCCTTGGGCGGAGTTCTAAACAGGTTTTGACCTTTTGCTCAAAAGTTTTCATCTTTAGTGAAAAAAATTACTCCCTTCGGTTTTAAATATAAGACAAAGTTGATTTATTTTGGAGAGATTAAAGAAACTAAATAAGTTACTTAATTATATCATATATTGTGTATCCTTAAATTATATGTCAGTTTATTAGTCAAACTAATTAGTTTGGAGAAAAAAATAAAAATAAAAATTCTCTAAAGTAATTTAATAAGTTTCCTTAATCTTTTCAAAAAAGTTAATTTTATCTTATATTTAGGATCGGAAGGAGTAGGTTATACAACTGTATTTTTTTAGACATTGAGCTAGAAAACTGACATGGATGTTCACAAGACGTACAACTTGCATGTCTCTTCAATCATTCTTGTACTAAACCTTTTGGTCAACAACATACACTTAGCATGATAAAAAAAAAACAACATACACTTAGAATATTGATATAACTGTTACTTTAATTGCTAGAATAAGATAAAGTTATGCTCCTCTTACCATTCATTTTTGGGCATTGTGGCGAGAAATTGTCTCCATGATATGCGTAAATCATATGTTTGCAACAATAGGGACATAATTTTCTCAATTCCAATCGAGTAGATGTATTGTGTTGATTCTTTTTGAGTAATATATCTGAAAAAAACAGTTGATTTCTTATTAACGTTGTTTCAAAATTCGGGTTGTCTTGCTCCCTTGTTTTAGAGTTTGAATAAGCTTGGACATATGAAGTTCGATCATGATTGAATTAATTGATATTTGAAATTATAAAACTCTTGGCACTTATTTTGCTTTGTCTTCTAAAGAGAAATTGCTAGAGAAGTGAAGGCAAAGTTTATAATTGAGGCAGCAAATCATCCTACTGATCCAGAAGCTGATGAGGTAATATTGTAAAGTTTAACCTTAATTATTATTTGTGTGTATATAAAAGTATTAGTTCTCACACTCAAGTTTCCATTGCAGGTACTATCAAAGAAAGGTGTCGTAGTACTGCCAGATATATATGCAAATGCTGGAGGTGTCACTGTCAGCTATTTTGAGTGGGTTCAGGTAATTGATCGAAGTGCATAATCTATTATCTTATATGTTAATCATTTTCCCCTAAACTGATTTATCTAAATTATAAACTAATATATAATTTAATATTATACAGATTAGAAAAATCATGTTACATTTGTTATACTTAATTAACTAATTAAAATGATCATTTCATTGATCTATTCAAATTAGTTAAGTAACAATTATATTAAGAACTAGAGCTATAATCTAATGTTTGATATGCTTGAGTTTGGGCTTTTCCTCTGCCTGTGGTGTATTTTCTTAGTTGTATTGCTTTACTTCTTCATCCATTCATAATCATTCAGCTTATTAGTTTCAGACAAACTTTTGAAAATATTTTGTAAAGTTTGTTCATTGCATTGATTATTTCAACTTAATTGTCAATTCGCTGAATGTCTTCACATAGCAGCATGAGAAACTTGATTAGATTGTCATATGATAAAATGACCCTAATTATGGTACTGTGTAGTTTGGGCTCAAAGGCTCTCTCCTTTTAAAAAGGCAAGAAACAAATGTAGAACTTATGCTTGCATGTATTTTCTTTCAACTTCATCACCAATTTATTTAATTGTTCGGTATTTTTTGTGGCTTAACTTATGTTCATCATTTAGAGCACTAGACAAACATGATTAAATACTTGTGTACCATGAGCCCAAAGTGTGTCTACACCATATGTTTTTCGGACGAGTAAGTACTCAAGGTTATTAAATCCAAATAGGCCACAGGACCGGTCTGGATAATGGGTCAAGAGTCAGTAGGTCAAATCGTAGTTAAACCAGAGCTAACCCAAGGTCAGACTGATGAGAAAGTGAACTTGAACAATAATATTTTTTTGAATAGTTTTAGAATTTGATAATTTTTGAAGATAAAATGATAACATTTTTTAATGATTCTTTTTATATTAGAAAGTAGACATCTTACACTTTCCATAGATCTTAATTTATAACTTTTGAAAATATGTAAAATTATATATGAATTTTTGAAGTTAGAAAATTCTGAATAATAATGAACCGGTCCAACCGAACTGACTAGGTGATCAGTTAGCCGGTTTTATGGTCGAACTGGTTGGTCCGGTCCGGTTTTAATAATCATGAAAATACTCATAATAAAAATTCAAAACGGTTAATCTTTTTTAGCGAGACCCGCTATATTTGCATATACATATATAATAGTATTGGGTCATATTTAATGTTCCTAATATTTTGTAGTGGGGCCGACATTTTATTTGGATGTGAATATATAACGGTGTTAGGTTATGCTCTTGAAATAATGATGATTCTAATTACATATTTCGGTATTTGATAACCGCAGAACATTCAAGGTTTTATGTGGGACGAGAAGCGCATAAACTGTGAACTAAGGAAGTATATGACTAAAGCCTTTCATGACATAAAGGATAAGTGCAAAACTTTTGATTGTAGTCTTCGTATGGGTGCCTTCACTCTTGGGGTGGAACGTGTTGCTCGTGCCTCAACCCTTAGAGGCTGGGAGGCATAGTTCAGCTGAAAACATCGTTACTTGACAGTTTTATCTTCATGGTTACCTTGAACTACACCATGAAATTATTGCGGAGAATAAGTCTACATAGTGATGAGGCAGACCTGTTTGCCTATGAGTACTTATGATATCATCATTTTCTATAATGTTATAGACATTATAAATTTTGTGAGTGAGATAATAGTTTGGCCAACAAACTTCTGAAAACTAAAGTAATTGCACATTATTTAATTAAGATAGGCAAACCATTGGCAACTTCACTTTTTTTTCCCCGGTCAATAGTCATAGCTATTTTGAGATTTAAAAAGTTTGATATTTACTTTCTTGAGAGAGTATTATTAATTAAGATTTAATCATTTCTTAGTATCGCTAGACTCAAATAGAAAATATTCCTTCTGATAATAAATATAGGAACTCAAAATTAAACAATTATAAATTTAAGAGACAAAGTGCTTTGAAGTCTTACACTTAAGACCAAATAAAACTTTTCTACTAATAATTCTTATGTTTAGTGGCTTAGGACAGAAGAGAACGCTTTTCTCAACATTTCAAAATATTTAAAATAAGAGATATTGATATTTACTTTTTCAAAATATTTTTCATGGCTATATAACTTAGTCATATTTGAGTTTCATCGGGGCTACTAGTTCTTCCAAAAAACGTTTTTTGTACTCTCACGTATTTAAACTTAAGACCTTGTCCTTGTAGTTATGTCCTATTGTTCTCATAATTCATATCTGCAAAAAATTAATCATTTACTGCACCTTTTAGTGGAATCATATCAAAGCTTTCCCTTAATTTCAAGACATTCTTCATCTACACATGATTTTTTGCCTTCTATAGCCCCACACACAATCTCAAGTAACCCAACAATCTTGGCATGTTGATCTCAATTAAGTATGACATAATATTGGTCCTTTTTATAAACAATTTTCTCCTTGTATCTTAAAATTTAAACTATTTTTTCCTTTTCTACCCCTATTAAATATATATTTTTATATTAATTGTCTCCCACTCACCACTAATTCTCTTTTATTTAATAATTTATTACACACACTCTCTTATATTTTATACTCATACTTTCTCACATTTGTTACTCATTCTCTTTCCTATACCCATTTCATAAATAGGGGTATATTTGGAAGAAACATGACATTTTTGACACATTTATTGATTTTCACTAATTTTAACCGCTAGTTTATTTTGTGCAATAAGAATAAAAGTTGCTTATAAAAAGGACTGAAGATATTACTCTCAAATAGTGCAGCAACCAATATTTTCTTCTATTCTATGTGTTGGCAGGTTTCGGGTTTATTCACATAAAAAAGACTTTTTTTTAATTATATACAAAAATTATATTTTATATATAATATATTAAACATGTCAGGCCTACAAGCAGGGGTAAGCATAAAACCCGCAACCAGCCCATCTGCTTGCACCCAGTAGTTTTTTGACCTGTTTGAGCCCACCCAGATTGGGCCTGTAATGAGTATGGGCTGCCCGTACCTGTATATGTTAAACGGGATGGGGAACCAGTATACCCACGAAGCACCCGTTCCAGCTCGTTACCTATATACTTTTTTATACTCTTTTTTGTGTATGAAAAAATCAGATATAAAATTTTAATTCTTTGTCACCATCAAAATCATAGCTCTTGCGCCAAGTTTGGAATAGTCCCTCTAGAGTATGGGTCTTCAGGAACCTATATTTGTCAAGTGGGAACTATTAACCAAGATAGCTAGATAAATTTAAAAATTAAAAAGAGTCAATTAGATCTGAAAGCTGATTTTAATGAAGATTATATCAGCCTACGAAGAGCAGTAGGATCCCCACGCCCCACACCTTAAAATTTATCTTTTTATCAATTTTTATATAAAATCTTAAATTTTAAAACACCAAAATTACAAAGTAACCCCTTTACCTCCTTCATCTTCACAACTTCACCATCAGTGTCAATGGGTTTCCTTTTCTTCTCCCTTTATGCCGCCGCCTCCTTATTCTCCAGTCCTTGTCCTTGTGTTTCTCTCTCATTTATCTCCCCTCTCACATTACGTAGCCCATGTTCATCTCCTTATCCGCTACTGCTACTGCGACGATGACTAGTTGACTTCATGCTTCATCTTCTCAGATCTATTTCCTCCCTTGTCGACTTTTTCAGATCTTGCCGTCGCATTTTTCTAATCTTGCTTCAGAGCATATGGATTTCTCTCTCCTTCATTTTATTATTCTTTTTCTTTCTTTGTTCATAGTGGGTAGCGACTCATATGAGGGGGGCCGAGTTTCTCTCTATTTTTTTTAAAGTGGTCATATCTAAATGGGTTCCTTAGAACCCATTGGAACTGCTTGTTTTTGCCAGTACCTGTTTATCACTAGTTAAACGGGTTACGCCATGGGTACGAGCTAACGGGTAGGACACAGGTTAGGCAACAGGGTAGCCTCGCCCACCCGTTGCTTAGCCCTACTTGCAGGTTAGGCTTTTAGAAAAAAGCCTAGCCTATAGAAATGAGCAAACCTTTAAATAGACATGAATCCTTGCCTCTTTATTAAAGAGGTCAGGCCTTATTACAATGCATTAACCAAGTTAGGTTTTTTGCCCCTTGTTAATTAATGGCGTAACATATTTTCACCCTTAGGTGGGAATGATGATTTTGTTGTACATGGTTTGTCTTGTTTTTCAGTTTACATTTTATTTTATTTTTTTTAAAAAAAAGCGCTATGGGGAGCTGAGTTGGAAGGGATTTTAAGTGAGTTATTAATTATTTTGCCACATAATTAAGATGACTCAAGATAATAATATAAAAAGTGAAAAAGTTCATAGATTGAGTTACAAGTGAGTCAAAAATTCAAGAATTGAGTCTCCCTAAGTCAAAGTTGAGGAATTAAATTATAAGTGAATCAAAAGTTGAAAGACCAAAAAATTAATTTTCCTTATATTCAAGTAATTTTTAAAAGCCTAATGTCTCTCAAATGTATCTCTCTCAGAATTCTTTTTCGTCATTTCCTCTAATTGATTTCGATGTTATATGTTATAAAATATTATTATCAAATTACTGAAATATAAATAAATAAATTAAACTACCAAAATTTAATCTGGACAGTTCATAATCCTAATATAAGAAATTTTAATTTATAAAACATTATAATGGTAATAATAATAATTTTATAACATGTCTAAACCATTTTTTTAATCTCATAGTAGAAAATGGATTGTAAGAGAAAAAAAAAAACAAAAAGGAGAGAATATTATGAAAGGATCAAAATCCAACGACTCCTCATGTCATTGATATTATCAAATATCAACATACATTTTTATTAGTATCCACATATTACTAATACTTATCAATAATAATATAATAAACTATAAATATAAACATGTCAAGCCAATAACAAAAAATTTAACCCAAATACTAAAAAGTAAAAAAAAAAAAAAATACACACACTATATAGAAGCTGGCCTAATGGTTGCTGTAGAACAACGTCCGTTTTGCAGCGACATGATTTCTGCCTTAGGTCTGCTTTGAATCGGCTGGCTCAGGACTCGTAGTAGCAGAGGGTACAGCGTCGAAACCCGGATGAAACGGACCCAGAGGAACCGGCGGTGGAAGTATTGCATATGGCGTAGGCCAACGCAAATTTGATTTTGTCGGCCAATTTGAATCCGCCGGCTCAGGACTAGTTGGAGGAGGATTCTCAACTTTGTCAGTTTGGGAAGAGGGTACCGTATCCGAACCCGGATTATAAAACGGACTTAGAGGAACCGGCGGTGGAAGTGTTGCATATGGCGTAGGCCAACGCAGATACGATATTCCCCGCGAACTGAGGAAGAAGGACAAAGGTTTTGTTGGCTTGAGTAAGGAAGATATTGAAGAAGCCATTATTGCTTATTTGTTGGGATCGGAAGGCAAGTTCAGGATAACTAAGGAGTTATATATATATACACACACGCCTAGGAAGGAGGGATGCACTGTATTAATTTTTGTATCACATCTAATCTAATATAATCTAATCTAATGTTTTTTATAAGTAATCTAATTTAATCTTATCTAATTCAATGTAATATAAGATGGAAAGAAAATATCTAATTTAATATAAACAAAATACAAAAGATTTTTTCCCATGTTCTAAAACCCTTAATGCCTTAATGTTTTAAATTTTTCAATACGTAATTTTAAATTTTAAATTATTCTTTATTAATACTATATTTAAAAGGTTAAAATTTAATGACGCACTCAATTTGTCGATACAATGAAAGCATGGAACTTAGGCTGAGAGCCCAAGTCTAGTCGGATAACATCCCACTCAGGTGTTGCATTATATTGAAGCACATTAGTCCACTCGGGTGTCCAAGTATGATTTGATTTCAAGTGAGGCTGCTCCGCCGTGTGGGTGTTCGTCCTCCCAACCTCTGTCGATAAGCTCTACTACATCCATAAAATCTGTCTCCGGCCACCACAACCTTTCTCCAATTGGAATCCGGAGCTCTTTTGAAACCCCACAAACCGCCCACATCTCGGCAGCTTCCCATGTCAAACATGAAACCTCCTACCACACCTCCTACAACCTTTCTCAAAGAAAAAAAGTGTTATTTTGAAGGGGTAATTAATCGGCAAGTTCTTATAGTATCAATTAAAATTTAATGAGGTTCCTAAAGTATTTTTTTTTTCTTTTTATCATGCCCTTATATTTTCATTTGCTTTTAATTAAGCCAATATAGCTTTTTTTTAATTAGGTCTTATAGTTTCATATTGTTTTTTATTTTCTCCCTATATTTTTTTTATTTTTTATCCCATAAATTCTAATAATATTCTTCTTTTTCTGTAGAGTCTAACAATATTCTTGAAAAAATATAAAACATAATATTATTAAGTATAATATTTTAAAATTATAGTATAATAATAACATTCTATAAATAATAAGTTATTCTAATAGCTTTACTTTAATATTATTTCAAATCAAAAAAATAAAATTTCCAAAAAATAAAAAATAAAAAATTAATCATTTTAATTATATTAATTATTTATATAAAAATGTATTATATTAATTTTTATAATTATTAATTTATATTTATATTTAATGTTATTTTTTGTTTAATTTTAAGTTAACTTGATAATTAAAAAACTACATGGAGTTGATTAAAAAGCATACGTAACTATGAGGACCTAATAAAAAGTAAGAAAATTATGGGGACTAGTTTAAAAGCAAATGACAATATAGGGACCCAATAAAAAGAAAAAAAAACTATAAGCACCCAATTAAAAATTACTTGAAATTATAAGGACTTATAGATTAATTATCCCTATTTTCAATTAGGTTTTTTGCAGTTTTTTTCTTTTTATTAGGTCGATATACTTTCATTTGTTTTTAACAGTGTTCTGGAAACCGGACCGGACCGGCCGGTCCGGCCCGGTAACCAGCGAACCGGCCGGTTGGCCGGTCTGGTTCCCGGTCCGGTTTCCATTTTTAAAAAAAAAATTTTTTTTTTTTTTTACTTTTTCCTTTAGAATTTCATACTATAAGTCTAAAATTTTCAATTTCTCACCGGTTTGGTCCCGGTTTAGCTCCGGTTTGGTCCCAGTCTGACCCACTGACCCTTAACCCAGTACCCCGACCGGTTCACTACCCGGTCCGGGTTTTAATACCTTGGTTTTTAATCAAGTCCCTGTACTTTTTTCTTTTTATCAGATCCTTATAGTTTCATTTAATTTTTATTTAAGTCCCTAAAATTTTTAATTCTTTATTATATCAATTATAATAATATTTTTCTATAAATATAAAATATAATATTATGAAAAAAATTATAATATTATTGTATAATTAATAATATTCTATAAAAAGTAAGTTATTCTAATTATTTTATTTTAATATTATTTCAAAATTTTAACTAAATATATATATTTATATTATTTTATTCTTCTAATTTTAATTTATTTTTATAATTATAAATTTGAAATCATAATAATAATTTTTTATAAAAATATAATTAATTATTTATATCCAAATTTATTATATTAATTATTTTTTCTAATTATACACATTTAAATTTATTATTATTATTTATATTTTAATGTTATTTATTTGTTTTTAAATTAAATTGATAAATAAAAAAACTATAGGGATCTTATTAAAAATCATGTAAAAGAATAAGGAACTAATAAAAAGAAAAAAAAACTACAGGAACCTAATTACAACCAAGTAAAGTGTAAGGACCTTATAAAAAGAAAAAAAATTAAAGGGACTCAATTAATAAATGGTTGTAACTATAAAGACTTGCAAAATAATTATTTCTAGTTTAAAATTGGGAAAATGACACCTAGGTCCCAAGGATCAAAGAAAACACCAAAGAAGTCCCTTTGAAAAGTCAATGATCAGAAAAGTCCCTAGAAACTTTTTTGTGATTATTTCCCAATGTCTGTTTACATAATTACCCCATTGAAATCACTATAGAAAAGGCACAGGAAAAGAGGAGGGAATGCGTGTTTTTGTAATTAAGGAGAAAGAGAAAAATGGATAGACGATACACGTTGGAGGTGCAACATTAAAGGGATAAAACATGATGTTAATGTCGTTGGGAATGTCTTTTTCTGCAGCCTCCATCTACGGGTAACAAGGTACAACAGCGAACTGGAATTTTTTTATTGTGTGTGTGAAAGTTGGTTGGATTGAGATTGAGGGGTTGGTAAAAGGTTGGAGCTTGGGCTCAATAATGGAGCAAGTGGTAGGTGGTAGACAAGAAATGCTAAGAATTTACTACACATATGATCTTAACCATTGAAGTTGGGGTTTTACCTTGGGTGGGTTGTGTTTATGTTAGAGTGCTCTGTTTTTGGGGTAATGTTACAGAGGAATTGCTATGTTTTAAGTGGAAATGGTAAATGTAATTGTGGTTCTTTACTATGAAAACGCTTAAATGAAAACAAAAATGTGTTGTAAATTTGTGCAATTATAGTTATTAATATGACAGTTGTAGTTGTTAATACAAAACTTGTGCTCTGTTTTTGGGCAATGTAATAGAGGGAATGCTCTGTTTTTTGGGGAAAACAAATAGAGGTATGGCATTGTTTTAAGTGGGTCCGATTGAATGTGAGCGTGGTTTGTGTTATTAGAAAATGCTGATATGATGATAAAAAAAAGTGTTGTTAACGTGTGGTTAATATGTGCATATGTAGTTGTAAATATTGTTGTGGAAGTTGTTAATACGAAGTTCATGTTGCAGATTCTCATGAAAGAGAACTAGTTCGGGGAAGAAAGCTGGGATGGTTCTACACATAACAAAGAAGGGTATACCATGCCTAAGCTGGTTGATGATCAGATTCGGCAACTAAAGGTGGATTGTTTATGGTGGCTAGTGACACATTAGCAGAACAAACAAGCACAAAAGGTGCTGTCTATTCTCGCTGGCAACAAATAAATGAAGAGAAAGAAAGACAAGTAGCATTTGAGATGTTATTTTGTAATAAAGGCTAGTTGTTGTCTACATCTGTTGATATTTTGTAGGAATGCCTTGTTGCAGAAAAGGCACTGATTTAGTACTCATGTAATGAGACATTTAACAACATCATGAGTTATTTTGGCAACATAATCAGTTATGTTCACAACATGTAATTTTGGAATGATTTACTTTCAAGTTTGCTAAGTGCGGACTTTGACGACACGTTATGCTTGTGTTTACAACATGTTTAGTCATTTTTACAAGTTGTTTCACAGGTCAAGGAAACAATGTCTTTACACACCAAGGTGACTACACCATTTTTTTGATTCACAACTCGATATGTATGTTTTCGCGACACTGAAAGTCATTTTAACAATTGTATTTTTATGTACGATGACCACAATAAGTTGCGTTGTTTACAACAGCGAACGTTTATTTTACAACATGATGAGTTATGTTAACAATGAATAAGCACATGTCCACATGAAACTACAATTATCACAGAAAATGTCTGTCCACTACTTTGTGTAGTTTTAACAACATCTGAAGTTATTTTTTCAACTTCTGAAGTTAATTTTACAACCTATTTCTGTCATTGCATCAGGAAAAGATCTTGGGGCATAGCAAGTTTAACACTATGAATGACATTGTTTACAATTGCTGACGCTTATTTTACAATAAGATGAGTCATTTTAACAACGTCTAAGCACGTGCCCACATGAAAATCCGCTGAACACTAAAGATGGGAAGAGTTAACTACTTTATGTAGTGTTTATAACATCTTCAGTTATATTTACAATATGTTAAGTTATGTTTATAACTTATTAAGTCCTGTTTACAACTAATTTCTGCCGTTGCACTAGGGCAATAACTTGGGCCATATCAGTAAGTTGCACACTATATTGCTGTCACTTTTGTTATTGTTTACAACTTTTAATGCTTTTTTTACAACATTATTAGTCATTTTAACAACTTCCTTTAGCACGTGGGCATCTTTCATGAGAATCTGCATGTGATCATCAACCAGCTTGGGCATGTTATACCCCTCTTTGTCATGTGTAGAGCCATCCCAGCTTTCTTCCCCAAACTAGTTCCCATCTTTCAGAGAACCTGTGTTAGCCATCTAGCTTTACTACAAGCGTACGAGTTGCAAGTAATATAAAAAGATCGTTCCCACGAGGACTATGACAAAAATGAATTAATTATCTCAATTAAGTTATCAATCAGGTTGAGTGAGAATATTTTGAAAGAAATTTTATACTTAAAAATTAATTAATTAAATCGAGAACTTCAAGACAGGAGGAACCTAGGATTATCTATCCCCTATTTATTTCATGAACTAATTGATTTACCCTCAATAAGCAATCAAACGAAGATATGTATTTGTCTAAGATTCAAAAGTATTCGCTAACGCTCTCTCGAGTCAAAACCAAATATTTATCCTAACAAACTAATCAATCTCTTGTATCAATTTATAAGGACTAACTTTAAACACCAATCTTAATCTAACAATGTTAGGTTAGTAACTATATCTCTATGATACTAACAAACCATCCGTTTAATATATCTAAACTTCAAGTCTAACATGATTTTACCCAAGTTCTACACTTAAATTATCTTTCTCAAGATTAATTTTAAATGAACAAGACAACTAAATGGTGATCAGGCATTTAGAGGCATTAAGAGCAAGATAAAATCAATACAAAAATTTATTCGATGCAAAAAGAGAGTAAATAAATAATTCAATCCATAAATAGGTTCAAGAAAATCCTAGAACGAGAAAATTAACTACTCATGTTCATCAACAAATCAAAACCATAAATAATAATTCGATTCATATCAGAAACTAAGAAAAAGATAGAAGAAAATTAATGGAAAACCAAATTTAAAGCTCCAAATCTCTTTGAATCTTCAAATCCCAGCTCCCCAAAACTCTCCTTCTCGCTCTGTTCTCGCGTTCTCAGCTCTCCTCGTTCTCAGCTCTGCGTCTTAGCGTTCTCGTCTCTGCTGTATCCGCATCCAGATCTGTGCGTCTCAGCTATCTGTGTCGGCGTGCTGTGCCTCCTTTTTTTTTCTCGTGTCTCTGCGTTCTTTTTATAGATAGGTGATTTCCTTGTGTTTGTTGTGGGCCCCATATTGCAAATCTTTTCAAGATATTATGATATCTTTTTGAGTTCAGCTCCCTGTATGTGGCCTTTGGATATTAGTGTATTATCACATATCTCCACACACATTATCCTAACGTATAATGGGAGGTAAAATCCAAATATTAAAATAATGGTGATAATAATAATGATAATAATAATAATCAAATCTGAAATATCTTTATCTTATTTTAATCTATTTTTTTTTCAGATTATTAAATTATTATTGTTTATCATTATTTTATTTAGAATTTGATATTTATCATGAAATGTCTTCAAATCGGTATCTTATCAAAATCTGATTAAAATCCCTCTGATTTATTATAGATAACTCTCAAATATATTAAAATGTGTCTCAAGATTATCTAAAAATAGGGAGTCATCACACCCCCACACTTAATCTTTTGCACTCTTGGGCAAAGAAAAAAATCAATCTTGAAAATAGGTTGAAGAAAGAAGAGAGACAAATTGAATTGACTAAGAAACCGTGAGAACTAGAGTAAACATAACCTCAGAACTAAGCGTGCAACATGGATTGTAAATCACATATAAAGAAATTCATATTAAGATACGAAATTTAACAAGATTAAATTCAGGTAAAATAGTCACACAAGGGTATAAAGTGTATCACTCAATCTCACTAGCATATGGGTTTTCTTTCGCTCAATTCACTTGTTCAATCACCCTACCATAGGCTTGTAATAGTTCTAATTTTCCACCACCATTCACATGTGCATTCAAAAATCAAGAGGACTTTATGGCTTGTAATGTTGGAATATAGGCTATATGGAGTAGATGATGGATACTAAGCAATATGCATGTAAATCATGTTATACAGATAATTTAATGTAATAGTGATATGTGTACTATTCTTCAAGATTCAAGAAGGGTATTCTTTCTCTATATCTCTCTTTCTCTCTCTCTTCAATTTTTTTTTATCTTGAGCTTGTTGTAGGTTCCCTTTTGACGCGACCCTGCACATGGGTGATGCAGCACCAGTTACTCAGTTACTCCAACAAGTGCCTCAAGAGGCTTTTAGCCCAACTCATAGCCCTCTTTAGCTTCACCGTTTGACGCGAGTGCCAACATTGGTGATGAAGTGCCCCCGGTTACTAAGTGAGGTCGAGAGAAGCCATCGGAGTTGTGTTTTTTTTTTCTTTCTCTCTCTTTTTTTTTGAAATACCCTCCAACATAAAGCACTAATAGCAACAATACCACATCTTGTGATTTGATAATATGATCAAACTACTGCAATAATGATAGTACATGCATATTAACTTAATATGGATATGATAGATGTGAAGAAAAAAAATGATGGGCTCAAAGGGGTAGCAATGGATGAAGTGTTTATAGCTTGTGTTTAGGATCCAAGGGTATAAAAAAGAATGCCTCTATCCTATTAAAGAATTGCACATGTATTAGGTAGCAGTGAAAAGAAATAAGACAAGTTCTGAAGAGTAAGTTGAGACAAGTGAAATATCACACTAGAATTGAATGTTTTAGGCTCAAATTTCCTTCCAATAGGGCTATACTATCTCACCAAATTTAATCAAGTTAAACAATATATCATCATATAGATTGCAATATATGTAATCAACTTCCCTTCATGCAACTAGTAACTAAGCTATATCTATTCAAATTCAACAATCTCAAAATCAAGATAAAGTACCTCTGTTCCCTTCATTATATTCTTTTTTTTAAAAAAAAATTCAATTAAATTGTGAATCCTAATTCTCTCCCCCATACTTAAATCAAACATTATCCTCAATGTTGCAAAAATTAATAAAGGAGAAAGAAACTAGTACTCCCCTGGTTTAGGTCTCAGATTCTGATGTGGAGTTATTTCTCTGATGTTTCAAAATTGAAGGAGAAAAGAGCGCACGAGCCAGAATTTGGAGCTGCGAGAGGAGCAATCACCCTAAAGCCTGAATGACAATAAGAAAAAGAAAAGAGAAAAAAAATAGTAAATGAAAATCAAATCATTGGGTTGCCTCCCAACAAGCGCTAAGTTTATAGTCTTCAGCCAGACTATGGCAGCATCTCAAGAATCAATTGTTAGAGGTAATGTAGTGGTCTGACAGTCCACTCCACCACCCCAATAGTGCTTCAATCTTTTCCCATTGACTTTGAATTTCTCTCCACTTTTTCCTTCCAACTCCACTGTGCCAGGATCAAACACTTGAACCACAATGAATGGTTCAGACCAACGAGATTTTAGCTTTCCCGGAAACAACCTCAGCCTGGAATTATACAAGAGTACCTGTTGTCCTGGTTCAAAGGTCTTGAATATGATCTTCTTATCATACCACTTCTTAGATGATTCAAATTGCATTCGTCCTTGAGGGCAAGGAATTGATGCATCCATGATAGCTTTACATTCCTTTATTATAAATTTTTCTGAATCAATCTCAGGTATCACAGCTTCAATGGTTCATTAGTCATAACTTTTTCACATTCATTTTGTACCACAGGATCAAGCATATCAATGAAAAAACAATCTTCTAGAATATTATGAGATTTAATCAACGGAGTCATATTGAAGGTGACCTCCTCATCAGCTATTCTCATAGTTAACTCACCTTTCTCTACGTCAATCAATGTTCTTGCTGTTGCCAAAAATGGTCTCCCTAACAGCAAAGGTAATTCTTTATCTGCCTCAAAGTCAAGTACAATGAAGTCTGCTGGAAAGATAAACTTGTCAACTTTCACTAATACATCTTCAATGATTCCACGAGGTTGATATAGACTTCTATCAGCAAATTGAAGAGTAACTGTTGTTGGTCGAGCTTCACCCAACCCCAACTGGTTGAAGACAGACACATTCCTTTTCCCAAGAATTTATCTCCAATATGGCAAGGAACAGAAAAACTCCCAGGATCTTTTAACTTTGGAGGCATCTGCTTAATGATATCAGTGAAGCTCTTAGTCACAGCAACTGTCTCAAACTCATTGAATCGTTGCTTCTTAGATAGAATATCCTTCATAAACTTGGCATATTTAGGCATGTGTTCTAAAGCTTCAGCGAATGGAATGTTGATGTGGAGTTGCTTAAATATCTGAATGAACTTCTTGAACTGCGAATCTTCTTGATGTTTCTTAAGTCGCTGAGGGAATGGTGGTTGAGGCACATATTTTAAAGGAGAAGTGCAGGTCTTCTCCTTATTTTCATCTATTTTCTCAAGAGCAATAGATTGCTCTCTAGCCACCTCATCAATATTTGTCTGTATTTCATCTTCTTGCCTAGTAGTAACCTCATTACTTGCACTCTTTTTCTTTCCACTTTGGCTAGGAATGTCAGCTAGTTGCTTTCCACTTCTCAAGGTTATTGCTTTGCAATCTTCCTTGCCATCTCTTCTAGGATTAGGAACGGTGTCACTGGGTAGTCTATTTCTGTTGAATGTGTTCATTTGAGATGCTATTTGGCCCACTTGTATCTCAAGATTTCTGATAGAGGTATCATGAAGATTAACCTTGCTTATTATACCTTCTTGGCTCTTAAGAATCTGTCTCAAGAGCTGGTTTGTCTCTAAATCACTTTCTCTAGATTTTTGTTGTTGCTCAAAACCTGGTGGTGTCATTGACTTGCTAGCATAGTGATTAGGTGGATTATCACTTGGTCCATTCTTCAAGAGAAATTTGGATGATCCCTCATACCTGGGTTGTAGGTGTTAGAATAGGGATTGCCACGAGGATATCTTTGATTGTTGTTCAAGTAATGGACTGTCTCCATAGTATGTGGGCAATCCTCATAAGAATGTACTTCTCCACAAGTTTCACAAGAGAGGCGTGAGGCCTGGATAGCGTGAATACCCTTAGAAGATGTCTTCTCTATCTTCATTTCAAGTTGATCAAACCTCTTGGCCATAGCTGCAAGTTAAGTGGCAATATCTTTAGACATACTAGAAGCATTAGAAATAATTGGCTCTTTATAAGTCCTATACCCAGAGCGTGCTTTATCGAATTGTTGCATAGTGCTAAAAGCAATTTCATCATATAACTTTAATAATTCAGACACTTTCTTCTTGCCAATCCCACCGTTGCAAGCATTCTCGACCACAGAAACGGTAGGACCATCCAATCCAGCCCAAAAAGCTTCCAATAACACATAAGTCTTCTGCTCATGATTAGGACAGTTGTGCCACATTTCCTTGAATCTCTCCCATGCCTCATGAAAGAGTTCACCTGGTTCTTGTGCAAAGCCCAATAACTCAGCTCTTTGCACTGCTCGTTTACCCCTTGGAATGAATCTTGCTTTGAATAGAGAAGCCAGGGTGTCCCATGTAGAAATAGAATTGGGAGGTAGAGCCGTGAGCCAAATTGTTGCCTTTTTATCTAAAGACATGGGGAAGAGTCTCAATCTCAATGCATCAGAAGACACTCCCTGCTGTTTGAAATTTTCACACATTTGAACAAATTTTGTCAAATGCTCAATTGGGTCTTCATTCTGATTTCTTGTGAATGTACCAATCATCTGGAGCATCTGCAGCATAATTGGCCTCACCTCAAAATTTCTAGCAGTAATAGCTGGGAATTGAATGCTAGATTAATAGGTGGTGCTCTCCTATTCCATATATTCATCCAAAGTACGATCTATATCCTCGTCATTAGGGTGTGCCATGATCTTTGGGTCAGGTGACGTCAGTTCTTCTGATGATTCTGATTCAGACTTAGGTTCCTTTTCTTCAGAATGATGCTCGTCGTCTAGGTTGTTAGGGCGGACTATCAATGCGCCACTCATATGTCGAGAGGTACCTGTAAATCCAAACAACAACCGAGGAATATCAAACTTATAAAAGAAAAAATCAAGAAAAGAAAAGAAAAAAAAATACTCAAACGTGATTAATCACACAATTAAGATAACTAGTTCAATGAGCTTTCTGCCAAAATCCCCGGCAACGGCGCCAAAAACTTGTTAGCCGTCTAGCTTTACCGCAAGCGTACGAGTCGCAAGTAATATAAAAAGATCGTTTCCACGAGGACTATAACAAAAATGAATTAATTATCTCAATTAAGTTATCAATCAGGTTGAGTGAGAATATTTTGAAAGAAATTTTATACTTAAAAATTAATTAATTAAATCGAGAACTTCAAGACAGGAGGAACCTAGGATTATCTATCCCCTATTTATTTCATGAACTAATTGATTTACCCTCAATAAGCAATCAAACGAAGATATGTATTTGTCTAAGATTCAAAAGTATTCGCTAACGCTCTCTCGAGTCAAAACCAAATATTTATCCTAACAAACTAATCAATCTCTTGTATCAATTTATAAGGACTAACTTTAAACACCAATCTTAATCTAACAATGTTAGGTTAGTAACTATATCTCTATGATACTAACAAACCATCCGTTTAATATATCTAAACTTCAAGTCTAACATGATTTTACCCAAGTTCTACACTTAAATTATCTTTCTCAAGATTAATTTTAAATGAACAAGACAACTAAATGGTGATCAGGCATTTAGAGGCATTAAGAGCAAGATAAAATCAATACAAAAATTTATTCGATGCAAAAAGAGAGTAAATAAATAATTCAATCCATAAATAGGTTCAAGAAAATCCTAGAACGAGAAAATTAGCTACTCATGTTCATCAATAAATCAAAACCATAAATAATAATTCGGTTCATATCAGAAACTAAGAAAAAGATAGAAGAAAATTAATGGAAAACCAAATTTAAAGTTCCAAATCTCTTTGAATCTTCAAATCCCAGCTCCCCAAAACTCTCCTTCTCGCTCTGTTCTCGCGTTCTCAGCTCTCCTCGTTCTCAGCTCTGCGTCTCAGCGTTCTCGTCTCTGCTGTATCCGCGTCCAGATCTGTGCGTCTCAGCTATCTGTGTCGGTGTGCTGTGCCTCCTTTTTTTTTTTCTCGCGTCTCTGCGTTCTTTTTTATAGATAGGTGATTTCCTTGTGTTTGTTGTGGGCCCCATGTTGCAAATCTTTTCAAGATATTATGATATCTTTTTGCGTTCAGCTCCCTGTATGTGGCCTTTGGATATTAGTGTATTATCACATATCTCCACACACATTATCCTAACGTATAATGGGAGGTAAAATCCAAATATTAAAATAATGGTGATAATAATAATGATAATAATAATAATAATCAAATCTGAAATATCTTTGTCTTATTTTAATCTATTTTTTTTTCAGATTATTAAATTATTATTGTTTATCATTATTTTATTTAGAATTTGATATTTATCATGAAATGTCTTCAAATCGGTATCTTATCAAAATCTGATTAAAATCCCTCTGATTTATTATAGATAACTCCCAAATATATTAAAATGTGTCTCAAGATTATCTAAAAATAGGGAGTCATCAACCTGCAACACGAACTTCGTATTAACAATTTCCACAACAATATTTATAACTACATATGCACATATTAACCACATGTTAACAAAACTTTTTTTATCAACATATCAGCATTTTCTAATAACACAAACCATGCTCACATTCAATCAGACCCACTTAAAATAAGGTTATACCTCTGTTTGTTTCCCCAAAAATGGAGCATTCCTTCTATTATATTGCCCAAAAATAGAGCACAGATTCTGTATTAACAACTATAACTGTCATATTAATAACTACAATTGCACAAATTTACAACACATTTTTGTTTTCATTTCAGCGTTTTCACAACAAAGAAACACAATTACATTTACCATTCTCACTTAAAACATAGCAGTTCCTTTGTAACCTTATCCCAAAATAGAGCACTCTAATATAAACACAACCCACCCAAGCTAAGGTGAAACCCCAACTTTAATGGTCAAGATCATATGTGTAGCAAACTCTTAACATTTGTTGTCTAACACCTACCACTTACTCTATTATTGAGCCCAAGCTCTAACCTTTTACCTCAATCTCAATCCA
Source organism: Inga leiocalycina (assembly GCA_963242795.1). Lineage (NCBI taxonomy): Eukaryota > Viridiplantae > Streptophyta > Magnoliopsida > Fabales > Fabaceae > Inga > Inga leiocalycina. The sequence goes on from OY725322.1 coordinate 68,275,929, forward strand.
ACCAACTTTCACAAAAAAAAAAAATATAGTTCGCTGTTGTACCTTGCTACCCGTAGATGGAGGCTCCAGAAGAAGACGTTCCTAACGAAATTAACACCACGCTTTATCCCTTCAGTGTTGCACCTCCAATGCGTATCGTCCGTCTATTTTTGTCTTTCTCCTTAATCACAAAAATGCTCCTTCCCTCCTCTCCTCCTATGCCTTTTCTATATTGATTTCAATGGGGGTAATTATGTAAATGAAATTAGGAAATAATCACAGAAAAGTCCCTAGGGACTTTTCTAATCATTGACTTTTCAAATGGGCTTCTTTGGTGTTTTCTTTGGTCCTTAGGACCTAGGTGTTAGTTTCCTTTTGAAATTTAAGTATTGTTTGTTAGCATTTAATTATAAAGTCACTATTTGAATTTGAGTCATTGTCTTCCATTAAATGAGACTAACCATTTTAAGATTAGAGAGGCTTAAAATATACTACTAGTACTTAATATAAGGCCCAGTTAATTGATTTGAAGAGTTTAAGAAAGCTAAATAAATAATTTAATTATAATATGTTATGATTTCTCTGAAATACTTATGTGTATCATTAGTTTATATATCAGTCTATAAGTTATATAAATTAGTTTAGAGAAGAATGATAAATATAAATAGTTTCAAGTAATTTAGAGGACAAAAAATATTAGGTTTACGAGACATGTGTAATTTACTGAATCTTTTATTAATTTTATATTAAGGACATGATATAATATTTTATAAAATTAAGATATTAAACTAAAACTTAATAAATTTAGAGGACAAGAAATACACTTTAAAAAAAAGCTTCAACAAGAGACCTTCTTGAGCACCAGAGAGTGAAGCGATATGGGATTGGTGTCAACATTCCAAAACTTGATCTCAGTTCCTCTTGCAAAATCAAGTTTGGATTTTTCATCATCTTTTAGGTGATGTTCACCATATTCTAAACCAATTTGGATGGTAGCAGTAGCATGATATTGTGGGGTTTCTCGTTGGTGGCCATCAGAACCTTCTTTATCTTCCATGAATCGTCATACAAACTCAGAGCAGTGGAACATTGCCATGGCTGTTAGAACCTTCTTTATCTTTCCTGCTGGATCATGGCACAAATCATATAGTAGAACAAACCCATGAAGTAGTATCATTGTTGTTCTCTTCAAGCTCATAACAGTGATATCTTTTTCTCTTTCTGGACAAGAAAGTGAAGAAACCATGATGACGATAATTGAAAAATAACTAAATATTCCACAAATTTCAGGGGGAAGTCAAGAATTGAAAAAGAAATAACCTTGGGAGAACAACTGTCAATGCTTGCTGTCGTTGTGAGAAATAACAAAATTGGTGACATAACTAACCACTTATCTTTCATAAAGCAATTTATCCCCTTCTTATGTTTCTTGTGACAATGGCAATACCAAATGCTATAAAGGCCACTACCCAGAACTTTCAATGTGCTGCTCTGCTTCTTGGCTTTTATTATAAGCTTCAAAAGAGATTTTGCATGACTTACCAAGAGGTGAAAGTATTTTAGGTTCTTTTTCCATATATGTTGTATTCTCTAGGAACTGAGGTCCATATTATAAGTGAAGTGCACCTTCAAAAAGGATGATGGTAGTTGAGACTTCTACCTTGGCTACATATTGCAACATGATAACTCCCATATGGCTAATTATAGGAGGAGTGATGTATCATTTATAGGTAAGGAATAGAAAAGTTGGGCTTTAGTTGATTTCTGTGTGAAGATAAACACTAATGAGGTTGGTGCCCTTGTCCAACTTATGACGTGGAAGATTGTGGTGGCACAGCTTCCCTTTAAAGGCATGAAATGATAGATTTGCTATGAGCCCAAAAACATAAGCCTCGATGAGCTGGAAAGGCTTGCTCTTGTTTCACCCAGAAGATACACGTCATCATAGGAATTATTATTGATGTTCAAGCTCTAGATATGGGAACAAACTCAAAGTTATTAATAAACAATCTTAATAATTATACAGAAAAATACATACAATTGGTATCAGATCTAATAATGATACATTAGGTTTAATATCATTTTACATCCATATATTAAATAAATCTGTAATGCCAATACCATCTGTGTTCTTAACAAGACTGGTGACATAATAGTTTAAAATAAAAAGATATAATATGTGTAGTTATAAAGCAATAAGACCCACCAACATAGAAGTAGTTTAGCGGCTAGCGGTGTAGGGCCCTGCTATCCCTCTGGGTCTTGAGTTTATGTCTAGAGGAGCAGCAATGAACTTTGAACTAAATATCAGATAATAATATCAAATAAAAAACAATAAGGCCAACTAATTGTTGAAAAGTAGAAGCAAGGAACATAAAACCTTATATTATTTTTCTCCACCATTTCCACTTCATACAATTATTTATATTTAATAAATAATATTAATACTTATACAGAAAATAGTTACACATGTTATCAAATCTAGTAAGGATATGCTACCAAGTCTGATACCATACGTGGTACATGTATAGTTTTCGATCTATAAATTTAGTGAATATGGTTATTTTATGAAGACGATCACAAGAATTCATTGTGTAAACATCTTCGCTATATTAGAAATGTCTATTGCCATCTCTAGAAGTCCAACCAAGAAGGTTGGATAAAAATTTTAAATTATGTGAGTTAATTAATAATATATACCAGTATATATATCCACATTTTCTTACTTTTTTCATTTTTTCAAGTAAAACGTGGCTATCCTACAAAATCTTATGTATGTTAATAAACAGTTTAAAATATTTGTACACTTATTTGTATTTAATAAAAAATATTAATATTTATACAAAAGGACTTAGAATTGGTATCAAGACCTAGCATATGTTTGATACTACCAATAATACACTTATTGACTTGTTGCTTTCAAATTTGAAATTATCAAATATGTTAATAAATAGTTTAAAATATTCAAATAATAATTTATATTTAATAAACAATATTAACATTTATAAAAAAAATAATTACACATGGTATCAAATCTAGCAAGGATATTCTAAGGCTGATACCATGTCTGATACCACACATGGTATATATATAGTTTTCAATTTATAGATTTAAAGACCTTTTTAATTTTGTTCTAAGCTTTGACTAGGAAAGAAATTTATGATTTTTAGGTTGACAATGACCAAAGCGATTCTACACCCCTTCTTCTGGTCGCTGTCCAAGGCATTGTTTTTTTTACCCATGCTAGTGATTTTTTAAACAATCACCAAGTGAGTACAAGTAAAGTCGTTCTAGGTAAACGTGGATATGCTACAAAATCTTATAATCATTTGAAGAATGAATTTCCCTATTTGTTAATTGAACTTTACAAAGTTATAAATCGTTACGGGTTTCGCTATGATGACGACCAAATCAAGATTTATTTTCAAATTGATTCTAAAAAAGGCCCAACATTTTGGGTAGTGTAATGTCCTCTTTTAGATATGTATGTTGAGCATGGGCTTGGGTTTGTGTATTATCAGAAGAGGCCCAAAAATATGGGAAAAGGCTCAACTATTGTTTAAAGGGCATATTACTACAAAAAATAGTTTGTGTGGCGCTTTCTAACGCAAGCGCAATATAAAGTTATTATGCAAGTGCCACAGCTGCTAGTGTATTTTAATTAAATAAAGAAACCTTATGTGGCGCTTAATCAAGCAAGCACCACATCAGGCCCATAAGCAGTTGTGGCGTTTGCCTAAGAAAGTGCCACAACATCCCAAATTTTTTAAAAAAGAAAAATCCAAAAGAAGCTATGACACTTCTATAAAGAAGTGCCACAAAACATGCGACGCTATTCCCTCTATTTGTAGCAATGACATTTGGGGTGTTTTACAAGTGGCTAGTAAACCTAATATCCGATACCACTTGGTATCAAAGATAGTATCGGAACTCAGGTTGTGTATATTTCCACTTCTTTTTTAATCTATCTTGCACTCCTCCTCCATTTCATCTTCATATAATTATTTATATTTTTAATAAACAATATTAACACTAACACGTGGTATCAAATCTAGCAAACCTAATATACAATACTACTTGGTATCAGATATGATATCCTTTTTTTTTGCAATAATATGAGATGATATCATAGCTTAGTTTGGTACATTTCCATTTCATTTTATTTATTCTATCTTATGCTCATCCTCTATGTCCACCTCATACAATCATTTATATTTAATAAACAATATTAATATTTATACAAAAATACTTACACGTGACATCAAATGTAGTGGATATGGTAGGTTTGATACCAGGTCTGATACCGCACGTGATACATGTATAGTTTTCAATCTATAAATTTAGTAAATTTGTTTATTTTGTTCGGAGCTTTGACTAGTAAAATTTTTTTTTTAATTTTTAGGATGACTTGACCAAAGCGATTCTACATTTCTATTTAGTCGTTGTCCAGGGCATTGTTATTTTTGACCCATACCTGAGATTTTTTGAACAATCACAAAGCGAGTAAAGGTCAAGCCATTTTGGGTAAACATGGCTATCCTACAAAATTTTTCAATCATTTGAAAAATGAATTTCCCCATTGTTAATTGAAGTTTACAAGGTTATAAATCTTTATATGTATGACTGCTGCTGGAAAATAGTAGATACACTGTTGCTAAAGTAGGAGATGATGAAGAAGAGTTTAGGAAAAAAAATATTAAAAAATGCTTTGTGTGGCGCTTTCTAACGCAAGCGCAATATAAAGTCATTATGAAAGCGCCACAGCTGCTAGTGTTTTTTAATTAAATAAAGAAACCTTATGTGGCTCTTAATTAAGTAAGCTCCACATAAGGCCCATAAGCATCTGTGGCACTTGCCTAAGAAAGTGCCACAACATCCCAATTTTTTTAAAAAAGAAAAATCCAGAAGAACCTGTGACACTTCTATAACGAAGTGCCACAAAATATGCGACATTGTTCACTCTATTTGTTGTAGTGACATTTGGGGTATTTTACAAGTGGCTAGTAAACCTAATATCTGATACCACTTGGTATCAAAGATGGTACCGGAACTCAGGTTTTGTACATTTCCACTTCTTTTTTAATCTATCTTGCGCTCCTCCTCCATTTCATCTTCATATAATTATTTATATTTAATAAACAATATTAACACTAACAAGTGGTATCGAATCTAGCAAACCTAATATCCAATGCTACTTGGTATCAGATATGATATCCTTTTTTTTGCCATAATTTGAGATGATATCATAGCTTAGTTTGGTATATTTCCATTTCATCTTGTTTATTCTATCTTATGCTCGTCCTCTATGTCCACCTCATACAATCATTTATATTTAATAAACAATATTAATATTTATACAAAAAATACTTACACGGGACATCAAATGTAGTGGGATATGGTAGGTTTGATACCAAGTCTGATACCGTACGTAATACATGTATAGTTTTCAATCTATAAATTTAGTGAATTTGTTTATTTTGTTCGGAGCTTTGACTAATAAAATTTTTTTATAATTTTTAGGTTGACATTGACCAAAGCAATTCTACACTTCTATTTAGTCGTTGTCCAGGGCATTGTTATTTTTGACCCATACTTGTGATTTTTTGAACAATCACCAAGCGAGTACAAGTCAAGCCATTCTGGATAAATAGGGCTATCCTACAAAATTTTTCAATCATTTGAAGAATGAATTTTCCCATTTGTTAATTGAAGTTTACAAGGTTATAAATCATTATAAGTATGACTGCAACCAAATCAAGATTTATTTTCAAATTGATCCTCAGAAAGGCCCCACATTTTGAGGTAGTGTAATGTCCTCTTTTAGATATGTATGTTGAGCATGGGCCTGGGTTTATGTATTAACGGTAGAGGCCCAAAAATATGGCAAAAGGCTCAGCTATTGTTTAAAGGGCATTTGAGGTATTTTACAAATAGTTCATTGGAGGAGAAAGATGATGAAAATGTCATTATAGGATGTCATGCAGATTGGACGTTTAAAGAAAATTCTAGGGACAATATTGGGAGAGCCCTAGCCTCTCAAATGCATGGGAGCTGAGTTTTCCACTTTCTTTTCCTGCAACGGATGCTCTTCTCTGTTAGACCCACGCTCTGGAGCTCGTCATTCAATAATGTAATTCCTGTATTTCTAAAATACATATTTATTGTACGTGCTTTATGAAGTATGATGGAGAATTAACTTTACTTAATGTTTAACAATTACCATTTTGGTCTTATTAATAAGTCCTTTTTGACTAAAAAATTTGGTCCTATTTATAAGTCCAGTTTCAGTGTAGTAAATGAGATTGTGACAAATTTGCCCCTATTTATTATACCAATGAAGAAATAATTTAAAGATAGATAGAGAAGAAAGAGTTAAAAAATACTCATTCATAAATGAGGGCATATTTTAAAATTTATCCCATAATTATTGAGTTAACTACCTCTCCTTGATATTTGAGATTTAGTTAAAAGAGACTTATAAATAGGATCAGAGTAGTACCACTAAAGTTACCTAGATAATAAATGTCGAATTTTTGAGGGGCTTAATTCCCATACTTTGCCACTAATGCTTCGGCGGCAGCCCAGTCAGTGGCTCTCACCCCAATTATCCACCAAGAGCCTTAAATTTATATCATAATGAAAGTTCTTGTAACTTTTTTCTGAACACTTTCTATAAAACAAATGTTATGAAGCTAAATTGGCATCATTGATATAAAAAAAAAAGGCTACACTCGTTGGATTCAAATTTCAGTGATTTGAACTCTTGGTTCTTTTTGCATGTTTATGAAGCATGTACAAAGGACTAAGAGTTATGAAGCGAAACAATAATGAGACTACTTACTAGAGGCTTTCCGGCAAAACATCGCTAGAAAAGAACACAAATTTAAACAGTTATAGACTCCGGAACAAAAAATTCGAAAGAAGGGTGATACTCATTAAGTGAAAGAATAACATGAGAAACATGAAAAATAATTAAGCTAATTATTGATAATAAATGTGTGTTGGTTAACCTAAAATATCCCTTTTAATTATTTTCATTGAAGGTAACGCTCTTTTTTTTTTTTTTTACCTCAAAACAATCCTTATGGTTGAAAACAGCTGTCAATAAAATTGTTTGAAAAAGAACTATAAATTTGAGAGCTAATGAACTAGTATTAAATATTTAGAACCAAAACAAATTGCTCAACTAATTCCTGCGTTTAATACCGGGCTGAGTATAAAAAAATTCCTCCCTATATTTCAAAAGAATTCATTTTTTTTTTATTTCCGACAAAATATAACTTTCTTTAAACAAATATTTAGTAGCTTATTTGACTTATAAATTTGGGTTTTAAATTAATTAAAGATGAAAAATCATTATTAATACAATAAACTAATCTATTTGAATAAATTAAATAATAAATTTTACTCAACATCATCACAATGTTGTTCTTCTCCTTCAAAATTAAGACTAGCTTACTCAACATTCTGTTGTTGAAGTGTGATCCTATTCACTCTAAAGGGCCTAGAATGTTCAGATTTGAAGCTTACTGGGCAGAGCATGAGGAATTTCTGGAGGTAGTTAAAACTAGTTGGAGGTGGGAAGGAAGGGCTGATGCCCCTAAGGTAATGGAAATTGTGGGAAGACTGGCTTGTTGCAGGAAAGCTCTGATCAGGTGGGATAAGGAAAAATTTCCTAATGCCCGAAAACTTGTTGAAAGCTTAACATATAAGCTTGAGGAGTGTAATAAGGGGGCATTGAATCAAGAGAAGAGGTTGGAGGCTGAAGATCTTGTAAGGCAGATTGAAGACGCATGGGATAGGGAGGAAAAATATTGGATGCAACGGTCAAGAGTGAATTGGCTTACTGGTGGAGACCGTAATACTAAGTTCTTCCATGCTAGTACGATAAGGAGACGAGGAAGGAATAGAGTCTCTAGAATTAAAGGTGAGGATGGAAGCTGGATGGAAAAGGAGGAAGATATTAATCAAACCTTTATAAGATTCTATTCTAATCTTTTTAAGTCGAAGGGGAGGGGGGAGATGGAAGATGTCTTGCAATATGTGGATGAGTGTGTGAATTCAGGCGATAATTCTATTCTTGAGAGGATGGTAACAGCGGAGGAAATAAAGCAGGCAGCAATGGAATTAAATGGATTAAAAGCGCCGGGGCCTGATGGATTCTCTGGAATTTTCTACCACACAGCATGGAATGAAGTGGGGAAAGAGGTTATGGAGATGGTAACAGAATTTTTTCTGAATAAAGTAAGCTTGAGTGAGATAAATAGTACAAATGTGGTCCTGATTCCGAAAGTTGAAAAGGCTGAGTCAGTAAGGCAGTATAGACTGATTGGTTTATGCAATTTTGTTTATAAAATTGTATCAAAAATTTTGGCTAATCGGATGAGACCACTAATGAAGAGGGTAATTTCAGAGAATCAGAGGGCGTTTGTGGCTGAGAGGCTAATCCAGGACAACATTCTGATTGCACATGAGGTTTTTCACTACTTGAAAAATAAGAAGAAGGGAAGGAAGGTGGAGATGGCTGTTAAAATTGATATGAACAAAGCTTATGACCAGCTGGAATGGGATTTTGTGGAGAAGGTTATGAGAAAGATGGGATTTGGAGAGAAGTGGATCTCATGGGTAATGGAATGTGTCTCTTCAGCTAGTTTGAATTTGGTCTTATCAGGAAAAAAGGTTGCTGAATTGAACATGTCAAGAGGCATTAGGCAAGGGGACCCTTTGTCCCCTTACCTTTTTATAATAGCAGCTGATGTCCTGTCAAAAATGGTGCAATGGCATGTTGATAATAAGGAATTGCAAGGTATTAAACTAGCTCGGAGATGTCCTGTTTTATCACATTGTTTCTTTGCTGATGATGCTTTATTTTTCATCAATGCCAAGAAGCAGAATTGCTTAAGGTTAAAAAGTATAATTGATGACTATTGCAAGGCTTCAGGTCAGTCAGTGAATTTTGATAAATCCTGTGTATTTTTTTCAAAGAATGCCAGGGATGAGGGAAAGGCAGATGTTCTTGAGGTGTTGGGAATTAGAGATACTGATGATCCTGGGAAATATTTGGGTCTACCAATGATTTGGGGAAGAGCTAAGTCCCAAGCGCTGTCATTTGTGAAAAACAAGATGGGTTTGAAGCTTCAAGGATGGAAACAGAAGCTCCTAACATTTGCTGGAAGGGAGGTCTTGATTAAAGCGGTTGCAAATGCTATTCCTATCTTTCCCATATCTTGCTTTAGTTTTCCTAAGAAGGTATGTACTGAATTGGACAGCATGGTTTCAAAATTCTGGTGGGGACAGAAAATGGATGAGGGAAGGATTCACTGGAAGGCATGGCATGTATTGAGTAAGTCCAAGGGGGAGGGGGGTATGGGTTTTAGGGATCTTGAAGGGTTTAACAAAGCTCTTTTGGCTAAAACGGCGTGGCGAGTGATTCAAAATCCTAATGATTTATGGTGTAGGATTTTGAAAGGGAAGTACTTCCCTGAGGAGGATTTCTTGAAAGCCAAAAAGGGTAGTAAGGCTTCATGGGGCTGGTCGAGTATATTGGAAGGAAGGGACTTGCTGTTAGAGGATTTATGTTGGAAAGTGGGGAATGGAGAAAAGGTGCATGTCTTTGAGGATAAATGGCTGCCGACAAGCATGGGATTTAAGTTGAAAAATAGAGAGGTGACTGATGAAATGAAAAATCTTAAGGTAAAGGACTTAATTGTGAATGGGGAATGGGATTTTGGTGCTGCTGGTGCTTATCTGGATGAGGAGGATCAGAGTATTATAATGAAAGTTAAAATCCCTTTGATTCCCTCAGAGGATAAGATCATTTGGCTGAAGAGTAGAGATGGCCAATATGCAGTAAAATTGGGTTATAAAGTTGTAAGGGAGAAAGAGGAGAAGAAGGGTCCAAGGGGTCCAAGTGGATCATTTACACCATCAAAGCAACTATGGGCTAGTATCTGGAAAATCAAAATGCCTCCCAAAGTTAACAATTTTCTTTGGAGATTGGTAAATGGGGCTTTAGCAACGAAGGAAGCTCTATTTCGTAGGAAATGTGCTACTAATCCTAATTGTGAATTGTGCAGGGGTGAGGAAGAGACAGTGGAACACCTCCTTTTCTTTTGTCCTTGGGCGGCACAATGCTGGTATGGCTCTCCTTTATCTTTACGATTTGATAGATATAAGATGGATAGAGTAGATCATTGGTTAGAACAATGGATATTGATGGATGATGGCCCTGATGATTATGGTCTTGCTCTCTTTGCTGGTATTTGTTGGGGAATATGGAAGGCTAGATGTAAATATATGTTTGAGCACATGGAGGTGGATGCATTAGCATGTGTAAGTGGGGCTATGAGACTAACAAGGGATTTCTGGGTTGCTCTAGGGAAGAGAGAAAAACTGGGGAGAGCTGAAGCTATCAAAAACCGGGCTGTGAGATGGGGAAAACCAGATTGGGGACAGCAGAAAATTAATTTTGATGCTGCATTTTGCCCAGGAACGAATAGAGCGGCTATTGGTATAGTTGGGAGAGATTGGGGAGGTAGATTTCAGGGAGGTATAGGGAAATTGGTGGATGCCTCTTCGGCTTTTCAAGCTGAAAGTTTAGCCTTATTAGAAGTGTTAAATAATAGAGATTTGTGGGGGGGAGATAAAGTGATTGTGGAAACAGATTGTCAAGTATTATATGAAAAAATTAAAAGGAAAGAGGTCAGTGGTTGTGAATGGGAGAGTGTGGACATTGTATTGAAATGTATGCAGTTATTGGATCAAGCTCAATTTGATTGCTGGGAATTATCATTGGTTAGCCGGACTGGTAATAAAGCTGCGGATTGGGTGGCAGCTGAGGTAATGAGGGGTGTGGTACCGGAAGGATGGCTGTTCAAGCCACCACCCTCTCTGAACTCATTGATGGTGAGAGACATGGAGATTCTGCAGAATGAGGTGCAGAGGAGGACGGGTATAGGCTGAGTAACAGGTAGGTGTATTCAGCAGATTGTTTGAAATATAATACTTTGGCTAGTTAGCTTATAGATTTTATGGTAAGATTTCTGTGCGTTAGGTTGTAATTCTAGGTTTTTTTCGAGTGATTTTATTTGGCTGTTGCTATTGGTGGTTGTATCATGTTTTTCTGATAGTAATAAAATGAATATTTTGACCAAAAAAAAAAAAAAATTAAGACTAGCTTGGACTGATTCAAGAAGAAATGCCCCCTCTGTATTAAATTCATTTATTTTATTCTTCTCTTTTGTGTCTGACTCGCCATCCATGAGAAGATTGAAAACCACGTGGAAATTAATTTAGGACAAACCGAAAAGTGGTTCTATCACATCTTTCTATTTCGTACACCGAATATGGCCGCAAGCAAGTCAAATATGAAATCAATAAGGCACGTTCGGTGGTGAAAAAATGAATTGATTTGATGGAGACACATCAAATGTTTGGTGCTCATAATCATATTTCGGTTGATTTGCATTGGATCTCCCGGATGCGAATTTAGCGGCAAATTTTCACCAGCGTTTTTTCATGCCATTACAACCTAAGCTAATTCGACTCAGTTGGTTAGACTCATGAATTAGTCTCCTAGGTAATTTGACCAAGAGTTTGGGGTGAGTTTGATTGAATTTTATATTTTCTCTCTCTAGCGAAGCCTAAAAATAAAATAACATTGTTGAGTTAAAAAAGAGAGAAAAAGTAGTTGTCCATTCTAATAGCTATGTTTTGTTGAATTCTATATTAATAAATTTAAGAACTAGTTTAGAAGTTAACTTTTTTTTTTCCTTTTGATTTGGTTAAAGTTTTTTATTTTTTTAAATTTAGGGCATAAAGAGATTTTGACTGTGTTAACAAATGCACTTATCGGGTTTCAAATTTGTTTATTCCTTCTTATAAGGTGAGGCTGCTTACTACCTTAATCAATAATTTATTAAAAGTGAATTTTTTTCATAAATATAATACAATTTTCATTTTACCTTTTTATATTTATCATTTTTCTTCAAATTTATTTGTCTCACTTATAAATTAATGATACACATAAGTATTGCGAAGAGATCATGTAACACATATTATAATTAAATAATTTACTTAGCTTCCCTAATCTCTTCAAATTAGTCAACTAACTCTAATATTAAATATATGAGGTAGTATTATTCTTTTAAAGGTAGGGATTAGCTTCTCTCTAATTCCCTTCTCTTCTTTTTCTCCTCCTTTACCCTCATTTTCCCTTCTTTGTCATTAGATTAAAATCTCAATTGTGGATTTAACATTTTATGAAAATATTATAATAGTTTTTCATAAAATACAAAAATAGATTTAAATTGCTAAAATTTAATCTAAAGAGCTTATATTAATATTATAGAGTAGAATTTTTTTCCCATTTTTTCACTGCAGTTGTCATCTTTATAGATCATATTTTAATAGTTTAAATTTATTTTTTGTATTTTTAAGTAAAATTATAATAATATTTTTATAAAATATTAAATCTTGACCATTGACATTTTAATCTAATGATCAAAAAGGGGAATGGAAGGTAAAGGGGAGAAAAATGATGGAAAGGGAATATGAGAGAAGCCAATGCCAATCTCCCTTAAGGCTGTTGGTATGAGGGGAAGGGAAGGAAAATAAAAAGTCTATGAGTTGAACTCAAAGAAACTTAAAAGTGTGGTTATAAAATTTTAATAAGAAGAAAATATAACATAAAAAAGTATGAAAAATTAATTAAAAAATTTTAATCCCGCTTCTCTAATTTTTATAAATTCAACTTATAAAATTTTTCTCTCCCTTCCCCTCCCCTCCCCTCCAATTCCCTCATACCAAATAAGCCTTGGAGTATATAAATTTTTTTTTTTGTATTAGTTACGATTTAATCATAGTTAGACCACGGGAGAATCCCATTAAAAGTTTTTTGAAATCTCATATCTTGAATTGGGCCTCTAAATTTAGTAAATTATAAATCACGTCAAACAACCCAATTTAGAATTTTAGAATTAAGAGATTTCACTTATATATCCTCTTCTCCCTCCCTTCCTCTCTCTCTCTCTCTCCCCATTTATGGAGTCTCCTCTTGCTAAGGAGCTCGAATTCTGGATTTACTGTCACTAATTACCCTAATAAGCCTGAGAACAATGAGGAGATTAAGATGCACTAGCTATCTTCCAAGTCTTCTTGATGCAGTTTGCCTAATGCTAGACTGAACATCAATGACAATATTTTTGTAAATAGGCAATATCATTTTTTTCTAAAAGGATATTTTATTGATGCAAAGAATCAATTAAATTGTAGATAAATTTGAAATTTCAAGTCTATTGTGCTCCTTTACAATCTATGTTGTCGTTGTTGCAATCGTTGAATGCAATATAAAGGAAGACCTCCCATGACTTTGCTACAAGATAATCTTTGTTTCACCTAATTCCAGATAATCAATATGTGCCAATCTTCCAGTAGATATAATTAAACTTTTTTTGGGTGAAATATATAAAACTAAACTTCATTATTTTTAGTTTAAAATGGACTCAGTACACTTTGTTACTGCATAATAGTTGCAATTAGAATTCTCTTCATTTTGGCGTGGAGTTCTACGATCCCCAATCAAATATTCCAAAATCAAAACTAGGTTTCTCAGTGGAGTAAAACTCACATGGAAGCTCACGTCATATAGATGCCCATGGCCAATGCTTGCATCAGTGTTGCTGTAGGGAAAAAAAGAATTTTCATATCTAGCATTTAGCAGGAGTAATTGAGTAGAAGAAAAATAAAGTTATTGAAATGAGTACTGGTGTTGTGCTACAGAGGATGAGGATATCAAAAAAATAAAGTATAAGATGATTTTTAATTTGCAACAAACATTGTTTCTTTTCATATCAAAGAATAACTGGCAATTCAATTCAAGAAAGAATTCACAATCTATTTAAATATGAAGAGTTAGTGTAATTGTATTGACAATCTGTCTTCTGGGTTCAAGAGATTAGTGTCAAGTTTTCTCTTTTTCTAATATTTTAGGGACACTGACATAAATTGACAAAATTTGCAAATCCAACTTTAGATCTTATAACCTAATTAATAATTTCTTAAATTTAGTAGCCCAATTTAGATTTTTTGAGTATTTTAAAAGGCTTTTAAAGGGATTTTCTTGTTACACCACTAACCCTTAAAGACCTTTGTTTTAGCCCGATTAATGATGGGTCCCATTTTTATTACCGTGATTTCCCCCCTAATATTTGGTAGTATTAATTAATTAATATTCATTTTTCTTAGGAGTTACAAAGGTAAGCCGGATCTTGAAATGAGAAATTTAATTGTTTTTTCAATACTCAAATAGAAGATAACTTCTCAACATTTTTTAGCCAGTAAAAAATAGTTATCTCACCATGATCTATAATAATCCCATTCTTGGCATTAGATAATATGTCAAATCTCTCATTCAATCCAACGTTCCTAGGTGCTTTTGATCATTAGATGCGTTTTTAGATTTACATTGAAAATTAACTTCCACAGTACATCCATAATTTTTATAGTTTTTAAGATGAAATCAAATACAGACAAAATGAGATTAATATGAAAAATAAAAAAGGGAGAATTAGAAAATAAAATAGTAAAAATTTATTATTTTTGAAAGTTTTCTTTCTTAATTACTTCTCCTTATCTTTTTTTATCACCTTTTCCCATCCTGATGTAGCCTAAGATAAATACATCAGTATAAAGAAAAATAATAAATATAAAAAAATAATTTTAGATATTAAATTTTGCACTTAATCAATCGAATTGCAACTGACATTATTACTTATTAGGACTTGTTTGTTACGCGAAACTGAAGGTGAGATGAGGAAATATTCAACACTTCCCTAAGCCAAAACACGTCTGGCGTTCCAACTCGAATCAAATTTTAGTTCCCACCTCTTGCCATGTTCCCTTAACTATGGGAACCTGAGATCCCTCCAAAAATGGTGGGACGATGAAAATTTTCTAGGAAAGCATATGCAATTTGACCAAAATGCCATTCTCTAATACAATCGTGCGGAGCTTTCTCAGTCTTTCTCTCTTGCTCTCTTGCTCTCTTTCTTTAATTGCTCTTTTTCTCGGTATCCATTTTCTCTTTTGTGACAGTGGTGGGATGAAGAAGAGGGAGTGATGCCGGAGAGAGAGAGAGGGGACAGTGAAGACGGTAGAGAGAGAGAGAGTAAAGGTGGTAAATGAAGGTGTTTGGTGCTGAATGAAAAATGGTGTAACGGGTTCAGTCAGTGTTCGAATTGAATAAAGAATGAAGAATGAAGAATGATGTGATGAGCCAGAGGAGGAAGATGATGAACAGTGAAGATGAGATCGAGTTCGAACCGAGGTTGTTAAGTTTGATCTGGGTTATTAAGTTTGAATTATGATGTTAAGTTTGAACTTGAAGTTAGGGGTGTTTTAGGTTTTTCACATAATCTTCTCACTTAAATCACTTCCTTTTCTTCCAACCAAACATCCCATCTTCCCGTAACCTAGATTTCTTTCCATGTTTACCAAACAGATCAATTTTTTAAAGTTTCCTCTCAATATTCCTTTACTTTCTCTAAATTCTTGTCCCTTCTAAAATGTTCCTTATACCAAATGGGTCTTTAGAGGCTGGAACTCTGGAAGTATTAAAATATAGTAAACAAAAAGCAGGTCCAAAAAAATAATAATAAAACAAAAAATCCATAAAAAAAGGTAACAAAAAACATGCCCCAAAATCCGCAGTACCGAGATGGCAAGTAGGATGAGTAATTAGGAATGAAGATTGAGGTCGATGACTCATTTTAGCTTAAAGACGCAGGCAAATTTCCTGTGTAATGCGACTTTAGCTTCGTCTCTCCCTCTTTAACTCCCAAAACGCTTTCAGATGCCACAATATTGCTTCCATCTGCTGCTCCAATATGACCATATCCTCTCCTCCCTCGCCGCCGCTCCAGGACAATTCCGACGCCGAACGACGCCTTTGCGAGGCGGAGGAGCGCCTCCGTGACGCAATTGAGGAGCTGCAGCGTCGTCAGCGCTGTGCTGCTGCTCAAATGCACCATCAACACCACCTCGATTGCCCTCCCTGCGATCATAGTCCCGACGAATCATGCGCCGCCCACGCCATAGGTAATCTCTGCCAGAGCTTCTTGCTTTCGTATGGCGTCCGAGTTGGTATTGGAATTCTGCTTCGCGCATTTAAGCTCGCACGGGGTCAGTCGTACGCTTCTCTTCTTGATCTTAAGGTGAGATGCGAATTGGATTTTTGGCGGTTCTGTGATCACTGATGCTGCTGTTTGATTTCTGCTTTTAACTTCCTTACCTTCAGTTTGTGATCAATGGTAGAATTGAATGAATTTAGGGCGGAAATTTTCCTTTTGATTTTAATTTGTCATTGATTCTTGGTTTAATCAAATTGTGGCGATGTTGGACGTGGGATTTTTATGTCTATAGAAAACTCATTGCATCCTTTTGTGCAATAAGGAGCATCATTGTTGTGAGTATGCATTTTTGCATGAATTAAACTCAATAGGACCTCTACCAAATCCCAAACTAATCGAGTCCTACTGAGCTTAGCCCAGGTGGACTTTGTGGCTAAGGATATGGAAGAATTTCTTTTCTTTGTATCTTTGCGCTGATGTATATTTGATGGAATGGTAACTAAATGCAATATGAATCTTAGGGTTTTTAGGAATTTAGAATTGGGAAGAAGCAGAAAAGAGGATTGAAGGAGAAGGCGAGAAGGCTTAAGAGTGAAGAAGTAGAGAGATGGAGAATTCTGAATAATACTCAGGTGATTTCATTAACATGTCAACAACTGAAGATATAATAGGGCCGGGGGAACGGGTGCTTAATGAGTTAGCTAGTTAGATACATCTAAGGCCGTGTTTGGCTAGGACCCCTCTTATAAGGGATAATGCCGCTCATCTCCCTAAATAACATTTAAAAATGAAACATTACAATTACATAACATGGAGTAGTAATCATAATTTACGTTTGATTTGTCATTTTATTACTAAAGGGAGAAATGTGTGATGATATGCTTTTCCTTTCCCTCCAGCAACTTGTTTCAGAAAAAGATCTAATTGTAAGAGAAGAAGCATGTCGTATTGGTCTACTTTTTGGTGGTTTTACTGGATCATATCACGCCCTTAGATGTTTACTGAGAAAGTGGAGAAAGAAGGAGACGCCCCTGAATACGTAAGTTGCAGACTATATTTCTTTTGCAACTTAATCACAAGGTTTTTTAAATTTTATTTATATTTTGTGTGCTGTCATGCTTGGTTGTTGCTTCATGATGTTATGTGCACATCGCTTATTTATGACTTTGTTTGAGGGGATGATGGGACAGAATTTTAGCAGGTTCAGTTGCTGGTTTTTCTATCATGGTATTAAATGATTCAAATAGGAGGCGTACGCTAGCTTTGTATCTGTTAGCTCGGCTGGCTCAGGTATTTGAAAGTGTACCATAAAATTTTTCTAAGACATCTGAACGTTGACACACTTGTGTTTTTCCTCTCTTCAGAATTGTCTGGACACCCAAGTCTAATGGATATTCTTATGTATCAGTGTGCTTATAATTCTGCCAAAGCTAAGAACAAGTTTCACCTTTGGGGAAGTCATTGGAGTCATGGAGATTCTTTGCTCTTTGCTATATCTTGTGCACAGGTATTCAAAGTTCTTATTTATCATTGTGCTTATAATTCTGCCAACACCGTTAGTTAGTAGTTAATGTGGGCTGACAAACTCTTTTTTTTTACTGGCTAATCCTTAGTTAGTAGGCCAAATGACATCTATCTCTTTATCTGTTTTTTCTTTTTTAACTAAAACATGTGCATCATATTTTGACATTGAATATTAATGTAAGCTGAATGACTTCTGTTTTTTTTAATGAACACTTGCTTTGTTAGCAAGTCAAGATATGTGTACATGCATAACTTGCAACGATGTTGCTAATTGATCATTAGTGCATGTAAATAGACTTTTTTAACTGGTGAATATCTAGTTGGTAAAATATGTGACACCTTAAACACAATGCCACATGTTTTGATTGAAAAAAAAAAGGCAAGGGTACTAATTGCTCTGCATTATTGAATTTTAGGGTTTTAGTTACTCTTTTATGACTACTTGTGGGCCGACATTGCTCCAGTAAATAGTTTCGGATGATTAATGTTCCTCATGTTCCATGTGACCATGGAACTTTCCTGTATAACTCCTTGGGATATTATTAACTGATCATTTATTTCAGGTTATGTATGCCTTTGTCATGCGTCCTGAAAGCTTGCCAAAAGCATATCAGGACTTCATACAAAAGACTGGACCCGTTGCAGAGCCTGTATATAAAGCTGTAAGGGATAATTGCCGAGGTTATCCAGTTGATGTCATTTCACTCTCAGCTTATTTATCGAGGAGACGAAAATCTGACTATTCGAAGTTGGAAGAGTTTCCTTCTATTATTCCTTGTTCTGTCATTCATCCGGGAACAAACTCATGCTTGTCTCACAATGCAAAAGCAACATCAGCAACATTTAAGAAAACATTCCCACTCTACTTCTCTCTGACCTTTGTACCATTTGTTGTTCTGCACCTACAGAAGGTATTTTCTAACTAACCTTTTCTGTTGCTTGTAAATTAGAAGAACAAATGCTTCGGTTAGTGAAAAGTAAGAAATCAGTCATATGTAATGTGAAAGTACTCATGATGCAAATGTTTGTAATTAGTCTGTTCTAACTTAATTGGAGCTCTATCCAGTTTTATTGTTACTTCATCAACCATAATTCTTGTTAGAGACTCAGAGCTCATTTTTGCTTCAATACAACCATCATAACCTTAGTTTCTGCATAATAATATAAGCAGTATAAGCAGTCCTATGCATAATGTAATTTCATGCTTTTCACAAGTGCTATTTTTCCTTTCCATTTGCTTTAGTACACAACTTCAATATAACAGAGCTTCTAAGAGTTGTATAATCATAGTTCCTTGATTATGATGACCTAAACACAGTCCCTAGGCTATTACAATTCTCCTATTAAGGTATCTCAGATTTCCACTCTGTAAGTTAGGTCATCATGTTTTGTTTGTTGGAAGTCATAATAATTGGTACACCAGATTTTCAGAGCTTAGCATCAGAATGGTAGTGTATATGAGGTAGTCAGAATAGTTCTCAATTTAGTCCTTATACTAGCAGATGCAGAACCGTAGTTGTGCTACACCTTCTGTTGCTGTCTAATAATTTTCTTTTTGAAACAAAATGAGTATCTTCTGTTGGCAGCAGAGACTTTTGTCTTTCGGGTACAGAGGGTAAAAGATATATCCATCTCAATTAGGTTTGTTTTATGATGTCCCACATCAGTTAGGGAGGGGAACGAAAAACTCTTTATAAGGGTCTGGATACCTCCTTCTCTTGACGTGTTTTAAAGCTATAAGGGAGTGATTGGGCCCAAAGTGGACAATATCGAGAGTGAGACACTGGGATATCAAATCTAGGCTTAAGTCGATGTGGGTTAATGTGCCAGTGCCGAGGGGCACAGTGTGATGTCCTCCTGTTGAATTTCAGCAATAACAGCACCGAATGGCATGCAATATTCGACACTCACACACACCTCCGTCTATCACTCACCTACCATCGTGTTTTTGTCTCTATTTTCTGTATAATTTCCTATATATAGTGTTACCTATATGCGTTTTAATATTAATGAAAAACATGAGCTCTTAAGCTCATATGGTATCAGAGTTGGGCATAGAATGTCCGGCAACCAGAGACGGTGAGGCGAGAGAGAGATAGACGGCTGTAGATCGGAAAACAGGGGAGGAGACAATGTGCTTCGATCTCAGCCATTCCGGCGCGTTGAAGCACACCACCACCTCATTTGGGTTCAAACAACGCCGATCGGCGTAATCCTAGAGTGCGGAGTCGATCTGAGCAGCGCGTGCTGCCACTGTTCATTGGCGCGTGAACCCCACGCACCGCCGTCCTGAGAGCTTTCTGAGCACCATTTTTCCAGAAACCGATCTGCAGTGTTTTCGGCCACCATTGTGTCATGGATACTTCTAAATTTCCTCCTCTTTTTGGTTCTTTTCCTGGAAATTCATTCATAACAAGGGTTACACCAATGACACTCATGTCAGGTACAAATTCTGAGACTCAAGACTCATCTCATTCCTCCACTGCTAGCAAAACTGTGATGGCTCCAGAACTCTCTGATAGTCAGATTATGGCTATTAACCATAGGTTCAATGGGCGAAACTACCTCCAATGGTCCCAAACCATGCTAAGGTATATTCGTGGAAAGCGAAAAGAGAAGTATATTAATGGAACAGCATCTCAGCTTGCCCCTGATGACACCCATTTTGATACATGGTTTGCTGAGAACAATCAAGTTATGAGTTGGTTGTGCAATTCCATGACTGACGACATCAGTGAAGGATATCTCCTAGCAACCACGGCAAAAGAAATCTGGGATGAAGCAAAACAAACTTACTCTTCTCTTGATAACACCGCTGCCTTAATCCACCTAAAACGACAACTTCGTGATCTGAAACAAGGTAACTTAACAACTACTGATTATTATAAAGCCTTGCATAAACTGTGGCAACAACAAGATCTCTTTGAATCACATCCATGGGAGACTGCCAAAGACGCCGAATTATATAAGAAGATAGTAGAAGAAAGACGATTATATGACTTCCTCCTGGGACCCAACGATTCATTTAAAGAAATAAGAGGCCGTATCATAGGTCTAAAACCCTTGCCACATTTGTTCGAAGTAGTCAACCATGTGCAATTCGAAGAAAGCAGAAAGCTCTTGAATCAAGGCAGCCCAAGCTCAATTGAAAGGTCAACCCTGGCAACAAAACGACCACAAGATGAACGAAGAAATAAATGGTGTAATTATTGCAAGAAGAAGGGACACACCAAAGAAGAATGCTGGAAGCTTCATGGAAAGCTAGAAATTAACAAACAAGGCCATCTCTCTTCCTCTGAGCCAGAAATTGAAAATGATTCTCTGACTAAAGAGGAACTATAGATGTTTCGTAGGATGCTAGACAGACAAAATAAGTCTAACTCTACACCCGGCATCAACCTTGTACAATCAAGTAACTCTATTATAGCTCTAAATACTGTACGGGCTAGTGAAAATGCTTGGATTGTTGATTCAGGAGCAACTGATCACATGACTGGTAATCGCACATTGTTTTCAACTCCTAAACGAATTCATGAGAATCTTAGAGTCAAAGTTGCTAACGGCCTCTACACTACAGTTGAAGGAATTGGCATAGTCATTCTCTCTAATTCCCTGAAACTTCACAATGTCCTATTTGTGCCCACACTCACTGTCAATCTTATATCTGTGAGTAAATTAACCAAGGGTCGTCTGTGCTGAGTCATGTTTGATAACGATGTTTGTGTTTTTCAAGATTTAAAATCAATGAGGAGGATTGGAATTTCTAGAGAATAGGATGGACTGTTCTACCTTGAAGAGTCAAACTTGAGATCCAGAGATGCAAGGAAGGCAAGAAGAGCACTGGTTAGCTCTAACTCACAAAATCATGATGTAAAATTGTGGCACTGTTGTTCGGGCCACCCTAGTATTGATTATATGAAGCATTTGTTTCCGAATTTGTTCAATAAAAATTATGTTCCTTTTCATTGTGAAACTTGCCAAATTGCAAAACAAACGAGAGCTTCTTATCCCAAACAACCCTACAAACCTTCCTCGCCATTCACACGAATCCATAGTGACATTTGGGATCCTGCACGAATAAAAACCCTCACTAATGCAAAATGGTTTGTTACTTTCATAGATGATCACACTAGAACTACATGGGTTTTTTTAATGAAAGACAAATCTAAAGTAGCCAAGATCTTTCAAAACTTCTATACCTTTGTGCGCGCCCAATTTAATGTCTCCATTAAGGTACTACAAAGTGACAATGCCAAGGAATATCTGAGCAACAATTTTAGCGAGTTTCTTGACCAACAAGGAATTCATCACCAAACCTCTTGACTATACACTCCTCAACAAAATGGAGTAGCTGAGCGAAAGAATCGGCTGTTGGAAGTAACCCGAACCTTACTAATGGAACGAACTGTTCTCAACATCTTTTGGGGGGATGCCATACTAACTACGGCTCATCTCATTAATTGTTTGCCTTCCAAAGTTCTCAAATATGACACCCCTATCCAAAAACTACTAGAAAGCTTTCCCAGTTGCTCAATTATCACTTCATTGCCTCCTAAGATATTTGGTTGTGTTGTCTATGTTCACAAAAATGATGCAAACAAACTTGGTACTCGTGCTGACAAATGTCTCTTTCTTGGTTACTCTCCTACTCAAAAAGGGTACAAATCTACTATCCTACTTCCAAGAAGCTTATTATCTCCAAAGATACAGTATTCTCAGAAGAAGCATATTACCCCACATTACCCATTCAGGGGGAGTACACTGAAATTGAATGGCTAATCCTGAATAAACCTGAATCATCATCACCACAACCTAATCTTATACCCATCATTGACTCCGTACCTTCGACAAGCCAACTTACTCCTACCCAACTTGATCATGAATCAGAACATTTTCTATCTCAACCTAAATCCGCACCTAATGAACTGGAAATAAATGCTGAGATCAATTCAGGGATGGATACCGAACCACAACGAGATGAAGAATCTAGACTATAAGATCATGATAAACCAAGCAGTGGTAAAACTATCTCTCCCATTCAAATGAATGACCATGGCTCTAATTCGGGATTAAATCCTGAAGAATTTGGTTGGCCTATTGCATTAAGAAAAGGGGTAAGATCTTGTATTCAGCATCCAATTCAATGTTTTGTCTCATATGGTAACCTGTCTACAAAAATGCAAAGGTTTGTTGTAAACAATGCGCAGATTAAAATCCCAAAAACATTTCAACAAGCTATAGCTTATCCGAATTGGAAACAAGCTGCAGAAGAAGAGTTGAGGGCACACAAGGAAAATCAAACTTGGGAGATTACAACTCTTCCTAAGGGAAAGAAGCCAGTAGGATACAGGTGGATCTTCAACCCAAAATTCAATCCTGATGGTAGTATCAACAAATACAAGGCAAGACTTGTTGCAAAAGGATACACCCAGACATATGGAATTGATTATCAGGAGACATTTGCTCTGGTAGCCAAACTTAATACAATTCAAATACTCCTATCAATCGCAGCCAACTTGGATTGGTCGTTGTACCAACTAGACGTGAAGAATGCCTTTCTAAATGGAAACTTGGAAGAAGTTTACATGGAGATTCCAGATGGAATTTTAGCTCCTAACAACTCTGTGTGTAAACTCAACAAGTCATTGTATGGACTTAAGCAATCTCCTCGAGCATGGTTTGGTAGATTTACCAAAACAATGAAAAAACTTGGGTATACTTAGGGACAAGCAGATGACACATTATTCATCAAACGTGTTAACGGCAAAGTCACCATCTTGATCATCTAGGTTGATGACATGGTCATTACGGGAAACGATGAAGAATCTATTGCTCATTTAAAATAAGACTTGTCAACTGAGTTCCAGGTGAAAGACCTTGGACAAATGAGGTATTTACTAGGCATGGAAGTAGCAAGAACTAAAAAGGGTATCAATGTATTCCAGGGGAAGTATACCCTAGATCTGTTGCATGAAACTGGAATGTTAGGGGCACATCCTGAAGGAACACCAGTGGAAGAAGGTTGTCACTTAGAAATCAAACCAAATGGTGTCCCAGTCAACACAGAATAGTACAAAAGACTTGTCGGCAAACTCATATGCTTGACCCACACGTCCAAACATTAGCTATGCAGTCGGAATAGCAATTCAATTCATGCACCAGCCACAAGAAGAACACATGGCAGCTGTATATAGAATCCTAAGCTATTTAAAGCTTAATCCTGGAAAATGAATCTTCTTTAAGAAATGCATTGCCAGAGATATTGAAATATACACTGATGCAGATCATGCAAGGGATAGAGAGACTAGAAGATCAGTCTCAGGATATTGCACATGTGTGGGAAAATCTTGTTACATGGAAAAGCAAGAAACAGACAATAGTGTCACTGAGTAGTGCGAAAGCCGAACTGAGAGCTGTTAATCATGGAGTACATGAAGGACTTTGGGTCATCAGATTACTGAAGGAGTTGGGAATTCCATATGAGGGACCAATGCAAATTTGGTGTGACAACAAAGCTAGCATTGAAATGGTCAAGAACTCAGTCTATCATGATAGAACAAAATATGTTGAGATAGACAGACACTTTGTTAAAGAGAAAATTGAAGCAGGCGTCATGAATTTGTCCTACATCAAATTTGAAGACCAAATTACAGATGTGTTGACAAAACCGCTAAGCAGAACTATGTTTGAAAAGTTTCTGTGCAAGCTGGGTATGATTGACATATACTCTCCAACTTAAGGGGGAGTGTTGAATGTCAGCAATAACAACACCGAATGGCATGCAATATTTGACACTCACACAGACCTCCGTCTATCACTCACCTACCATCATGTTTTTGTCTCTCTGTTTTCTGTATAATTTCCAATATATAGTGTAACCTATATGCATTTTAATATCAATGAAAAACATGAGCTCTTAAGCTCATACCTCCCACATCGGCTAAGGAAGGAAACAAAAGACACCTTTATAAGGGTTTGGATACCTTCTCTCTAGACATATTTTAAAACTGTGAGGATTTATGGGCCTAAAACGGACAATATCGAAAGTGAGGCGCTGTGATATTACACCTTTCTTACCCAAAGGTTAAGAATCTAACCCTAGCAACTAGTTTATAAGATGAGAGCTTTTATTATTCATGTCAATTGTCAACCTAAGTTGGTAGCTTTATAATAAGTTAGAAACACGAGAAGTTACTTACTTATGTATTAAACAATTCTGGCTCCTTTTCTTTCATAAACTTTGCCCTTGGTCTCTATTCAACTTTAATAATGGATTTCCTTCTTTCTTTTCCCTATTTTAACCATGAATACCATTATACTTCTGCAAACACTTCAGTGGCTTTCATGTAGATATTGAGGTTTAATAATCCTTGACATTTATTTATTAAAGAGAAACTTCATACTTTCATGGAAGATCGATGAGTAGACTCTTACTCCAATTAATTAAAATGTTAATTCTACCCTGACTAAAATAGAACTTTGAAAAATAATACTCTTATCCTTAATGTAGGACCTATTTATCTAACTAGTGGATATTAATAAAGCTAAATAAATTACTTAATTATAACATATTGATAGACACCCAAGTACCTTAGAGAACCACACCCCAAAAGCTAGCTGTTGAGGTGAGAGAGCTAAGGCACTTAAGTACTCCATCAAGTAGTCCATATTACTCGATGTGGGATTTTGGCAGCCCATACTACCTTGGTCCCTATCAATACACCCTCCTCGAAAAGCCGACGTCTCGGCGGCTCCGCTCTATGGCACTTCACTCAGCCACTTGCTGGTCAGCCCCTCCGGTTAGAACCTTCCGTAGGTAGCCCTCTTCGATCCACCGGCCATCGGTTCTAATACCAAATGATAGGCACTCAAGTACTTGGAGAACCATACCTCAAAAGCTAGCTGTTGAAGTGGGAGAGCCAAGGCACTTAACTATCCCATCAAGCAGCCCATACTACTCGATATGGGACTTTGACAGCTCATACTGCCTTGGTCCCTATCACATATGTGACATTATCTCTCTAAAATAATTCTATGTAATATAAGATTATATATCACTTTTCCGGTCCTTAATATAAGACGTATTTACCTAATTTGATTAGATTAAGAAAGTTGGTTGAGTTATTTAATATGACATGTATTTTCTAAAACACCCTAGTCATCTTCCATAATTCCCCCATTCCCTCTCCTCCTTGGTAATTGTTGAGGGAGCATCAATAGAGGTGGATTAGGAAAAAATTGATAAATATGAAAACTACGTCTTATATTTAGGACTAGGATTTACTCCCGAAATATGTCTTATATTAAGGACTGGAAGGAGTAATTTATAAATTAAACAAATTAGTTTGAAGAAAAATGATAAATATAAGAGATAAAATAGGAAGAGGCCTTACATTTTGAACCAAAATTTACTCTCAAACTAGGGGCTACATTTAGGATCAGAGGAGTATTATCCTAATCATAAAGGAACAGTTAGAGTCAGTTGAATATGCATGAGTATTATACAAAAATAATTACAAAACTAAGTCAGTTGAATATGCATGAGTATTATACAAAAATAATTACAAAACTAAGTTTTAATTAAAAAAATAAATAAGAGAAAAGCAATTTAAATAATATAGAATAGATGCGTGATGATGTCATCTCAATCACCATTATGATGTGAGAAGTTGTCATGTGTTTTGCTTTATTAACATTGACCTACTACAGGCTTGCTATTATGATTGGCTTCCAATTTCGACCATGAACAAGATTATGACTATTATTATTTGTGCTGTTTTTGGACCTACATTTTCAAGCCAAACCACTGCCTCTGTATAGCTAGTGCTGTAAATTTTTTGTTTCTGTTCTGATGATGATGGTATTGTATGCAGTTCATGGATGCTCCTTTCCGTACTTTCTGGTTAGCTATTAAAGGCGCTGTTCGTTCAACAACTTTTTTGTCTGCTTTTGTTGGAATCTTTCAGGTGGGTGTTTGTTGATTTCTCACATCTCGATAGATGCATGTAATATTAATATTATTATTTTTATTATATCATCAATTTCTTTCAAATTATGCAGGCGGTTATATGTGCACATAGAAAAGTTGCTACGAAGGACCACAAACTTGTATATTGGACAGCTGGTGGACTAGCTGCTTTTTCAGTGCTAATGGAGAAAAAGCCTAGGCGTGCTGAGCTTGCTTTATATGTTCTTCCTCGAGCAGGAGATTCATTATGGTCTATCATGGTGAACAGGAACTTGCTTCCGGATATTAGGAATGCTGAGGTATTATTATCTTTGAGTTACTTCGTACTGGAATGGAAAATTGTCCTGGAAATGCCCACCCAAAAAAGATTTACTAACTAGTCAAGAAAATAGTCAGTTACACTGTCCAGTCTTTTCTTGATGTTTTCTGAGTTCTATATTAATCCATAATTTCATGTCCTTAGAGATTTTAGCTACTATATTATAAAATGTATAGGGTATTAAATAGGACTGTAACTAGTAAGAATCAAAGGCAACTAGTCAACAGAACATGTAACTCAATCCTAGGAGAAAAAGCAAGGGCCAATAAAAAGTGAAGTAGATGTATCATTTTGGCAAGAAAATCATGGTTTTTCAAAAGCTATTTTTCCCTACCTTTTCAGAAGCCATTCTCTAAGATCTATTTTCTAAAATCACTTTTATCATTTTTTTCTCTCTAAGTTAGTCTCCAAAAGTTATAGAACACCTAGTTTCAAGAGGTTTCACTTGTTGCACCTGTTTTAGGTGCAAGCAGTTTATGTGTAAAGTACTCTTGTGCAAGGGTCACTTGTGTTTTTAGCTCCATTCTAGGGCTTCTTAGGGAATAGGAGATTCAGTATTCACTATGTTTTGAAGTTTTATATGACAAATATGGTCATGAATATCTGAATTTATGCTCTTT
Source organism: Inga leiocalycina (assembly GCA_963242795.1). Classification (NCBI taxonomy): domain Eukaryota; kingdom Viridiplantae; phylum Streptophyta; class Magnoliopsida; order Fabales; family Fabaceae; genus Inga; species Inga leiocalycina. The sequence goes on from OY725322.1 coordinate 68,303,466, forward strand.
ATAACTTGCGCAGGTGTTCTTGTTTTCATTGTGTATGGGAGGGATGATGTATTTCTTGGATTATGAACCTGAAACCATGTCTCCATTCCTTAGGGGCCTAATCCGCCGCTTCCTCGCCAGCAGAATTAGCAATCCAAGCCCGCCATCTAACCGAAGTGCTTCCTACACATACCTGCAAGCACTTGATGGCATGACTAAGCCAAAGTTAGAAGAAAAGAAGGATTCAAAATCAGAACCTTCTTCAGAGAAATACAATTTAGAGTCCATTCCGGGGCTTTGACATTGGATTAATTTTTTGTTCTTGATGGTTCGGGAATATTGTCAAATTCATCTTCTTCATTTATGGATCCAAAATGGAGTGCAAAAAATGCTACTGTGAATGAGGCTAAGATCTCATCCGATCATCTCTATTTTTTCTAACTTAATATATATGTATTCTCTACTAAACTTATCCTGTACGATTATAGTGAACTAGTAATGGTCTTGTGCATTTTATATAAAATTTAAAAGATGAGTTATATTAGTACTCTTCTTACCCTTAATATAAAATATATTTACCTAATTTGATTAGATTAAGGAAGTTAATTAAGTTGGATAATATGGCATGTATTCATCATATCTCTCGTTTTCTTGATTATTATCAAGGGAGTATCTATAAGAGTAAATTAGAAAAAAATTAATAAATATATAAATTATGTCTTATATTTAAGATTAAAATTAACTCGTCAACTATGTCTTATATTAAAAACAAACAGGAGGAGTAATTTGTTAAAATGGTTTTTGTTATAAATTTGATATTTAATGTTAATAAATTAAGTTGAGCTGATTGTGTTATCGATAACCGCCCATGAAAAATTTGGTGAAACGGGGTCTAATTAGTTTTATTACTTTTATAAGAAGTTTTTTTAATAAAAAACGAGCCTTGAGTTTAATTTTGTAGTTTTAATAGCCAGACTCTGTTGTCCTTATATTTTCCAAGAATCCCTGAATTCCTTTCTCCTGTATTCATTTATTAATAAATAAACATGGTGCGTGCAACTTTAAAAGTAGTGATAACTTTTGAACAATTTAAAATGCAAGCTTTTTTAAGCTATTCTATGCTTTTCAATATGTGTGAAATTGTAAAAATTGGTGGATCAAATGAAAAATATGCCTAGATGTTAACTGCCTATAGATGTTAGTTTGTATGTGCTTTGTGTGCGATTTGTTGTTATAATTTTGCAACGTAAAACCAAAAACCTATTATTTCAAATTTATTTGGCGACAATCACGGTATCCCAAACTATTTATTGGAGCAATGTCTTCTCGTAAGTGTTGAAACCGCTACAATGTTGTCCTTTAACTAACAGACATTCTCTTTGATTGTTGATTGTTAACTTCATATTAACTTTGGGTTAAAGAATACTTTCGCTCATAAAGTATTTAAAGAGCAATTGGCATTCTAAAGTTTTGTAACGTAAAACAATTGGCATCCTTAATTTGTTTTAACTGAAATATGTGCATTATGTAGCTCACGATAGACATGTATAACGTGCGACAACACTTTAGTTAATACTTCTTCTGGTCCTAATTATAAGATAAAGTTGACTTTTTTAGAGAAATTAAGGAAACCAATTAAATTACTTTGGAGTGTTTATATTTTTAACATCCTTAGATTATATATTAGTTTATTAGCCAAATTAATTAGTTTGGAGAAAAAAATATAAATATAAATACTCTAAAGTAATTTTATTGGCTTCCTTAATTTCTCCAAAAAAATCAACTTTGTCTTATAACTAGGACCGGAGGGAGTAGTTAATATGGTCTGGCAATTTTTTTTGTTTGTATTTTTATCTACTAATCCTTAATTGATAGGCCAAATGAAACGATTTCTTTTTTTATATGTGTGTGTGTGTATATATATATATTTTTTTTCTTTTTTTAATTAAAACATGTGCATCATATTTTGACATTGATCTAATAGACGCTTTTTTTAACCAACAAGCGCCTAGCTAGCAAGTCAAGACATGTACATATATTGTTGAAGTTTTAAGTCACATGTGGATGTGTCAAATGGAAGAAGTCTCATATTGCTTGGGCAAGAGAAAATGTAAGTGTATATATTACATCTTGTGAATTTAGGCTAGTAAATGGGTCAAGAGGAAGAGTGGGCTAGCGCACACTACAAAGGGCCACCAAGAGGCAAACATAGTGGAAATCCAGCAATTTCCCCCCTGCGTGTGAATTAAATATGGATCGGGCACTTTTTATCAAATGTTTTTTTGGAAAAATTTACAATTTATTTTTTTGTGAAAATGGCTTAACGGAAAAACCCTGTTTTGAGGCATCTAAATTTTGAAGCATCAGTATTTCCATTACAGAGATCATGGGTCAGATTTTAAAATTGCCGAATGCATATTTTAAAATTGCCAAACGTATATGGTCCTTCAATGTTTAGAAACGGCCTCATCATGTGGTTTTATTATTGTGTAACCGGCGGTTTAATGGTATTTATGCGGATTAAAATGTTGCCCAACGTTCAGATGTATGGAGGTCTATAAAAGGTGCTGCCTGCAAGAGGTTTAGACACCGAGCTCAAACATTCGAGCCCTCTCTTCCTCTCTGACATCCCTCTGTTCTCTCTGCCTTATAGTTGTTTTCGTTTTACTGTTCTGTTCGCCCTGTGTCTATAGGAAGAATCCGTTTTGTCCTGGGGAGTGCCGCTTCCAGTCAGCCGGTGGTCGTGGAATAGCTCTTAAGAATAGCGTCTTTAGACGTGACTCGGATTATGGTGCATTTACAGGAGTTCGCCAACATATATAACTTGCAACAACATTGCTAATTGATCATTGGTATAGGCAAGATATCTAGTTGGTAAAATGTGTGACACCTTGAAAATAGTGCCACATGTTTTGATTAAAAAAAACAAGGTTGAACGTATCAATTGCTCCACATTATTGAATTTTTGGTTCTCGTTACTCTAATTTGAATACTTGAGAGGCGATATTGATCCAATAAATAGTTTAGGATAATTAATATTCCCTGCTCAACTAACCTTGTCAACATTCTATATAAGCATCCTTAACGGTGTTTAATGCCACATCGGAAAAATTAACACCATTAACCTCATGTCGAAGTCTTTATGAAAATGTAGGAACCAACATTTTATACATAAAAAATGAAGGAATGAGAAATCACGTTTTGAAACTACATTAACCTGAATAAAAACTCGATCAGACTAGAGACATGCAGTAAGATTACATTTTTTTTAAAAGGGAAACTTAATATGTCAGTCCTTATAATTTTACCAAATTTTGAATTAAGTCCCTGAAGTTGTTTTTTAACCTTTTTAAGCTTCCTTTTCTTTCGCGACATTATCCGAACACCTTCAATTCTTCACTCCAGAAATCAGTTTGAGAAGAATCTCACTGATCTCTGTTTCCTTTCTCTTTTGATAAATTCTGTTTTTCTAATGGTTTAAGTATTTTAGAGAGAGGGAGTGATGAGGAGGAGGGAGAGGGATATGAGCTTGGAGGACGCAGCAGCTATTGCTGAACAAGTCTGCAATAGAGAATCTTGAGAGAGGAGAAGAATCGAACAAGGTTGTGTTTAAAGTCGGAGACTCTTTCTTTGGTTTACACCCAACCCCCTGGTGTCCCACCCCCTTTGGAGGAAGATTAATCCGGAGTCGCCCCCGGTGTAGAGGGATTTCCCAGAGATCGAACTCGGGCCCTTGAGGTAAATGACGAGGGAGGCACCTTGGCTCCCCCTTTCAATCCATCCGAGCCACGCCCCCTGGGCCGGAGACTCTTTCTGTTGCCAGCCCCATTCTTCACTTTCTTTGTCCAGTCAGATCGCCACATCACCTTCTCTTAACTTGACATTCTCACTCTCAGTACAATAATATTAGGGGAAATTAAAACAGCTAGCCTGCTTGCTTTAATTTGAACATTATTAGTTATGCAATCAAAGCTATTAAAATAACGTGCACAAACTAATTGAGCTTGAAAATTATCAAAATGTAACAAGGCCTTTCATGAATCATCAAATGCTAATCCTTATGTCCAATTTTATAAGATAACTTTCAGAAGAATTTGGTGTTTTTATTTATAAAATGATTTACCAAATCTAAGCAATAATTAATATTTTTTTCCCTAAAAATGGCCCTTTAATGGTACTAAATAGTACTACCACTACTACAAAAAATGCTTTTAACGTCCCATTTTTAGGCCTGTTAACGTTAGAAAATGAGGGGACGTCTATAGGAGCGACGTAGTAAAAAATGGCAATAACGTCCGCAAATAAAAGGAAGTCTAAAGTCTGCACTTTAGACGTCCCTATTTTAAAAAGGAATGTCTAAAGTGCTACACTAACACTTTAGACGTCCCCAATTTAATATAGGGACATTTAAAGGGCTTTTTTTATGGAAAAAAAAAATCATTTATATGACATATCTAGACTAAACAGTATTTAAAACCAGAAATTACAGATCTAGTGTCTGAACTTCAAATCCAAAATCTACACAATAATAACTCCAAAACTGAAATCTCATAGGAAGAAGATGAAAACAATAAGAGGAATCAATTGCAAAAAACTTATCTCCTTCTATTATTGAAATTCATTTTCTTGTAAAAATGAATAGAGAAGAGCAACAGGTAAAGGTGAACCTCGTTTTCTCGACAAGAACGTGGCCATGAAGCATGTTTCAGAGTCTCGATCTATAAGCCATAACAACATGAATTAGAAGATAAAATAGAAGGGAAACAAAAAAAAAAAAGGAGAAAGAAGATAAAATAATAAAAACATGTTTCACATAGGCCAATAAAAACCTTAAACTTTGTTAACTTTGCCTTGAAACGCAACAACTTTCCAATTTTGTCTCTATTTAATGTATATATTATTGGGTTTTTGCAAATGATGCAACAACTCTGCCTTAATGTATCTATTGAAAATGATGCAACCAACTCGTTTTCAGCTATATAGTGATTTTTCAATATTGTTTGATTAAAATAACTAAAGCCTTTATTTATATACACACACGAAAAAGAGATAAATAGATAAATGCCACATGATTGTTAGCTCTCATAATATTTTGATGATAACAAATCTTAGTTTATTGGTAATATAAATCTTAAGGGATAATTAAACTCTTTGAAAAGCAAAAAGTGAAACTCTATAGTGAATTCCTCTAGTTTGACATAATCACTTGAGTGATGGTTTGTACACTCGAGTGATGGTTAAATAAGAGTGTAATGTTATCAAAGAGGATCACTCTAATGATGGCTTGTGCACTCGAGTGATGAGTCTTCACTTCCAGATCTTTATGCAGTCACTTGATGGTGATCAAAACGTGTGAAATTTCTTAAAGAAAAAATCACTCGAGTGATGGGCAATTATTTTCAAGTGACTTCCAAATCATTTGAGAGTTAGTGATCTGAAAACACAGATCACTCGGGTGAAGAAGTTAGCCATCCTTGATCAAAGACTAGATCACTTGAGTGAAATGGAATTCACTCGAGTGATGTCAATTCCTAAGAGTCACTTGCGAAAGAACTTGGAGTGCTCTGATCATTTTTGAAGATCACTCAAGTGATTGTTCAAACCACTCAAATGATCCATGATCACTTGCAAGTGACCTGGAAGTGACGAGGCAACTATGAGGAAATCACTCAAGTGATCTACTTGAGCACTCGAGTAATGTCATTTCTTTGGAAGACACTTGGTAGTGATTTGGCAAAGGTTTCAAAGTTTCATAAGATCACTCGAGTGACATTCAATTTTCAAAAAACTTATCACTGCCAAGCTCTTTGAAGTAATTAACAGCACAAGATCACCCAAAGCACTCGAGTGATAGCGACTAATACTCAAGTGATTAGAAATCAATTGAAGTGATTATCAATCTCACTCGAGTGTGTTTTTCATAAACTTTTAAATATCATCTCGATAATCCTAATACACGTACTTCTCATCTTGATTTACTTCCTTAATTCTTACAGTACTTATAAATATTACTAATATCATTTATGTGTAAGTTTCGAGTGCTTAGTCAACGGATTAATCTTGAAAACTCTAAAAGTAAAATTCTGACAAAAGCATTAAATGCATACTAGAAAGAACCAACAAAAACACTCTTTTTCATCAATGGCTACAATTACTTTCTAACGGACAAATTTGAATGCTCACAATGGTCATTAAAGACATTCTACCTATAAATACAGAAGCATTCAAGATGGAGCAACTAACTAACGACAAAATCAACTTTGTTCATTAAGTGCTCTGTTATTCTATCTGTTATTATTTGAGATTCTTATTGTTCTTCAGTATTCAATTATCAGCTCTTTGAAAGAGATTTTAATACCTTTATTTACTATTCGTGTAAAGAGAATCTCAAGGTAGTGGGATCTTGAGTGGGTATCAGCTTACAGAGTGTAGCGTGAGTGTCCTGTTGAGGAGCTTACATGTATTGTGATGCCAAGAATCTATCGAATCTTGGAAGTATAGTGAAACTCTTAGAGGTGCTATGAGGACTAGACGTAGGTCAAAAGGTTATGACCAAATCAGTATAAACTTTGGTGTACACTTCAGTGATATTTTTCCAACTCTTAACTTTTAATTAAGTGTTTTTAACTGTGATAATTAATTTTTTTATCACCTAATTTACTCCCCTCTTGAGTAAAACCGTTGACAGTAATAATGACAAGTGCCTCCAAAATAGAGATATATGCTTCATCTTTAGGTTGAAGTGCTTCATCTTTAGGTTGAAGTACTATTGGGCACTATACTAATTCAAGTGTCAAAGAAGAATATTACTTGAAACCACTATATGTTCGCTTCTTCTTCCTTGACGCTTCTCCATCAACCGGTTTACTCTCTCAATTTCAACCGAGCTTGAAATCTTCATGGAATAATCTTTTTCTCCACTATTTTTTGCCACTCAAAGCCTAAAGGATTTAATAAGAAATGGGTGAACGACCAATAACACACCATGAACTACATTGAGCCCGGCACAAGGATGTATGATAGCGGTCCTCAACAAAATAACACCTGAAAAAATAGAAGCGAACTTACTATTAATGTTGTTATTGACATTAAAGGAGATTATTTATGATTGTGGCATATAAATAAAGACAATAAGAGAATAATGATATTTAATAAAATTGAATGCATTTTGGAAATACAAATTATGTCTACATTGCATATTGTCATTAATCAATTAAATATCATTATAATTAGGACATAATTTATCGGGATGGAAAAAAGAAAGGGTTAAGGTGCAAAAATACACGAGTTTTTATCAAAAGTGCACTCAACAACAAATGCTTTTTGGAGGGCCAAAAGTACCCATGAACTTAGAAAATTGGAGCAAAAATACCAATACCATTAATATGCCTTAACAAACGTTACATACTACATGAAAATACCAAAAGGCCCTCAATTCAAAAAAAGAAAAAAGAAAAAAGCACCCAGCCCTCTCCCTTCAAGCCTCTCAATTCATCCTTTGTTGACTGAATCCTTCGACAACCACAACCATCAAATACTTTCTCTCCTCCTTCACAATCCTTTCACTTTCTCTCCTAATGTCTTTGCTAAAACCCAAACATGGTTATATCCCAATCCATTCGGTGGCTTCCAAAACTGCAAGTCCCTTGTTTCATCTTATTCTCCACTTGATGATTTGTGTGTGCTTACCAGTCCAACTAATAAAAAGAAAAATGAAAACTTATCTTTCCTTTATGGATAACATAGAGAAAAGCTTGGTGTCTGATTGCTTGTGTGTAAAAGGGATCATTATTGTATGCAGGAGAATAACGTGCAGTCATCAAATATCAGTTACAAGCATTTAAAAATGTAAACCACCAGAAATAATTTCATCGTCCACATTACGATAACTCATTTTGTTTAAAAATGCAGAATAAAGCTGGAAATAATTTGTGCGTTCTTACCCATCATTGCCATAAAAAGTCGTGGTTCCTTGTTCACTAGAACAGAACTAGAAATAATTTGTGTTTTGAGGGAAGCATCGGAGCCACCATGAACCACCGTCAGACAATATAGATTAAAGACAAGAAATTGAAGGCAAAATCGATCTGTGTCTCATCTCCAAGAAACCTATCACTTTCTCTCTCTTCCAAAATTGATCCCTCTATCCTCCACCTTTTCTATCTCCTTTCGGCCTCCACACCTCCATGGCACACACCCTCTTTTGGTAGTGGTTGCGGTGGGTCGAATTCGCTCAGGTTGTCATCATTCGAAGCCTCGAATCGGCAGTGACATTGGGAGAGACGGGAAACACCACGATCGCTTGTGGAGAATAGTTGTCATTGCTATAGATATGCCACCTTCATTGGTGAAGGCCGCCGCCGCCGCCATTGCGCGCACCCTCTTATGGTGGTTGTTGCAGTGGGTCGAATTCGCTCAAATTTGAACCACCAAACAGGTTGTCATCGTTCAAAGCCTCAAATCTACAGTGACGTTGGGGGAGACAAGAATCACCCCAATTGCTAGTGAAGGATAGTTGTTGTGGCTATAGATATGCTGTCGTCATTGGTGGTGGCCGCCACCGCCGCCATCGTCGACGTCTGAGAATAGAGTGGACAGATGAAGGTTGGAAGGAAGAGAGTTGGGGGATAAGGGAAGGGCAAGAAAGGGAATTAAGAAATGTACGAATTTTTATTTTTCAAATATTGTGGGTCCCACTAATGGTGGTTAGCCTCTTTTAAAGGCATGGTCATTTTTGCTCCAATTTTCTAAGTTTATGGGTACTTTTGCACCTCCAAAAAGTATTTGTTGCTAGTGCACTTTTGATAAAAACTCATGTGTATTTTTGCACCTTAACCCAAAAAGGAATCCTCATTATTTATGGGGATGTAATGCGATTGATTGAGAGATAATTTCCGCACCTATATTGCCGTTTTTAGAAAAAAAATGTTTCGTCAAATGGAAGAAGTTATAATTATAGAAAATTAGGGAATTTAAAAATTATCAAATTATTTCTAGATATAATTGATTAACCAATCAAACATGAAAAATATAATCAATTAAATATCATTAAACACGGTATTGAAAAATCTCTACAAATTTCTATCAATCCATTAATTATTATTAAAAGTTTGATGAATTTATAAATTGTCTTTGCAAATTTTTAGATATCCATTCAATATCATTAATAGTTTGATACTTGTTTTTAATGATTTCCTAAATTTTTTGCTAGAAATTTAGAATTTTATAATTATGTATTATGAATTATTATGGTTAGAAAATGTCTGATGATTGTCAAGAGTTAAAATATAAGCTACTGAAAAAAAAAACGGAATCACTATTTCTAAATCAAATCATTATAATTAGGGCACAATTTTTGGGGATATGAAAAACTGAAGCCTCATTATTTATAGGGATGTAATTCCATTGATGAAGAGATTATTTTTGCACCTATATTGCCGTTTTTAGATTTTTTTGTCAAATGGTTGAAATTATAAAATAAAAAAAAATTAGAGAATTTAAAAATTATCAAATCATTTCTTAATATAATTGATTAACCAATCAAATATAGAAAATATAAATAAATAAAATTAGGAAATATTATGAAATAATTATTAAGATGGCGTATTTAATGACAGATAGATCCAACCCGTTTCTTATCGAACCAAGTATTACAAGTTTTCTAGAATAAAGTTGATAATTTTTAAAATTTTAAAACATTTTTCCTTCCATTCTTTAATATAAGGGTAAAAACGAGTATCTCACAATAATTAATGAGAAAGGGTTAATTAAATTATTGTCTTTTTGTCTGAAACCAAGATCTCAGTTCAAGTACCCTACACTCCTCTTTTTAATTTAGGTTATTCAAATTATTGTGGTACTGATGCTGTTAGAAAAGGAGGCGGCACATTAGTAGCTTGGAAGTCAAATTTCAATGTTCAAGTTCTTGAAATCAGTCCTTTCGTATGCCATTGTAAGATAAATGAAGTGAATGCCTCTTCTGTTTACTTTGTCTCTTTTATGTATGGACCCCTTGAATCAGCTGTGAGATCTGTATTATGGAATTGGATGACATCATGTGCAAGCTCAATTGATATGCCCAGGTTGTTAATAGGTGATTTTAACCAAATATTATCCATTGATGATAAGCTTGACTGTCAAGGCACAAATAGTGGGATGTCTATTTTCCCCAAGTGTTTAAATGACTGTAATTTATTGCAAGTCTCTCAAAAAGGACCACAATTTACTTGGTCAAATAATAGAAAGGGAGATCAGTTTATTTTAGAAAGATTTGATTGAGCTTTTGTTAACCCTCATTGGCTATCTGCACATCCTAATTTGTATGTGAACACTCTCACAATTGCTGCTTATGATCACAGTCCAATATTATTTCTGTAAGAAGATGATTGAAGGAGAGCAAATTTTAAAAAAATTTGAAGAATTCTGGTTCCTATTTCCTGAATGTGATTGGATCATAAGACCTTATTGGACACAAATATACTAGGGTTCTCCATCTTTTCCGCTTCACTTCAAAATTCAGAGTGTTCTATCTAATTTGGTGACTTGGAACAATTCCTCAGTTCGAAATCTATTTAGCAGAATCAAACAAGCATAGGAAGAATTACAAAAGATCTCTTCTTCAATCTCCCTGTCTGGTAGCGTCTCCTCTTCAGTAGAGTATGCGTTATTCAATGCTAAACATAATCTTGAATTCTTAAATGATTGTGAAAATAGTTTTTGGGCACAAAGAGCTAAATTGAGATGGCTATCGGATGGGGAACGAATAACAAAGTATTCTGATGATGCTGTGTCTCGAAGAAATGCAAAAAGTAAGATTAGCAGTATCAAGAAGTATGATGACACTTGGACAAGCAATAAAGAGGAAATTTTTGGTGTTGCTATAGCTCATTTCCAGGAGGTATACCAATCTTTTGATGATATTTCTTCTCAACAGATTCTACAAGCATTGCAAGAACTTTCAGTACCAACCCTTTCTCAAGAAGACTTCTAGAGTTTCCTTCATCCTTTCAGCCTCCTGGAGGTAAAAGAAGCTGTATTTTCTCTACCCAAAAATAGTTCCCTGGGACCATATGGATTGGATGCTAAATTTTTCCAAAAGTATTGGGAACTAGTCAACACAGATCTGCTGAATATGATACATTTGTTTTGGGAGTCTGAGTTTCTGTTGAAGTCTTTTAACAAGACTAATATCATTTTGATTCCAAAGTCTGATTCGGTTCAAACATTTAGAGATCTTCATCCGATAAATTTGTGCAATGTAGTCTATAAAATAGTTTGAAGGTGATTTGTTTGAGAATGAAGTGTATTCTAAATTCATATATTGCTCCTCTCCAATGTGCTTTCCTCAAAGGAAGAATTATTTTAGATAATATTCTACTAGCTACTGATCTTATACATTAAATTCATTCAGACTCTTAAGGTAGAAGGAAATAAATGGACATGAAAATAGACTTCTCCAAGGCTTCTGACACTTTATCTTGGAATTTTATCTATGTTGTTTTAAAAAGAATGAATTTTTTGGATAAGTGGATAACACTAGTTATGCAATGCATCACAAGTGTTAAATATCAAGTGGTTCTCAATGGTCATATTACTGGTACTATCTCACCAACCAAAGGGATTTGCCAAGGACATCCGTGTTAGATCCTATGTTTTGTTTAGAAAGATATTACAAAAAGTTTTTAAAGATAAACAAAAGGTTTTTGAACAAACAAGAGATAATCTTTTTGAGATAACCAGTTATATCACTCGAGTGAGCACTCGAGTGATATGGCTTTGTTACTTGAAGTGATCAAAGCTTAAAATCTCTTTTAGACTACTATGGTAAAGTTTTTGACAAGTATTCTTATCAAAGAATAACTAATTTTAAATATATATCACCATAATTGAAAATTTGTGTTTCAAAACAACGAAAATGTTTTATAAAAGGAAATCACTCGGGTGATGTTCCAAGATCACTCAAGTGATTGATAGCTTAAAACTTATTACTAGCATACTACTTGAGTGATCTATTCCAATGATGCTTTTCTGAAAGCTTTTGAAAAATATAACTCAAGTGATAATTCGAGTGATGACTTTGAAGCACTCGAGTGATGTGTCAAATAGCATCACTAACATAGCAGTGATAGCACTGCAATGATCCTGAAAGTGATCACATGTGGAAATTTTTCTAAGCATAAAATCACTCAAGTGACCACTCGAGTGATCTCTTTTTTTGAGATCACTAGCAAAGCACTCGAGTGATATATCAAGTGATCCATTGTAGATTACTCGAGTGATGCCATTTTTTGGATCACTAGCATGACACTTGAGTGATCTATCCAGTGATATGTTTGTCACTACAAAAAAATAAGAAATTTATGATGGAATTTGCTACGGAAAAATTTATCGTGGCAAATTCCGACAGAAATCCTTCGGAAATTCAGTTGGAAAAGTTTTCAAAGGAAATTTTTCCATGGAAAATTAGCCACGAAAAATAATTCATGGCAAATCATGTCTTTTGCTACAGAATTTCTGACGGAATAATTTCGTCGCAAATTTCTGAGGGAATTTCCGACAGAAATTTCTGAAAGAATTTATTTCCATCGCAATTTCTGATGGAATTAAATTCAATCGCAAATTCCATTGGAAAATTTAAAATTTATTATTTATTAATTAATATTTTAATTTTAATTTTAAATTTATTTTTTAATTATTACTTTCTAATTTCTAAAATATTTTTAATTTTCAATCATAGGTTTTGGTCCCTGTAGGGCAAAATTGTCATATAAAAATTTATTTATGAAAAATAAAATTTATTAGTTATTCATTAATATTAGTAAAAAAATATTAGTTAATAATTATTTATTAGTTATTAATTAATGTTAATGAAAAATTAATTTTAGAAATTAGAAAAAATTTATAGTCATATGAAATTTATTTAAGATGTAAAATTTTTTAATTTGAAGTTAATTTATATTAAAAATTATAAGAATATACAAAATTATTTTATATTACTATCCCTTTAATAATATAAATCTGTATGTTTCATTAGCCTAACTGAGCCACGTTTTCTGTTAGCTTCTCTCTTAAATCACTGTTCATATAGACAGTGTCAGCTAGCATTTGGCTTCATGCCATGCACGTGAAAATGAACGATTATAGTCACACACAATATATTATTCCCTCCTACTGGAATTCTCCCTCCTTTCATTTTTGGCCTCCGGGAGGGGGGGAAATTTGAAATTCAAACTTGAAGGCTTTTCAAATTTCAAAATTCACATTCATCTCCTATTTTCTCTCTTCGTTTATATCATCGTGCCAGGGATTTTATATTCTAAAATTAACTGGTTCTCCTCTGCAATTTTTACTCTCTCTTATCTCTCCCCCACCCTATGCCTTTAATCTGTCTTTACTCATTTCAGTCACAGAGCTTACTCTAGAAGGAGGTATGGCTAGCAGATCTGGCGAGAGAGTCATTACAAATATGAGATTCGTTGAATCAGTGGCAGAGAGTGAGTGATTATGATCGGTGGCAGTGAGTGAATGAATATAGTTGCCAGATCTTGGAGCTATACTTTCTCTTCAGTGAAGAAGAAAGAGGAGGCTTTCTCCATGAGGATCCCTGAGACAGATCTGGATTTGAAAGCAGTCGCATGCGATGACGGGGATAGGTGTTTACTATCACTATCACCAACATAAGAGACAACATAAATGAAGTCGCGGCAGAGGAATACAACAAATTATTGATTCTAAATGAGTCCTTCCTCTCAATTACCACATTTTTGGGGATCAAGGGATGTTGTTCGCCGAGATATTGGTGTTGAAGAAGGGCCAACGGGATCTGCTGCAATGGCAATACTGAATAAACTTTGGGCTCAGAAGGTTGAGGCTCAAGGTTTTGATTAACGGCAGGAGGAGGATGAGGTAGAGGTTGCCGCAGAGGGGCTCTTACAATCGAGCATGACCGGTTCTGCTTCGACCCAGAAGAGACATAACCTTCTTGAACCGCGAAACGGTGATGTCAGCGATGGCTTTACAGTCCATCTCGATATCGAGGGAAGACTTAGAAGCGAAAGATTAAGAAGAAGAAGAATAGAGAGGGAGCTTGAGCTGAGAGTAAGAGGGGGTAGCAAGCTTGAACCGGGGATTTTGATAATCTTCACCTTCCTCTACTTCACTGTAGCTGTCAGCATTCACCCTCTGTTGGAAATTAGGCTTGGTCCACCCGATTAGGCCCAAAACCCAAACCCATTAAGCTTTAAGCTTTAGGGTAAAATAAAATACCCAGACAAATATGGGGTATTTATTTGTAATTTTCCCCAAGGGTTCAAAATTGAAACCTGGAGGGAGCAGTTTCCCCGTATATTTTAGGGGGAACGGTTGTTTAATAAAAAGACGTGTGTGTGTGTGTGTAAATTCACATATTTCTTTTGTTTTAAGTACTTATTTTCTAATAGAACCTATTTGTTCTTCTTGGATTTTGGATTCAGGCTTAACAAACCATGTGACGAGGGATTGGGGATCCTTCGTGGAACACCGTCAGTTGCCGCATCTAAGCAAATGGCTTTATATGGGCAACAATGCAAAGATCGAAGTCAAAGGACCTGGCACCTACAAGTTACCTTCGCATAGTAGGAAGACTTTGATCCTACATGATGTTCTTTATGCACCAGACATCCGACATAATTTAGTTTCAGTACTTTGTTTATTAGATTATGGGTTTGATGTAAACTTTCATGGCAAAGTTGCAAACATTTTTAGCAACAAGACCTTTTATGGTTTAAATTTCCTTTAATTTCTAGAAATTTCTTTGTTATGGACATTGTTGGTCATTTTAATGTGCATGACTGTTTCGTTATTTTCTCCAATTTAACTGTTGATATGAATATCTAGCACGCTAGACTAGGGCATATTAACCAAAATAGAATTTTTAAACTAGCTAGGGAAGGATTGCTAGGTGAAATTTTGAATATGGAAATGTCCTTATGTGAGTATTGTCTAGCTGGTAAGGCAACTAGGAAATCTTTCAGTAAGGGAACTAGAGCTGAGATTCCATTGCAATTAGTACATTCTGATATATGCGGTCCAATAAGTGTGAGGGCGAGACACGGAGCTTGGTATTTCATTACCTTCATTGATGACTATTTGTGATATGGTCACATCTATTTGATTTCACACAAGTCTGAAGCTCTTGAATGCTTTAGATGGTACATGAATGAAGTAAAGAATCAAACGGATTGTAAAATTAAAGCATTGTGCACTGATTAGGGTTGTGAATACTTATCTGATAAGTTTAAGGAGCTCTATGAGGAAAAAGGGATAATTAGGCAATTAACCATTCCTGACACTCCACAACAAAACGGAGTTGCTGAAAGAAGAAATAGAACTATTCTAGATATGGTTAGGTCAATGATGGCTCAAACAAATCTGCCAATTTCATATTGGGGTGATGCTTTACTAACAGCTACCTTCATTCTTAACCATGCGCCCTCAAAATCAGTCACTTCTACACCCTATGAGTTATAGACAAAATGAAAACTAGATTTAAACATCTTGAGACCCTGGGGGTCTGCTGCTTACATTCATAATGATTCCCATAGGTATGGGAAATTGGGTCTTAGAGAAAAAAGTGTATATTTATAAGATACTCTGAGCAATCAAAAGGATATGTTTTCATAGGTGAAAATGAAGATGGAACTGTGAATGAAATTGAATATAGAGATACCGTATTTCTAGAAAATGAATTTCCTAGCAGGGGAGATATTGATCGTATAGTATCTTTATGAGACACAAGAACAAGGCAGTACAGAACAAACTTAGACTAATGATCCTCAATCGTCTCAATACATTGACTTGAGAAGAAGCCCAGAAAGGCCTTTATAAAGGCCTAGACAAAAGAAGTGAAAGTGACAAGAAGTTCCCACAAGAAGGAGTGACAGGGGAAATGTACCTAGGAGACGCTTCTCCATAGAAGAAGAGGCACTTATTGTTACTCCAGATGGAGATGATGAGACTCGTTCTATGCAAGTAGCCTTATCATGTCTTACTAAGGATGAATGGAAGAATGCAATGGAGGAAGAAATTGATTTAATGAATAAGAATCAAGTTTGGGAACTAGTTGATCTACCAAAAGGGTGAAAAGCCATTGGGAACAAATGGGTTCTCAAAATTAAAAGAAAAGTTGATGGATTAATTGACAAATACAAGGCTCGATTAGTTGCAAAGGGGTACACACAACAGGAAGGTATAGATTATGAAGATATCTTCATACCTATTTTACATTTCAATACTATAAGACTTATTCTGGCAATAGTAAATAGTTTAGATCTGGAACTGCATCAGATGGATGTAAAAACCGCATTTCTAAACGGTGATCTAGATGAAGAAATCTATATGGAACAACTATTAGGTTTTATTAAGAAAGGAATAAAAAGCAAAGTTTGTAAGCTCAAGAGGTCCATTTATGGACTAAAACAATTATCCAGACAGTAGTATTTGAGGTTTCACATAGCGATAACCTCTTATGACTTTCAAATGATTGAAGAGGACCACTGCGTCTATATTAAGCGGTTTGAGGGTAATTTTATAATATTATCCTTATATATAGATGACATACTATTAGCTGGAAATAATTTAAAGTCGGTCTTAGCTATTAAAGAATGGCTATCATCAAATTTTGAGATGAAGAACATGGGTGAAGCAGAATATATACTTGGAGTTAAAATCCAAAGGGATCGCTCTAAAAGAATTCTCTCTCTTTCACAAAAGAATTGCTTCAAGCAAATTCTTGAGCGATTCAATATGAGAGACTACAATCCCTTAGATACCCCAGTAGCTTCTGGTGTAACCTTAAGTCTTGATATGTGTCCCAAAATTGAGTCAGCAAAGAAGAAAATGCAAAGGGTTCCCTATGTTAGTGCTATTGGAAGTTTGATGTACGCAATGATGTGTACAAGGCCAGATATTTATTACGCAGTTGGACTGGTTAGCAGATTCCAGTCAAATCCCGATGAGCGACATTAGAAAGCAGTGAAAAGGATTTTGAGATACTTGAAGGGCACGTCAGATTATTCACTAAGCTATCAAGGAAGTGATCTGCGCTTGGTTGGTTACTCTAACACTGATTTGGGTAGAGATGAAGTTGAGCGAAAATCAACTTCAGGATACACCTTCTTGCTAAACAATGCCGCCATATGTTAGAGTAGCAAGAAGCAAACTTGCATTGCCCTACATCCTATGGAAGCTGAATTCGTGGCGTGCACCTCAGCTGTGCAAGGAGCTATATGGCTCAAGAGATTTATTGAACATCTTGGATTTGGAAATGAAAGCACAAATCCGGTGTAACGCCCCAAATTTCGATTAAGAGCTAATTACAATTATTGTGAATGATTATATGGATTAATGTGGAATTGAGATCCGGATTAAGTATTGGGAATGCCCAACACCTTGTATTTTAACATAATTATATGATAAAATAATTATTGGGCTAAATATAGGGGTAAATGGCGCATGAAAGAAGGAAAAGAATTTAATTATGTATTATGTGGCAATATTAATTAATATGCCATAGTGGAAAATTATTGGTTAATTAGTTAGTGATTAATGGAGAAATTAATTACTAACTAAGGAGAAATAAGATGTATAACTAAATGGCTAATGGAATGGTTAGAGTAACTAATTAGTTACTTGCTTTATGAGAACCAATAGGAGTGGGACAAGTGTCAAGATGTGATGATGGGAGAGTAGTTGGAAGAGTCAAATGGCCTTATTTTATTGTTTTCTCTCCCTCTCCCTCTCTCTTTGTACGTTTAGGCATGGGCTTGGGAGGCAAAAATCTGATCCCATCATGCTTCATCATCTCTCTTCCTTCTCTCTCTTTCGTTCAGCCATGGCAGCCAAGATGAGAGGAAGAACTTTGTGTAAAAGGTGAGTATTTGACCCTCTAAATGGCTTCTAATGGAAAAGTACTCTTCTATAAAGTTGTTCCTCTTGTTAAGAGCTTTCATCCTATGGTTTTAGATTTTCCATTGGTGGTGTTTTGAGCACACAAGGAAATCTAGAAGTTGGAGAACTGAAGAACTTCTTTGGGAAAGTTGTTGAGGTGAGTGAAAGCTTCTTTTTCATATAAGTTTTGTGGCCATTTGTTGGGCCTTAAATTTCTAGAAATTTTGCCCTAATTTTCGTGATTTAGGGTTATGGGGGAGTATGGTATGTTATTGTTATGGAAATGGTGTCTTGTTTAGTATTTTGAAGTGATAGAATTGCATTGAAACTTAAATGTGAAGTTTGGCAACTTTGTGTTGGTTTTGTGTATTGGGAAAAACAGGGCATATAAATGGATTGTGATTTTGGTCATTTTGAGGTTACCATTGTGTTCCTTGTGAAAAATTGTATGAGAATAGGTTTGGTTATTGATTTTGGAGTCATTGAACACTTTGGTAGAAAAGTTGAAAAATCTGTCTTGTGTGAACTCTGTATGGGCAGTCAGTTTGCACGAATGTTTTGAATGACCAAATGGTGTTGGAAAATTCTGAAACTTTTTAGACTTAAATTTCACATCCTAAGCTTCAAAATGGACAAATAATTCATGTCATTTCGTTTCGTGAACTAAGAGTTATGCTTTGCCAAAGTTTGGGATGGAAACTGGACTCTGTTTTGGGGCAGTGGTGGATTTTGTGTAATTCTAGAATTGTGTGGTGATTTCTAATAATAGTCCATATTTTCCCAGTAAATAGGACTTAAATAGCTTTCATTTGGCTTTGGAATTACCTCGTTTCAATTTTTCTAGAATTAATTATGATTTTTGGAAGTTCAACCAAGAAACCAGATTTTCTTGGTTGCGGCTAGAAGAACTCTGGGCCGTGGCCCAAATGTTTCTGGCCTATTGTTGGCCACGGCCAAGCATCAAAAATGACATTTTGGACATCCGAAGATAATTTTTGGTCAAGTTTTTTCTCAATCCTTTAGGCATGTGTTTAGGCTTTGATTAACCACCTATAGGTCATGAATGGTAACTAACTTTAAGTGATATGAAAATGAGAATTTAGAAAAGAGAATGATCCTATGTCCTTGATTTGGTTATAGGGTTGGATATTCACCCTGATGATGATTCGATTTTTATCTGATCGTGACTAAGCTGTGCTGGAGCACATGTGGAAGAATAAGGGTAGGGAATTTACCTCTCCTGCATGTATTGATATTTGTGTTTATGTGTTGATACATGTTATTGATTTGCTTAATTATGTGAAACATATATGAATGATTGAAGATCTGTTTCTATTTATGTTATGGCCATGAGTATGTTGTTGAAACATTGAGCATGCGGATATGTCATTATGTGAGCACTAGTTATTGTGATGCAAGCATGTCATGCATTAAACACTTATCTTGCATGCATATTGGTATTTGTTTCCTACTGGGATTCTCTAGAATCTCACCCTCCCCTACCAACATTTTAGATAGGGAAGGTAGAACAAGGATGGAGCAAGCATCTAAGGGCAATGAGGGTTCCTTCGGGTTGTCATTTTGGTAGTTGGTTATCATGTTAGTTGGGATTATGTATAATTGGATATTGGATGGATATGTGCTTGGATGTATATTGGGTTATTTGGTTATATATTGGAGATGGATTTGTGTAATCCTCATTGAGGAATTGTAATGGGCAAATGTGCCCTACATATCTTTAGTGAAGGTATAAACCTGGAATTACCGGTATTATTATTGTGCACTCTGATATTTATATGAATATAGTTTATCTTCACGAAGTAATTGTATTCGAAATATGAATGTGAGACCAAGTTAAAGTGTTTGTTAAAGAAATTTATGAAAATCTTATCTCAAGGATGGGAATGTAAATGAATTTTGATTATTATTGGTCTCTATTTTATTTTAATCGTGTATTTGGAATATAATTACGGAGGGGGTTACATCCGGTATTAGTGTATTGTGACAATACTGCAGCCATAGCCTATATGAAAGATCCCAAATATCATAGCAAGACCAAACACACAGATATAAAGTATAATTTTGTGAGAGATTATGTATCACAAAAAGTTGTTATTGTACAACATATTTCGACCAAGAGTATGGTCGCAGACCCCCTAATCAAATCCATAGCCAAGGAAATGTATAACAAACATGTGAAGGCTATTGGTATGCACAAAATGTAAACTTGCAGACACTATGTAATATGTTTATGATTAATGAAAATGTTTCTTCATAAAATTTTATGTGTCTATATGAATGTATAAAATGTCTAATATGTCGTACAGGCAGGTAAGGTTGGCTCTCACATGAGCAACCGCCTTTAATACTCAGGAAAAGTATGCAAAGATGAGACAGTTGTGTTCACCAGTAAAGCAGCAGGAATGCTGATTGGTAGAGAAGAAACACAAATTATGTCACCTCGATAAGAGTGTAGTATGTCGAAATGAGATCCAGTAAGACATAATATAAATGTGGATCGAATCATGGATACCCACTTCCATGATGCCTGTTGCCAGATAACAAATTCTTCAATATTGACATCATGATAGATAAATGGAGTAGAAGAATTTGGGTTTAGATACTGGGAGCATCTAAAATCATGTCTGTATGGTGTTAACAATGAGAATCAAAACAACGTTCGCTCTTATAGTGTAAGAGTAACACCGTAGCATGTGATTCATACCACATGTGCGAAAGAACCGTAAATAGGAAGCAAGTGAATGGATTCTTGGTTCATTGCTGTGTGAGTCCCAAGAAGGTTAAATACTTATGTTTGTCCTTTGACTTTGACATTATCATGGAGGTATACTTCAACGTCTGCTACCTTAACATTCATCATATGATTACGACTGATACAATCCATGGTATTATGTTAGGAAAGCGGTTGACGTATATCAAAACGATATATGAGCGAAAGGAAGGTTACGTGAAATATACACACCTATGTTGGTGTTTGAGGCATGTCCCTTATGATATTAATTTTTGGAAATTTCATAAGTGTGGACACCAAGCATATGAAAAGGTAATCTAAGTTTTATTTTGACTTAAGAGGGATTAGATCTCCCATGTGGAAGTGTATAGTGGTATATCTAGAACTTATGAGGCATAATATTAAAATTCAAGCTACACAAAGAAAGGTTGTCTTGTGTTGGTCCTATGAGAGGGATTTCTAGTACAAACACTTAGGAGATGTTATACCCATGCAGTCACAGCAAAGCACCTAGTATGAAATAAGAAAGAGAGAGAGAGAAAGAGACAAACCTTATGGCATCCAATCCACCAAGTATGAGTGGGAGATGTTGGAAATTGGGCTTGGTTCACCCTTGGTGGATTAAGCCCAAAACCTAAACCAATTAAACTTTAAGCTTTGATGCAAAATAAAATACCCAAAAAAATGTGGGGTATTTATTTGTAATTTTCCCCAAGGGTTCAAAATTGAAACATAGAGGGAGCAATTCCCCAGTATATTTTGGGGGGAACGGTTGTTTGATAAAAAGACATGTATGTGTGTGTATGTGTGTGAATAACAGTATAGAAAAATAACAAACAACACAGAGAGAGAGAGAGAGAGAGAGAAACTTTTTCTCAAGAGAACTCTCTTCTCCTCTCTTCCCTTCCTATGCATTTGTTGTGTGATATAGTTGAAATCCTGGTGATTCGATTTGCGTGGGTACTGGAAGAATTCAAAATGACACTTCAGGTACGCCCAAAATCCAATACCCTCAATACCATCGCTGCCAGTCGAAGTTGCAGTGGTGAGTTATGGACAAAGTCTTGAGAGAGCTGAGAACTGTGAGAAGCTTGGGAGAGAGGCGGCACGGAGAGGGAGAGGAGCTCTAAACCTTCAGTCGCTTCCCTCTCACCACCACAGATCACCTTCACCGTCTACAGCAGATCAGAACAAACGAGAAGACAAGACAACCATCCCTGTTCATCACACCATAATCATCCTCACTATCAGAGCTGTACTTCCACACAACCACCTTCATCAACCAAAACACCATTCAACCTTTTCTGTGTTTTCTGGCAATGTTCATGTAATTCCGGTAACATTTCCAGATTTTGGTGGCTCATTCCCTGATTCCGGTAGCTCTTTCTTTCTCTCCACCATTTCCTCCTCCTCTTTCTCTCACCACCGTCTAACACCACAGTTACCATCTCTACTTCTATTTCTATTTCTTCACTACCATAAACCACTAACACCCCCATTCAATTCCTCTACTTATTTATTCCACCTTCAACCTCTTCTTTGCCTTCCACCAATTTCTTCCACTGCCAAAGCCACTTGACCTCAGTCATCTTCACCACAATATCTTCATTCTTACTCATCAGCAGTATGGTATTTGAGGATGGAGTGAATGGCGGTTTAAGCTTCCTCTCTAGTGACTTTAGCTCCGGCGAAGGTCGAGATCTGAAGGAAGGAAGAATTGTGATGATGGGGATGACACTAGGCAAGAAGGGATGATGATGGAATTTTTGTGTTTATGTCCCCAAAAATGGGAGCATTGCTGTTGTGACAACTGGTTCGCATTCAAAATTCTTCACGTTTCTAGGAAAGCAGAAAAGGATGACAATAGAAACTAGACCCAATCAATATTTACTTTTCTTTGTCTTTGATGTGTTGCTAATACTTTCAATGCACTATATGTGATATTGTCAAAAGTAGGACGTGCAGTTTGTGCCTCCTTTTTCGATATTTTTTTATACATTAAAACTGTTAAACATGGATTAATGATGTTAAAACTTATATGTGAAGGATCCAAACATTAGAGGAAAAAAAGGTGAATATTGAATGACGTAGAAAAAGAAGAATAGTGTAACGAGGTAAAATATTTCATTTTAGAATAGTTTCTTTTAAAAAATAGATATATTTGAAGACTATCTACCCAACGTGAATAATAACAATTTCAATTTAGAATACTTACTTTCTTATATATATATTTATTTTGATAAAGTAAGCATGGTTTTATTAATTACTCTGTAAATTAATTTAGTAGGAGCCTTAAAGTCTTTTTGGCAGGAGAAAAATGGGGAGTTCAGCTATCCTCCTTTGATATGGAGATTACAAGCAATTAGACCTACTGGTTCCAATGAAGGGAATTCTTTCGCTGCATGTGTTAGTATAAATTTTTCATACTAGTATGTACAAAAAAGAAAACTCAGAAGCATGGGAGAGAGAATAACCATTCATTTGATTGTTGTGGTACTAATTAACTTGATATAAACTTCCGTGTGGTCTGGCCATTTATTATTGCATTTTTCTTCAAGCAATAGTGTAAATTCTTTTAATAGCGATTCTTAGGTCATATAACCCTTAGTGAAAGAAGAATAATATGAAAAAATTGAGTTAAAAATGTCTAACTTTGAATATTGTGAATTTGATTTATTTTAATATTTTCATTATTGCTAAGATTTTTAGGTCATTAATGTAATTTAAATTGCATCACTATCTTCATTGATGACAAGTTATGTTGTAAGATTTTTATACATGATTAATTTAATTTCTTATAATGTTAACATTTTTTAATTATTTTCATCTAATTTAATGCTTGGAGAGTGAAAGCTATATTTATTGTTGGCAGCCCATGTTAAAATTGTCACATTCAATGCATTACATATATGTAAGGCAAAGTTATTATTTTTCCAAAAATATACCACCCACATTTTTTAGTTGAAAGATATTGATGTAATGACAACTCTCTCATATTTAAATCAGAGAGTATTTTTTGCTTTCAGAAATTATGATAATAGCAAATCAATGTGTTAGTAGCTGGAATAATAAATAATATATTGAGTATATGCATTACGCGCATCGTGCAGGGGAGTTAGTTCTTGTTACATTTATATATAAGAAACAAATATATATTTATAAATAATTGATTATGTATAATAAGATTATATATATATATAACTATGTAATAATAGAACGCCAAAGCAATCGAGCCCATCTAGTAAGGCATCACGCACGTACAGACGAGGTCTTGGGTTCGAACCAAAGGAGGGGCAAGTTGAGTTGCATTTCCAGGAATAAAGAGGTTGTAAAAATAAAAAATAAGTTTGCGACGGAATTTCCAACGGAATTTGTGAGGGAATTTCTGACAGAATTCAATTCCGTTAGAGATTGCGACATAAATAAATTCCGTCAGAAATTTATTTGTCACGCTATTATTACCAACGGAATCCATTCCATCAAAAATTCAGTGCTTTTTTGTAGTGTGTTATGAAATTTCTAAGTGAAGATTACTCAAGTGATGGATTCCAGAAAAACAGAGCATCATCTTATAATTTCCAAAATCATTGATTGATCATATAATTTAACACTTTTACTTCTCTTCATTCTAATACATCACTGCATTAGTGTCTAAAGTATTTTTCAGGTGAACAATGAAGAAATTATACAGAAAGAGCAAAAAGTAACTATGTGTCAAAAGCATTAATGCAAGCAGAATTTTAACCTAGACATTCTCTTTACTCCAACGGCTATTTTCCTACACACAAAGAATGTTCAGAGGAAGCAACAACACTCTAATGGACAAATGGAATGCTCACAATAGTTATTTATTTCATTTCAACTATAAATACGGAAGCATTCAAAGCGGAGCAACTACCGAACTACGAAACATTCAATTTTGCTTTTAAGTGCTCTGTTTTCATTCATTATTATTCTCTTTAATTTGTACCCTGTACTTCAATAGTCATATAGTCACTCTCTGAGAGAGCTAGAACAAAAACTCAATAGACTTTATTGAGATAACTTAAGGTTGTGGAACCTTGAGTTGGATATTAGTTTATTTTGTGTAAAGGAGAGTCAGTGTCTAGTGAAGGAACTTGCAGTGTACTGAGGTGTTAAGAACCCACTGAATCTTGGAAGCTATAGTGAAAATCTCAAAGGTGCTACTGAACCAGTATAATCTCTTGTGTACACTTCGGTAATATTTTTCTAACTCTTAACTCTAGTTTAAATTCTGTTAATTGTTAATTTTGATTAAATTTTTATTTTCACCCAATTCACTCCCTCTTAGGTGAAACACTTGCACTAATAATCCATTATATCCTTATATTTATATCCTTACATCTAATGTTCTATCATATTCTTAATTCTTTTAAGCATTCGGGTCAATTAAGGGGAATTCAGACCAGTAGTAGTTCGCAACCAGTCTCTCACCTATTATATGCGGATGATTTTGTTCTCTTTTTTAAAGCATGTGATCAAAGTATGACCTCTATCAAAGCTTCGTTAGACTTGTATAGTCTATGGTCAAAATATTAATAAGCATAAATCCTCTATTATTTTCAGCCCTAATATATCTTATGGACAAAAATTGTTATACTCTCACTTCTTAGGAGTGAGTTGTATTGATAGATTTGGCAAGTATCTTGGAACATGGATTGATCTAGGAAGGAATAAGGCTCAAGTTTATAAGCACATGTTATTTGCCATAGAGCAAAGGATGATAGCCTGGAAAGTAAGGCTTCTATCATAGGCGTCTAGACTAACCTAAATCAAATCCATCATTTCAAGAGTCAATCTTCATGTCCTTTCATGTATTAAGCTTCCACAATATATTTGCAACCAAATTGATTCTCAATGCCTAAATTTCTTTTGGGGTAGCAATGGTGATAGCAATCGAATTCATTTAAAGAGTAAGGATTTTCTTTTATAATCTATCTTGAAGGTGGCTTGGGAATTAGATCCATAGCTCATGTCAATATTGCACTTTTGGCAACACGAGTCCAAAGAATTTTATCCTCACCTTTGGGGTCTCTACTTGCAGAAACTCTGAAATGCAAGTATGTTGACACTAGCAGCCCTTCTCTATTCAAAATGTTGTATAATTCTTCTTGGATTTGGAAAGTTATCCATTAGTATGCTAATCTCATATTTGATCATTTATCTTGGAGAATTAGTAATGGAAGCACCATTTCATTAAACCAACCCTTGTGGCAGCCCAAGCAATCTAGGCCCTCCTTTTCCTATCCATTGGAAAAAGTTCAAGATCTATTAGTGCATCTTCCTTCAAATTGGTGTCCAGTTAGATGGAATGTCCCTTTGGTTCAATCTATTTATCCTAGAGATGTAGCAAAAGTTATAATCAGTATACTACTCTCTTTAAACAATTCCTTTGGTAGAATGATATGGTCTTTATCACATGATGGATAATACAGTGTTTCTAAGGGCTACAAATTTGTCTCCGCTCCCTCTAGAAATAGAGTACATGTTGACTTTTAGAAGTTTCTATGGTCACTTTCATTGCTTAAGAAAGACTTGTTAGTGGCTCGGAAGCTTTTGAATGATGCACTTCCTTCAGTGGATATTCTTAATAATCATCATTTACAAGTCAGTGGTTCTTGTCTTTTTGGACGCTTTGATCAGGAATCTTTGGAACAAATCTTTGTTACTTGTTCTTTTACAAAAGTAGTATGGTGTGGAGGAGTTTCAATTCAATTCCCTTTCTCAACTATTGCTGACTTTAAGTCATGGTTGAAAAAAGTTTTAGTTACATTATTTCAAGATGGAAAGATGCATATGATCACCTCTACCATCAAACTCCTCTCTATTGTTTTGGATAAAGAGAAACTCAATTTTGCATAATGGATTGAAGGTATCATCTACATCTGTGATCAAAGATATTGCTTATGCATCTTCCTTGTGTTCTCTAGCTTTTAACAGTAAAAAAGAAATGCTTGAAGCATCTAACCAATGTGATCCAACTATATATAATTCCAATGGTGGATCAAATTGATACTAATGGTTGGATTATCTTTGTGAAGGAATACAAGTCAGGTTCTACATCATTTATACAATCTTGGATCTGTTTGGAAGGGCAATCCCTCTAGTCACTAATCTAGAAGAAAAGGGCAAATAAGCCTTTTATTAGTCTTTATTGTTTTAGGGCATCTCTGCTATGGATAATAAATTGTTCTCTTTCCCAAACAACTAGCTACCATGTTCTCAAGGTATTTGGCATCAAGAAACAGATGCTGCCTTGGCTTGGATTTATTGATCAGTCAGCTAACATACTTTGCATGGATATCAAATCATATCTTAGCTCCTTTAATTTTTCTCAATTTTTTTATGTTAAATTTATTCATTGCAATGTTTTTAACAGTCATGTCCTCACATGATTGTAGAGAAATGATGTATTATCATTTTTTACTCTTAATGCATTTTGATCTTTTATTAAGAAGAAAGAAAGAAAGAGTTAATTAATAAACTAATTAATTTGTTTTTCTCATATTTAAACCTTCTCACCACTCCTATTTGAATAGTGGAATAATGTTTATACATCATGTAATGATCCCTAGCTAAGATGCATCATGTAATTTCTCTCTTTCATCCATTATTAGAAGTTAATGAATGTTAAATTTTATAAAAAGTCAATGCATCATTAAATTAGGTCATTTTTCTTATATTTTTGACCAATGTGAATTTAAAGCATTTTCCTATAGAAAGAAATAGAAGGAATAGTAGGAAAACATTTATACGCACTCCAGACATGCACGTGTATTCACTCACCCATACACGTACCCACTTCATGCATACATGCAACACAAAAGTGTGCAAACATATAATTGGCCTAAGGTTTATTAGGCCCGTTTAATAGAGACAAACATTCTTTGAATATCAAGATAAATTTTTTTTAAAAAAAAAAGTAGATTCAAGAAAGATTGTTTTATTAACAATTGTGAAATGTTTGTGTTGTTGGAAAAATCCAACATTAAAGATTCCATATACATTGTATAAATCTCATTAGAAAGAGCAGCAGCGGAAGACTTGTTGAAATAGCTCCAGCCATAGTGATTCTGCATGTAATATCTCACAACCTGAAAATTGTAGAGAATAAAAGAGTTAGAATTATTAGAGCCAAGAAAAAGGGCCGGCCCTTTTAGGCCCTGGCCCTTCAAGGGCCGGGCTTGCAAATTGTAGCTTTAAAAGGAAGTCGGGCCTAAAAGGACCGGCCCTGTAGGGCCTCGGGCTTAAAAGGGCCGGCCCTGGAGGGCCTCAGGTCGGCTCTTTAAGCCCTTTTTTTTTCTTGGAAATGAACCATGTTACATTTTTGAATTGCCTTATTGAATCTATATGTCACTCTGTCCTCATATTGTATAGAGTATGATTTTTGGGTATATTATTTTGTCTAATTAAATCATATTGTGATTTTTGAATATATTGTTCTGGCTTTTTAGAATAAAATCATATTGTAGCGCCCGAAATTTAGAAAACATGGAGCCGCCACCAAAATTTTAGAAAAAAGGATAATTTTGGAAACCTTTTTAAAAATGGAAACTGGTCTGTAAAAACCGTTTAGGGTTCGGGAGTCGATTGTGTATGGGGAAGGTATTAGGCACCCCACAACACTCATTCATAAGAATGGTTACCGTAAGTTAATTATTTAAAAATAAATATGGCCTTTAATTTAATTATAATTACCCAAATAAAAAAGAAAATATTTACAAAATAAATGAAATGAAAACTAAAGAAGAAGAAAAAGAACATTTATTTACAAAAAGAAAATAAGAGAAATATATTTATTTACAAAATTGGACTTGACCTAGGATGAAAACCTAGGGCCTACGTACCCTTTAGAGGGATCAAAGCCCACGTAGTTCGGGGGTAGAAAGGCGTGTCACTTGGTTGGTGTTTTTTAGAAAATATTTATTTAATTTATTTGAGAAAAATATCTTTTTTTGTTTGGTTTGTGTTTTTTACTTTTTTTTTTTCAAAAGGCATTTTTTTTATCTCATATGAAACCAAATTCATTTACTTGAAGAAAAGAATCTTTTTTTTTTATGTTGAAACATTTTTATTTGCAAAGAAAAAGAAAAGAAGTGCATTCTCATCATATCATTTATAGTAGAAAATTCAAGATGACAAGAAAATCAAGAAAGACATGATGAGAGCATGTACCTTTTATGATTTGAATCCCACCACAACAAGATATAGGGTGATAAAACCATATAATAAATAAGAAGCAAGTATAGACAAAGCGACACATACCTCTTGAGCTCAAAAACAAACACGTCCAGCAATGTTAACGTCAACCGTACAAGTGCTCCAATGAATAGATGATTCACGTCCAGCAGTGTAATATCATATATTAAGGTAAGTGGAGTGATTCATGCAATTTTTTTTAGAGAAAGGTGATTCATGCGGATAAACGTAGAGACAATAATAGTCATAAAAGAGCATAAAGGAAGGGGAATTAGTCAAACACACAATTTGTACCAGTGGCTGAATATTATCACAAGTAAAAGAAGAGCATGTGAATAAAGAGCATTGAGCGAAATATATGAGAATTATTTATGAGTAATGAAATGAGAAAATAAAATTAGCTCTCTACCTTGCCTCCTTCATCTCCCAAAATTCTTGTCTGTCTTGCTTCAACCCATGCATTCCTATTTATAGTCTCAAGATAAGGTTGTCTTCATAAATGCTCCTTTTTTTTTTAATTTTCATTTTTTGATTTTTTTTTTGTATTTTATGTTAAGAACTACTTAACTTGACCTAATCACCATCAATGGAGATTTTTTTTTTAAATTTTTGTTTTTTTTATTTTTTTGTATTTTCTATTGATAAAACTTCCTAACTTGACCTAATTACCATTAGTGGAGATTTTTTCGTTTTTAATTTTTTTTTCATTATTCTCCCCACAAGTAACTTCCTAATTTAAACCTATCAACATAAATGAGATTTTTTTATTTTTCGTTTTTTTATTTATTATTTTCCCTTAATGAATGACAATGCTGATCATATCAATGAGGGGATTTATTTTAATTTTTGTTTTTTTTAAATTTTTTCCCTTTCAATGATAATTGCCTATTTAGACACCAATCATCATCAATAGAAGGATTTCCCTATTTTTTCTTATTTTCATTTTTTTTATTTTTTCTTTCAATGATGATTGCCAATTTGGACACCAATAATTATCAATTATTTTTGTATTTTTTAGTGGGGCCCAGACAAAATAGGGTGTTCACACATATTATATACTATTATGCCTGATAGAGTATGATTTTTTATAGAGGTTGTGATTATTTGACTACTTGAACCTACTACTCAAAGTGAAACACAATCAAATGTCCTTGAAATTGATGATAGTGGCGAAGAAGGTGAAAATGATAGTCATCATACTTATGTTGTTTAGAGGTTAGAGTATTTAGCTTCTTGCCTTCTTATACTTTGGCCTTTGTGAGTTATTTACGGACATGATTTTACCTTTGATTATACATTAGTAACTGTGTTTGTTTGTTGCAATAGACTTGTTATTTAAACCTTAATGTTGACAACATATATATATTAAATTAGAACTTTAATCGTTGTTATTTACTAATTATATCTCTCTGGGAAAAATATGTAGGAAAAATAGTTAAATATTGTGAAAAGGACTTCCCAGCCCTGCGGGCCGGGCCTTAAAAAATTACAATTTTCCTGACCACGAGCCCTTTAGGGCTGGCCCTGTTAGGCCCTGGCCCGTTAAGGGCCGGCCCTGATTCCCGGCTCTAAGAATTATAACATAATAGAATATGTTAGGGCTTCTTCTAACGGGAAGATGAGGCACAGTGATGGTCTGTAAATAGCTGTCACCCGTCAGGAAAACCCTAAGGAGCAAGTAAGTATTTGACGTACTGCTATAAGACCCAACCTAAGCTATTTATAACCTCTCATCAAGGCTTGTAACAGCTTTACCGGTGAGTCAAGTAACCCTAAACAAAATCTTTATCCAAATCACTTTGCAAGACATAATTAGGAGATATTTTATCCAAAATATATTAAACTAATAATATTTAAAGCAATATGCTAATATTCAGAATATCTTCATAATATCTAGAATATTCATTTGATCAAAATAACCAACTAGTATATCCTTTATATGATCAAATAATAAACATATATCTAGATATAATCTGAATAAAAATATTATCATTCTAATAAAATATCAAGCATTCTCCCACTTGGCCTGCAACCTAATGTCATTTGGTGAGTATGGTTCATTTAAGCAATACGACAGGAATCATGGCAATAAGTCCTCTTTGATCGAGTATTACCTTCCATGTATCACAAGTACTACCCTTACTTAATGGGTTAAAAACTTAATGAGTAAACCCAGAATGTTTATTCGGTTTCAACCTAAATGTTTGTTAAAATCTCATAATTTAGGTACCAATAATTGAGACAACAAACTACAACTTGAATTTCATCACTTAATAATGTCTCATCTAGATCACCAAATGTGATCCATCCCTGATGAGATATTTGATCCTTTTGATTTCTCTAAAAGCATGCTCTTTATTAAAGAATCTATACGCTATGTGTTTATGACCTCTTGACTCTATAGACATATAACATCCTTAATTAATTTGGATTAATTTAATAATTCCAAAACCCTTTGATAAAATTCCATAATTGGCAATCTTGTAACTTACCTATAAGAATGACTAGGTTAAGCAATACATGGTAGAACTAAGCAATCAATGACTATTTAGCAATCTTATACCCCTCCATGATGCAATTTGTTCAACAAATGTAAAGATATATCATAATGTTAACTCTTTTATAATTAACGCATCTTACAAGACTAAACAAGATAATCATTCCACAATATATAAAGCATGAAACTTAATGTACATTTAGTAATGTACCACATGACTTGTAGCTCTTCAGCTATTATTCAAGCAAAATATGCTTGGCAATCCTCTTAAAATTCCTTTGCAATGGCATTGCCGATTTGTGCGTACTTTTAAGCAAACCTACACCTTAGAAATTGAATTAGAAGGAATAAGATGATATTAGAGACATACGAACAAACTAACCATATTCTCATAATGGACGTTACTCTCAACAACCCCCATTATCCATAAATGTTCAAATGCTTGTGATTGTAGGTTACTCATGATATTCTCAAATATTTTGAGAATAATCTCTTCATGCATTCCAAAAGAATACTACACCTAATATGGTCATATCACAACTTTGAACAATGGTGATTTAGTCATTTATAACACCTTAAGTCAAAATGCACAAGCTATAAATGAATTATCATGGTGTACCATATAGATGACTCAACTCCCACTAATCTAGTGATATAATAAAACTTATGTTCTCAACATAATCCTGTATGTAATCACATCATAATACCTTACTTATCAGTATTGTGAGATTTGCTCATGACAAAATGAACTCCTAATTTTGTTGACTAAATTCTTTTTATTATTTATGTGACCATCTCTACTAATTCACATATATATCTCTCCTTATATTCAAAATGGAAAGATACAAATGATATCCTAACTCAAGATAGACATTTAGCTACCAAGAAGATATGGAAGGAATTATACATAAATATAGGAGGAATATCTCACTAAATCAATTCCCTCTTCATTGAGAAGTTATAGCAAACAACTTTATTTGTATTACTTAATATTACAAACTAGCAACTTTACAAATAAACTTATGTTGTTTCTTACCTCATATTTATCATGAATTAACGCCTTCATTTGGAATTTATTATCACTCTTGATATTTATATTCTAGTCATATTTTCTGAAGTACATCACGTAGTAATCATGAATTGCCAAATTTTAATCACTATTGATCTCAACCGACTCTATTGATGGATTGAAACTCAACAAAGTGAGTGCCATGTAAAACCAATGTTCTACCACAATTAGAGGTGAAAATCCTCCATATGTGATCACTCTCAGTGAGTTTGATCACTCCCACTAATTTTGGCATTCCAAAATAATCTAGCATTTCAAAATACTACACAAAACTATAAAATAAAATAGATAGCTCACTTAAATTCCTAAGACATTTATGCATTTTCACCAAAAAATGCAGTCTTAAGACATTTTCCTTCCACACTCTTTCTTTTATAAGACAACTATATGAAAGAATATATTTCAAACTAAGCTTTCAACCTCTAAGGTTTTAAAAGCATTTAAATATAAATTTTGTTGGAATCTCATTTAAAATATACATACTTGTCTTTAGTGTGCCCTTTAAGAGGAAAACCGTATCATACAAAATGTCTATTAACTTTATGTTTCTTCTAGCAACAATTTCACCTATATTAGGTGGGTTCAAGTATGAAGAAAATGTACATATAGATTAAGTTCTAGTCTACTAATGATATACTTATCATGTCACCCATCTCTTCCAACTAATTTTACTGTATTAATCTGATTATCAGATTAACCATCCAATTTTGCTCTATATAATCCAAATGTGTCGAATGATACTACTCAATTATAAAGCATATAACATTTGGGTATTGAAAGGTCAACTATAAGGAAAGATGATTTATTTCACAAATTAAAACATAATCAATAGCAAGTGAAATGAAGGCATCTTACCCAATTATGGAGAATCACTTTTATAGTGAACAAAACAATGTAATAACAATTATGAGAAATTCTAAATTTGTACTTTTAACCTATAAGTAATTCTTGACTTTGCTCTATCCTTATATAACTGTGATGGCTAACTATTAATTGAGATTAATTTAATGAGACTGATATATCCCAATTTTATCATAATATTTAATATCATATTTAGGGATTTTATCATTAATTTTGGGCTAAATAGCATTTATTATGATTAAATTGAATTAAAGGTGAGTGTGTAAAAATAAATCTTAAAATGATATATTTGTTATAATTTTGTGATTGTTCTTTAAAATTTGAATTTTGAATGAAGATATTACAGGATATTGATTTGAATTGTAGGCCATTTTGGAAAGTTGGATATGAAGGACCAAAAAGTAAAGATTTATAAGGACTGAAATGGAAAACAAAATTCTGAATGTGGCTCCAAGGCAATTCTGATAGAAAGAAGGGTTCCTTTCTGTAATATTAGCTATCACTTTCAGGAGGGAAAATATCAGAAATAATTACATAAAATTACCTCTAATTTCAAAAATACTAATTTAGTCCCAAAATCCGAAGATTACCACTGGAATTGATTCATTTGGCTATCAGAGAAAATTACAGAAAATACCCCTAATTTCCAAATTTCCATTTTGGTCCAAATATCCGGAAATCATCGTCCGCACTTCTGAAACAGATTTTCCGGTCTCTTATATAGACTTTAGGGAAATCGAATCTGAATATAATCTTAGAGACTTTAGGGAAATCTAATCTGAATATAATCTTGGAGGGATTTTTACCACAGCTTGAAGGGGATTTTATGGAGATTTCAAATTTTAAAAATAAGATAAAAAAACTAAGAGATCATTGGCACTTTAAAAAACGTAAGATCTGAAATCAGAAGGAGGACCTCGACGCACCCATAGACGAGAACGAGGAGCAGTAGCAAAACGCGAGAGAGGGAGAGAAGGGACCATCATCACCAAGCTTTACCAACACCCCATTATGGCACTGATGAATTTTATGATAAGAGATTAAATCCTTTTGTGCTTCTTGGAGATGAAAAATTGGTTTGAGCTACCGAGATATATTCAGGAGAGTTATTTACTTTAATCTTTTGATTTAACTAGGTAACGTATTACCTGAGTTAGGGTTTTATTTTATGTGGTTAATTTACTGAGATTGTGAGTTGTATATCTTAGTTTGGTTTAAACAACTGTGATTTAGATTGGATTATGTGGTTTGAGATTTAAATTTCTATATTCCCTTTTTGGTTTAATGTGGTTGTGCTATTCTTTCATAGTTTGAATGAGTATTATGACTGCTTTAATATTGTTTGAATATCTCAGTTGAGTGTTCATTGTATAGAAGAACAAATTGCATAAATAAAATCCTAAATTGCACACTAAGTAGTATTTAATAATGTATTAAGAGATACTTATGTAGTTAGAGTTCTAGGGGTAATCAAAAATTAATATCACTAGATTTAGCAAGTTGCTAAAGTTTAATTTTTGACTTAGTGAGTAGTTTAACTCCTAAATCATTTTGAGTAAGGATAACCTATATTCCATTTTTTTAAGAAGCATTCATCATCAATTTGTTTAAATAACAATTTCATTAATTATCTCAACAATTTCTCAAAAAACCCAAAAAAAATATTAGTCTAGATTATTTTTCATTATTAAAAAGAAAAAAAAATCATTTTAAAACTCATCTTAATGTTTTTTTGTCACTTAGTTTAGATTAGGAATTAAATAAAAAGCTCCTCAAGAAAACACGACCCGAGTTGTGCCCTTCACTGCATAATTTGGTTTATTTTGATTTAACTTGAGGTGACTAAAGACTTTAAATCAGAGACAATTATATCTCATATTATTATCTCACCTCTCATGCTAGTATCATTAAGTACTAGAACTTTCATGATGCCAAATTTGATGAAGAAGTTACATTTTATCTCCTTCTATGCTCAACAATTATCTCTAACAACTTCTATCAAACTAAGTAATTAAATATAAAAATCATGCTACAAGGTTAAAATGAAAATTAATCATGCTTACAAAACAACTATAAGAGGCAAAGAAAAAATAATCACAAATAAGTATATGTTTACCAATATAAATCATACAATTATAAATTCGTATAACTAATATCTATCTGTGGGCAAAGACAATAGCATAGCATGAATTTATCTTAAATTGATGAATCTAGAACGCAGTTATATTTCCTAATACTTATGGGCTACTTAGAAAATATAATGTCATTCTATTCCACCCTAATTAAATGTATAATTATAATTATTTACTTATGAGCAAAGATTAATTATAACTATACATTTAATTACAATTGATGGCTTTAAATCTTTGTGTAATGTATTTTGTTCGTTAGAATAAAATGGAGTGTATGTACCTAGTAAGGATGCTATAGCAACTCCTCGATTCTACATACTCACACAAAGACATCATATCGTTGTGTATACTAATTGTGCATATAATCATAATTTGATATGGTAAAACCTTATGTGATTAACTATGTCAACAACATGTGCATAAGGATGCCGTAGCTATTCCTTAAACAAAATATGTATGTTAATTACTAATATCAAATATATACAATTAAAATGCCATATACATACACAAAATATCAATGGGAATCCTAATTAATTAATCAACTTCTAAAGATTGATATTATAAAGTCCATATAAGATTATTTATGCATGTTGTAAGAGGGTGCTGTAGCTACTACTCTAACATGTAAGTCAATCATAAATATCAATCTTATACACTTAAATTTTGTATATGCATAATTTCATAGAGGACTTAACCAAATAATTTAATCAGTATAAGTGACTAAATATAATCCTCCCACTTTGATTATTACCTGTTAAATAGAGTTGATATTTTTAAAACATATAAGTGATGCA
Source organism: Inga leiocalycina (assembly GCA_963242795.1). Classification (NCBI taxonomy): domain Eukaryota; kingdom Viridiplantae; phylum Streptophyta; class Magnoliopsida; order Fabales; family Fabaceae; genus Inga; species Inga leiocalycina. The sequence goes on from OY725322.1 coordinate 68,339,695, forward strand.
ATAGAGGATGCTATGGCTATTCCCCAAAATACATGTAAATCACAAATACCAACCTTATGCATTTAAATTCTAAATATACATAAATCTTTAATAAGAATTTAATTGATTAATTTAATCAATAAAATGTGATTAAATAATCATTTTAGACAAATTCTTTGACTATTTTATGCATTCAAAATAAATCTAATATATGCACATCTTGATGGAGGGATTAAAACCCTTCTACTATTTTATATATCCAAAATTGCATACATATGAAGGTAGTTATATCAAAACAAAATTTCGCAAATAACCATAATGCTAAATAGCCAAAATTAATTTTCCCTTAAATAGAAGGTAACTAACACAGCATTTATTTAGCCCAAATATCTTCTCAAAATATCAAATAAAACAGCCTTTATAACAGGAATCCCAAGACAAGCCCAAGATGATTTTCCAGAATTAAACTACATGGCCCAAAAGAAGAACGGTCTCAAACAACAATAATCCTCAACAGTCCATAAAACAACTTTAGAAGAAAAATAGAATCATTCAAGCCCAAATAAAAGAGACCATCACATCACTATTTCTCCAAAAGGGATAAAACAAAGGCTGCCCAAACCATGAGACCAAAAAAAAAAACAAACAAATAAAATACAGGTTTGGTTACAAAAACAATCAAACTTGGAGGTCTAAAACGCTTAGTAATGTCCCTTTTTTTTTTTTATGACTGAAAAATCCCAGAATCTGGAAAATAAAAACCAGCAAATCTGAGAATACCACCCTTTTTTTTAAAGCATTACAAAACAGGGGCCTAAAATGAAATTAATCCCAAATCTGAGAATAATTAGAAATTACTTAAAACTTGGAACAAGCTCAATTCTTAAGGCCCAGCATGCAAACCAGCCCGCTGGATCAGCATTAGTGAAACACAGATTCCGGAGGATGGCATCGTGGCACCAGTTCTTCAATCAAACCAACTCATAAGAAAAAACTCTTTGAATTCAAAAGGCTTTAGTCCTAAAGATACCAAATTGTCTCCACATTCAATCGCTCAGTGATCAAGACAACCAGAATCCAGCTTAAAACGTATGACAAAACCATGATAGAAAATCTACGCTTATACGATGGTATAAAAAGCGGCATTCTTGCTCCTAATTAAGGTTTGCACAGCGTAATTTAATGGTTCACAATTTGTTATAATTCCTCATCTCCTACTCTATATTCTTACCGATATCAGATTCAAACGTATTAACTGTCGAACCAAAAAAAAAAATGCAATGATAATAAGAAGGAACAGCCGAAATTAGCTAAGCATTTGTGCGTCAGAAAATACATTTGGACCCAATCCCCCAATAAATCTTCATAACAAGGGACGTTGCGAGACCGTGTCAGCAGCCATGGAAGAAAGGGGAAAACTCATAAACCAACTATATGTCCAGAAATCAATCTCAAAACAATTAACAAGATTCATTATGTTCAAAAGGGCATCGAGATTTGAGCAAGAGAATCAAATAGATGGGTAGAAAGCAAAAATTTGCATCGATAAAAAAACCAACAAAGCATATGCAAGTCATTCGATAGAGGGGGATAGAAAAACCTGCTCTAATGCCATATGTTGGAATAATCCAACATTAAATATTTCAAATATATTATATAAATCCCATAAGAAAGAACAGTAGTGGAAAACTTGATGAAATACCTCCAGTCATAATGATTTTGCATGTAATATCTCACAACCTGAAAATTATGGAGAATAAGAAAGAGTTAGAATTATAACATAATAGAATATATTAGGACTTCTTTTAACAGGAAGATGCGACACAGTGATGGTCTGTAAATAGCCGTCACTCGTCAGAGAACCTCTAAGGAGCAAGTAAGTATTCGACGTACAGTTCTAAGACCTAACCTAAACTATTTATAACTTCTCATCAAGGTTTGTAATAACTTTACCAGTGAGTCAAGTAACCCTAAACTAAATCTTTATCCAAATCACTTTGCGGGACATAATCAGAAGATATTTTAACCAAAATATATTAAACTGATAATATTTAAAGCAATATGCTAATGTCAGAATATTTTCATAATATCTACAATATTCATTTGATCAAAATGACCAACTAGTATATCCTTTATATGATAAAAAAAATAAACATATATCTAGATATAATCTCAATAAAAATATTATCATTCTAATAAAATATCTAACATGTGTCACATGCACATACATACATATATCAGCTCAATGACTTCTTTCATTGTATTGAGCCATTGAAGAAGGAAAAATCATATTGAATTCTAATTCTTGGTGCAGCCAGCTTGTTAGATTTCTTCTATTATCTTTTAGGATTTCATTCTTCAAATTTCATTTATTGAATTGTTGGACGAGTCTAGTCTCTAACTATATTTAAATTACGTAGCTGTTAAAGTATTAAGAACTTCTAATATATTGTATGGTGGTGTATCATATAATAATATAATATAAGAACTTCTTCTTTTGTTTTTATACAAAGCGGCCAAGACTAAGCTTCGATAATATATAAGAACTTCTAATATATTCTATGCATGGTGGTGTATCATATAGTAATATAATATAAGAACGTCTAATATATTGTATGGTGGTGTTTCATATAATAACATAATAAACAGAATTTTGTTATCTTATTGTAAATAACTAAATATGAATTAGGTTTAATGAATAATAAGTAAGCTTCAACAGGCTGGATGCCTATACGAGGCTGAGAAGCAATACAAAGTAAAGCAAAAGAGTTCATAATATTAAAAAAAAAAAAAGCATTAATTCTATAGTATCATGTATATAATATAAATATTTCTACTTTTTAAATAATGATGCATTATAGGCTTTAATTTTAAATTTCATATTAAGTAATTCATAATTTGACCTGATATTAATAAATTCAATGCATGCAAGTCAATACTTAGTGTCACTTAACTGCTTCCAAAATCCTCTTTTTGGTGTGAAAGGTGGTAGGTACAAAATTATCAATATGCATGCGTTTAGTTTTAGCGTTTACATTTAATTTGTCTCTATAAACGATGATTTTAGGTACATTAAATCTCCCCTTCCTTATATACCAAATATATATATGGTTGAGCCGTTGATGGGTTAGTTTAATGGGTTTAAGGTTTACTTAATGAGCTAGAACTTACAACATAATGAATTAAGTTTCAAATCTCATGTGAAAACAAATGTTCATATACCCATAAGTGTTGGTCATAAGGGAAGGACATTTGACTATTTAAATATGAGGTCTTGAGTTCGAGCTCATATCATTGCATAAAATGCCTTTAGAACAACTACTCTCAATTGGCCTAAATCCAACATAGCCAGATAAGCATATAATAAAACCCTTGATAGGGTTGAATTTGATCCAGTTTAATTGGCATATAAACAAGGATTAAGGAGCAATTTTGCCTTGAAAATTTTTTTGGAGGCAATTTTATTCTGAAAGTTTAAAAAATGGAACAATTTTGCCCTAGCCGTTATCCCAGTTAGTTTTGACCATTAGTTAACTAAATATGTTGAGTTGGTAGTCCACATTTCATCTACATCAGTTTTGTTAAAGATATAAATTTACGTCAAAAGTCTATGTGTCATCTACTTTATTTTTTTTCAAAATTAGATTTAAAACTTTAGGGGCAATTTTGCACCTTACTAAAATGACGTGGATGATATGTGGATTATTAGTTCACCATATTTGATCAACTAATGGTCAAAATTATCTGGGATAACGACCACGACAAAATTACTCCATTTTTAAAACTTTCAGGAAAAAATTGCTCTCATAAAATTTCTAAGTCAAAATTGCCCTTTAATGAAAAATTTCAGGGCAAAAATACCCCCCTAAAACCCTAAAACAAAAGTGTTCATGTTTAGTACAATATCATGTGCACACGATTGCCTCTAAATAGAAGAGTGCCCATACGGCAGTGTCTATGAAAAATGATTTTGATTTTAAGCTGATATTTTTGTTGGGAATGCAAGTATCTTAATTTAACATTATGCAATCCAATTTCGTTTTAATTAATTAGTACTTTTTCAAATCCTAAGTATAAGATAAAATTAATTTTTTTTGAATATATTAAAAAAATTAATTAAATTATTTAAAATTATTTATCATTTTTTCTCTAAATTAGTTTACCTAACATATAAATTAATATATAATCTAATGATACACGATATATGATATCGTTAAATAAATTACTTAATTTTCTTAATCTCTCTGTCTATATCTTATATTTAAGATCAAAGAAAATAATTTATATCATAGTAGTATTTTTAGTACATGACTATAATTTTCCCTATTATTTTTTGTAACAATTTAGATCATAATATTATTATTGTTGTTGGGTAAGAGAATAGCGTCAAATAAAGTTATACCTTTCCAATTTTGACCTCTATAGTACAGAGTGAGCTGCTAAATAAGCATACATTATCGAACTTTGACGGCGCCCTCGCTCGACTCGGCACACAGTAGAGATGGAGCAGGAACACGAAGAGCATGAAGTGTACGGAGGCGATATCCCCGACGACGCAGAGATGGATGCAGATTTCAGAGTTGAAGAAGAAGAAGACCAAGAAGGACACCCACATGACCCCAATCACTCTAATAAGGTTTTCCCGATTTGTGTTTCTCTGTGCTATTTCGTTTCTCTCTCTCTGTCTCCCTCTTATTCTCTCTTCTTTCTGTGATTAGGACTTGGAGGACATGAAGAAGAGGCTCAAGGAAATTGAGGAAGAAGCTAGTGCCCTTCGCGAAATGCAGGCTAAGGTTGAGAAAGAGATGGGTGCTGTTCAAGGTCTCTTTTTTGCCCCTCTCTTGCATATTTGTAATTTGAACACGTAACAAGCACAAAACCATGCGGATTAGATTTTAATTTTGCATAGCCCCTTATGAAAATTGATATATGATAGGTATATTCTCTGTCTTATGGTGCTAGGAGACTTTCAGCTGATCCTTATCGTTATATTCAAGATTTAGATCTGTTCAGCTGGGATTTCTGGGGTTATTTGGATTGCTAAATTATATAGTTAAACCGTCATTCTTTTATAATAGCAGTCGTTAGCCTGTTCTTTTCAAGTTTTAAAACGAGATGCGTGAATTCTCAATGTCAGTACCCTCTCTACCCTTGCATTGGTTAATTGCTGTCAGTAGTATGTTCCTTTAAGTTGTCAATTCCAATAAAATACTAACCTCTGCATAATGGGGCAAGGACCATTAAAGTAACTCCTTTATATTCAATTTAACTTTGGCATGGGGAAGATTACTCCTGTTTTTTCCCCCTGGGATTGAGATTCAGTGTTTTTTAGAATTTGGTTGGTCCCTGACAAATATTAATTATAACATATCTTGAAGACATTTATATAGCATATGAAAAATAGCTACATAATATGGGGATATGATAATGTTATGGGAGTGTAGAGAGAAACAGGAAGGAGAAGATAGTAGGAGAATTAGTTATTGTTACCAAATGTCTATAACAATATCTATTTTTTGTTGAATCAATAACAATATATTTATTGTTAGCGTATTAGTATTACAAATGCATAGTAAGCTTTAGTTGCTAGTAGATCTTGCTTACAAAATAATGAAATAATTATACATTGTTTTGTCCTATCTACTCATGCTCCTCAAGTCAAAATATGCTGTAGATTCAATTACAGCATCAATCTTGCACGTAAACAAGTTTTTATGCTACCTGACTCAGGTAGGTTTCTGTTTGTAAGTTAATGAAGTTTGACGGCCTGAGAGATGGGAGACAAAATGATTCAGATCTGTGCTTCTAGTCTCTCATGCATTTGACCTCTAATTCTTGTTCCAAGTAGAAGAATGAACATTGTTGTGTCATTAAAATAATAGGGTGAAAAGGTCATGTGGTAGCGGTTGTGATGCCAAAGCATATCCAAGTTGCTTTCCTGCATTGACTGGATGTTAAAGTAGAATGACACCAACCCTTATGTATGTAATGCGTGTGCATTTTGTGTGCGCATGTGTGAAATTTGTTTGTGTCTATCAATATGCTCAATTGCTTATATTTATGAGAATCAAATATAAACAATTAAATATCCTGTTAGCTTCCAATATACTGTTTCTTCTGATTTTTTTATCCTGTTATCTTCTCTGATTGTGTATAAGCAGCTGAAGACATAACTTGTGTCAATACATGGATATTGTTTTAATTAATTGTTAAATTAAATTTCAGTTATTTGATTATGAGTGCTGTCATTGTGCTAGGGGCTGGTTTTTGTCTGATACCTCGTTAGGTTAGAATCTTATCTTATGGAATTAAGGTCACAAGTCATAACTCATAAAAAATGGGAAACTCGGGAAGGAAAAGCATAGTTTGTCAGTATACATTGGGGGAGGCATTTTGATTGCGTGCTGATCTCCAAATAGCAGCAGGTTGCGTTCCTCTCTTTGTTGAAGCCGTCTTATGCACCCAAATAATATAAACACAAGATCTAGCAAATTGAAACCCATGGTTTGACTCCTTTGGCCTTTTTCATTTCTTCTGAAAGATGGCTTTTGCACAACAGATTTGTCATCAAGAGCTCGTCCTCATGGCACCATTTCATTTCAACCTCTCCTTGTACCAATTGACATAAACCTCCTAGCCCTAGCAAGAAATAGACTAGATAAGTTCCATTTAACTTCATCTTTTGAGTTGAGCCTCTGAGATGTAAAAGAATATGATGTCAAGCCTTAAGAGCTAGCTCTTTCCTATGCGAAGTCAAGTCCTCAGATCGGCGAAGTCTTACTGGATTACAAAGGTTGAGTGTAATCCTTTCAGAGAAACTGCGAAAAGTATTGAAGGCAAGCTTTCCTCTTCTGTAGCACCCCTGTATCACATACTTAATCCAACAAATTGGAAAATTACCCACCCATATAAAAGATATATATATCTATGTATATATTTTAATCAAGGCGTCATCCAAAAACCAAAGTTGTGAAAAATATTCAGATCAATCAGGGGAAAAAGAATAATCAAGATTGGTGAAGAAAAAGGAAAGTTAAAAAATGGAACTAATAACTATGTGGGTCACATTTACTTTATTTGAAAACCACGATTACAAAAGGAGGAACCACAAACATGAGTAATAAAAGGGATTAGGGAAATCAGCAAGTGACAAATTCAAAGATCCCACCATCAAAGAAATGGATTTTTTCTTAAAATTATAGCTAAAGTGGAGAATTGCATTTGAAAATGTTGGCTCAAGAGAAAATGAACATGGAAAGTTGCGACTTAGATGTATCTAGTGAGAGTGGAAGAGGTGTTGATAAAAAAACCATTATGGAGATGAGCCCATTTTGAGAAGGGGAAAAATGGTCCTGATTGCTAGACACAGGAAGAAGAAGAGTTTTTGGATGGCTTCGATAAAGGGAGGAACTTGGTTTGCTGCTCTTGGAAGAATAAGAAGGAACCCTGACATGGTGGGAGGGAGTACATGTAGTTCAAACAAAGGCATGAGCACACGATTCTTGTAGGAGCCCTATTCTTGAACAATAAAAAAAATTGATATTTTGATTTCGTAAATCTTCAGAATGAAAAAAACTATATTCTTCTTTCAAGTTAGCAAATGATTGGTTAGCACGCTCTTGTTCCTATCCAAAATCTTCAAATCTTACTGGATGCTTGGCAAAGATCTATAAATAGCAGATCCGTCTTGATGGAAAAGTGGTCTAGGAGCACACCCTGGCCCCAATCCATATGACTTAGAGCAAGTAAGCTTCCCCTGCGTGGGAAAAAGGACAAATGAACAATAAACATATATAGAAGATTCATGAAAACAGCCTTGCCTGTGGATTCCTTAATTAACCAAGCATAAATGGGAATAAGAAAAGAACATAATTTCATAAATAAAGGCCAGTTAATTGAAAAATGAAATGATTTTCCCTTTTTCCCCTAAAACAAAAAAACAAAAAGAAACACGTGCTTCACATAAAACATGTGCTTAATTAGGCCATAAACGAGAAGTTCAGATTTGAATTCCGAGTCATGAATGACGAGGCCATAGTCGACTTTCAAGAATTCCCCGCAACCTGAAACAACTTGAAGCTAACATGGCTAATCTTCTTCCTGGATGGTCTATTTTTTAAATTTGTTTATTTTTACTGCTTGCTTCAGAGTCTCTGATTTTTTTTCTTCATCACCTCACTTTGTAGTGAGGATTTGGTTTTGGGCATCCTAACCTCACTTTTTATGAGGCAGAGGTTTTGGTTTTCTCACATTAGCCATGAACTTGCTTCATATAAAACATGTGCTTGATTAGGCCATAAATTAGAAGATTAGATTTGAATTCCAAGTCCTGAATGAGGGGACCATAGTCAAATTTCAACAATTTCCCTTACCTGATAGGATAAGGTTTTGTTGTTGTTGTCGTATTTGTTGTCTTCTTCATTGCTACTTGCTTCAGAGTGGCTGATTCCTGTTTCTTCATCACCTCACTTTGTGGTGAGGATTTGGTTTTGGGCATCCTCCCTTCACTTTTTTATGGGATAGAGGTCTTGGATTTCTTATACTAACCATGAACGCATGATTTTTTTCACGCTAACTACCATCATATGGTTTTCTCAGACTAAGTCACTAACCACCAACCTATGGCTTTCTCATAATAACCTCCAATGTAAAGTTTTCTCATGCTCAACATCAACTAAATGAGAAGATCAGATCACAGATTGTTATTTTTTAAAAATTAAACTGTATGCTTCACATCAAGCATGTTCTTAATTAGTACATAAATGAGAAGGTCAGACTTGAATTTCAAGTCTTAAATGAGGAGGTTTGTTTCAAATTTCAATGATGGCCATCTGATGATTCCATCCATGTACATTTTTGCTCTTCATGAAGTAATCAAACACTCTTGAGCCTTCTGGCTTGGTATATCATTATAGTTTAGTGAAATTGTTAGAAGTCAGAAATATCAGCACCGAATAACATACCATTATTGACACTCACACACCTCCATTTACACCTCCGTCTATCACGCACCCACCATTGTTTCTGTCTCTCTGTTTTTCGTTTCCTCTTTGTATTTCATTTCCTATAAATAGTGTACTCCCGTAGCATTACATATCTATGAAAAAATGAGCTCTTAAGCTCATATGGTATCAGAGCCACGTCCCAAGATGATTGGCGACCAGAAACCGTGAGAGCGAGAGAGAGAAACCGCTGGAAACGGAAAACAGAGGAGGTTCACGACCGGCGAGATCTTCACAACACCGGCGAGTGAATCATCACCACCCACCCAGGATGAATCAGAAGGCACCGATCGGCCATTCCCAGGAGTTTGGCGACGGTCTGACCAGCGCGTGAATCACACACGCCGTCACAATCCCCTGCGGTGAGATTCACGCGCCGACAGTCACAGCCGCACGTGAGTCACACGCGCCGCCGTCTGCAACATCTCCGGCGACCATTTTTGAGCCAGAATGGATCCTTCAGCTTTTCATCCCCATTTTGGCTCTTTTCCCACAAGTTCCGGAGTCAATCCATTGGCACTAATGTCCGGCACTGCTTCTGGAACTCAAGATACAGCCTCTTCTTCTCATTCCTCCACTACAAGCAAAACGGTGATGACCCCAGAACTTTCCGATAGTCAGATTATGGCTATTAACCATAGGTTTAATGGACGGAATTACCTCCAATGGTCTCAAACCGTGTTAAGATATCTTCGTGGCAAGCGAAAAGAGAAGTATATAAATGGAGAAGCATCCCAACCTGCCCCTGATGACACTCATTTTGATACATGGTTTGCTGAGAACAATCAAGTTATGAGTTGGTTGTGCAACTCTATGACTGATGATATCAGTGAAGGATATCTCCTCGCAACTACTGCAAAAGAAATTTGGGATGCAGCCAGAAGAACTTATTCCTCTCTTGATAATACTGCAGCCTTGATCCACTTGAAGTGCCAACTACGCGATTTAAGACAAGGTACTCTATCTGCCACCGATTACTATAATGCGTTGATCAAACTCTGGCAACAACAGGACTTGTTTGAAGTACATCCATGGAAAAATGTGGAAGATGCTCAATTATACAAGAAAATAGTCGAAGAAGGACGAGTCTATGATTTTCTCCTTGGACTAAATGACTCATTTGAGGAGATACGGGGCAGAATAATGGGCCTAAAGCCTTTACCACATCTCTTTGATGTTGTCAACCATGTGCAGTTTGAAGAAAGCAGAAAGCTCTTGAATCAGGGTAGCTTAGGCCCAATTGAAAGGTTAGCCCTGGCAACAAACCAAGGTAGTTCGAGCTCAATTGAAAGGACAACCTTGGCGGCAAAACGACCACCAGATGAACGAAGAAACAAATGGTGTAATTATTGCAAGAAGAAGGGCCACACAAAAGAAGAGTGCTGGAAGCTTCATGGAAAACCAGGAAGTAACAAACAAAGCCATATCTCTGCTACTGAGTCAGAAGCTGAGGATAATCATTCTCTGACTAAAGAGGAACTGCAGATATTCCGCAGGATGCTAGACAGACAAAATAAGTCTAATTCTACACCAGGCATCAACCTTGTACAATTAGGTAACTCTATTATAGCTCTAAATACTGTACGAGCTAGTGAGAATGCTTGGATTATTGATTCAGGAGCAACTGATCACATGACTGGTAATCGCACACTGTTTTCAACTTTTGAATTAATTCATGAGAATCTTAGAGTCAAAGTTGCTAACGGCCTATACACTACAGTTGGAGGAATTGGCACAGTCATTCTCTCTAATTCCCTGAAAATTCACAATGTCCTATTTGTACCTGCACTCACTGTCAATCTTATATCTGTGAGTAAATTAACTAAGGGACGACTGTGCCGAGTCATGTTTGATAACGATGTGTGCATTTTTCAGGATTTAAAATCGAGGAAGAGGATTGGAATTTCTAGAGAATGGGATGGACTCTTCTACTTGGAAGAGTCAAATTTGAGATCTGGAGATGCAAGGAAGGCAAGAAGAGCACTGGTTAGCTCTCATTCACAAAATTATGATGTCAACTTGTGGCACTGTTGTTCGGGCCACCCTAGTATTGATTATATAAAGCATTTGTTTCCAAATTTATTCAATAAAAATTCTGTTCCTTTTCATTGTGAAACTTGCCAAATTGCAAAACAGATCAGATCTTCTTATCCCAAACAACCCTACAAACCTTCCTCGCCATTCACACTAATCCATAGTGACATTTGGGGCCCTGCACGAATAAAAACCCTCACTAATGCTAGATGGTTCGTTACTTTCATAGATGATCACACTAGAACCACATGGGTTTATTTAATGAAAGACAAATCTGAAGTAGCCAAGATATTTCAAAACTTCTATACCTTTGTACACACCCAATTTAATGTGTCCATTAAGGTATTACGAAGTGACAATGCCAAGGAATATATGAGCAACATGTTTAGCGAATTTCTTGACCAACAAGGAATTCATCACCAAACCTCCTGCCCATATACTCCTCAACAAAATGGAGTAGCCGAGCTAAAGAACCGTCACTTGTTGGAAGTAACCTGAACCTTACTAATGGAACAAAATGTTCCTAACATCTTTTGGGGTGATGCTGTACTCACTGCAGCTTATCTCATTAATCGCTTGCCTTCCAAAGTTCTCAAATATGACACCCATATCCAAAAACTACTAGAACACTTTCCAACTTGCTCCATCATCAACTCATTGCCTCCTAAGGTATTTGGTTGTGTTGTCTTTGTTCACAAAAATGATGGCAACAAGCTTGGTACTCGAGCTGTCAAATGTATATTTCTTGGCTACTCCCCTACTCAAAAAGGGTACAAATGCTATTGCCCTACTTCCAAGAAGCTTATTATCTCCAGGGATACAATCTTCTTAGAAGAAGATGCATATTATCCAAAATTACCCATTCAGGGGGAGTATACTGACAATGAATGCAAGGAATGGCTAATCTTGGATGCAGAACAACCATCACCATCACAACCTAATCCCATACCTGTTATTGACCCCTTACCTCTCACAAACCAACCTAGTCCTACCCGTAATTCTGAAACCGAACAAAGTTTGTCTCAACCTCCATCATTGAATGAACTGGAAACAAATGTTGAAATCAATTCAGGGATGGATGCAGAATCGGGACAAGAGGAAGAATCCAGACTACAAGATGAATCAAACACTGGTAGAACTATCTCTCCTATTCGAAGGAATGACCATGACTCTAATCCGATATTAAATCTTGAAGAACTGGGTTGGCCTATTGCATTGAGAAAAGGGGTAAGATCGTGTACTCAACATCCAATTCAACGTTTTGTTTCATACGGTAACCTTTCTGCAAAAATGCAAAGCTTTGTTGCAAACAGTGCACAGATGAAAATTCTAGACACGTTTCAACAAGCTATGACTGATCAGAATTGGAAACAAGCTGCAGAAGAAGAATTAAGAGCACTTGAGGAAAATAAAACGTGGGAGATTACAACTCTTCCTAAAGGAAAGAAACCAGTAGGATGCAGGTGGATATTTACTCCTAAGTTCAATCCTAACGGCACAATCAACAAATACAAGGCTAGACTTGTTGCCAAAGGATATACCCAGACATATGGAATTGATTATCAGGAGACATTTGTTCCAGTAGCGAAACTTAATACCATCCAAGTGCTACTATCAATCGCAGCTCACTTGGATTGGTCATTGCATCAACTGGACGTGAAAAATGCATTTCTGAATGGCAACTTAGAGGAAGAAGTATATATGGAAATTTCAGATGGAATTTCAGCTCCTGACAACTCTGTGTGTAAACTCAACAAATCACTGTACGGGCTTAAACAATCACCTAGGGCGTGGTTTGGCAGGTTTACCAAAACTATGAAACGATTTGGGTACACTCAGGGACAAGCAGATGACACTTTGTTCATTAAACGGAATAATGACAAAGTCACTATCTTGATTGTCTATGTGGATGACATAGTCATTACAGGAAACGACGAGGGATCCATTTCTCGACTAAAACAAGATTTGTCAACTGAGTTCCAGGTGAAAGATCTTGGACAAATGAGGTATTTTCTGGGCATGGAAGTGGCAAGAACTCAAAAGGGTATCAATGTATCTCAGCGGAAGTATACCCTAGATTTGTTGCATGAAACAGGAATGTTAGGAGCAGAACCTGTAGGAACACCAATGGAAGAAGGGTGTCATCTCAGAATCAAACCAAATGGTGTCCCAGTCAATCCAGAACGATATAGAAGACTAGTTAGGAAACTCATATACTTGACCCACACACGTCCAGATATTAGTCATGCAGTTGGAATAGCAAGTCAATTCATGCATCAACCACAGGAAGAACACATGGCAGCTTTATATAGAATCCTAAGCTATTTAAAGCTTAATCCTGGAAGAGGGATCTTCTTCAAGAAAGGCACTATCAGAGATATTGAAATCTACACTGATGCAGATCATGCCAGAGACAGGGAAACTAGAAGGTCAGTTTCAGGATATTGCACATATGTGTGGGGAAATCTGGTTACATGGCGAAGCAAGAAACAGACAGTGGTGTCAACAAGCAGTGCAGAAGCAGAACTGAGAGCTGTTAATAATGGAGTACGTGAAGGACTTTGGATTATCAGATTACTAAAGGAATTAGGAATTCCACATGAGGGACCAATGCAAGTTTGGTGTGACAACAAAGCCAGCATTGAAATGGTAAAGAACCCAGTCTATCATGATGGGACAAAACATGTTGAGATAGACAGACATTTCATTAAAGAAAAAATTGAAGCAGGTATCATAAGATTGTCCCACATACGATTTGATAACCAAATTGCAGATATTATGACAAAACCACTAAGCAGAGCCAAGTTTGAAGGATTTAGGAGCAAACTGGGAATGATCGATATATATTCTCCAGCTTGAGGGGGAGTGTTAGAAGTCAGAAATATCAGCACCGAATAGCATACCATTATTGACACTCACACACCTCCGTTTACACCTCCGTCTATCACGCACCTACCATTGTTTCTGTCTCTCTGTTTTTCGTTTCCTCTTTGTATTTCATTTCCTATAAATAGTGTACTCCCGTAGCATTACATATCTATGAAAAACATGAGCTCTTAAGCTCAGAAATAAACTCCCCTGCAGATCATTAATGGCTGCATAAGTTCAACTTACTTTTGTTTTTCAATATCATTTCAATTATCTTTAATGCTTGGATCACAGTTATACAACTCAATTGTTACTTTATGTTTGAATGGATCTAGTTGCTAGGTGTTTAATTTAATTTATATATTGGTAGCATTTAAAGATAACATTGTTCCGTTCTGGTAAATGATGTTTTGATTTGATTTTGATTTGAAGATTCAAGCGGTTCTTCTGCAAGTCAAGCTGAGAAGGAGGAAGTGGATTCCCGGTCAATCTATGTTGGTAATGTGAGGCTTGGAAGTCCTTCTTGCTGCCTATTGTTATTTCAATTTCCTTTATTCTATATGGCATAGTTGTATCTTTATTCCCTTCTCTTGATATCTGTGCTGATGTATTCTTTGTGCAAAAGTAGATAAAATACACATGCCTAATCCTTACTTTTGTCAGCTGTATCACTGTCTGTAGGTCATAGTTTCCGGTAATGAAGATTTAATCTAGTAGTTTTGGGATAGGTTGTTCTTTAGATCACAGTGCTTTGATAAGTTTTGTGAAATCCAACAGGAATTTATTAGAGATGTAAGAGGTCAATTTGGAATTTGTGCTTAGCTCTTTCAGTTCTCTGGGATGGTACCAGCACTGCATTGTCCTGGTTTTGAGGACTTAAAATCTCAGAACTTTTGGTCAATGGAAGGACAATTGTTACGTCAACCATAGGTGATTTGTTATGAAAACATATATCAGAAATTAACGAGTTCTTACCAAACTGGTTGCCAATATGAGAACCGATCTGTGACAAAGCCTATGCTAGAGACAGTAACTGAAACCCTATTTAGAAGGATGGGAATCATGTGGGAAGTCTTGTGCACACCATTTGAATATTTAAATACTGAATAGAAACAGAGATTTTGGATCAGGGCTTTTAACAGTGTATTAGGCTTAAGTGCTTACCACTAAGAAAGCCATATCTTGGTTTGAATCCATCTCATTTCCATAATATACTATATAAGGCCAACATCATGGTTCAAACATGAGAAGCGTTTGAGTTCCTCTAGAGGATGCATTCAAAGAGAGATAGAGAGAAAAATAATAAATGAGTATAATTATGAGGTGTGAGCACTAAGCACAGTTATATTCTCTTGTGGCACTTTCTCTCCAAGTATATGAATGGATGGATGGAGAAGGTCCAAACAAGAGATATTCATGGGTTGTCTGGTGACTGGTCCAAAATAATCTATTTAAAGATAAGATGTCCTTGAAAGTTTGTTTTTCCCTGCTCGTTTCTTTTTCTCTTGAAAGTAAAGATATAATCTAGGTATGGGACTTTGGTGATTGTTTGGCATTGGACTTTAAAATGATATTAAATCACGGACTCTGTAAGAAGCTTTATAGTTTTAGTATCCATCCGTATCTTTCTTCTAGTTGGAGTGAAGCCATATTGTAGTTGTTGCACCATGCAATGCTAAATAGGTAGTTTGTTGACTTCTGGTTGAATCTTCATTTGTTAAGTGGGACCAGAAATAAAATTCTAATGTCAATAACTTGCCATCATGGCTTTGTACCATATTGTAAGAAGTCAGAAATATCAGCACCTAATTGTATGCCATTGTTGACACTCTCTACACCTCTGTCTACACTCACCTACACTCACCTACACTCACCTACCATTGATTTCTGTCCCTCTGTTTTTCCTATATAAGCATTGTAATCCTAAGCATTTATAAATCAATGAAGTAAGATCTTCTTATATGGTATCAGAGCTGAGACGCAAGAGTCCGGCGACCAGAAAGAGTGAGACGCGAGAGAGAGGCGCTGCAGATCGGAAAACAGGGGAGGAGACAATGTGCTCCGATCTCCGTTTTTCCGGCGCGTCTGAACACACCACCACCTCAGAGAGGTTCGAACAGCGCCGATCGGCGCAACCCCAGAGCGCGGTGTCGATCTGACCGGCGCGTGAACAGTACGCTCCGCCACTGTTCACCGGCGTGAACAGTACGCTCCGCCACTGTTCACCGGCGCGTGAACAGTACGCGCCACCGTCCAGAGTGCTTTCCGATCTCCGTTTTTCCAGAAACCAAACTACAGTTTCTACACCCACCATTTCCTCATGGATTCTCCTAAATTTCCTCCTCGTTTTGGTTCTTTTCTTGAAAATTCATCCATAACGGGAACAACACCAATTGCACTCATGACAGGCACAAATTCTGAGACCCAAGACTCATCTTCTTCTCACTCCTCCACTACTAGCAAAACGGTGATGGCTCCAGAACTCTCCGATAGTCAGATTATGGCTATCAACCACAGGTTCAATGGGCGAAACTACCTCCAATGGTCTCAAACCGTGCTAAGGTATCTTCGTGGCAAGCGAAAAGAGAAGTATATCAATGGAGGAGCATCCCAGCCTGCCCCTGATGACACTCATTTTGATACATGGTTTGCTGAGAACAATCAAGTTATGAGTTGGTTGTGCAACTCTATGACTGATGACATCAGCGAAGGATATCTCCTCGCAACTACTGCAAAAGAAATTTGGGATGCAGCCAGAAGAACCTATTCCTCTCTTGACAATACAGCAGCCTTGATCCATTTGAAGCGCCAACTTCGCGATTTGAGACAAGGTACTCTGACTGTCACTGATTACTATAACGCATTGATCAAACTCTGGCAACAACAGGACCTGTTTGAAGTACATCCATGGAAAAATGTGGAAGATGCTCAGTTATATAAGAAAATAGTTGAAGAAGGACGAGTCTATGATTTTCTCCTTGGACTTAATGACTCATTTGAGGAGATACGTGGCAGAATAATGGGCCTAAAGCCTTTACCACATCTCTTTGATGTTGTCAACCATGTGCAGTTCGAAGAAAGCAGAAAGCTCTTGAATCAAGGTAACTTAGGCCCAATTGAAAGGTCAACCCTGGCAGCAAACCAAGATAGTCCGAGCTCAATTGAAAGGACAACCGCGGCGGCAAAACGACCACAAGACGAACGAAGAAACAAATGGTGTAGTTACTGCAGGAAGAAGGGCCACACAAAAGAAGAATGCTGGAAGCTTCATGGAAAACCAGGAAGTAACAGACAAAGCCATATCTCTACTACTGAGTCAGAAGCTGAGGATAATCATTCTCTGACTAAAGAGGAACTGCAAATATTCCGCAGGATGATAGACAGACAAAATAAGTCTAATTCTACGCCAGGCATCAACCTTGCACAAACAGGTACCTCTATTATAGCTCTAAATACTGTACGAGCTAGTGAGAATGCTTGGATTATTGATTCAGGAGCAACTGATCACATGACTGGTAATCGCACATTGTTTTCAACTCTTAAACTGATTCATGAGAATCTTAGAGTCAAAGTTGCTAATGGGATATACACTTCAGTTGAAGGAATTGGCACAGTTATTCTCTCTAATTCCCTGAAACTTCATAATGTCTTGTTTGTGCCCACACTCACTGTCAATCTGATATCTGTGAGTAAGTTAACTAAGGGTCGACTGTGCCGAGTCATGTTTGATAATGATGTTTGTATTTTTCAGGATTTAAAATCGAGGAGGAGGATTGGAATTTCTAGAGAATGGGATGGACTGTTCTACCTTGAAGAGTCAAACTTGAGATCAGAAGATGCAAGGAAGGCAAGAAGAGCACTGGTTAGCTCTAATTCACAAAATCATGATGTAAACTTATGGCATTGTCGTTCAGGTCACCCTAGTGTTGATTATATGAAGCATTTGTTTCCAGATTTATTCAATAAAAATTCTGTTCCTTTTCATTGTGAAACTTGTCAAATTGCAAAACAAACCAGATCCTCTTATCCCAAACAACCCTACAAACCTTCCTCGCCATTCACATTAATCCATAGTGACATTTGGGGTCCTTCGCGAATAAAAACTCTCACTAATGCTAGATGGTTTGTTACTTTCATAGATGATCACACTAGAACCACATGGGTTTATTTAATGAAAGACAAATCTGAAGTAGCCAAAATCTTTCAAAACTTCTATACCTTTGTGCGCACCCAATTTAATGTGTCTATTAAGGTACTACGAAGTGACAATGCCAAGGAATATATGAGTAACAGTTTTAGCCAATTTCTTGAACAACAAGGAATTCATCACCAAACCTCCTGTCCTTACACTCCTCAACAAAATGGAGTAGCTGAGCGAAAGAACCGTCACTTGTTGGAAGTAACCCGAACCTTACTAATGGAACGAAATGTTCCCAACATTTTTTGGGGTGATGCCGTACTCACTGCGGCTTATCTCATTAATCGTTTGCCTTCCAAAGTCCTCAAATATGACACACCTATCCAAAAATTGTTAGAAAATTTTCCCAGTTGCTCCATCCTCACTTCATTACCTCCTAAAGTATTTGGTTGTGTTGTCTATGTCCATAACAATGATGGAAACAAACTTGGTACTCGTGCTGACAAATGTCTCTTTCTTGGTTACTCTCCTACTCAAAAAGGGTATAAATGCTACTGTCCAGCTTCCAAGAAACTTATTATCTCCAAAGATACAGTCTTCTCGGAAGATGAAGCATATTACCCTAAATTACCCATTCAGGGGGAGTACACTGAAATTGAATGGCTAATCCTGAATAAACCTGAATCATCACCACCTCAACCTCATCTTGTGCCCATCATTGAATCTGTCCCTTCCACAAGCCAACTTACTCCTACCCAACTTGATCAGGAATCAGAACATCTTCCACCTCAACCTGAACTCATGCCTAATGAACTGGAAACAAATGTTGAAATCAATTCAGGGATAGATACTGAACTGCAACAAAATGAAGAGTCCAGACTACAAAATCAAGATGAACCAAACAATGGTAGAACTATCTCTCCCATTCAAAGGAATGACCATGACTCTAATTCGGGATTAAATCCAGAAGAATTTGGTTGGCCTATTGCATTGAGAAAAGGGGTAAGATCTTGTTACATGGAGAAGCAAGAAACAAACTGTGGTATCACCAAGTAGTGCAGAAGCCGAACTAAGAGCTGTTAATCATGGAGTACGTGAAGGACTTTGGATCATTAGATTACTGAAGGAGTTGGAAATTCCATATGAGGGGCCAATGCAAATTTGGTGTG
This sequence comes from Inga leiocalycina, assembly GCA_963242795.1. Classification (NCBI taxonomy): domain Eukaryota; kingdom Viridiplantae; phylum Streptophyta; class Magnoliopsida; order Fabales; family Fabaceae; genus Inga; species Inga leiocalycina. The sequence continues at coordinate 68,358,885 of OY725322.1, forward strand.
ACAACAAAGCCAGCATTGAAATGGTCAAGAATCCCGTCTATCATGATAGAACAAAACATGTTGAGATAGACAGACACTTTGTTAAAGAGAAAATTGAAGCAGGCATTATGAATTTGTCTTACATAAGATCTGAAGACCAAATTGCAGACGTGCTGACAAAACCACTAAGCAGAACTACGTTTGAAAAGTTTCTGTGCAAGCTGGGTATGATTGACATATACTCTCCAGCTTGAGGGGGAGTGTAAGAAGTCAGAAATATCAGCACCTAATTGTATGCCATTGTTGACACTCTCTACACCTCTGTCTACACTCACCTACACTCACCTACCATTGATTTCTGTCCCTCTGTTTTTCCTATATAAGCATTGTAATCCTAAGCATTTATAAATCAATGAAGTAAGATCTTCTTATACATATTAACTATATAATGTGCATAGATGATTTTTTCACAACGGTCCTGCAGTTACGCTTCAAACTGGTGACTTGAGAAGTTAAGGCTGAGAGATACTCAAGTTTAGTGGCTTCCGATCTTATGGAGAGCTTATATTTACAACCTAATTATCTCACATGCCAAAATGGGGATTTGTTACAATTTAGTTCTTTCTTCATGGTGTTTTTTTAAAAGGGAAAAAAAAAAATCTCTTGAATCAGGACCACATGTGTGAATTAGGTAACTTGATAAAGACATTTGCTGGGGATAAGGAGGATTGGCGTTTAATTTAGTTTATTTTGAATTTATTTGATTATGTTTTTTTAAAATTTTGGATTTAGCTTATTTAAAATTAGATTTATCTTTTATCTTATATTCATCATATCTTTAGGATTAGGTTATTTTATCATTATCTTATCTGTGAGTAGGGCTGAAATAGTCCTAACTCCTAAGGTTGTTTTCTTCTTGATTTTTTTGGTCTATTGAGTAAAATTAAGAGCATATATCATCTACATCTCCTTTTCCCTATTTCTCCCTTTTTCCTCCTTCTCCTCTTTTCCCCCCCCCCCCCTGCTCTACCTTGTCTACCATCACATGCTTTGTGCCTAATGGAATGCCTATACTATCCTATATAGCTTTAATGGAATGTTATTATTTATTAACATGGGTTTCAAATCATAATTCAGGTTGACTATGGATGTACACCTGAAGAAGTCCAGCAACATTTTCAGTCTTGTGGAACTGTGAACAGAGTGACGATATTGACAGACAAATTTGGTCAACCAAAAGGATTCGCTTATGTTGAGTTTGTTGAGGTTGATGCTGTTCAGAATGCTCTCTTGTTAAATGAATCAGAGTTGCATGGTCGTCAATTGAAGGTCTTTGTCAGTTAATCTGGTCAAATGTAAACAGTCACTTGCTCTTTTTTCTGTTTGATTGTATCTGATTTCTTTTTTTGCTTTTCAGGTCTCTGCTAAGCGCACAAACGTTCCTGGAATGAAACAGTATCGTGGAAGAAGACCTATGGGTTTTCGACCTAGAATGCCTTACATGCCTGCCCCATTCTATCCTCCATATGGTGGTTATGGGTAAATAATGCATTAAACTTACTCCTCCTGCCTCTCGTTACTAGAAACTAGGGAAACCAAACTTTGACATTTACAATTAAAATATGACCAATATTTTCTGGAGTGCTTTCATTTTATTCTGGGATTTGTTGTCTGTATTCTGATGTCTAAGAAAGTAAACTGCATTTTGCTTGATATAATAATTTTCGTGATTGGATTGCACCAAAATGTAATAGATGCATGTGCTTGCTTCACTGTAGGTTTCTCTTATCTGCTTAACGTTTCTTTGACATCAGATAAGCATGCAGGAAAAGTATGAGAATCTTGTGTTTTGATACATTCCTGTTGCCAATAGCCCATTTAAGTCCATGTTTGATATGTGGAGTGTGTGTGTATGTGCCACGTAGATAAAGAACACTTGTCATATCAGTTGATCTAACCGAATTGGTTGTAAGACTGTAACTAAATGATGATTAGTAATTGGGTATATGTACCCCACACATATGCATCGAGAGGTTATGAATGAATAAGACCTCTCTCTCTAGATTCTTCCTCCTATTTCTCCTTCTCGTGCGTAACTCTATACCAATGTTTTCCTTTGGTTTGCAATCTAATGTTTCTTTATGTGATGAATAGATAATTACCAGTACTCTGATTTAGGTCCTTCTTACTAATAAAATTTTCAGTGGGGGAATTTTCTCTCTTAATTGTTTGCCTCAATGAAACCGTAATAGTGATTGCCATCTTGTCAGGAAATTTTCCCAAACATGCATTATTGTTTTTGTTTTTGGTTTCTGAAAAAGAAAAAGAGGGTGAGCATTGGCGTAGCGATAAGGTTGTTGCCATGTGACATGGAGGTCACGGGTTCAAATCCTAGAAACAGTCTTTTTAATTATGGGGATAAGGCTATGTATATCTGTCTCTCCCCAGACCCCACCTGGTAGGAGCTTTGTGCATTGAGCTGAAAAGAAACTTTCTGAAAGACAAAACTGATATCAAGAACCGTATCTGAACAGGCCCTTGGTTTTCTTGCTATAATTTTGTCTTTCATTGTTTGGTCTGATAGATTAGTAAACATCTGTCCTTTCTGCCTCTTATTAATTCTTATGTTGTTTTATATGATGATTGAAACTTTTTCCTTGCAGGAGGTTTCCGAGGTACAGGCGTCCTACGCGTTACAGGCCATACTAGGGCTGAGTCCCAAATTGACAGATGCCCATATTTAGGCCATCATGATAATCAGTTTCTTTTTCGTGGGACAAGAGATTTGAATCTTTTATTTGCATGCCAGCAGTTATGTCATATTGTCATACCCTTTTTCCTCTCTAAATGAATGATATGATCTATAGAATGTGATGTAGTCTATAGATAGAGGTTGGCAGATTTACTAAATTTATATGTTCTTGGCACTTTAGTGAAATTGTGGAGATTACTTGTTATAAATGAATGATGGACATTGGATTGGATACCACTATTTGTGACAATAGTTCAATAGTTTCTCCAGAAATTCAAAATTATATCATTTGCTTCAGTGTCAGAAACAATCTCAACTGTAGTGTTGCCATTGAACGACTGATTTCATTAGTGATGATTAGAAATCTTCTCCGCTTGCAGAGTAAGGCTGTGTATTTCATCTTCTCACAGACCCCACTTGATGAGAGTTGTGTATGTGTATTGTAACTCCTTCACTGTAATTACATTCGGATTATAGAATTTAAGTGAAATAGAGACCAATAAAACAAAGTGATAAATTACAATCCCTCATCTAAGAGATGGGGTTTCCTGAAAAACGGTTCAAAGTCATAATTCATCCTGGTTTCACATTCACATTCGAATATAATTACTTGAGAAACCAAATCACATTAATAAACATCAGAGTGCGTAACTAAAATCCCGGCAAACCCCGAGTTATATGTATATATACAACATGGGTTTTAAGGTTCCCAAAATGGGGATTACATATCCAAACTTTAACATTTACATCTTATGTACAAATGGTAATCTCAAACCAAAATAGATAACTAACAACCACTAAAGTCTTAGAGTAATCCAAACTACTCCTGGTTGTCCGCTTTCCTTTCGAGTCACTCGCCCTGTCTGAAAAGGTTAGTCAATTGGAAAGAGTGAGATTCTAAAGAATCCTAGTAGTAACAAATCGTTCATACCACACGTAATCACATAGTATGTAAACCAATCATCACATATCAGCAACACACAAATCACACTCCATCCTCATCCCCTTTTACTGCCGGGAAGGCACACCGTCTTAACCCGAACCGTTGTTAGCAACTCAGGGACTGTTGGTATGGCAGTGCATACGAATAGCCTTACAGCTCACATATAACCTTTCGACCTACAATTAGCCTTTCGGCCCACATAATCACAAATATCACACCCTAACCTCATCCCCTTTTACCGCCGGGAAGGCACACAACCCTTACCCGAACCGTTGTTAGTAACTCAGGGACTATTGGTATAGCGGCGCTTTCACAATTTCACAAATATTGCAGCATACAAATCCATTACAAACCAATGATAGAATATACATACAATGTATCACATAAGGTATAAAGAAAGAGTCACTACTTGTATCTTTTCTTACTAGCTCCGGTACTGTGATTTCACGAGGGCGACGAATATCAAATCCTATACCAAATTAGGGACAACCGGTCAATCTCTTTTCCAAGTTCTTAATTTCATAATACTCTAAGTTGGTTATCATTTAGGACTCTTTAGGTGACTATTTGAGGCCTAGAAATATGCCCAAAGGGTTGGAAGAAGCTACTTTGAAGACCCCTTTTCGGAATGCAAAACAGTAATTTTAGGCTGGATCACTCGAGTGAAGATGACCTCACTCGAGTGATAAGCGAATCGTGCTCGAGTGAGAACGACTCTCACTCGCGAGTGTTTGACAGTGAGCAATTACTACGACCAGAAAGTGCCCACATCACTCGAGCATAAGACTTTGCACTCGGGTGATGACTCCAAATATGTTCGAGTCTCTGAAAGTGCAACACAACGAGTGACAACCCAAGAGCACATGCTACTATCAGAGAGACAAGCTCACTCGAGTATACTCTCCAGTGCTCGGGTGAAACGGCAGTGCTTGCGAGTGTCAAAGCACACTCTTGAACAATGGCCAGCGAGTGACAACCCGAAAGCAGCCTTAACCAAGCTCTCACACTATCACTCGAGCAATCCCTTGCTCACTCGAGTGATCATCAACCTCACTCGCGGATATAGAAGTGCACTCGAGCACACTTCATGAGAACCCAGGCAAAACACAACGCAGAAAGGGAAAAATACACGCAGCACTCGAGCATGATCTTCCCTCACTCGAGTGTTGTGCATCAGATACTAAAAACGCAGCAAATGACAGAAAAATACCAGATGGTCAAATCCAATCCCAATGGTTCCCAAACTTCTCACAAAACTCAAACACACTTAACCATGCCTAAGGAACACATGGGCAACTTCAAAAACACTCCAAAAACCCTTTCTACCACAATTTATGCCTTTAGGTCTCTGTGACACACAATACCCCAATCTCATTCAACTTAAATCCAAACTTCCAAACTATGTCCAATACTCAAATGACTTCACAATAGACCATTTCCAACATCAATCACAATGAAATTCATATATTCCAAAAATAAGCATAAACTGGGCAAATTTCTAGATTTTCACAACTTATCCAAAAATTACAAACAATATATCAAAATGCACTAAAGGCTTACCTCTTCAATTTGCCAAATCCAGAATCTTGATTCTCAGATTTTCAATTTCGTCCAACTCACCAACCACCACCTTTCAAGATTCTGAAATCACCAAGTTGAAGCTCTCAATGAGATGCACAATATTAGAGAAGAGGATTTTAACAAAGAAGGATCATTACTCACCCAAAATCAAAGCTTTCCTTTCTCTTTCTTAGCTTGGTCGACGGAAATGGAAAGAAAAAGAGAGAGAAGATGATGGGATGAAGCAAATGAAGATGATGAAGTGTAATTCTTCCCTCCTTGCCCATACCCAACCGAATAGGAGAGAGAGAATGAGAGAAAAGGGATGTTTTGTTTCTTATGTCTCATCCAATGGTCTACACAATGCCACTTGTCATCATCTTATTCACTCCCACCATGAGCTCACACAATCGCAAAGTATAGGATTCCGACCCATATGCAATGAATCTCAACCCTTGATCTTAAATACCAATGAATATTTTTATCAAACTTACATCATATTTCTCTAAAAGTGTTTAATTACAATAATTACAATAAATCTCGAAATCATTGGCCCTTAATCCCAAATTGGGATATTACATGTGTACTGGGTCGCTCGTTTTTTTAAAGTGATGATTATAAATCTTGGTTGGAAGACCAAACCGTGAATTTTTGCCAAGTTCTTTGTGATGAACAGTCGATCAGAGTGAGGGGATTGTACAGGTAATTTGAGGGTATTGAGATTTGAAAAATTATCACCATCAATATCAATGTAATATTATATGCTAACAGGATGATTTGTTGTGTAATCTTTAGCAATAACGTTCAATGATTCAGTTGAGTGGCCTTGTATTATTATAACCCTTATTATGTATTCCTGGGTCCAACATAATCTAAGACTTTGTAATATGCCCATTAATTTGGTTGCTGTGCTTGATAGATATGCCAACTTCTCTATGAAACTGAGCAAAATTTCTCTTCATTGAAATTTAATTTATATTTAAATAGATAATAGACTAACCCACCCTCATCAGCCGCCCTAAAAGGGTAGGTTGGGCTGGGTTAGCCTTAGCCATATGAAATCTCTTGTTTTTCTAAATTCACTTTGAAATTAAGCCTTTAACTATAAAGTTTTCTTCCTTTTCTGTTGGCAAAAAGGAAAATCAAGGAAGTGGGAAGAAAAGAGTTTAATCTAGAGAGATTAAGAAAATTATACAAATTAGTTATTTGTAAAAAATTTATGCCGTTTTCTTAAAATGCTATTCATTTTAATTATTTACATCAGAATATTATTAACATGGTTTATTATAAGAGTACTTTATAATGGTAGTTTTTCAAAAGATAAACATGGGAGATAACATAGATGAATTCTGACATTTAGTGTTAAAATAAACTTCCAAGTAGCTTATGCGTTTATATGTCAGTGTGTGGTATTTGCCTGTCTTCATGTGATATTTTGCAAATAATGAGGCTTATTAGCCGTTAAATTTCTTACTTAGGACTTCTTTGGCATTTTCACTTTGTTTTTCAATCAGTCAAAAACATAACTTTTTTAATTTTTTTTTATAGTAAATGAATCATTTGGTCTCTATTATGGGTTTAACTCAATTCTAGAATTTGTACTTGGTACAATTTAATCTTTATAATTTTAACTGTTAAAATGTTTGTTCCTACATTTTCAAAAATAAATTATAAGGACTAAAATGATTTCTTTTGGAGTGTTAGGAAACAATTTTCAAACAATTTCAAACTATAGGCATTGAGTTTTACTCAGTTTATGAACTGAATTTTAGTGAAGTCAAAACTATAGAGACAAATGTGTACTTTAGGAATTAGTTGAAGCTATTATGATAAACAATTTATTTTTCATCATTTTTTAAAATAGAATCTTATAATTTAAATTATTTTTTCGACCAATATATTATTCATTGAGGGTAACATTAGAGTTTTTGGTGTATGGTAACTAATATTACATGCCTGCCTTGGCATATTTTTATTTATCTAAAAGACACTAGAGGGAGTCTTTTGGTTGTATTCATGAGGGATATTTTTTTTTATTATTATTATTCATAACCGGACTAATATGTTTTATATTTTCCTCCGGTTTTAGATCTCTGATTTTTTTAAAAAATATATTTTATACCATTCCTTTCAAGTTTTCAGCAAGTATTTCAAATATAATATAAATATCTTAAATACCTCAATGTTTTTACTATTGTACCCGTTATGGCCGATTTTTGTAAGGAAAAAAATTGAGAGATAAATTCCTCCTAATTCGATTTGCTTACCTCAGCTCCAAGAAAACTCAAATTCCCTTTTGCCTTGAACAGTAGCAACGGTTCGCAAGCTCGCAAACGGTAAAAATGGCTCTCCATTTGGCGGGAAATCTTCCGAGAGCCACTTAGAGTGCTCCCACTTCTTTTTGTTCATCGTCGTCGTCGTCGTCTTCTTCTTCTTGTCGAGGATCGTTATAAGAAATAAGGGTTTTCAAATCAAGCAACAATGTGGAGCCTCGATTCTGATTGGTATTCTCCGAAAAGCCTCCTCAGTAGCCCCGCCCATTACGATTTTCCGGTACGTCAATTAAATTTCACTTCCATTCTGATATAATTTATTTCTTCGCACCTTGTTATTGGATCTTTGGGATTCTTGTGTAGGGTGATCGCTTCATACCCAACAGGAGTTTGATGGATCTTGATCAAGCGCAGAGTTTGTTGACAAATAGAACCAAAAAATTTCAAAATCCAAATTTCGATGTATATACTCCTCTATTCCTCTTTTTTAAAATTGTTTCATTCATTAACTAGTGTCTGTAATATTTTTTAAAAGCTCAAGAAAGACAGCCAAATGTGTTATTGAATTAGTTCTTGACTGAACAAAATGTCAATTAGAAAGTTTGCACTAATTCGTTTCCCCATCCCGGTCGTTTCTTTTTCTCAATTTTTGGGCGGGCGTGGTTTTATCTCTGTTCTCCCATAATTTGCGGAAGATTCTCAACTTGGGTCATGTTGTGTTGTCTACTTGAGAATGCTGCTGACAAGTTTCAACATTATAGTGATTCTTAGATGCCATGAAACTTCTTTTCTGGACATTAGAATCGCTTTTTTTGTTTCTCCTGCTTGACTTGTTGAACATTTCCGAATTACATGACAGGAAACGTACAGGCAGAAAGTTGAAAAGAAGTTGACTTTGGATTCAGAAGGTAGACCATTTAGAATGTTGGTTTTCAGAGGAAGCCCAAAATCAAGTAGAAAGTCTATTCGTCATATTGATGAGATGCGACAAGAAGAGGCAGCCGCATTTCAAAACAGTACCAATCAGCATCGGATCCGTCAATTGCCTAAGGTTTGAATGTATATGCTTTCTTTTAATTGCTTAAATCTATCTTATCATCTGTTTCAAACCTTCTTAATATGACAATTTATACAAAACAAATGTTATAAAATATATATATATATATAGATATATTTATATGAATTTATGCTGAAGAACCCACATTTGAATTTGAATTGTACCCATAATTTGATCACAGAGTTCTTCAATTTATGCAAGAGTACTTATAGCTTGGTTTGTATGAATATTTGAGATATACTCTAGGGTAGCTATAGAAATACTTAGAGGCTTAATATCAGTAGTTGGTGATTTTTTGTTTCTTGTAAGCCAAAGTAGGCAAAATATGCCAAGAAGTCTGTGGCTCAGTATCGGCTTTTCCGTTTTTCTTTTTGTCCCCCCTTTTTGCTTGTTATATCATGGCCTATTCTATATATATTGTTGTGTTGGGGAACAATATGATGCTATGAGGATGTGGTTAATGATTTTGTTAATATATCACTAGATAGAAGAAAAAGCTGGACACTTGGATCACTTGAGAAAGTAGAATGCCCTCTGGTCAGAGAGAGGGAGGGATGGAGGGAGAAGAATGCCATCAACACAATGTTTTAAAGCACATTTTACTCTTAAATGAACACATTGATTCATAGACACTGAATTATGACTTGTTAATCCGAAACTAGACGCTTTCCTTTTACACAGGGACTGGATAGAGATAACGCTAGATGTATAAATAACTAGTTGTTTCATTATAGATGAAGTTCACTGGAGCCTGGGAAATGTGGTAAGGAAGAATCTTGGTTGCCCAAGAGCTGTGGCTCAAGTGGCTTCTTCCTTAGACATTACCAGAGGCCTTTATTTGGGCTTGATTCCTACCTCGTCGTCTCTTTCGTTTCTGATTTAGTTTCTTGGTAAGGCAATGGAGATGATACTCTCAAGGATTTTGCTATTAATTTTGGGATAATCGTACATCTCATAGATATGAGAAATTATTTTGATAAAATGGATCATTACTAATTTTGTAGGAAGTCGATGGTTTATAAATAGTGGTGTGATTTAATAGATATTACTTGTCTTGGGCTATGTGCTATGTTTGTTTGTATTAGTTTTTGAAATGTTTATTTTATTAGTAATTGTAATTTGTCATGTTAGTGGGACTAACGCTTGTGTGATCACACAAGTCAGTGCTTAGAAGACTCTTGAGTAACGCACAAGCCAATGGTCTAGGATACGCTGGATAACAGATGGGTTAATATTCTAGATGTAAACAAAGATGAAATAATTGTTGGAAGAACCTGAATGGTAAGGAAATGAATAAAAAAAGAATATGTGAAAAATACTGTAGAAGATAAAACATTTTGAGCGCTGAAAAGTGAAAATGAATATTTCTCTTTTTAAAGTACGTGATATGGACTTTGGAGAGAATTTTCAGTGAACTTTTGAGTTGGTTAGAGAAATTTCTCATAGAAGATAGGACAGTAGTAGTAAGGACTTGAGGGGGAAAAAAATAAAGACAATTTAGATAAAGAGACATATATAACAATGGAAAAGTATTATGCCTTTATAATGTGTATGATTTTGTGCATAAAATTCAAGGTGGGATCAAATATTTTAACTTTGAACTAGATTGTAAAATTTTTCTTTACTTAATGATAAGTGGAAGTGGGATTTGGTGGTTCCGGAGCATGTAAATGGATACAAAGATATTATGATGGGTGAAGTTAAAGATGGAAGTGTAGGACGATGAGGAGAGAAATTGCTGATAATAAACCGTATGTATACAAAAGAAATGCAGCTATATAAATTGTTTGTGTTCCCCCAAATTGCAGCATTTTCTTTTTGTATTGTTTATCAAAATAAGACATAATCTTTCATGTGACCCATTTGAAATTATTTAGTAATTCTATACTTGCAGGGAGAAACAAGGATATTGGATGCACCAAACCTTAAGAATGACTTCTACATAAATATTATGGATTGGGGCAAGAATAATGTTCTTGGTGTTGCTTTGGGCTCAGAGTTATACCTGTGGAATGCAGAGAATAGGAATGTAGTTAAGTTGTTCCATGCTGTCGGCGGTGATTATCCCACAAGTGTTGCCTGGTCTGAAGACTCCCAATTTGTGTCAGCTGGCTTTATGTCCTCTAAACTCAGCTTGTGGGATGCTGAGACTTCCAGAAATGTATGTATCTCTTTCAAAATTATCTGGCTTCTCTAAGATTGGCAAGTAGTCATATTGTGTAATGGACAGTGTAAACCCTATTTTATGTCCTTAATTTTCAGGTAAGAAGTCTAGAAGGTCATAATGGAAGGATAGCAACCTGTTCATGGAATGGTCACATTCTGACATCAGGAAGCCAAGACAAATCTATAATCAACCATGATGGTAACGTAGTTAGTCATGTACACTCCTTGTTTAATATGTGTTGTCAATATGACAAGCTATTGATGGAACGAATTCATGTTCTTGCTAACAGTAAGAGCAAGAAATAATGTGATTTCCCGGCTACAGGCTCACTCGGAAGAAGTTTGCGGATTGAAATGGTCAGGAAGAGGCAATATCTTGGCAAGTGGTGGAAATGAGAATCTTATATATATATGGGACTCTGCCAAAATGAGTTCCTCCAATTTCTTGTACTGTTTTAATGACCATTGTGCTGCAGTCAAGGCCCTTGCTTGGTGCCCTTATCAATCAGATGTACTTGCATCTGGAGGTGGCACACAAGATGGATGCATCAAGCTGTGGAATGTGCAAAAGGGAACTTGCATAAGCAGCATAGATACCAAAGCTCAGGCAAGATAGAACAATTTTTACTTGGCATTGTAAATATTTTCCTACTCAACGTGATTTAGCTTATTTTAAGTGATTTTGCATTGTATAACATAAATATGTGGATGAAATTTTGTCTCTGAAGTGTAAAAGTGATTTTAGGAGGTGTTCCCAAACACCTCCCACATGTGGTTGGATCAAGTCAACATTTGAATTCACCAGAATGAGTGTCATTGGAATTCGCCTCCTTCCTGAGTTTAACTGTCTATTATTTTTGTTGATCAACAAGTTTGTTTCACTTAATAGCATAAATTGATACTTCCTTAACTGCTGGCTATCAGACCCTAAAGACAGATGCGTTGAACTAACAGAAGCACTGTGGTGTTTTGTGCAGGTTTGTGGACTAGAGTGGAATAGGCACCACAAGGAGATATTAAGTGGTCATGGGTTTAGTGCTGGGACGAATCAGAACCAGCTTTGCTTATGGAGGTATCCATCCATGACTAATGTAGGATGCTTGAACCGTCATGCTTCCAGAATACTCCAACTCTGTCAGGTTTGGTTGTGTTTTAGTTTTAACTCTGCCATAGTGATATAACATGTTACAAATTCTGATATAATTTATTATGATATCTATAATGTTGATGGCTTTTTTTATTTCTATCTTTTTCTTTCAGAGCCCTGATGGGTTGACTGTGGTATCGGCTGGGGCAGATGAGACTCTTCGGTTCTGGGATATTTTTGGTCCACCCAGTAAAGACGGTTCAGATATGTCAGAGCTAGATAACATCTTGTCCTTAAAGATATCCCCAATAAGATGATGCGAATGAGTTTATTCCCTTAAGCTGGTATAATTTGGTGTAAATATTTGTTCTTCATTGCTTAGTATGACTTCTGTCCAATAATTGGTTTATTGGCAGAAATACATGTAATTAGTGAGGATCGGTGGCACACGTTTGTGAACTTGCATGTACAAGACTTATGAAGTTGAAACAAGTTTGCTAGTTCACATAGTGACTTCAATAAACACGTTTTTAAGATGTTCATATGTGTTCGTTGAAGCATATATAACGAACTAACTCAAATATACAAAAGAATTATGACCATTACCCTAGATCAAAATGTGGTTACTCTATATGGTTTGGTTTGGCCCGGTATCAGGTTCAAAGTGGCCTAGACCACGGTCTAATTTGTCTAGCCAATATAAGATCAGACCAGACCTCGGGTTAGGCATTAACCTAGACTGGTCCGGTCTTTGTGCAGCCCTACTCAAAGGTACATCTAATCACCTACCAAGTTCAAATGGCACATAACGATTTATAGCTCAAAGCTACTACATTAAAAAAAAAATCAAACAAAATTAAAAGTCATCAAGCATCTGCGTCAGCATCACTATCAGTATAAATTTCTTCAGTAGTGGCTTCACTGGGTGTCAATGTCCCTTCTTCCTCCTCTCTTCTTTTCCTCTCATCTTCTCTCTCCCTCTCAGCTACTTGTGCCTTTGCTTGTTCAAGCTTAAAGCTGACTGCTTCCCATGACACAAGCTTATCCATGAACATCGAAATATATTCGTGCCGCCGGTTCTGTCAAGGCAAAAACAGTCATGGATATGGTTATCTAATGGACAAACTCAGAACAGAAGCAACATCAGTGTTTTATGAACAAAAACCTCACCAGAAAATCCAGGAAGTAAGCATGCTGTACAGAAATGAAAATCCATTCGAAAGTCAGCAATTTTATAACCATGACTTTTAAGGATTTACATTAGTCTTTTATTTACTCATAAAAAATATGAACTTTAAAATGTAATTAAGTAACTTTTGAATTTTGGACTAAAATGAAAATAATAACTCTCAATTAATTTTTGGAACCAGGAAGGAACTTTTGCAAATTTAATGTTGAGTGAAGTCAAATATGGCTATTATATCAAAATAACATACCATAGACCCTTGCTGTAAAACGTAAGTTTTAACTAAGGTTTAAGGTTTTCCATTTTAGTCCAAAGTTTAAGAAAGTTTTAGAAAGTAAAGTTGAGAAATACCTCCCAAACATCGATGGCAAGGAGTGGCTGCACAATATTGGTAAGAAATCTTGTTAGTCATAAATATATCATCCAATATGCCTATACTCTACCTACCATGAAATCATAAATAGATAAATAAATTTAATTTACATACATGATAGTCCCAGATAAGAGGGTTCACGGCATTGGGGCTCTTGACTATTACAAGCTTCTTGTCCTCTTCTGATGGACGAGGATTTATTGCATTCCCAACATTAAGTTTGTTGGCTTTATCTATATTTAAGCAATCAGAGGAAAACAACAAAGTTAGGAAGCGCTTGATAATTTAGCAAGACTGAAAGTGAAGGGAGATGAAATGGCTTAGCTAGCACGCACATACAAGCCAAGCCCAACCAGAACCAAATTGTGTTGCAGCAGCAGCTTTGAACTGATCAACAAATTTTGGGAATGAACCAAAATCTCTTTCAATTAGTCTAAGAAGATCCCCAGATGGGACCCCACCGCCACCTGGTTTAATGGTCTCCCAGAAGAAGTCATGATTCCAAACCTACAAAAAAAAAAATCTGGATTATTTACTACACCTTAAGAAACTGTACCAGACTTGGTTTCAAATCGGCATACCTGCGCTGCATTGTTGAAAGCTGGAAGGATGTCACCCTTATTGTATGAAGTAACTATGATGTCTTCCAGTGACTTCTCCTCTAGATCTGTTCCTTCTATTTGTCTATTTAGGTTATCTACATATGCTCTGTGGTGCTTTCCCCAATGATACTCTAGTGTCTCCTGGCTCATAACTGGCTCTAAAGCATTCTGAGGATTTTCATAAGGATTAAACATAGGTTGAAAATTGATGCACCAAAGTAAGTGCTTCAGAAATTATATGTGAACCCACACTCAATTAGTGGTTGTGAAATAGATCTTCATGTGATTAAAATGACTGAACAGAAGCAATCCACCAATGGGGCAGAATTGCTTTCACTGAGAAATAAGAGATTAATACAGAGAAGAGAAAAGACATTAGCTACCAGAGATGCTAGTAATCTTTCCAGTTGCCAAACCTCTAAAAAATCCTCCATAACCCTCTTCCACTCTCCCTTCACTCTTCTTAAGCCTTCCATTAGACCATTTTTAAACCCACCCAATCTAGTAACAACACATCTCCTACCCAAATCTGTCCAAAAACCCAAAATCTTTGTGTAACCAGCTCCTCACAGCCTTCCTGCCTTCTTCCCTACAGCTCAGGCCTTAAATGGCCCCTTCATTGGAGGCTCTATGGCCATAATATTACTCCAACATATACTGTAAACGTTTAGGCAATTAAACTATGTATGGCTAGCTTACTATCATTTGCAGTTATGTTACACAGAATTAGTTTCATTCTTCATCTGTTGTAAGTGATGTGCAAATAGAGAACTTAACTAGCTATATTTCTAAACAAAAGAAAGCAGCATAACAGAGTGAAAGATGAGAGAGAAAAATGCGCAAACTAAATTTATTAAGAAGACAAGTTGAATTGTTAACAAAACTATTGTGATGACATTTGGGGTCTGTTTGGTATGAGGGATTTGGAGGGGAAGGGAGGGGAGGGAAAATTTTTATGAGTTGGATTTAAAAAAATTAGAGAAGTGGGGTTATAAAATTTTAGTATAGAGAATATGTAAGATAAAAGAGTGAGAAAACTTAATTAAAAATTTTATACCCCACTTCTCTCATTTTTAAAATCCAATTTAAAAAAATTTTCTCTCCGCCCACTTTCCCTCTCCTCCCCTCATATACCAAACAAGCCCTTGATGTAAGAATAATTGTGCCCATTGGTTACACTCTTTATCTTTTGGCTTCTCCAACAAACTGTCTAGCTCCACCCCAAAAGCAAGGCCTAGTCCACTTTTGGCACAAGTAACTAAAATCATAAATTCAAATGACAACTATGCAAGTACCAGGACACTTAATTACTAATAGGTAAAAGTACAGAATTTAAAGCTTACCAGTGGATATGGAGGAGGCTTCAATTCAAACTTTGAAGTAATTTTAGCAGGTAAAACTTTCTTTATGCACCTCCTCTGCAGTGCACAGCGTACTTAGTTAAATAGCTAATGCAAAAAACTTGAGTAGTCAGTATTAGTAACTTACTGAAAGAATATACTTCCTGTAAGATTCTACTTGAGCAACAGCCTTTCTTCTGAGGTATAACAATCTAGCTATCCACTTATGAGTATTATATTACATATTTTTCAAATTTATTATATCTGTATCATGGAATATACCAATTGATTGACAAGTGATAAATGAATGACCAAACAAGAGGTACGAGGCTAAAAGCAATTCATTCAACAACCCAATTTAAATTAATCACTTGTGTGAGTTTGGATGCAGGCCAAAATCACTTATTTGAGAGAAAACCTAGGTTTTGGGAGGGGAACCCCCACAGTCAATGTTAGCCAAAGTTTATTTTTCCACCAAAACCTTAGTTTAGGTATATGCAGGGGGGAACTAACAATCCATTCCAATAATCAATTTTTGTTTTCCACAGTCTATTCTTAGAAGCTAATCCAAACACTTAGTAGGGCAGTAATATCCTAAAAATATTTATAATTGATAATTCTGCTTCAAGTATCTTTACACAAAGAGCCCGTTTGGTTGGAGGAAAATTGAGGAGGGAAATGGAAAATTGAGATTTTCTAGTGGCGACGGGTGTTTGGTTGCATTTTCATGTGGGAAAGTATTTTCCTAGGCCCACCTCCACAAAGTGCAAATGGATACACCTGATAATTTTATGAGTTTAGAGTTTGATATGAAGAGATTATAGGCACTGTGTAATCAGCCTGCAATAGCTTCTCATAATTTACATTCACACATCATCATTAAAAATACGAAGAATATACTCTTCCTAAACCTGGAATAAGTTTATATGGGAAAATGACTGTACTGTAAGGTGCTCACTGGCAAAAATTCATTCAGAAGGTTATCATCTTCCTTATTCAGAGGTGAATACATGGTGCCTCCCACAGTGTTCTAAGATTGTGGCAATGCGCATGCTGAACTTAATTTAATAGTACCCAAAATTAGGAATTAAAGTTTTTTTGTTCATTCAGGATTGTTTGGATCATAGTTTTTCATATCCAAGATAACTACAGCTTTTGTTAGGATTCTTGTTAGTCATGATTTTGCGTTCAATCTGCTTATAGTTAGGACTCTACTCATCTGCTGGTTTATTCACCCCTTATTGATTGATATATTGAGATTATTGAGAGCTGTCAGAGTGTTTACCTTCGGTTATGAATCAAATTAGTATCAGAGTTGTTGTTTATTACCACAATATCAATTCTCAGGCCGAATGAACATTAAGCAGTTTCTTGTATAGGCATTGCCAAAGGAACACTATATCTAAAACCTACTATAGGTTTTTGGCGAACAAGAATTTAAGACAGCAGAACTATAGGAACAACTAATTAGGCTGGTTTCACCGTTTCAATGCAAGTACCAATCTCCTAAACAGTAAGTTCAGTTAAAATTACAAGTGGACGCAGCAGCAGCAACACGAACCACAACTAAAAAGGGTAAAGAACATAATAAACTAAAAAGGGTAAAGAACATAATAAAAAGAAGTAATAAACCTTTTTTCACCTCAAGAGCAAAGAAAATGGATGGAGAAAAGAAATATTGAAAATTTAAAACCGCATTTCATTAACCCAGACTTTAATGAATCTAAACCAAGAATAGTTTGTTGTATGAAAACAAATATTAATGAACAAATCTCATATAGACCAAACGGTGCAAGCAGAGTACAAATGGAAGAGCTACAAACAAGATAGTTGAAAAAGCAAACCTCTCTGCCAGCATGTCCCAGAGCTCCGAGCAACCCTATCAAACAAGAACCGAAATCAATAAAAAAAGAAAGAAAAGAGAACAGAGACGCAGGCTGGAGAAACAGAGATTGCAAACCGTGGCGAGGAAGAAAGGAGCATTGGAGTGAAGCAGTGGCAGCAGAAGCCACTGGCAACTCCATTTCTGAGTCTGAGAAAAGTTAAAAGGGAGGTTCAATTAGGCGCTACTTCAAGCTTTTGGTTCTGCTTACTCTCCGCTCTCAGGATAAAATGCCTTTTGCCTTGCACAGTCTTGGCCCGGTCTCGTAGCTGGAGCGACTGGGCGAACACCAGTGATAGCAATATAGCATAGGCACACTGCCGGACTATACTCTCTGGAGTCTGAAGTTGATGGAGATAAAATTAGGAGGTTTTGTTTTAATCAATTTATTGTAAAGAGAGATCATATAAGAATGAAATTAAAAGCAATTAAGAAACACTTATTTTAATTGGAGGGTAATATTAAATACACCCGTAATAAGCATATACCACGATTTTTAATATAATATCTTCTAATCATTTAAAGAAAATTAAAATAAAATAGTTAAAAATAGTTTGTATTCCTAAATTGGTAAAAGTTATTACTACCTCCGGTCCTAAATATAGGATAAAATTTTTAGTGTAAATTGCACTAAAAACTTTATCCTATATTTAGGATCGGAGGGAGTATTAGTTTTTAAGATTTCCCTGTAATTAAAATAAGTGTTTCTTAATTGCTTTTAATTCCTTTCTTATATGATCTCTCTTTACAATAAATTGATAAATGCATTTGTGGAAAAGAAGAATTTCATGTGATTGACATTTCGTAAAGAAGTTGTTCAATTGAGATATAATACTCCCTCCGATCCTAATTATAGGACATAATTATCTAACTTTAGAGAAATTAAAGATAACAGTTAAATTAGTTAATTTTATTTATTTTTAAAAAATGCCCTTATTTAATAGGGGTGATTTAGGAATACTATATGAGTTTACCATGAGGCAGTCCAACCATTATCTAAATCAGTATTCTCTTTTCACCTCTCTGTGTTTACTTTCATGGTATTTTATTTGGTGTATGTTTGATACTTTATGGTACCGGATGTCAGACGAGGCAATCCAACCATTATCTAAAGTAATGGGGGTATTTTGGAAAGAAATTGACAAAAATTAAAATTTTATCCTATAATTAGGACTAAGATCAACTCCCAAATGTTATCCTATAATTAGGACCGGAGGGAGTAATAGTAATAATAATAAATATATATAGGGTAAAGGTGCTAAAATAACCATAGTATATGTTTGGAACAACGATTGATAATTAGACTTGTTGTAATATTACTTTTGATAAAAGCTAAATTGTGTAATGTGATTTATGTTTGGATTGGTGATTGTCAATTGGGCTTTTGCAAAAATAAACTTGTTTGGATTGGCTTAAGCATAAGGGCTTTTGTGATAATGGTAAGAGAGAGTGGGTGGAAAAATATTTAAAAAATCAAGTAATTACTTTAAAATATTAGGTGCTACTGAAAAAATATTTTAGAGTTGGTGGAAATCAATAAATCAGTATTCTAAATTTTGAGTACTATTTACTACTAAAAAAATATATTAAAGGTAAAATTGTAGTCGGTCTCCTAAAACTGGGTATAATTGAAAAAATATTTTAAAGTAATTTTTAGAGCTGAAAAAAATACATTAATGGTAAAATTGCAATCAGTATGATAACATACTGGGTACAGTTGAAAAAATATTTTAAGGGGTTAAAAGCATCGAAAAATATTTTAAATTAATTTTTGTAGCTGAAAAAATCATTAAGGGTAAAATTGCAATTAGTCTGATAACGCAGTAAACACAACTGAAAAAATATTTTAATTGAAGGCAAGAGAGAGAGAGAGAGAGAGAGAATATTCACCCTCAATTGTAATTGCAGGCGAGAGAGAGAAAAGATAAAAAAATCGGTGGGACCATGGGATATATTTCGGTTGAGCTTTTGATAAAAGCTCCAACATTATCGTGGTTTTATAGTGCTCAATTTTCCAAAAGCCCAATTGCTCATTTTGTCAACCAAACATGCACTTTTTTTTTCTCAGCCACCTATTGGGCTTAAGGCTAAAATAAGCCCGATTGATCCCTCCAATTGCGGCTCCAAGCACACACATAAACTTTTGTGAAAAGAGCCACTGTAACCATGAACTAATTTTTTATACAAAAGTAATCACAAACAACATAAAAAAGAGCAAAACCCATAACAGAGTTAAAGCAAACCAAACGTCCGTTAGTTCAATGTTAAGGTGGCACACGATGGACTCTACTTGGCATTTAATTTTTTTTTTCAAAACTTGGCATTTAATGACTTAGGTGATGTGGTAGGGGAGACAAATGTTTATATTTTGACAATAAATTTGGGGGCAAAAAGAAAATAAATAGGACACATACTTCATCCTAGCCAAAGCTATTGTCCATCGTCAAAGAGCTAGCAGCGAAGGTGGAAAAGAACGTGACAGAAGTAGCGACAAGTGTAGCCAAAGAAGGAGGTCGATCACGTCATCCTCTAATTCAACGACGGGAAGAAGCAAAAGGAGGGTAGCTCTGATTAGGCACCACAACCGTGAGGAAGAATATGAGGGTCAAAGAAGGTACTGCCGCCACAGAATGTTGACACCCCGATGGACATCTTGGAGTGAAGGGAACCTAGGGAGGACATTTTATGGCTGTTGAAAGTATTTCGAGGTAAAATTTGTTGCATTCCAAGCATGTCAACGGTTTCGAGCATGGTCGATGGTTTAGTGTCAGTGAACTATTTCGTTTTGCAAATTTTCAGGATGGGGGTTGCGGTTTTTTTGCGTGGCATGACGTCGACTTTGGTAAAAGGGTGAACGTTGTGATAAAAGGAGCTACTTGATGATATAGACAAGCTTTATGACTAGAATACCAAACTGCGAAGAGGGACGGAAGACAACAGGGGCTATGCCGAGTTTGGAATAATTCACAGGGAGGTGTGACAGCTAAAAGCCTTGTATGAGATAAATCAAAGAGAACGAAGGAATTGGGAGCTGAAATATAGAGTTGCAATGGGGATTTTGTTGTTGACTTAGGTGTGGTTGTTGATTGTGTACATGAGGCATTGATCTTGTAGTGAATGGTGGTGAGTGGCCTTTTATGGTGTTTTGTTGGTGAATACTGGTGGAGAGTGACTTAAATGGGTTGTGTTCGGTTTAATGTTAGAGGAATATAGGAGAGATTACAACTTGTAGAGCTTAACCTAGTGTACTTAAATTTGAAAATAGTTATATATTACTTGTAGCACTTAAATTTGCAAATAGTTATATATTACTTGAAGCACTTATGTATGATTATAATAGTAATGCCATATTCGGTACAAAGGAATTGGAGTTAGAGAATTGGAAGCGGAAGTGAAATCCTCCATGTTGTGTGTTTGGTAGGGGGAACCCACTTCTCATTGGAAGTGAATTCCATCAAAAGGCCTGGAAGTCACTTCCACCAGTTGACCCAAGGAACTGGAAGACTTCCATTGGAAGTGATTTTTTCTGCCCATTATGCCCTTCACCTTCGTCTCTCTCAACTCTCACCCTGCATTCGTCTCTCTCCACTCTCACCCTATGGCCTCACTCTCCATCCCTTACCGTGACGGTGAGGCACCAACGACGGCGTAGGACGGCAACCCACCAGCGATCTCCAGATCCTTCAAACTTTGTCGATCCTCTTCCTTCGGCCACAGTTTGTGCAAGCAGGTCATCAAACTTCGATTTTGATTTCTCTTTGGTTCTTGTTGATCTAAGAGCAGGAGACTCCGTCTATGGTCAATTTCCAATGAACGTAGTGGTCAAAATTTTTTATTTCTTCTGGTTCTTGTTCATCCCAGATTTTGATTTTTTCCTTCAATTTTGATTTCTCTCTGGAAACTTCGGTTTTGATTTCTCTATGGTTCTTGTTGATCTAAGAGCAAGAGACTCCAGCTGTGGTCAATTTCCAATGAACATAGTGGTCAAAATTTTTTATTTCTATCTGGTTCTTGTTCATCCCAGATTTTGATTTTTTCCTTCAATTTTGATTTCTCTCTGGTTCTCTGGTTATTGTTTATACTCTATATTGTTAAGATTGATTTATGGTTGAGTTTGTGTATGATTTCTCTTGTGACGGTGGTGGTTTTCGGCGAGACGCCAATTCGGCCACGACACTTATTTTTGTTCCTTTATGCAGGGAAGATTTTTTTTATTAAGGGTATTTTGGTAATTTCTTATTATCAATATAAATATTAATTATAATTTATGTTCTACTTCCATTGACATACCAAACACACTTTAAAACCCACTTCCACCTCTATTTCCACTTCTATTTCCGCTTCTAATTCCATGAAAAACTCTTCCATCATACCAAACGGGGCATAAGAATCAAGCAAGTGAAGTGTAAAAAGGTACATGTTAAATAGGTATATGTTACATTTGATTAGAAAAAAGAAAAAAGAAAAAAGAAACATAGGTATATGTTACATGAAGGACTTAATTAAAAAGAAGAACTAAATGCCGAACAACATGTAACCAAAAGAAGGTATACTATTAACAACCAGTAGATATTTAGAGGAAGAACATAAATTGGAAAATATCCATTACTCCAACAGCAAGGAGACAAAATATAGTTGAATCGATCACAATGCCAATATGTGGATACAAAATGAAACCAAAAGAAGCCCGTAAATGTATACAAAAAAGACCTAATGAACCTCATTGGCAAAGAAGTCAACACAAAAGGTCACAATGCCATTATTAGATATAAAAAGTGGCCAAAATAATTATCCATTAACCTAAATGGTCCCTATGGCATTAAATTGGACATAATAAGTACTGAGAGAATTATCCATTAACCCACTGATTACAATCAAAACACACAAAGACTTGATAATCTTATGTGATAGACTTCCTTCCCTTGTTCTTCATGTTTGCCATTATGCTATGCCTTTAAGCCAACAATTGAGAGGTATTGATAGAAGGAAGGCCTTGCCACTGCAAACCTAGAGGTGTATAGGGAATGGACATATTTGAGCCTTCATCATGGATCTTGATCCTTTAGAGCGCTGGATGCTCCTTAACCCTAAAATAGTTGGCGAATTGTTGAGCAGACATAAACAAAAGCTGATAGTCCTCCTCTGATGAATTTGAAATACAATTGTAACTTGTAAGAAAATACTATCCAATTTCTTTTTTATCTTAATTATAAGCAAAAATACCCTCTAAATAAAAAAGGGGGGAGTTATAAATGTCCTATTCCAATGGTTATGGAATGCAAAGTGTAACCCCCTGCCTTATAAACAGTAATTATAATTCAAAAATAGGTAATTAAGATAGATTAGAGGCCAATGGTTAAATCACATTTGTATATAAGAGTGTATAGCAAAATCCCGGCAACTCCCAAGTTTCATATAGATACTAAGGGTTTACAAATTTCCATTTAGGGGATTACACAAAATCATCTTAATATTTACATCCTAAGTAAGTACAATAATCCTAATACCAAAATTGATGACCAACAACCAAAATCAAAATCTCCCTACGGAGTCCTATCCGCCTTTGGTCGTATGCTTATCCTTTGAGCCACTTGCTCTGTCTGAATGTTAGTCAATGGAAAGAATGAGATTCAAAGAATCTCTGTAGTAACAAATCACTTATACCATACATAATCACAGAGCCTGCAATTTTATCATCAAGCAGCATGAAACACAGCATACAAGCTATCACATATGCACATAATCACATAATCTCATCTCTCGTATTTATATCGCCCTTAAGGCATGATCCTCCCACCGTCAACATCGATGGGCCACAGGTGAAGGTTTCACAAATAGCCTTACGGCTTTCACATAGTCTCATCCCCCATATTCCACCGCCCCGAAGGCACGGTTCTCCCACCGTCAACACCGATGGGCCGCGGCTGAAGAATTCACAAATAATGATAAATCAAACATACAATGTATCACATACAGTATAAGTGAAAAAGTCACTGCCTTATTCTTTCCTAGTGTGCTTCGGTACAGTCTGTTCACGAGCAGGGCAAATATCAAACTCTATAAACCAAGTCAAGGATGATAAGTTATTCTCTATTTCAAATTCTTACTTTCACAATACTTAAAGTTGGTTATCATTGGAACTCTTTAGGTGGCTATTAGACGCCTAGACACATACCTAAAGGGTTGGGAACACTTGACCAAAGATCCCTTTTTCAGAAGTGAAAACACTGATTTTAACTGAAGCACTCGAGTGATAGATGATGTACTCGACTGATGAGATGGCTTGCACTCGAGTGAGGATGTCTCACTCGTGTGAGTGCTTGGCCGAGAGCAATAATAGAGACAGAAAATGATCACAGCACTTGAGTCCTGGACCCAACACTCGAGTGATGGCCTCATATTCACCTGAGTCCTACCGAGTGAGGCACAAGAAGTGACTACCCGAGAGCAATAAAAACCCTAGAATGAGAAGTGCACTCGAGCATTGGCTTTGGTACTCGAGTGATGTCACAACATTTGTAGGTGTTAAGACACACTCTTGAAAAATTGCCTACGAGTGACAACTAGAGATGCGGCCCCATAGTGCAAAATACTCTTGCACTTGAGTGAGAGAAAATGCACTCGAGTGATAACCCATATTACTCGCAAGTAAGATGATGCACCCTTGTATTCTGGCATGGAAGTGCGACCGAGAAGCTGAAGGAAAAGAGAAAACATGATACTGCACTCGGGTGACACTCCTATGTACTCTAGTGAGGCTTATCAGAAGCCAAAAGGCAGCAACTGACAGAATTTTCCAAACTCACCACCAAAGTGTCCACTGGTTCCTAGAATTCACAAACCACTCTAACCCCACCAAATTTTCATAAGGAACACATTGAAAACACCAAAACAACCAAATTCTCATTCTAACAACAAGCTTTTGTTTTGGACACAACATTCCCATACATTAACCAATTGCACTAATTTTCCTTCCAAAATTCCAAACTAACTCCAATGGCACAAAAACACAATATGCCACCAATTCCACTACAATACACTAGGCCATTCATGCGTTTTCAAATTATACCAAAATCAGGGAAAAATCACAAATCTCCAAAACTTAACCAACAATTACAATGAACATGTCAAAATGCAACTTATACTCACTCTTCCTCTTCCCTAGGTTGGTTTCTTGATTTCTCAACTTTCAAGTTCCTTCAAGCTCTCAAACACCTTCTTTTAAAAATCTAAAATCATAGCAATAAAGCCCTCATCACCATGAACATCTTTAATAAAGATGAATTGAGCTAAAAGAGACATTAAGCAAGTCAAAATCTCACCTTTCACTTTCTCTTTCCTTCCAAAAGTTGGCAAAAATGGAGTTTTGAGAGATAAAAGATGGGATGATGATGGAGATACAGATTTTCCCTTCCCCATGCATCCTTAGCCGACTTAAAGGGAGAGAGGAGAGAGGAAAAAAGTTTGAAAAGTTGACTTGATCTATGGCTCACATATGGACACTTGTCAAAATCTTGTTCCTTCTTCCATGAATTCACATAAGCACCCACATATACAATTCCATTCTCTTGCTCATTGAATCCTAGCCATTGATCTTTAAATTACCAATGAGTTTCCTCCTCGGTAACTGACCAATCGGTTGGTAACTTTCCGTTTTCCCATTTTACCCCTAATTATGACAATTCCACTTGAATCACCACTAAGCACATTTTATCACTCTATTTCACCTTACCATGCGCCCTCCCTCTTATTTAATTCAATTTAGATGTTAATCCACAATTGAACTTAAATACAGGGTTTAAGCATTGATCAAAACGCATTCGGATCGTAATTTGCATCATATTCTTCAAAAGTGTTTATTGAGCAATAATTACATCCACTTTTAAAGTTATTAGCCCTTGATCACTTTTTGGGATATTACACAGCGTCCTGAGAACATCAAGATCAAATGAGATATAAATGCAAAGAAATTGTCACCGACATTATCGTATAAGTAAATCTAAGGCCAGCTCTTTTGGTAGAGGCAACAAGTTTTGAATCTGATGTAGAAGAATCATAGAAGTTCCAATAAGAGGGAACTTCTGCAATTATTTAATGATTTGTTTATGCACTAATATAGTGATTTTGATGGGGTTGTTGCACATTTGAAAATTTGGAGGTAAACAAATATATCAAATCTGATGGGTAAGAAACACTTGAATAAACTATTGGTGTTTGGAATCTTCGGAAAGAATATATGATAATATGAACAAATTATTGATTACGCGTATATTAGATGTTTATAGCTAAAAATGTATATTAAGAATATAGTATTTCCTCATAACATTCAATGAAGGTGAGACCCCTTGATGATTCACCAAGGATAAGTCTTGTGTCAATACTTGAGAAAAAGTCTTTTAGATCGATTGAAATTGATTTTTTAGATCAGGTTTATATTTGATTTTATATCAACCGGTTTTAAAGTATGTGCTTATTAAGACCGGTTCTATAATTAGTCTAAAAAGTTAATTTTTTAGATAGGTTGTTTTATTGATTGATCTTAAAAAATATCAATTTATAATTAAAAAATGCTCGTTTTCTAGACAGGTAATTTCATAGTTGGTCTAAAAAGTGGACAACTTTTTTTAAAAAATATATATACACATTTTATTTTGTTTTACATAAGCCTGTTGGATTTTGATATCTAAAAGGTATATTATGCAATATAAACATATCTAGAAATTCAAATACAATGGATATAAAAATTAATCATATCTAACCCATGAATCTTACAAATATTATTAATTGAATCTTAATGCTGGCATTTGTTTTTCCAATGTTTACTTTTTTTGCTTGCATTTTCCTCACCTCCAAAGGAGTTAGATGATTTTTGAGTATTCGATATGGTGGATGAAGTTTTAGGCCCAGTATCTACATAGTGTTGATGCATGATTCATGTTTCAAGACGCATTAAAGTTGACTATTGCAACCCTTGGCTTTAGTGCTAGGTTATTATTCTTATGCATTTTGATCTTTTTGGACTTTAAATATGAAACATGCCTCTGTCTTACCCCAATTTGAGGTGATAAAGGAGAAGATTCTTATTTAATGAAGCTAAGTATAATAGAATTAATATAAAAATATGAGAATTGAATTTTATGAGTGAATATGACATCATAGGGAGGTTTTGGATGAGATGGAAAACAAGCTGAAAACCAATCATAAGGAAGTACCAAGTAGGTAGAAATAGTAGTCGGGTAGCTCCTTATTATTGTCATTTAGCACGATCTCCCTCTGAACCAATACCTCTTCACACAATCATACTCAACCATATACAAAATAGAATTATCAAGTTTGCCTATTAACTTTGTTAATTAGACTCAACTTCAATAAATAAGAGGCTTCTCCTTTTTCATGTAAACCGAGATAGGGAAGAGTCATATTTTATCTGAAGTTTCAAAAAGAAAAAAATTAAAATGCTTAAGATTAGTTAACTTAGCCCCAAACCCAAGAGTCATGGAATTCAAATGTAAGGATAGACTATGATACAAACCACGCATCCATAGCTCGCACATATCAGGGTTAAAATTACAATCGACACTTCCATCCAACACTCAATAATCATCTAAGCCCTTTCAAGATGGGCATCCAAACAAATTAAAAACTTGAAAAAGAATAAAGGAATAACAATTAAGATTCAATTAAACAACCACTTAAATAAATAAATATGTTGGTTGTCCTATGAATTCGTGATAATTGAATTTGTGACAATTGTCATGATGATGGGAATGATATAATTCCAGTAAATATGAATAGACCAAGAGACTTTGGACTTGATGCTTTTAATGATATAAAAGAACATTAGATAACATGTTATCTGATGTTGAGTTATATCATGAGAAACACCAAGATATATTCATGTTAAATGAATTTGTATGATTCTCAGAATGACAAGTTCATGTTAAATGAAATCCAATAATTATGAATTTCAAAAACAAAAATTCACATACAATAACTACAACAAGCAAAGGGCAAGCAGATAAATTTTTCTTCGGAAAAAAAAAAAAGCAAATAAATTTTTCTTACTCAAGTGAACATATGTGCAAACAAGCAACATTCTAGTCATTTATGTGGATGTAAGAGAGGGGGGGGGAATATAAACTTTCAAATATTATAAGTTGTGCGGCACGAACAAAAAATGTGGAGCGAAAAAAGGTTGCATTCTTGCCCAAGATTTATCAATATAGATTTGCAAAACTTGTCGTTACGAGAATGATATCATCCTCACAATGATAGTATCATTGTCATAAAGACAAGTTTGCAAATCCAATGAAAATGAATTCCATAGACAAAATTTCGCATATAACATGCTGCAACAAACACAGAGAATATCAAGCAAGCAGAAAAATTTTTCACCTTCAAGTGGACATATTGAGCAAGTAGAAAAATTGTTCACATTCAAGTGAACAAGCATACAAGTAAGCAACATTTTTGTCATTTATGTGGATGTAAGAATAAAAATCTAAACTTTAATGTATCATGAACAAAAATCTGTGGAGTACCTCTGGTAAGTTCAACGCCATCGGCGATGCCGAAGCCACAACCGGACCACCAGAAGTCTCAAAAAGAAAACCCACATCGTCAACGTTGTGTCTACCGTTATCTTTTCTTGGCAAGTACATACTCAGGGTTTCGACAAAGAACGAAAAGGAGTAAGCATCATTTACAACCGATTAAAACTTCCATGCAAGTAAAGGTAATGAGGGAGAACAATTACAAAAGAGGGCTAGCGAGGGTTTGTAAAAGCTAACTATGGTCGTCAAACGCGAGAGCACAATAGCAACAAAAGAGAGGGAGATCTTGACATAAAGAAATACCAAACCATCACACGACAGCGAAGAGAGAGGGGGAGCGATGAGAAGAAGGTGGAAAAGAGAGGGAGAGAGGATGGGGAAGAAATAGTACTGGGAAAACGGGCCGGCCCGTGACGGGCTCGGGCCTAAACGGGCCGGCCCGTTTAGGCCCGAGTTCAAATCCGTACACGTTTGAAGCGGCCCGGCCCGTTTCAGGTAAGCCCGCGGGCCGGCCCGACGGGCTTTAGGCCCGTTTATGTTTTTTCCTTTTTTTTTTGCTATTCCTTTTTTATTTTTTATTCTCATAAAGATTAAAATACCTAATTTAAAACATAAATATCATCAACACTAATTTAAAACATAAATATTATCTAAGTTTAATAGAATACAAACACTAAAACTTATGTCCAAACCATAATTAATATTCATAACCAATTAAATAAGTTCACAGCCACAATCAAACAAGCCTACAAGCTTCAAATGTCAGTAATAATATAACACCTAATTTGGATTTTGGCGTATACATGCAAAAAAAGAAAAAAGAAAATCAAAGAAGAGAAGCTTTAAATGAGGTCTATGTTAGTGTGAGAGTATTTCTAATATGAGGGTTAGGTTAGGTTAACTCTACCCTCTGACTAATGCTTGTTGCCCATTGCCTTGTGCCCATTTTTTTTTTTTTTAAAAAAAAAGGTTAAACGGGCCTAAAAGGGCCGGCCCTACAGGGCTACAGGGCCGGCCCTACAGGGCTTGAGGCCCTACAGGGCCGGCCCTTTTAGGCCCGCTTCCATTTTCAGCCTCTAAATCATAGGCCCGGCCCTTGACGGGCTCGGGCCTAAACGGGCCGGCCCGACGGGCTTGGCCCGAATTCCCGGCTCTAGGAAGAAAGGGGAGAAAGAGAGGATGTGAGGATTTTCTTATTAAAAATCATTTAAAAATAATAATGTGGGGCCACTAAACTAAAAAGCGACAAAGACTTCAACAATTTAATGAAACTGATGTTTTTGCCCCTATCTAAACGAGTTTATAGACACTTTTATATCCAATAAATATATATGATGCCTCGTACACATTTAAAAAAAGTATATGGATATTTTTATACCTTAACTCTAAGGCAAAAAGGGCAATTGGAATAATTTTTATACAACTTTAATGATGCAACTAACTTTTCTTAGTTCTAGTGAAATAATTGAAGTGAGTGATATTTTAGAGCAAAGGAATATATGTGTGTACAACTATGTCTGTGTGTGTATATATACACCAGTATAATCCATATGTACATATATAGCAGTATAATCCATATCAATATCTTCTACCGATCTCATGGGAAGTAAATGCCTCGTTGGAAAAGTAAGAATAATGCTGCAGTTGACAGCGCGCACACACGAGCATTCCATTCAAGTGGGTTGGGATAGAAATCAAGTTCTGGTTAATATTTGGCTATATTGGTTTTTGGATTGTTGGTCCAAGAATATAGTAAAAAGAAATCTTGTTAATAGGATTTCTTTTTATCATATTCTTGGACCCCCACAAATTCCACCGGGGACCAATAATATGATAAAAAAAATCCTAAGGATTTGTCGGATTGCATGTTGGGACTTGGCCTCTCGCAATGGCTTAGAGCTTCGTGTGTCACAATTAAGACAATTCTAAGTTCGTGATTTGTGGCATGCCTATTCGACCATCCTTTTCGTGATGTTGACTAGTTCAGTGTCTAATTCTATGAAGGTTTCCACGAAACTAATTCACTGGTTTACAATTGAACCGGATCGGTCCAACTATTATACTAATGCTCAATTCCAGCTAGTAGTAGCATTGATATTGAGAGAAATACATGTAAGCGGTGGTGAGGAAAGCATGTTTATTAAGTTGCAAGTGCAAGAGCTGGGAAGGTTTAGAGACATTTATTAATTCACATTGAGACTTCCATCACTATGTTCTCAAGACATCCATGAGACAGGTGTTTATTAAAAGCATATACAAAAACCGGATTCAAACACACGAAAGCATACTCTGATCACACAAGAAAACTTTGGCTGCACCACTATTTGTCCTCTATAGCACACCTATCGAAGAGCATAAATCTCTTCCATAGCTTTCCCAGGATGTGGACGTCTCTTCCTCCTATTCTTTTCCTCTCAGCATCCCCGGTTCTGCGGCTACACCAGAGCCTTCGCTTGTTCAAGCCTTTTGCTGACTGCGTCCCATGACACGAGCTTTTCCATGAACAACGAAATATAATCTGGCCGCCGGTTCTGTCAATACGAAACAGTCATCAATACAGTTAACAGTTGGATGAAACATAAAGAGAAAGCAGCAACAGCAAAAATGCTTTATGGACTACATACCTGATAGTCTAGATAGTAAGCATGCTGTACAAAGATGACAAAGCATAGCAAAGTCAGCAATTGTAAAATAATCAATAATGACTTGAAAAGATTACACTAGTCTTTCCTTTGCTATGTACGAAAAACCACATTTTACCCTCCTTAACTAATGGATGATCACAAAGATGCAAACCAAGTAAATGTGCTTTAAAATGTAATAAAACACTTTTGAAATTCAGACTAAAATGAAAAATGTTAAAACTAAGATATTTTTTGGGAAAAGTAAAAGGAACTTTTGCAAGCAATGCCGAGGAACTTAAACATGGATGTTATTGTAAAAACCACATAGCTCCTTGTGGTTTAATGTCAATTTTCACTCAGGTAAAAGGTTTTTCATTCAAGTCCAAAGATGAAGGGGTTATTTAGCTGCTTTCTAAAATTCATTATTGTAAAAAAATTTTTAATTAAGCTGAGTTTGGAGGGTGAAATTCCATTTCGTTTTATAAAGATAGTGACGTTGAGAAATACCTCCCAAACATCAATGGTGAGCAGCGGCTGCAACACAAATAACAAGAGATCTCATTAGTCATAAAATGCAGATATCATCCAGAATGCTTCTAAATTACCTAACATGACATTAAAAAATAAACAAGAATTATAAATAATCATCATTACTTACATAACCCTCCATGACCAGCGGGTTCACAGCATTTGGAGTCTTGACTACAGCTAACTTGTTGTCCTTGACTGATAGATGAGGATTTAGTGGAATATAAGCAAGTTATAATTACTTAATAGGTGAGATTTAGCAAGTAAAACTAAGAATGAATGAATGAACGAAGAAAATAGGAGATGAAAAGGTTTAGTCAGCACTCACATACAAGCCAGGCCCAACCAGAACCAAATTGAGTTGCAGCAGCAGCCTTAAACTCATCAGAGAACTTTTGCAATGAACCAAAATCTCTTTCAATTAGTTGTAGAAGTTCCCCAGATGGGGCCCCACCACCACCTGGTTTCATGGACACCCAGAAGAAGTCATGGTTCCAGACCTGCATAAAGTAAATTTGGATTACTTAACAACAACTTTAAAAACTTCGGATTTGTTGGTTGGAAAAAAAAAAAAAAATACCTGTCCTGCATTGTTGAAAGGTGGAAGAGGGTCACCCTTATTGTATGTAATGACTACAACATCCTCCAGTGACTTCCCTTCTAGATCAGTTCCTGCTATTTGCTTGTTTAGGTTATCTACATATGCTCTATGGTGCTTTCCCCAATGAAACTCAAATGTCCTCTCGCTCATAACCGGCTCCAAAGCATTCTGAAGGTTTCATTAGAATATAGATTAAATATCAATTCACCAAAACTAATGTTCCAGAAATTATATGTGAACCCAAACTCAATTAGCTATAGTGAAATAAATCTTTATGGAATTAAAACACAAAAACTGAAGCAATCCACCAGTATAGCAGAATTGCTGTCACACAGAAATAAGTGACTGATACAAAAAAGAGAAGACACACTGGCTGTTTTGGATGCAAGTAGTCTCACTGGTCTGTTCTTTCAGATTCATTTCCATTCTTTCTTTCTTTTTTCTAGCTTTTAATCCAATATTTACAGTTCATTACTATTACTAATGTAACAATTATGAGCATTAACAATTAGAACCCCAATCCCAAATACATTAGCCACAATTTTTTATTTTTTGTAAAACGAACCTTCTTTTTTGATTATGTTATGAATAATAAAAATCTAACACCATATGATGTCAGCAATTTTAATTGCTAAAGAAGAGGTGAGTTGCTCCTAAAAAGAATGTTATTTATATTTTGTAGTAAAAATAGTTCTGACCAAAAGCAAGGCTAAGTCTCTATCTTTGGCAAAAGAAGTTAAGTAACTAAAATCACAAATTCAGTTGAAAGTTGTGCAAGTAAAAACGACAGTTAATAGTGACGGGTAAAAGTATAACATATCGAGCTTACCAGTGGATATGGAGGAGGCTTCAGTTCAAACTTTGCAGTGATTTTAACAGGTCCTACTTTCCTTACGCACCTTCCCTGCAATGTACAAAATACTCTCTTAAGTGGCAAATACAAAACAAGTGTATACATAGCTAATAATTGTAAAATTATCATAGCAACTTCCTGTAAGGTTCTAGCCGAGCAGAAGCTTTAGTTTATTCAGCGCTGGAATAATCTTCGCCATCCATTTAAAAGAATTATAATACTTATTTTCTTTCAGATTTAATAAATCTATATCGATTATCGAGTACTATTCTAGTTACTGATCATTGACCAATGAATGGCCAAATAAGACGAAAGAAGCTACAAAAACCTCAACGTACAAACTAGTTTAACTTCATCAATTAGTCAGGTAGTTTAGTAATATTTCAACAATATTTGTAACGGATGCTTAAGTTATGAGTACCTATTCTTCTTCTTGGTTTTTTTTTTTTGGGCTCAAACCTATGAGAATCTATTCACTTCAAGCTTCAGGGCTACTCACTTGCTAGCCACAAAATTTCTACATAAAATATTAGATTAGACATATTAAGCCAATAAGGTTACGAATCAAATTAGTATTTGTTAATTCAATCGACAAACATTAAACAGTCTCTCATATAGAACCACAACAATTTAACAATTCACACTCTCACCGACGAAATGGTTCGAGCACAGTAGAAATAGAAACAAGCTAAAAACAAGATATACGAAAGCAAACCTCTCTGCCAGCAGATCCTGGAGTTCCGAACAACCCTATCAACCGGGGAAAAAAAACCAGAATCAATCAAAAAGAAAGATTAGAGACAGACGTAGGCCGAACCATAGAGATTGCGAACCTTTGCGAGGAAGAAAGGCGCATTGTAGAGAAGAAGTAGCAGTAGGAGTCGCCAGAAGTTCCATTTCCGAGACAGAGAAAGGATTATGATTTTGGCTCTGCTTATGCTCGCTGCACTGACCCTTGCTCTTGAAGACGAGTGCCTCACAAAGCGTCAAATCGCATGTAGAGGGTTCTGGAGGTAAGTAAATGACATTAAAGGACCTGGCTATTGAATTGAATCCATCATGCATCATGTAAAAATAACCATTAAATATTCAAGTCATTATCCAATAGACAAAATTATCCTTTCTATTCGCCACAAATTTCTGAGCGAGGAGCAAAGAACAGGAATCCCAACTCGCGCATTGGCGCTTCACTTGTCAGCGTCTTCCATGCCTTGTCTTCATTCGCAATTTCCTGATGCTGCTTCTACTGTTTTTTTTTATGGGCACCTTTCAATCATTAATAAAGGAGTTAGGCAATTAAATTGTATATATTAAAAAAATTTAGTTAAAATTTCATTTCCAATATATTTTATTAGAATAAAAAAAATTTATTAACACTGTCTCAAAATTTAACAAATTTTTAATTTTACTAATATTTAATATATATTAAACTACTTATGAAAACAAAATCTACATAATAATAAATAAAATATAATATTTTATATTTATTTAAAGCATTTAATGATGTGATTTATAAATAGAAAAAAAACTATTACAGCCTAATAAATAGAATTAGAAAAGTAGTTATTATTTATAAAAAAATGTATATTAATTTTTCTAAAACAGCCACCTACGAACATGTGTATAAGAATTATCATTGTGAAAATCTCTAGCAGCGAGAAAGGTGAGGGGAAAATTGAGTTGAAGGTCATTTTTGTCTACTCAAATAAATATTAAAGAAATAAAAATTCCATTCGGTCGTAACTCGTTGGTAAAGTTTTTAAAAAATAATATTATTTCTTCCGATATTTTAGTATCCAGGTCCTCATATGTCATTTTACCTGCGCTCTAGGTTCTCCAATGAAGTACACATGTACTACATTTAGGCTGTGTTTGTTTCAGCGTTTTGTACAGGAAAAACGCACTTATTACGCAAGCCGAGAAAAAACTCCTCTCACATACTTACCTCGTATACCGTGAATCACGAATTATAAACACGTTTTGGACAAAAATAAGTCATTCCAAACGCACACTTACTTGTGAAGTTGTCAAAATCGCCTTTAACACCAAAAACAAAAAATAAATAAGTATATGAACAAACAAACAAAGAAGAAAGTAAAGATAAAATTAAAACTGGTAGTGGCATTGAGATGACAAGAGAAATTCTTGGCCAAAAAAAAAGACAAGGGAAATTAAATAAAATAGTAAATTTAAATAAAATTAGCGAAAAGTTACACGAGGATATCTTATAAACTAAAACTATTATATTTTTTAAAATTTATTTGTTTAAAATGTCAGAAATAAAAAACATATTATGTTTCATGTATCATGAATTTATCTACTTCTAGTTCAATATTCATGTTATGTAGTTTAATAATTAATTTGATCCATGTAAATAAATACCATTGGATAACGCTGGTCGAATTGCCCGTGGCCACCACACGACCAGATTCTATGGGATGGAGGCATCTGAGCCACCCAAAAGATCAACGCTTTAAAAAGCGGACACGTCCTATAACTCTTCTAATAAGATAAAATGAAAAAATAGGAGAATATTATTCAGATCTTTTTTTTTTTGGCCGGATACATTCAGATCCTATCCATAACAACAAATGAAAAAATGATCTCGTTAATAACTCTAAGGACATGAATTGACAATTTTAGGGGCGCAATTAACAACTTCATGGGATCAATTTTTTATTTTTATTTGAGCGGGACTTGATTGTAATTCTCCCTAAAATAATTGAAATGTCAAAGAAATCTCCCAACTTATTTGAACATTTAAATAGTATATTATTAAAATTTAATAATAATAAAAAATAAATCTAGGCAATTTAATTTCTATTTGAATATTCTAAAAATTTGGGTTAATATATATAATCCGTAGTCTTTCAAGTTTACCATCATTTTAATATGATATCTCAAGTTTCAAATTATAAGTTTTAGGAAAAATGACATCAAGGTCGCAATTAAAGAAAATAATATCAGAAAAGTCTTATAACTTATTAATGACAAGTGAAAAAGCAGTCATTGACAAGTGAAGAAGTTATCATTGATAAGTTAGGAGACATTTCTTATATTATTTTCCTTAATTGGGATCTAGATGTCATTTTTCCTAAGTTTTAGTCTCTTAAGTTTTATTCCTTTTAAAACATTGATCCCTTTAATAAAAACTTAGATAATTTTGCCCTACAAGTTGCTAAAATCCTTAGTTTGAAGCTTAAAAAACTAAAACTAAAATAAGAGTAAATTTGATGGACTAAAAATTATAATAACCCTTTAAATTTAAATTGTACACTTACATATTTTATGATAAAGATAGAACCCAAACGCCAAGCCCCTACTCTTCTCCAACCCATAAACACTTGCTTCATGAGAAAGGATTGCTTCTTAGCTCAATAATTCCAAAAACCTAAGGGCTTCAAGTCATGATATACTTAATAAATTTGTCTACACTAAATAAACTGCCTTGTTTCCAATTGTTCGTGTACGCAGTGTCTAAAATGCAATGGTAAAGTGGCTCTAATAATAAATTTGTGTATTTCATTTTACCTTGCTTTAATAAATCGTCTTCTTCTTCTTCTTTATTTTTTTTGGAGGAAAAAATCTCCAAGCTCTTTATCTTGAGACAAGTTTGCTAAATGCATAGGACTTGATTCAAAAGGATTTCAAGTATTGCACAACAAGCTGTTTCATGTAAGCATACATATGAAGCACAAACTCAAACACTAGAAAGCATTAAGATTATCCACCACAACACAACTATTCTGATGTGAAGGGACACATCACAATTTATTGGTCATCACAGTTATCACTGATCTGTTGCAACAAAGAACAAAAGTCATCAAGCATGTTTCTCAGCAACACAGCTTGTCTTGGCTTGTTCAAGCTTGGAGCTGACCGCATCCCATGACACAAGCTGATCCATGAACACTGAAATATAATCCGGTCGCCGGTTCTGTGCAATACAAAACAGCCATGGATATTTAGTTTTATATATATATATATATATATATGTTTAACAAGATTTTAAAGACAGTGGCAACATACACAGAATAATGTCTTACCTGATAGTCCAGATAGTAGGCATGCTGTATAGAAATGAAAAACCATAACCAAAGTCAGCAATTGTATCATAATAATGACCTTGTCAAGATCACACTAGCTAGATGAAAGAACTAGATCTGAGTTAATTTTTTGGCAATAGAAATGCAAGTTCTGCAAGCCAAGCACATTAACATTATGTAATGCAGCTAATATGTATATACTCGTAGTTTCTTGAGGGTAAAATGCTGTTTTATTTTTAAAGAAGGCAAAAGGATTATGAGGAATACCTCCCAAACATCAATGGTAAGGAGTGGCTGCAAGATAATAATTAAAAGACCTCGTTAGTCATAAAATGCAGAAATTGCATCTTCTAACAAACTACCCTAACATAATGAGATTAAGAATAAATAATTATTATAACTAGTCCTTATTACTTACAACACAGTTCCAGACAAGGGGGTTCACAGCATTAGGACTCTGGGCTATTTTCAGCTTTTCGTTCTCATCTGATACAAAAGCATTATTTAGCAGCACACACAAGCGCTGATTGATAAGTTAGATTTTACAAGTAAAACTAGAAATGAATAATGAACAAGCAAATAAATATATGTAGCCAAACTCACATGTAAGCCAAGCCCAACCAGAACCAAATTGTGTTGCAGCAGCTTTCTTAAACTGTTCAGCAAAGTTTTGGAATGAACCAAAATCTCTGTCAATCATATGGTAAAGATCCCCAGAAGGGACCCCTCCACCTCCCGGTTTCATGCACTCCCAGAAGAAGTCATGGTTCCATACCTACAATTAAGACTGCATTAGAGCTCATCCCAAAAGATTAGCCTATTGGGTGTGAAAGTCCCTTGAATTTATAGAACACACTTCACTTGTAAGGCACTCATAAAGCCAACATCCCCAATGGCTCTACTCTATGACACTTCACTCAGCCTCTTATTAGTCAAAATCCTACTCTCTATGAACATCGGCCTCTCAGGTGAAAG
The DNA here is from genome assembly GCA_963242795.1 of Inga leiocalycina. Classification (NCBI taxonomy): domain Eukaryota; kingdom Viridiplantae; phylum Streptophyta; class Magnoliopsida; order Fabales; family Fabaceae; genus Inga; species Inga leiocalycina. The sequence goes on from OY725322.1 coordinate 68,396,265, forward strand.
CGCCAATGTTACTAGTATAAGTCCAAAAGGAGAACTCATCCCAAAAGATAAGACTGACATATGAGGAGAGAGAGCCCCTTAAAACTTAAAAATCACACTTCACATGTGAGGATCTTTGACACGAGCCTCATCTCATTAAGTGGGGTTTGTCACAGGGATTGCAAGGGGTTATAGTGCTTTATCAACAACTGGATTTTTATTGAATATATTGTTAACTAAAAGATTTCATTCAATAATTTCACTAAGTGTTTGAACATAATATAATTTTACCTGTGCAGCATTGTTGAAAGTTGGAAGAGTGTCTCCGTTATTGTATGAAGCAACTATGACGTCTTCCAGTGACTTGCCTTCAAGATCAGTGCCTGAGATTTGCTTATTTAAGTTATCTACGTATGTCCTGTGGTGCTTCCCCCAATGAAACTCTAGCGTCCTCTCGCTCATAACCGGCTCCAAAGCATTCTGATCAGTGTTTAGTTTTCATTAGAGCATCAAATAAAAGGTCTAGTTAGCACACTCTGTTAGTATTCATAAATCATGAAATATGTCTAGTTAGCATGGCTATTTTAGATGCTAGTAATAATCTCTCTACAATATTTCTTTCAGTTTTCTTTAACAACTTCTATATATGATCTAACAGTTTATTGCCCTTTTTTCTTTTTAGAGAAAGGGATAATATCATTAGGATGTAACAAAAATTACAAACATCAGTATGTCTAAACCAACAAGACTCTGGACAAAATGAAAACAGAACAGAATAAAAAAGACTCCAAAGAACCCAAAAAAAAAAAAAACAACCAAATCCAACGTCCTACAGATTGAAAATTGAAAGAGCGATCGCTAGTGATGATGGTGGTGGTGATGAACTAAGCTTATTAACAACTTAAGATTATCAATGAAAACAATAAACCCTTCCAACTTCTGGGAAGATAATGAACGTACAAACCCCAAGACGACTTGGAGACTTGGCTGGGAGTAGGGACTCATGTTAACCCTCTTTTCTCGGGTGACGATTTGACTGTCCTTCCCCCTCTTAACCTATGAACTATGACCCTTTATTTATATAAAGTTTTAGCTGCTTCTAATAACATAGTGATTAACACTAGTCATCTTAACTAATTCGACCTTCTAACAACGAGAAGCAGAGGATAGGAAATTAGAGAGAGCGCGAGCTTAATTACCAGTGGATATGGAGGAGGCTTGAGCTCAAACTTGAGAGGGATTTTAGCTGATCCGGTGGAAGAAGAATCCATTTCTGAGACTGAGAAATAGTGAGAGACTGGCTCTGGTTCTGGTTCTGTTCAATATCAAAGTGCCTCACAATCATAAACAAAGAGCCTTTGACTATCTCCAAGTGTGAAACTGGGGCGAGCTGGTAGTACTAGTAGTACCATCTCTGCTCGCGAGCTTTGTAGTACAACTAGGTGATGATGATTGATGATTGCGTTTGGATTAGTTTTTTTTAATAGTTTTTATGATTTATAAGTGTATGAGAGAAATTTTATCTCGGATTACGTAAATTTGGGTTTGGAGGTTTATTAAATACCCTGTCTCAATTTGACTGAGTGAAAATAATCAATTAATAGCAATACCATGTTATTAAAACGGGTCCGGCCGGTTTGACAACGGAAGCCGTCAAATCGATCATCTAATAGGTTTGGTCCAACCGATTTAATATTTATTAAAATTTTTCTTATTTTAAAAATTCATATCTAATTTTATATATTTTCAAAAATTATAAATTAAGACTCTATAGAAAATCTGATATGTCTACTTTCTAATGCAAAAAAAAAAAAAACACTCAAAAATATTATCATTTAATCCTCAAAATTATCAAATTTCAAAACTATTCTAAAAAATATTATCGTTTAAATTCACTTTCCAAACCTGTTCAATAGTCCCGGGTTAGCTCCGGTTTGACTCTGATATGATCTATTGACTCTTGACCTACTACCCAGACCAGTTTAGTAGTCGGTCTGGGTTTAATAACCTTAATACTACCTCTATCTTTAAGGAAAATTTTCATTTAGCCTATACGGATGTGAAATTTCAATAAACTCCCTAAAGGTTATAAAACTTCCATGCACCCCTTTTTTTTGCTCAATAAACCCTAAACCCTTTTAGATAAAAGCGAAATTAAGTTTTCTAGGTGAAAAGATAATGATGCCATTCTTTTATTTTATTATTTTTAGAAGAGCATTTACATGATAAATAAGGTCATTTGCAAGATAAATAAAATGATTTGAAAAAAATTGTAGAATTAAAAATATTTTGGTCATTTAGAAGATAAATATGGAAATTAACAAGATAAATGTAAGGATTTATAAGATAAATAAAGACATTTACAAGACAAGACAAATATAGAGATTCAAAAGAATGGGAATTAAAAACATTTTGGCCATTTAGAAGATAAATATCAAAATTCACAAAATAAATATGGACATTTATAAAATAAATAATAAAACATTTTATAAGACAAATAAAATAAAGACATCATTATCTTTTCACCCACAAAACTTAATTTTATTTTAACTTAAAGAGGTGCTGTGAAGTTTCAGAATCTATTGAGATTAACTGAAATTAAGTCACATCAATAGAGTTAACTTAAATTCTTCCTTTATAAAACCTTAAAATCCTGTTTGCACTATAAACAAATAAGACCTTATGTCGAAGAAGGGAGGGAGCATGATAAAAGGTTATTAGGAGGCCGGCCATCAATCAACCTGCAAGTTTTACGTTGAAGTCCGCTTTGTACAACAAAGGCACTTTTCGAGTTGACGATGATGAAATGAGAAATGGAAAAAAAATAATGTATAAGTTTAAAAATAAATTGTTAAATACTACACCCACTCTTTAATATAGGATCTTATCCACTAATTTGGGAAGGGTAATGAAGCAAAATAAATTACTTAGATACTATACTTACAACAAGCTTAATTTCTTATACTTATTACATCAGTTTCTCTAATAACATATAACTATGTGTCCTATTTTTTTATATGAGTTTAAAGTTAAATAATAATAATTCAAAAATATAGCGTATGGTCACATGTTATTGGATAATTTGATGAAATAAATATAAGAAGCTTAATATAAGTATTTTTCATTACTTAATTATAACCTATATTATATGATCTTCCTGAAATACTCATGTGTATTATTAGATTATATATCAATTTATATGTCAAGCGGATTAGTTTTAGGAAAAATAAGGGCTGGGGTGCCTAATGTGCCCCCCATGCTGCCCTCTTGCCGCCCCTAAAAATGAAGGGCTTTCCAAATATTTTTTTTAGATTTTTTTTTATCATTATATTCTACATAAAATTAGTGAAATTTTGATATCTTATAAACAAAAAATAATGTTATTTTCAATTTTTTATGATTTTTCAAAAATTTAATACTTTAAATGAAAGAGAAACTATCTAATTTTAGAGTATTAAATTTTGAAAATTCATAAAAAAAAATTGAAAATAAGACCATTTTTTGCATATGAGATATAAAAATGTTACTCATTTCAAATAAAATCTAAAGATGAAAAGAAACCTAAAAAAATATTTAGGAAGCCCCTCATTTTTTAGAAGCAGTAGGGAGGGCGGCAGGAAGGGTGCCATGGGGCACATTAGGCACCCTTAACCCCCTAAATTAACTTCTAAAATATGTCTTATTTTTAGAAGATAGTAAAATTTAAAAATTATGAACAATATTATTTTGGGTTTGAGAACAAAGTTGTCTCAGAAGTATTCACTAAGGAGCAATATTACCTCGAAAGTTTTTTCATGTTCAATGTCATCCCGGGAGTTTCAAAACATGATAATCTTACCCCATATCATTAAAAATCTAACATTGTCCGTTAAAAAAATTGATGTTTAGCATGTTTGGATTAGTTTATTTTTCAAGAATAAGCACTTATTACATAAGTCGAGATAAAACTCCTCTTACATACTTATCTCGTATACCGTAAATCACAATTTATAAACACTTATTACCTAAAAATAAGTTATCCCAAACGAGTACATTCACCGTTAACTTGTTAATGATAAAGGGTAACATTACTCCATTTTAATATTTTTGAGGCAACATTAAACCTAAAAAATCTTCAAGGGTAATATTACTCTTCAGTAAAAACTTCCGAAGAAAATTTGCACTTTAACCCTATTATTTTTTATAAAATTTCATTTATCTCGGCCATCATTTCCGTTGCCTTGTGAAGATTCTTAATGATATTCATGAATTCAATTTATAAATATTAAGTTAGGAAACATTATAAATTAAATCCATCCAAACTTGAGACTAGGTAAGGAATACACTTTCATTGGCAATCTTTTTTTTTTGGGAAAATCCCAGAAAAATACAATTAAAATGGAAAAAAATAAATTGGTGCTGGCAATTTATCAAATCTTACGTTAGAATTGAAATGGGAATTTGGGATTTCCAATTCTGACTAAATGAACAAATTGCCCTGAATTGAGGGCACAAGTTTCAGGGGTCAATAACAACATCTGTATCTAAATTAACATTATATTTTACATTAACGATCTCACTTTTATGTTTAACAACTTCATATCCCAAAAACAAACACATGCTCAGGGATAATTTTGAAGGCACAAGTTTTCAGGGGTTAATAACAACATTTGTATCTATATTAATAACATTAGATTTTACATTAATAATTTTACTTCATGTTTCACAACTTCATATCCCAAAAATCAACATATTCTTAGGGATAATTTTGAAATTAACAAGTTTCAGGGGTCAATAATAATATCTGTATTTATATTAATAACATCACATTTCACATTAACGACTTCACTTTCATATTTCACAACTTAACTCAGAGTAATTTGGTTATTTGGTCAAAATTGGAAATCTCATATTTCTATTTCAATTCTGACATAAGATTTGATAAATTGGCAGCATCAATTTATCTTTTTCCATTTTTAATTATATTTTTCTAAGACTTTCCCTTTTTTTTTCACTGAGTTGAGTAGCCATAACAAAACCACAACATTACAATGATCCCACCATTATGAAAGGGTGGGTTACTCCCCACTGCTATAAGCGCTTCTCATGGCTATAGCCATATCCAGTTCTTATCAACTTGTATTTTAATTGTAATCCAAAATTAAGTTGAAATTTTTTGTGTTGCTTTCGAGATTTCTCTTTACCCCTTCATTGCTACTCTTCTCTATGTTTATTATTATTTGTTTAGATTTCAATTTTCATTATCTGTATTGGATAATTGTATTATAATTGTGATTAGGAATATTAGACTTCAATGACACTCCAAATCCACTGAGTAGAAGAACCGTGAGAGGTGAATATCGATAATTAAACCTATTATGTGGAATAATTTTCTCAATTTGCAGGGGATGGAGTGGATCGAATGGAATCTAAAGCATGAAGCTGGCAGGGACTTCACTAAGAAAACAAGATGGGCAACCCTGTTCGCGTACGTTTGTTGGGATATTTGGGTGGATAGGTGCAAGAAGCTATTTGGAGATGAAGCAGGGGTTGATCATTAGAGTGGACACTCTAATCTATTTCGGGCCAGACCAGTCGGTCCAGTCCGGGTTCACGAACAATGGTTACAGTTAATAAACATCATGTATGTCAAGGTAGAGGTCACGTAAGGATATATAACGTTTAAAAGTAACGATTAATTATGTACACCATCATGTATTGCGAGACGGAATTCGTGAAAACACAACTAACGATTGTAGTTAATAACCACCATTTATTTAGTGACAAAACTGACAGTTCTTTCGAAACAATCGTCATGTAACATTTACAAAAGATTCAACTTCCAACCTTACATCAATAAAAACATACACAAGAATAGTAGTTATATTAAATGACCCTAAAGTGACAAAAACGACCTTTTATGAGAAACAACTATCATTTAAAGAATAACTCTTAAAACTATCATCGCCTCCTTTTCCAACTACGTACTCTTTCCCCAACTGCCAACTACTCTTATTTTGATTACCTTTTCATAAATCCTTAATCAACTCTCACCTATTTATAAACCCCAGGGATCTGAGCTCTTCCTTCACCAACTCTTCCTCCTCCATAGTCATTATATTCTCGCTCGTTGTGAATGGAATTCGTGATGATTGGATATGTGAAACTTGTGAGTACAAGTTTCGTATATCTAATCATCATGAATTCCTTAGACAAATATTTATAGGGATACACACATTTAGCTCAAAAACATATCTCTTTCATTCTCCCACTGAATGAGAAAGTCGACAAATTAACTGGAGAATGAAAAATTTGATAATACATCAGTTCCTTCATCTCCATAACTTTTTTATTTTTTGTTTTTTTTTCCATTGTATGTTTCTATTTTAATGTTTTTTTTGTAATATTGTGGTTGATTATGCAATTAACAATAGACATCAATAAATTAAAAATAAGTTGTCAAATACATAGCAGTTAATGTATAAAAACTGTCACTTATTAGAATACCATTTCAAATTCTTTATGGTTATTAAGAGTTAACTGTTACCATTTATAAAATATAATGTTCTTTAATACTAAAAGACGTGATGACTCGATAATCCATGAATCCCTCTCTACATAAATGTCCGAAAACTGAACTCCAGTACTTCTCTATATCCATTTCAACTTCTCAAAGCCAACTTCTAATTCACCAAAAAAATCATGCACAAACGCAAGTCAAATAGTAATTCATCATCTGGCAAAACTCTAAAAGATGAACTCCCTCCGCCAACAAGCATTGAATGTCTCGTCTATGTTTACATGCAAGAGCAAGGACTCATGGACTAGTGCTTGAAGGAACTTACCTCTCTTATTCACTCTTTGAATGAGAAAAGTGGACAAGTTACCGGAGAAGGAAAGTTCTGATGATCAATCATATTCTTAAAACATTTCCATAACTTTTTATTTTTAGTTTGTTTATTTACTTTGTCTTTTTTGTTGTTGTAATATACATTACGGTTATTAAGTAACAATCGTTACTTATTAGAATACCATGCAAATACATAATAGTTGTGATTTGTAACCGTCATATATTGTCTCACAAGAATGACAGTTCTTACAGTAAAACTATCATGAAATCTTAGATGAACAAACAAACAATTTATCTTCTAACTTTATATTAGTAACAAAAACATAATGGTTTCTCTTAAAAAACCATCAATTAAATGATCGAAACCTTTCTCCTTCCCTACTCTCATGATGAGAGTACTCTATGCTTCTTCATTTTTTGATGATCGGCACGAGAACCAAGTACCCATTCATTACCCACCACTGCTCGCGACTACTACTCTTCAACTTCTAATGTATGCAATGATGGTTAGAACCTGTCACTTCCAATCTATATAAACTTATCATTTCCTTATGTTATCATACTATTTCTTCATCGTCCTCCTATGTTCTTGCAATCGCCAAAATGAAACTTCATACCAATGACTTGTTAAAAAATCCACGGCGTCATCCTCTACCTCCACCTCTTTTTCTTCCTTCACAACCTCTACCACCTTCTTCTTCCCCTTCTCCTCCTCTACAACCTCCTGCTCCTACTCCAGCTCCCCAACCTCTACCTCCACCTCCGCCTCTGTTCAAGTAAAGTCAATGATGCAGCATGCAAAATGCATTGACTATGAGTGAGGAAGCTGGTCTGATATTTGTCGAGGATGAGCAAGAAGGCCAATCTCATACTTATTAAGTATGAGATTGGCCATCATAATCTTGACATACTCTCAAATGATTCAGTCCACTCCTTTGGTGATGAGTAGCGTGATGATCTGATGTTTGCTGTGAATTTATGGAACTTTTGATTCATTCAAATTGAAGGAAACAAAAGTTCCTAAATTCACAACACACCTCAAATCATCTATCAGGAAATTAGTCACCAGCGGGTGATATTTTTTTTGTTTTATTTTTTATGAAATATAAAAATGTAATTATCTGGGCACTAGTTGCCCAAAAAAGTTTAAAAATAGTAATAATAATATACCTCACAATTATTAACTAAAATCCGTGATAAATGAATTTGTTAAAAAATAATAACATACCTCATGGTTATTAACAAAGAACCGTAATATATATAATCAAATAAATAACATTTTTATCGATACAACCATTATTTAAAGTCTTTGTCACAACAACCCAAAAAACCCTACCCTTCATCTTCTATTTAAGCATCTGAAACAAAACACACTTGGCACTTAGTCTGTTTGAACGAAACCCACCAGCATTGTAACCCTAATACTTCTTAGCGATAGCCGTGCTAGTAAATACCTTGACACTTGTCTCAGCGACTGCTGCGCAAGTTGCTTTCACTTGCCCAAACTCGCATTTTTGTGTTCTTGAAGCCTCATCGGGATAAATCATTTAGGGTGACATTAACTTGTTTTGTGAATTGTTTTTTTTTGGAGAACCTATTATTTCTCTTATCAAAGGTTCACTTCTTGTTACAAGAAGTTGTAAACCTATTGCTTTGACAACAGGTTCCAATTTTATTGATCATTTTTTGGGTAACTTCAGGAGATATAGACCCCTAAGTAAATACATTTTTTTCTTTGGAAGTATCCATATCTTCGGAAATTACTTCAAAAAGTTCAATAGCGATGTGATGAAAAAACTAGCTCAGTTATACCGAGTGTCATACATGAACAACTGAATATCTCAGCATTTGTGAAGTCATAAAGCATTCAAGATGACATATTGAACTGCTTTTGTGAGTTATTTTTTTTTCAAAAATCCCATTATTGCTCTGACTGAAGATTCATATCTTATTTTTCTGTTGAACAGGTGGCACCAAGTCAAAGGCTATAAAATTCTTCATTATGATAAGTCATAGACTCTTTAATGTGAGACTTTCTGAGCTACTTGGTCTCATCTCTATCTATATAATAGACTAGTACTTCCCATATCGAATAGCCATGTAATTTGGATGAATCAAGATTTTCTAGGCTATGTGGCTAGAATCAATCACACTCCTGATCTATATATAATAATGTAAATATTCACCTATACCTTATGTCTCTTTAGCAATTAAGCCTGGAAAGCAAAGGAAGGTGAGGAAAAAACCATATACCCCTATTAGAAAGGGCGAATGGGTTATGCATACCCTCTTCGCCCTTTTTAATAAGGGTATATGTTTTTCCCCAGAGTCCTTTGCTTTCCAAGGTCAATTCCTGTGAAGAGACACAATTATATATAGGTCACTAGTTACATTATCACTTATATACGTCAACAGTTAACATTGATTCTCCCTACAAAGCCTAAAATATCTTAATCCATGCCAAATTGCATAGTCATTCGATGTGGAAGGTACTATTCTATCACACACACACACACACACACACACATGTATATATGTATGTATGTATGTATGTATGTATGTATGTATGTATGACACAATTATATATAGGTCACTAGTTACATTATCACTTATATACGTCAACAGTTAACATTGATTCTCCCTACAAAGCCTAAAATATCTTAATCCATGTCAAATTGCATAGTCATTCGATGTGGAAGGTACTATTCTATCACACACACACACATGCATGCATGTCTCTGTGTGTGTGTGTGTGTGTGTGTGTGTGTGTGTGTGTGTGTGTGTGTGTGTAGAGGAGATCAACTAGCTCAGAAACATTCACTTGAAGAGTCTTAAATCCATATATCATGGTTATTATATAAAAACTGTCATATAATGTAGAGGAGATCAACTAGCTCAGAAACATTCACTTGAAGAGTCTTAAATTCATATATCATGGTTATTATATAAAAACTGTCATATATTAAAAAGTCACTGGTTTTTATTTATAAACCGTTATTTATGTACTTAATACATAGCGGTTGTCTACGTGAGACTATTAATTATTTTTATTAAAGGTTACGGTTCTTACATACAAATCATTACATATGTTACTGAATAAATAACGGTTGTAAAATGAAACCATTATGTATGATACAAGCATTACCATATATTATAACAGTTGTTTACGTGTACCTGTTAATTATTATCACAGTAATAGGCATATCATGGCCTGATCAAGCTTTAATACATAACGGGTGTTATATCATATCCGTTATAATATGTCCAAAATAAATAATAGTTCGAAAATGTAATGTATCTACACAGTGTTTTTATAGTGCCCACATATATGACGATTCGAAACTATTATATATAACAGATAATAACAGTTATATATCATGATTTTTGTAGTAATGAATGTGGCTGACCATATAATCTTGTTTGTGCAATGAATTCATGTCACTATTGCAGAAAGATTAGAGTTAGAGGCGGTTGGCCTGGGCGTCACATCAACATGGAACTTGCATGATGAAGGGAAATATGAAGGGCACATCACTCCTAATATAGAAGAAGACAAGACAAGCTCCATTTTTCAATTTAATACCATTAAGTGTGTTATTTGGGCTTTGCAACGCTCCATGGACCTTTCATGAGCAGATGCTGGCATTTTTCATTGACTTCATGGACGAAAGCATGGAAGGCTGTACAAATAATTTGACTGTTTATGGTATCTCCTTTGAAGAGCGTTTAGATCAACATCAATAATCATCAATAAATTATATTTATTGATTAATGGATCCAAACAGAATCCTCTACTATTTATTACCCAACTGAATTCCCTAATATTTATTAGGTTGTTTCAAAAAAATTAGAATATAATTATTAATAAATTATTTTTATTGATTAATATGGAGATAAAAAAATTTAATTATAGAAGAATATAAAAAAAAAATTAGAAAATAAGCTTCAATGAATTATATTTATTGATTAATGGATCCAAATTAAATGCCCTACTATTTATTATGTTTTTTGGGAAAAAAAATAATTTTAAATTATGATAACCACTTGATTTATGGAGATAAAATAAAATAAAATTATAAATGAATATAAAAACAAAACGGTGTTACTTAAAAACAAAACGAGATTTAACAGTTTTACTATGGGTATTATATAATATATAGATATAGATTTAAAAACTAAATATTTTTTTTTAAAAAAATAGAAATTAACAAGCCTTCTTCTTGATAAATATTATGCCTAGTTGCCTACTTTTACTCAAGAGCTTAGGGCTATTTTTGGGAACCAATGCACCTCGCTTTTTTCAAAATAGTTCTTTTTTCTAATTAAAACAAATTGGAACCAATCCACCTCACTTTTTCCTCTCGAATCAAAGTAAAAGATTGAGAGCTGTGTGCATGTACAGCATTGTTGGTGAATCTTGATCGATTGTTCTAAGGGTGTTTGTTGTATCAGCTTCGGTTACTTTGAACTGCATGCTTCCTCTTTCTTTAATTCCCAGTCGGTTTTGTTACAACTTTTGAACATTCAACGATCGATCGATGATAGTATTGTTTGACTTGATTATGATGAAGTGTGTGTGCATGCAGAGTGTTCTTGATGAATCTTGATCCTCACGAGCATTACGTAGAGATCGATTGTTTGTTAATCTCCATGCTTGAGATGTACCTCCATCCATGTTTTGTTTGTTGTATCTTCTGTTAGTATTATTTTTCCATTTTTGGAAAAAACATATTAATGGCTAAAAATGTATTTTTCCTTTTTATATAGACCTAAAAAATGTATCCTCTCAATCTTTTACTTATAACACAAGAAATTATAGATTTTCTGTTTATGCTAATAGTGAAATGATGTGCATAACAACTCATCATTATTTCTCGAGTCTTGGATATATGGATGGAAAGAAACTTAATCCACAACTTTGAAAAATGTCATTTAAGGTAGACAGGGTATAATATTAGGACACTTGATCTCTAATAAAGACACAGAGGTAGATAAGACCGAAAAAGAAGTAATTTTCTCACTCCACTAACCACTAACGATCCAAACTTCCAAATCCATTGAGGTTTGAAAAGTTTAGGTGATGTCTCAATTTGAAATAAGTGAAAATAGAGGCTGTTATATAAAATTTTCACGCTTTTACAAAGAAAATATTTTTCTGTTCCCCACCCAAACTCATGGTTCTACTTAGAAAAGAGTATAAATATTAGTTGTTGTGGACAATTGTGCCTAAATCAAGGGTTCCAATTGTTAATTAGGAAAATGGCAACTCTTTTTCATTCTTCTCCCCTTCTATTTATTCATTATCTTTCAAAAATTGTATAACTTTGAATTTAAATATTTAAATTTTTTGGCCGAAAATGTAAATACTTAAATTCAATCTCAGACCACTAAATAAAAAAATGAAAATAAAAATAGAGATGCTACTTTGTCTATATTAATCAAAATTGATTGAGCCCTCTAGATACTTTTACTGCAGGAGAAGGAAGTACTTAAATTAATACACATTCCTGGACAAAAATTAATAAATATGTACATATACAACTTCTTCGAAGGAAAATGACCATTTAAAAATTAAAGAGAATGGACGTAGAATCCAACAAATTACAAACTAATGAGGATAGGAAAAGGAAAGGGAAAATGACAGAAAAAAACTTTGAAATTATAAGATCTCAAATTAGGTTTATTTGTTAACAAGAATTAATAAGGTAATGACGAAATTTAATAAGCAATTTGCAACTTATTTTATGAGAAATACCTTATTTAAGATTTTATAATTTTAAAATTCTTTTTATATCATTTTCTCAAAAAGAAATAAATTCAACTTGTAGAATGTCTAATGGATAGGAAGGCCTATTATTACGCCCAAACTCTTTTCTTTTTGTGGCGAGATCCAATGTCTTTATCTCAGCTATTTTTACTGCTACTATGAAGTCATTCATACTCAATCCTCCTCCACAAATTGAAAGTGCCTTATAAAAGTTTTTACCCATCATTGATAAGTGTAAGCAATAATTTTCTTTTTTGTTTTTTCTTTTTTTGCCAACGTATGCAACAAATATAATTATTCATGAATTCAGTCAAAACTCACATTAAAATCCTGCAATGAAGTTGGAGAAACTGCTTGCCAAAGTGTTAGCCCCTGTTAAATGTAAAGCCTCATCATAAAATCAAGGGGTTACCCCGTTAATGCCAAGCCATTTCTATGGCTTTTCTAAGAAGATAAATAGATAGATGCTTAAAGGATTAGTTGGTAAATCACATTATGTCTTGCTTGATGGTTTCCTTAGCTACTTGCAAGTATCAATAGATCTAGAAAAACAAGACATGGCAAACTTCACCAATTTTTAAATTTACTTATAGAAGTATGTTATTTGGGCTGGACATAGCTTCAAAACATTTTATAGCGGTGTGATGGCAATTTTTAGAGACTTCCTAAAGCAAAGCATATAAATTTTTATGGATGATTTTACTGTATATGATAATTTTGTTGAGGACTGTTTTGCTAGTCTAGAGGGGGTATTGGCTAGATGTGTGGAGAGGAACAAAATCCTCAACTTTAATTTGAAAAATGTCATTCTATAGTAGAGGTATACTTGATCTCTAGCAAAGACATAAAGATGGGTAAGACTAAAATAGAGGCAATTTCTTTACTCCTCTGACCGCACAACAATTGAAGAGTTCCGAGTCCATTAAGGAGAGGAAAGTTAATGTGATGTATCATTTTAGAATTAGTGAAAATGGAGGCTGTTCTATTAAATTTTCACACTTTTGCATAATTAATTTTCAGTTTTCAACCAATGTTCATGATTCTGCATGGTAAACAAGATAAATATTCGTTGAAGTAGAAACTCGGACTTACAATAAGGGCCTATTTGGTTGGAGGGGAGGGGATGCAATTGAAGAAAAAATGAGCTTCTCTCCTCATTTGGTTTGAAATTTTGGAAGCAAGGGGATTCCAAAGTTTCCGGAACTGGCTTTCCTCCTTTTTTCCCTAAGAAAAGGAGGGTCCTTTGCAGAATTTAGACCGTTGGATCAAGATCTCAACTGTTCAGATTTAATATGTTATAAAAATATTAAAAAATATAATAATAATAATAATAGTATTATTATTATAATATATTAAATCTGAACCATTGAGATCTTGATCCAATGATCCAAATCCTGCAAAGGACCCTCCTTTTCTTTAAAGAAAAGGAGGACCCTCCAACACCCCTATTTTGGCTACTTTACTCTTATAACTTTTGTGATATTCCAATAATACTTATGATAAAAAATATTATGGTAAATAAAAATACTATTATTATTATTAAAATATTTTTATAAAATAAAAATATATTATCATACAAAAATTATTTTAATTAAAAATATGATATTAAAAATAATTTAACATAAAACGTATATATTTATGAATAAAATATTATTATAATTATAACATATGCTCATACAAATTGAAATAAAACATATTATTAAAAATAAAAATTATTATTATTAAATTAATTTGAATAAAAATATATTTTTATCATTAAAAAATATTATTATGAAATAAAATTAAAAAAAATTATATTTTTACAAATAAAAATATTATTATAAAATTAATTTAAAATAAAAAATAAATTTTCATAAATAAAAAAGGAAAAAGAACTTTAAAATTGTAAAATCCCAAATAAGGTTTATTATCAAAAGTTGATAAGGAAATGATGAAACTTGATAAGCAATCTATAACTTATTTTTTTGGGATATACCTAATTTAAAATTTTACAAATTGAAAGTTCTTTTTCTGTTTTTTTCCCAATAAAAAAATATTATAATTATAAAATATGTTAATATACTTTTAAAGAAAAATATTATTATAATGAAAAATATATTCTTTTCATAAAATATATTATTTTTGAAATTAATTTAAAATGAAAATATGTTATTATAAGTAAAAAAATACTATTATAGTTAAAAAATATATTATTATACAATTAATTTAAAACAAAATATATATTATTATATTAATTATAAATAAAAATATTGTTATATTAATTAGATAAGATGTAAATTAATTTATATAACATATAAATAAGAAATATAATAAAATATGTTATGGTAGAATGGTAAATTGCTATCCTACATCCCCTCTTATCTCATCTTAAATTAAACAAAATATCATTAAAAGCCCTTCACCCTTTCCGCCAAGCTGTTCATTAGAAGAATACCAACTCTTTTTCATTCTTTATACTTTATACCCTTTCCATTTATTCATTATCTTTTAGAGATTGTAAAACTTTGAATTTAAATACTTAAATTGAAAGTTGAAACCCAGGCCACTAAATAAAAAGGCAAATAAAATAGAGATGCTACTTTGTCTATATTAATCAAAATTGTTTGAGCTCTCTAGATACTTTTACTGCAGGAGAAGGAAGTACTTAAATTACTGATGTAGAACACATTTATGAACAAATTTTAAAAAAATAAACATGTACAGATACAATTTCTTCAAAGGAAAATGACCATTTAAAACAACGGAGAATGAACATGTAATACAACAATTTTTTTTTTTTTTTATACAGAATGCAACAAAATAAACTAATTAAGATAACAACAAGAAATAAGTTCTATTTGTAAAATGTCTAATGGATACCAAGACCCACTAAGCCCAAACTCTTTTCTTCGGGGCGAGGTCCGATGTCTTTATCTCATCTATCTTTGCTGCTACAATGAAGTCATTCATACTCAATCCTCCTGCACAAATGGAAACCCTTTCAATCAACTAAAATCTTCATGATATTGCATCTCTTCATTTCATATAAAAAATATGGGAGAATTACTATGAGATCCTAAGAAAACGATTTATTAATCATAAAGTCCTAATCAAGGTAATTAAACCCGGACCAGTCACTGAACCAGCCGGGATATTGGGGTCAAAGGTCAATGAGTCAGACCGGAATCAAACCGGAGCTAACCCAGAAACCGGTGAGAAACTGAAGATTTTAAAATTATTAATATAAAATTCTTAAAAAAAATTTAAAGAAATCGATTTTTAAAAAAATAAAATAAAAAAATTGACCCGGACTGAGAACCTGGGTCCTAATAACAAATGAGGAGCATAAACCTATTGTTATTTGCTGCATTGGAATCTGTCATTACATGCTCCTCAGTTGTTATCAGACCTTTAGGTAATTAAATACCTTCCTCATAACCTTATAGCAATTCCCAAAAAAAAAAAAAAAAAAGGTCCATATGAGAAAAATGGGAAAATCATCGAAAGATGCAAGTCCTAATCGGTTCACAAAATATTTTTAATAAGAATAAACATTATAAAAAATAGACCTTCAGGGAAGAGAAAAATTAATTTTTAATATCCCATATAGAAAAATGTACTTTGCATTCCACTTTTGTGTTGGGTTGACAGGCTATAGTTAAATAACCATAATATCTTTACTAAAAATACATTACAATATTTTTATTTTTTTTTCTTGTAAAAAAATTAGGACCTTTTTTTACATATATTTTATAGAACATATTAAACTACTGATTTTCTTTTTATTTTTAATTACTAACAATAAAACAATAAATTTATTCAATAATTAAAAATGGAAGAAGGGCCTTTAGGCATTGTCTGTTAACATTCTTCGATTGTCAAGCTTTTCTTCTTAGTATTTTGTCCAGCTCCTGTATTTAGCTTGCTCTCATGTCCATGAATAATTGATTAGTTAAACTAATTTTTAAGGCTTTAGTTTAAGGCTTACCAATGGAAGCTGTCCACAATTCTGCTCGCACTTGATTTGGTAGTTCCAAGTGGAGATTTGGGAAATGGCCTGAAGCCTCTGTAACCTTAAGGATCCTGTTGATCAGTTCAACTCCACATTTAAAATCTCTCACTTTCCACAAGCATTGAAGTTTAATTCCACCTTCTTCATTCAATAGTCTCCAGCCAAGAATCTACATGAACCAACACAATACATGTTCAAAAAAAGAAAGTGAAATGATGGACTTCCATCCAATTTGCCTCATTGGCCATGAATTAAACTTGCTCCAAAATTAGAGACCGAGGATCAAAGTAGGGTGGAATTGACATTGATTAACAAAGAAACAAATTTCTTTGGGCTAGCATTATCATACATTTTGTTTTCAAGTCCACCAACCTTGATTGATGCAGACTGATGAAACTATGAACCAAAGTCCAAACACTAAATTGACTTATTATGAAAAAATATCAGGGAGAAGCAACCTTATGAGTCTGTCAGCTCAAACTCAAGCATAAAACTAAGTAAAAAGTATCCAATACTAAATTTGAAGGCCTGTGGAACATTAACTTCATAAGAGTAAGAAGTAACTAACCCTAGAACAGAGAATGCATAAGGGTAAATGGGAACTGTCCCTAAAACAGATAAAGCTTCCAGGACAATGATTGCAAGTTTCCCCAACAGAGCATAACAGCTTGAAGCAATATGCCAATATCTTCTCTTTATGAAAGAAAAAATTGCATTTCTGATTTTCTAGATTTGGAACGGGACCAAAAAAACTTATAATCACGTTTGCAACAAAGAGTAAAGAGCCAAGTTTTCAAGTTTTGAGTTGCAGGAAATTATGATAAAAACTATGTATATCCACTTTCTATACTCAAAGTTCTACAAAAAGAGAAGCCATAACCCACCTTGGCCTAAACTGTTTATATTCCTAATTAGGAATGGCCCTTGTTCCCAATTTTTACACAAAATAGTTCTATGAAAAGAGAAGGGATGAAAGAGTTGGCTTAACCATGCAAGCATGTATATAAACTTCAAATTCATCATATTATAATCAAAGGACCCCCACATTAGAGACATCAAAGAGTTAACTAGATATGTTTCATAAACGTTAAAATCCTTGTAATGTACAAATTATAGGAATAAACCGATTTAAAATATCCAACCCGACATACAATATTCATATGTTGCAGCCGCAGAGGACAAGAATTTTATCTTCTCTACAGTTCAGTAATCAAGAACCAAAAGCCAGTAACCTCTAACTTACAATGAACAATCTCTTTTCAAAGGCTAAGCAGCGAACTAACATAAACAAGTTCTGTCAATTACTGCGGATAAATGTAAAAGACAGACAAAATCATAGGCAGAAATAATTTCTCTTCACAGGCTAAGCTGCAAACTATAATAGATTCATAGGATATTTCAGGATAAACCGTTCAATGACTCAATTCCAGCTTATGTAAAAGACAAAATAGCTCATAAGCACTTAGGCAGAGATCATTTTTGAGAAACACCATCGTTTCAATTTGGTCATCAACAGAAAAATTCTTTCCATTTAGTCCTCCAATAGTTGAAATATTTGTAATGTCGTACGTCGGTCCTATTTTTATCCAAATACCAGCACCAAACATAATTTAGAACCACATTATCCCACATATAGGCTGAATGGCGACATTGTAATCATTCAATTTTTCTATTGTGACAGTAACCAAGCTGAAAGTTCACCCATCCATCAACCTACCTAAAGTTTTATCCTCAAAATTTGACAGCAAGACTCCATAGTTATAAAGTTAAACGACAGAAATAGTAAAATTTAGCAAATGGGTCATAAATTGAGACCTTCTTCAACAGTTTTTTGGCATCATCTTCAGACATGGGAGACTGCAAAGGCGAAACAGGAGAGCACTCTTGTTGGGCTAGGGAAATAGCAGAGAGATTAGGGATAAGGATCTTGTGCTCGGTGTCAGTGTTACCCAACACTTTCTCTCCAAATTGGCTTTCCAATTCAGCCGGAAAAGGGTCTCTGGCGCCAAAATCGCCGAGCAAATCGGCGCCCATAGCCCGAATTCTGAGGCGAAAAGCAGAGGGATTAGTACTTCGAGAAGGAATTGAGGGAGAGAAGGCGGGAAGAAGACGAGGAGTGGATGTGAGATTCAGGGCCACAAATGGCGAAGAAGAAGAAGCGAGGTTGGTTATGGCCATTTGATTCGTTTGTGAATTAAAAAAAGAAAGATTCGATGAAGAGGGAAATACGGGAGTTGTCGAAGTGTGTGTATGAAAGGAAGAAGGTTTCGAAATCTGGGGGCAGAGGGAGGAGGATAAGGATTGGTGGTGAGGATGAAATGGCAGCGTTTGGTTTGGACAAGAGTCAAGAGGATGATCAAGTACCAGCATAGTCAAAATTTTCGGTTATTTAGCTGAGATGAATTATTGTTTGTTATTTTTTCAAATTGGATAAAGCATATTTTTTGCTTTTTAACCTTATGTCATGTTTGTGTTTAGTGTGTGTTTGGGAAGTATCCAAATCATGGTTTCAAACCATGGTTTGCACAACCCGAGACAAAACTCCTCTCACACACTTACCTCGTAAGTCGTAAAAACTATTAAAAAAAGCTAATCCAAACACACACTTAGTCATTTAAGTTTAGAAATAGTAATTTTAGTTCCTCAAACTTAATAACGTTAATTTTATTTAACAGAAAATACTGATTCAGTAATTAAATACTAATAGAGTATACTTAAATTTTAAAATATAAAAATAACTACATGAATCAACCAAATTTAATGCAACACCTACAATTTTTTTCGCCGGTTGTTATAATTATAGTTATATTTGAAATAGTCTATTTTTGAAAAATAAATATTTATTATGTAAATCGAGATAAAACTCTTTTTAAATACTTACTTCGTATACCGTAAATCACGAATTATAAGCACTTATAAATAAAAAATAAACTATCACAAACAAACCCTATAATTATGGTTCATTTGCAAGATTGAAGTTAAAAAATAAAAAAGGAAACAAAGAAGAGGACCTGCCACAATTCATTCCATATTTAAAATTTTGAACGAATCTTATTTTTGCAAAACAAAAAAGAAAGACAAAAAGAACCAGAATGATGGCGATCTTCGTTCTCAATATACCAATGAATATGACTTTTATTTGTTTCTTATTATCAATTACTCTATTCAATCATAAATATGAGATAGAGTTGATTTTTTTTTTAGAGATTAAAAAAACTAAATAACTTATTTAATCATATTATATATTGTATATTTTTAAATTATCTATCAATTTATTATTCAAACTAATTAGTTTAGAAAAAAGAATAAGAATATAAATACTCTAAAGCAATTTAATTAGCTTTATTAATCCTTTAAAAAAAAGTCAACTTTATCTTATATTTAAGACTGAAAAAAGTAGTACTCCCTCCGGTTCTAATTATAAGACAAAGTTGACTTTTTTTTGGAGAAATTAAGGAAGTCAATTAAATTACTTTAGACTATTTTTATTTTTTTTCCTCCAAACTAATTAATTTGACTAATAAACTAATATATAATCTAAGGATACTGAAAATATAAACACTTTAAAGTAATTTAATTGGCTTCCTTAATTTCTCCAAAAAAGTCAACTTTATCTTATAATTAAGACCGGATGGAGTATTAATTTTAGTACGATTAATATTACCAAAAAAGAAGGTCGATTAAAATTGAATTAGGTGTTGCATTATAATCGGTTGACTCATATAATTATTTTTATATTTTAAAATTCAAGCATGCTTTGTCAACATTTAATTGTTGAGTGAGCATTTTCCATCTAGTAAGACTAACGGTGTTGAGTTTGAAGAACTAAAAATACCATTTCTAAACTTAAATAACTAAATGCAAACCTGATATAAAGTTAAAGGACTAAAAATATACTTTAGCCAATATTTTTTTACCATGAAATCTTATGTTAATAATCCTCTTGATCATTAAAACTTATCAAGAAAACTCTTGATTCTTCAAGTTTTATTTTAAATAATCCCTATGTCTTTATACATAAGGGTCTTTTTTTTTTTAAATGGGTTTGCCCCTAAATATAAGATTCCTTTTGAATTTCTCTCAATAATAAATGCACTTCTTTTTTTTCATTTTTCCCTCAATTAATTATTATACTACATACATTCTCTTTTATCATTTTTTCATTATTACTCACTCTCTCTCTAACTCATTCATAAATATGGATATTTTTAGAAAAAAAATAAATTTTCTGTATAATTATTATATTTACCTATTTTTAACTGTTTTTTAGAATCTCTCAATTCTGTTGAAATGCTCTTATATATAGGGAAAGAGGGAATATCTCTCTTGCTGTAATACAATATAATACTTCTCTGATCCTCAATGTAGGATCTAATTGTACAGTTGATTTTTTTTTCAGTAATTATAGAGTTGATCTTGATCCTAAATATAAGACATATTTTCTCATACTTGTCACTTTTTCCATTTTACCTCTAGTAGTACTCCCTCAACTATAATCGAATAAAAGAGATATTGAAAAAATTAAAAAAAAAATTATTAAGGTGTTTTAAGGGAAAAAACATGTTATAATAATTATCTTAACTAACTTCTGAAATCTAATCAAATCAGCGTACATAGTTCTTTATATATTAATGATGGGAGGGGTATATGCTATTGGTCATACACTTTTAAAAATTATGTTTTTTTGTGTGACACAATATCTTTAAGGGTTAAAGGGAATTTTTGCTTAGAAAGTTTAACCGAGGGATAATTTTGTCTCGAAAGTTTAAAAAATGAAGCAATTTTTCCCTAGTCATTATCTCATTTAATTTGACTATTAGTTGATCAAATATGATGAGCTGACAGTCCACATATCATCCACATCATTATTGTTTGTGCAAAATTACCCCAAAAGTTTTAAATATAATTTTGAAAAAAGATGAAATAGATAACATATGGATTTTTGACGCAAATTTACATATTAACAAAAATGAGTTAGATGACATGTGAATTGCCAGCTCAACATATTTTGTCAACTAATGGTCAAAACTAACTAAGATAACTGTCAAGACAAAATTGCTCCATTTTGTAAACTTCTAGAGCTAAATTGCCTCTTTACCGTATCTTTAAACTTTAAGTTATGTGTAGATAATTCTTCTAAGCTGTTCTAAATTTCAAGTTATATACAAATAAATCACATGTCGTAATGTAGACTTAGTTAAATGGATAAATTGATACTGAGATATTTGCACAAATTTAAAAGTTTAAAGTCATCAGGGTTGTGTATAATTTAGAATTTAAAAAACGTAAGCTTAATTATATATAACCCTATTATATATTTATTAGTCAATAAAAAATATAGTTTATTAATTAAGTATAACTAACCACATGGCATTTTACATTTAACAAAATCACTATGTTCATGTAATACATGGGCCTAATGCTAATATAAATTAAGGGCTTGTTTGGTGTGAGGGAAGGGAAGGGAAAGTAGGCGGAGGGAAAAAATTTTTGAGTTGAATTTAAAAAAATTAGAGAAATGGGGTTAAAAATTTTTAATTAATTTTTCTTACTCTTTTATCTTATATATTCTATTTATTAAAATTTTATTACCCCACTTCTTCAATCTTTTAAAATTCAACTCATAAAAGTTTTATCTCCCCTCCCTTCCCCTCCAAATCCCTCACACCAAACAGACCCTAAGAGATTAATGGGGCCTGAATATGTTACAGTATAATTGGGCTTGGGTGTTAGGAGAGGGGAGGTTATAAAAACCAACCATCAACTATAAACAATTACCCAAAAAAAAAAACCATCTTGTTGGGATCCCGGGAAGTGTATTCATTGAAAGAGGTGATAGTTCTTTATCTTCTAAGTCTCAAAAGAAAAAACCCTTGTTATTACCAAAAAAAAACTACAAATAATTATAAATCATGAGACCTAACACATTTGACACTTAGCTGGGTGCCTTAAGCATCTGGTCAAGGGTTCGATCCCTGGCAGTGTGTATAGAAAATGTCTCATAGTCAACACTAAAGCCCTTTCAAGAAGTCTATGGTGTGAGGAGATTAGTCACTGTTACCGGTAGTGGATACCCTGGACCAAAATAAAATACCAATAATTATCCTTGATAATCCGTTGATCTAACGGCCATTATTTGTTTTTGTAATAAATTGACCTGAAAATTCATATTCACACATTATTTAGTTCCTTTTAATTAGCAACTAAATTAAATATATTCATTTCAGAAAAAAAGAGTTTTCACTTTGATTTCACAAAGAACCAAAGTGACAAATTGGAAATTAATATTGGCAATTAAGAAAATAATATTTTTTCTGAAGTTAATGAATAATATTAAATTTAATTGTTTTGCTTTTTGACACACAAATTTAATTGTTTTGTTGGTATCTCCTTACGGTATATATCTACTAAATTAAGACATATTATTTGGTTGTATTATGTAGGGTGTGTGTGTAGGGGTGTGCATAGGTAAAGTTAGGCACTGCATGACCTATGGCTGATACCTGGCCTGAAAAATGAATGGGCTACATGCCCGACCCTACTTGATAAAAACCCTGGTGGTTTTGGGTTGGGTAATTGTAGGTTGGGCAGGGCAAGCTTCTTGTCCAAGTCTAAATATCATCATTCCATAATTCTATAGTAAAAAATAGCGCAATAGGTATTATTATTATTATTATTATTATTTGCCAAACCGGTGTGGTTGTGCATTAATAAAAGGGCCAGAGCCTGATTACATCATAATCTCAACAACAAATAGAGCAAATAAAGAGCTTAAAAATGATAAGATAGTGAGTAAAAAACAACAAAGACATTATCATGAGCAAATAAGTCTACAACTTGGATCATGAAATTCAAAATATTGCTAAAGGCCTTAACACAATATTCATGTTTCAACAATCATTAAATAACATTCATGATCCACTAAAAGCAAAGCAAAAAAATTTATAATTATATATTGAATAATATATATTTTAAATAAAATTATATATATATATATATATATTTTTTTTTTTTTTGAGCAGGGCCAAATGAGCAGGGTATCACCCCTTGCCCGATGCTCGGCCCTACCCGATAATAAGCCCTGCCCAAAAATACCCAAACCTTTTTTGAGCCATTTTTTTGGAATTGAGCTAGGTATTTTTTGATTGGGCTCTGATAAGCATGCCGGGCAACTGAGCATTATACTCATCCCTATATATATATATATATATATATATATGCATGCATTAATAAGATACAGATCAATATACTGGCATATGCATGCATCCTTAAAAGTTGAAACGAAAGATTTAGAACTATAAAAGCAAAGATATGATAAGGATCAATATTGTTCAATTTTAAAAATATTAAAATGTTGTGGAGTTCTTTTCTTTCTTTTCTTCTTTGAAAAAAGATAATGATATTTTGTTTAAAGACACGAGTTGTTCAAGTTACAATATGATAAGGCATTATTACCCCCAAAAAAGAAGAAGAAGAAGCTAATGAAATGAATTTAACGCAAAAGGTAGAAAAAACAAGTATTTCCTCATGTTATTTATATAAAATATATTTATTTAATTTGATTAGATTAAAGAAGTTAGTTAATATGAAATATATTTTCTAAAATACCCTTATCATCATCATTGATTCCTCATTCCCTCTATTCTTTGATTATTGTTGAGAGAGTATCAATTTAGGTAAATGAAGAAAAAATTGACAAATATAAAAAATATGTCTTATATTTAATATCAAAATCAACTATTTAAATATGCTCTATATTAAGAATCAAAAGGAGTAATAAAAAAGAAATATCATGTCAAACTATCCTTGAAAGATATTGATCGACTTGACAAGAATATGAATAAAGCATCTCTTCGCACAATTAATGATTAATGGCGACTTTGTAATATCTTATTCAAGATGATTAGAATTATGTATGAAAAAAACCTATATATGTGGGATCTGGCTTCCCTCTGCTATCAGGTCCATCCGTTGCCCATCCCTTTCTCAAAACTACGCCATTTGGTGTAGTTTTGAGATAAGGATGGGACTGAGATTTTTTCCTCTGTAAAAAATGGTTTATAGCATTTTGATGTATTTTTCTAGATGTATTTAGTATCTTAAATATTTTTTAAGTAGCATACAGTATCCTAAAATAATTTTTAGTGCTTTTAAATGCTTACAATATTTGTTCAGTTATACCCAGTGTGTTAGCAGACTGATTGCAATTATACCTTTAATGTATTTTTTCAGCTCCAAAAATTACTTTAAAAATATTTTTGTGTGCTTTTAATCCTTTAAAATATTTTTTTCAGTTATACCTAGTGTCTTAGGAGACTAACTACAATTTTACCGTTAATATATTTTTCTTAGTAGAAAAGAGCACCCAAAACTTAAGATACTGATTTATTGATTTTCACCCACTCTAAAATATTTTTCCAGTAGCACCTAATATTTTTAAAGTAATTTTTGAAGTTGAAAAAATATATTGAGGGTAAAATTGCAATCAATTTACTCACACATTGAGTACAACCGAAAAAATATTTTAAAGGATTAAAAGCATTAAAAATCATTATAGAATACTACATACTACTTAAAAAATATTTTAAGATACTAAATATGTTTAAAAAAATACATCAAAATGCTAGATTACATTGGGGGGGGAATTCAGCCCTATCCTTTTTTCAAAACTACTCTAAAATAGTGTAGTTTTGAAAACAGGATAGGGCTGAATTTTTCCCCCCTAAAAAATGGCATCTAGCATTTTGATGCATTTTCCTAGCCGTATTTAGATCCTTATCTCAAAACTATACCAAAACAGTGTAGTTTTGAAAAAAAAGGTTAGACAATGGACATACCTGAAAGTGGAAGAAAGCCAAGTCCATATATGAGGATACTCCCTTTGTCCCTATTTATAAGATTTCTTTTCTTGAAATGGTTTATTTTTTTTATAAGGTATTCTTTGACTTTATCTAAATAATAAATATTTTTTTTACCTATTTTACCCTTACATCCTCTTTCATCGCATTATTTTTTTACCATATATATATTATCTTTAATCTCGTCATTATTACTCTATTTTTTTTACCCACTTATAAATAAGGGTATCTTTGAAAAATATGTGTTTATTACCTTAAAGTAATTTTAAATTTTTTTTTTTTAACGACTCAATTCGGGGATGTTTTATATAGAAAGGGGTGTAGTACATAATAAGGAAGGGAAATTCAAAGTCGAACCATGAAATGTACATTGTGGCGTTCATGGATATAATCCGAGCAGGGGAAACAGTTTGTGAAAACCATGATACCTGGGGATAAAAGACCTACATTGCCAAAACAAAGCCTTCCTGATGAAACTGTGTTGGGGCCTAATCTCTAAACCTAATGCCTTATGGGTGAAATGTCTCCGTGCGAAATACTCATGTGGCACAGATTCAATGCCAACGATTCACAGCCGGCGCAATCAATCGGCTGTGTGGAGTGGCATAGTCGCAGTCTGGAAGGATTTCGAGAGTGGTCTTGGGAAAAATATTAGAAATGGAAGAAACACCTTTGCTTGGCAGGACTTCTGGGCCCCAGTTGACAGGCCACTTAAATACTTCATTGATAGGAACTCACACCTTCTCGATATTGATGCTCGGGTTTGTTCCTTCACAACTGTTACGGGACAGTGGGATAGAGCCAAATGGGAATCTTTTCTTCCTGCTTGGGTGGTTGATAAGATAATGATGGTATCACCACCTACGAGCTACAGTGATGACGTGTTTTGTTGGAGAAACGCTCCCGATGGTAACTTTAGTGTGAAGTCGGCCTACGACAAGATCTTTCACCAGCAAAATCTCAGCACTCAATCTCACTGGCGGCATTTATGGCACTGGGGAATTCCTGAAAGAGTCAAAATCTTTATGTGGCAAGTATTCCATGAGAGGCTTCCAACTAATGTTACAAGAGCGAGACATAACCCAACTATTCCAAACACCTGCCCTTTCCAATGTGAGAGTGAAGAGAACCTCCTTCATGTATTGAGAGACTGTGACCAAGCCCGGAGGGTGTGGTCCTCTTTAACTAACAACATATATTACTCTATGTTTTTTAGTGGTTGTTTGCAGGAATGGCTCCAATGGAACATGCAGCATTCACCGGGAAACAGGAGAGCCTCTCGATGGTCATGGATACGAGTATTCAGCATAACGTGCTGGCTATTATGGAAGAACAGATGCAGTCAAGCATTCGAAGGGGTAGCTGAGAAGCCACAAGAGATAGTGCATAGATGCATGTTTCATCTCTCAGAAGGAGTGGAGGGCGGACGTTTCCATCAACAGATATTTCAAGTTCCAGAAAGAGGGACAGTCCACTGGGAACCACCGGATCCGGAATTTGTTCGTTTAGACGTCGATGGATCTGTGCTCAATGGAGGACAGGCCGCCTGCGGAGGTGTTATTCGCGACCAGCATGGCACATGGATACGTGGATTTCAACTGAAGTTAGGTCACTCTTTCCCAACGGCGGCTGAAATCAATGCAATCTATAGAGGCCTTCATCTATGTAAGCAGATGGGTTTTTCCAAAATCAATCTGTTCACTGATTCTCTCCAAGCTATTCACCTATTATGGTCCAATTGCCCCACTACTCACCCATTATACAATGTCATCCTGGACACCAGATCTCTTATTTTTTCCGACTGGGACTTGCGGATTTCCCACTCTTATAGGGAAAACATCCGCTGTGCAGATTACCTTGCAAGGCAGGCTCACTTGAACAGCCAGGTCTACGTCGAACAGGCGTCTTCTCCTGCAGATTGTATCCTTCTTTTTGCCCAGGAATGTGGTGCGCCACCACACGACCAATTTGTACGGCCTACTTTATAGGCCATGAAACTCTACAAGCTTTGCTTGCCTTTATAATCGAAAACCATGATACCTTGAATAATAAAATGACCTTATTTGGTTAAATAAACCTTGTTGCACAATAAATAAATAAACAAAATCCATCCCCTCTCGTTGATTCAGTGCCTGTGAAGCCCTAGGCTATATATACCTAGAGAGATGACATTGCCTAAGAAATACATTTTAATTGTATAAAATAAAAGAAATACATTTTAAAGAGAATACTTTCATTGACACGTAATTTCGCATATTCTTTTCTAATGTTCTCCTTTTGTAGAATATGAAGTTATATAGTATATTAATATTTTTTTTAATTTTTAATTATCATATATAAACACAAATATCGTGTTAAATAATTATTTATATATATTTTTTATTTTGGTCAAGGGTTTCCTAGCCCATTCAAAGTTTAGATGGCAAAGAATTTTTGTTTTGTCCCATGAGTGCACACTTTTCAGGATTCGAACTTATATTTTTCATATTTTAAGGGTGAGGACCTTTACCATCTCAATTAACAACTTATTAGAATAAATATTTATATTAATAAATATTTATATTAATAGAATGGATCCTACGTGTGAAGTGAAAATTAATCATTGTGTATCAGTTTTATTGTAATAATTTTTTTGGATAAAAAATATTGTAATAATTATTTGGCATATGCGTGGTTGCTAAATATATGCATATTAAAATTAAAATGAAATATTTTTATTTAAGACATGCAATTTATTCAAGATATTCATGTTGGAATGGTGATGATTAAGTAGAAATTATTTCAAAAGGTTTGGTGACATTCTATGAAACTCAACAAAATTATAAAAACGATCAATATAGAATAAAATATTACCAACACAGTATAATTTCATAAAGCCCAAGATACGTACATTGAAACAAATTATCCAAGACCCACACACATCTCCAAGTCTCAAACGGCCATGCCTTTACATTTTCTTGGTTTTCTAGTATAAATTTCACACTATCATCATCACTAACCTAAGAGTAGAAAAAAGCAAAAACCATGGCCACCACAAAAGCAAAAAGAAGGTCAGCCATTGTGGCCAGTGGCTTCTTTCATGGCTGCTCTCATCGCCGCCGCCGCCACCCTCTCTAATGACACGGTCCCAATTCCCTGCAACAAGACCCGGCTTGTGAAATGGTTCGGCGACAACATGAAGCCATTATCGTCGCGTGACCAAATTGAGTAGGTGGCTAATAAACCCTGAGCTCGTGGCCACGGAGGAGCGAGCGAAAGTGGTGAGTGTGACGAAGGATGGGAGCAGAGAATTAAAGACGGTGACGGAGGCCATTAGAAGTATCCCCAAAGGAAACAAAAGGAGAGTGATAGTGTACATTGGAAGTGGGACTTGCTTTGAGAAAATAAGGATAGAGCAGACGAAGCCTTTTGTGACTATGTTCGGAGATCCCAAGGATTTGCCAACTTTGACCTTTGATGGAACTGCACAACACTTTGGAACCGTGGAAAGTGCTTCCTTGATTGTTGAATCGGATTACTTCGTCGCCGTCAATCTCGTTATTTCGGTTTGTATACACAATTAATCCGAATCTCTTTCATATTTTCATAGACACATATATATACTACAAATATTTTCTTAGCTAGGGCATTAAAGTATATCCCACGTTGATTAATTGAAAGATACCAGCTTTTAGATGAGTCATATCAAAACTAATATAAACCTAATTCACTAAATCCTAAAAGAGGTTATAGTGAAAAGTTAGGCAAAGTACGTAGAAGAGGTACATAAGTTGAAAACCTCATAAATTCAAAATATTAAAGTTTTAATAGACATGGTGTTGAATCCATTTATATATGCATCTTCTTGTTGCTACTTTTTTTTAGCCTAGTTCTATGTCTTGAACACTACGCGTATATATAGTTATGAATCAAGTTTCACACTCGTTGATACTGTGACAGCGACACTGCTACTGCTATCAAAACACAGTTTCAACCATCTATATTTAACATTTTTAAACAATGATTTTTAAATTAAAAAAATCATTTTTGAAAAATGATTATTCAAGAAATTAACTTTATTTTAGATTATGCTCACTACAAAAAAAATGGCATTTTGTAGCGGTTACAATTAACCGTTACAAATATTAAAATTTGTAGCGGCAAGCTACGCGCCAAATGGCGCGACAGATTGACAACGTTTTTTGTAGTGGTTAAGTATATAAAACCGCTACAAATATGGTGCGCATTTCCCGCCAAAACTTGTAGCGGGAAAATTGTAGCGGTTACTAAATAATAATCGCTACAAAGTTGCCGCCACTTAGCGCGACCAAAACGTGCCAACAGTGTAGCTATTATTTGTAGCGGTTTAACCAATTAAACCGCTACAAAATTTGAAAGATCGCCTATTTGTAGCGGTTATAAAGTTATAACCGCTACAAAATTTTAGAGGTCTCAAAATTTGTAGCGTTTTGTACTATAACCGCTACAAACCTTCAAACGTTTTTGTAATTTATAGCGGTTATTATAGAACCACTATAAAGTTCAGCCGCCCTAGCTTATTTGTAGTGGTCATTTCAAGAACCGCTATAAAAGCCGACACTATATAAAGCCGCCACCCTACTTCACTTTTCCGTTTGGCCATTTTGTTTCCTGAAGTTTCTCTGAGTGTTTTCTTTTAGATTTGAGCGTTCAGACGTCTGTGGAAGAGTTTTTGCTACAGTATTTCTCATTATTTATACTTGAGGTATGGAGACAATACGTATTTTATTTGTATTTTTATTTTTATTATATTTTTGCATAATAATGTGACTAAAATATTTTTTTTAATTTTTATAGTTGTCATGGCTTCAAGACAGGATAGGGGGCAGGAGCCTGAGGTCCCCAGACCGATTTTTTGGGGTGGCAGCAGTAGGGTAACGGCAGAGGGAGGGGGCAGAGTGGAGGGAGGGCGACCACGGCATTTCAGCCCATCCCCCCCACAGGAGTCGGCCCTACCACAGGCACCATAGATGATCCCACAGGAGACGACCACACCAGAAGTGCCATATTTGGGGGAGGGAGATATTAGCGTCGAGGATTATGACGCAAACGAGGACTCTGACATCCCGATTGGGATCAGAGAGATGGAGCAGTTCCTCGATGAGGAGGAGGCACGGGAGCAGAACAACCCATAAGGGTCGTCTTCACGGTCTACTGGGTTTGAGGTGTAGGTTCGAGGTAAATAAATTTTTTTAATTAATAAATTATTTATTTAAATTCAAAATGTTAAATTTGAATTACAATTTATCTAACGTGCGGTAAATTGTGCAGATGAGCAGGGGAACGTGTCCATTAGGAGGCTGGACGTGGCCGGTCTGAACAGCATGGACCGGACACTACGAGTTGTAGTACCATGGAATGAGGGCATGGACCAGCCCATCGACAATGGTGCTCACATGTTCAACCGCTTCCTAAACGAGCTGGGCTCAAATTGGATGCGGTTCCCCCTTCACTTCAGACGTGGAGGCACATTCCAAAGGAGCCGAAGGACCTGGCTTGGGAGGAGGTGGTGCATGTAATTAATAGTATTTAATTAATTCTATTTAATTAATAGTTTTTAATAGGATTTTTGTAATTATTGATATTTAAATAATTTTTTTGCAACTGCAGTTTGCCATCCAGGCTAACCGGAAGAGGTACACCCTGGTGAAGATGGGTGACGGCTGGAAGAACAGGAGGAATCGTCTCTTCCACAGTGTGGATAACGATGGGACGATGCCTCTAGAGTAGCTGATCGACAGCGTCCTACCGAACGAATGGGTGAGTTTCGTCCAGTTCAGGAGGAGCACTGAGGGGCAGATAATGTATTTATTAAATTATTTATATATAATTTTGTAATTTTTAATTATTAAATTATAATTATAATTTAATTAATTTTAATTTAAACTTTATTAATTTTAAATGTTTTATATTATTTTAATACATTTAATATTGTTTTTTGGTCCAGGCCCTTTCTTAGAGGAACACTAGGTGCCGTGGACAGCAGACGATCCACCACACATTAGGATCAAAGACCTTTGCTTTTACTTACAGTGAGCTAGTAACTTTTCATAATATTACTGACTTGTAGCTGGTTATTTCATAATACTAATTAAATTTTGTAATTGTTTTAGGAGAGGAAGGCACAGCAGGAGAACCGTCAGACGGACTATAAGGAGTTTTACACTATCACACATAGACACCGTGACAGGACTCCGACCTCTCAGCAGGCAGAGGCGGCCATTGTAATTAAATTCATTATTATAATTTTTATAAAACCAACTTAATAATGAAAAATGCTAATAAGTAATTGTTTTATAAAATGGCAGGAGCAGATGTAGCAATCGTAGGCTGAGCTACGAGAGACCTAGGTTGAGGAGTCACAGGGGTCAGTGGACCCGACAGCTCCTTTGAAGGCGGGTTTGGGTCAGGCTGAGAACCCCATACACGTGCGGAGTATGGGGATAGGCGCCAGGCCTAGCATGATCTACTACAGGAGCGATGCCTCTGAGGCTGGTAGCTCTAGAGGGGTCAGACGTCCGAAGGACTAGTCTGTTGAGCAGTTGCGTGCAGATTTGCCTTGGACACAGGCTGCAGTGGCTCAACAGTAGCAGCAGCTGTATCTGCAGCAGATGCAGCAGCAAGCCGATTTCATCTACGCTCAGCAGACGCAGTGGCATGATATCATGAATAACATGCTCGAGCGATCGTGGAGTCGCCTGTTCCCGAACGAGCAGTATCCATAGGTTCCCCCTGTCCCTCGGTTCGTCGTCCAGCCTACTCCTCGTCGTCCTTTTCCTGCTGATGATGATGGTGCTGTTAACTTTGCCCAGCGCCCCGATCCAGCAGCACCTGAGGGAGCTTCACCTGATGGAGCACCAGATGATCAGCCCTCAGCTACTTAGTTTAGGACGTATTTATTTTTTTGTTGTCGAAACATTTGTAAATAAATATATATAATTTTTATTTCAGAACTTAAATTCTTATTGCGTTTACCATAGTTATATTTATATTCTTAGACCGCGTTGTTGAATTTGTGAATTAATTGCAACAGTATTATTTATATTTTTCTAAAACTTAACAAAATAAATTATATATATTTGTATAAAACCGCTATAAATATAAATATATTAGTAGTGGTTAATACAATAACCGCTACAAATAAAATTTTATTATATTTATAGCGGTTTTATTGTAAAACTGCTACAAATATATAATTTATTTTTTTTTGGATTTAGAAATATAGTTCCATTTTGTAGCGGTTAATACAACAACCGTTACAAATGTAAAGACGTGCACCGGAAATTCAAAATTGAAACATTGACTAGTTGTAGCTGTTACATAAATAACTGCTACAAATACTCAACTTTTGAATTTTGAATTGCCCCCCTTTGTGCAAATTTGTAGCGGTTACTTATTTATAACCGCTACAAATAATATTGTCAATGGTTTTAAGTTTTGCACGATTTCACGGGATTAAGGATTGCAAACTCAAAATTGGGTGTTTATGGCACATTTGAGACAATGAGTTATGCGAGCAGCAGTGACACCAACATGCAGTCGGAGGCGTCCCTTATTATGGAAAGCCTCTTGATGTGGTTGAACTTAATTATCAAGGTCGTTTCACCGAGACACTATTCAAGTGTTTGTGGGCAAATACCACTACTTCTCTGGAACTGAAAAATGATGACTTAGAGATCACATCAATCGATTTCTCAAGGCCAATTCATACTGGTATTTCTCAAGATGATGAGCCGTATATTCTTGCTTCAGAGGCACATCAGGTTTATTATGTCGAGGACAAGAGGCACATGAATTGGCACATGGTCGTTCATTTAAAGTCACGAGACCTTTACAACATGGGTGAAGGCGATAACATCAACCTGCCAATTTTGTAAACTACTTCCCTGAAGGCAATGGCAATTTACCTCTACTACGGTGCTTTTTTTTCAAGTCCACATCATTTAAATTAAATTTTTTAAATTTAATAAGACATCGCTAACAATAATTTTTCTACATAATTTCTGTAGGGATGGCGAGGATGAGTGATTAAATTCAAATTATGTTTTTGTCTTTAAAAAAAAATGGAAAAAAATATTTAAAAAAAATAAAATAATATTTGTAGCGGTTCTTGAACGGCTACAAAAATAAAAATAACCGTTACTAATTACAAACCGCTACAAAATGGATACATTAACAGCTACAAATGCTTCACAGATCCCTATAAATACCCCTACCACATCTCATTTCAAACACTCCCCCATTTCTTTTCACCTTATTCTTCTTTCATTTTTCTCTCATTTACAAATTTTTTTGTATGAGTTGAGGTACTTAACAATATGATCAAATATGGTGAAGAGTTTTTTAATTTTTTATTTGAGTACTTCTTTCCTTCACATAAAATTTATTCTCATCTTTTTTTTTTCCAGATATTTCAGAGCTTTATCTCATTTTCATCTATTTTTCATACACAATTACATAATAGTAGATAACATAATAGTTCCTTATTACCTACGTATCCTTAATAATATTATCAATACAATCTTTATACTTATCCAACTAAATTAAATTATTCCTTTTAATTTATAAATGAGCTAAACTATTGAATAATAAGCTAATTAAATTAGCTAAACTACTAAAAAAAATAAACTATTTAATTTAATATCAAAAAACTGAAACAAACGATTGTATTTTTTTTTTAATTTTCTTAATTGTTGTAGCGGTTACTAAACCGCTACAAATTAACGCGCCTTTTTCAAATTGAAATTAATTTTTTGTCACGAATTTTGAATTTTGATGAAATTAGTAGCGGTTATACAACCGCTACTAATTAAATTTTGTCACATTAGTAGCGGTTTATGAACTGCTACAAAATAACTAAAAAAATTTCATTTTTCTTTTCCCGCCTTGAAATTTCTCTTTTTGATATTTGTAGCGGTTATAAAACCGCTATAAATATCACAGAAAAATATTTTTGCTTATGGCGATGTTGTAGTGGTGAGATTGAACGGCTACAAATAAAGTAGCGGTTATTTTGCTTGAGTAGTGGTTTTATATAACCGCTACAAAACCTCTTGCAACATATGATTTAGTAACGGTTTTATGAACCACTATTAATGTTATTTGTAGCGGTTAAAACCGCTACTAACTTTCAGTATGTTTCGCACAAATGAGAAAAACTTTAAATTACTGTACTTTAAAATTCAACAACTTTACAATATTATCTCTATTTAATATATATTATGCCACATGAGAACAAAGTTAATACATACAATAATAAATGATGGGTTAAAATTATATATTCATATGAAAATTTCTTCCTACCCTATAAATAGGACTAAAAATTTTCTTCTCTCTCCGTCCTATAAATAGGATCAAATGAGTATCTAGGATACAAAAATTACAAAACCTTATAATTTTGTGTTTTATTATGTTGCCTTGAATAATAATTTTTATCTACTAAATAAAAAAGATAAAAAAAAAATAATTCTTTGGGTGATACGGAATAGGGCACCGATGCCAGATACAAAGATAGTATGGCCGCAGGTGGTGGCGTTGAGAATTTCTGGCAACTACGTGGCGTTCAACAATTGCGCAATGTTGGGATTTTAGGATGTAACCCCCTTCCACCATAGGCTGAAATTTAGTTTATAAAAACTTAATTAGGTTGAATTAGAGACCATAATACGGTTTGTGACTTAATAAAGTATTCATTTTCCCAAAAACCGGGCTTGCAAGAACTTTTCTAAAATATATTCAACAATGGTCTCACAGCAACAATCAACACAAAAATGCCCTGTAAAATTTGATTCCATTCATACATATCAGAGTACAGCATAAATTCCCAACACACTCGGGTTCCATTAATTAATAAAGGGATTATACAGAGGCACAAAGCCCATACACTTTTTCCTTTTTTCTTGGGGATTACACAAAACTATACATTAATCCAAAACATATACAATTGTTTCCCAAAAATATATCCAAATGGTTTTTACATGATAACTAAAGTAAAACTCTTAAACTGGAGCTCTAACCGCTCTTCATCGCCCGCTTTCCCTTCGATCCTTCCGCCCTGTCTAAAAATTTGGTTTATGGGAGAGTGAGATTCTAAGGAATCCCCGTAGTGTCAAATCACTCATAGTGTGCACAACAATAAGGCATGAAAACAAATCATCACACACACATTGCAACTACAACAGCAAAGGCCGGTATGACTCATGTCACCTTTGCGTTTGCTCACGTTGCATTGCACAACACAATCCACACAATATATTTCACCACAGCTGGGATTCATATAAAGCATTTCATACACAAGCCACACTGGCAAGATCAACACACAGGCCATGGCTGAATTCACAAATGCCGCCCCACGGGTCGGATTCACAAAGATCCATGTCGATTACGACGACAGTTCAAAGGCCGAACTAGAGATGACCAGCGTCAATCCCTAAACGGCTCACGCTCAAGAACTCACGCCGTAATGGACCATGGCACATGCATTTCACATAGCTCAATGATAAGTTATGCATACCAAAACATCATACACAACATAAGAGAAGAGTCACTACCTGGTTTGTTCCGTACGTGCTTTGTCGCAGGTCTCTCCTGAGGAGGGTAAATATCATATCCTGTAATTATAATTAGGGATGAAGAGTTATTCTCTATTCTAATACTCAGTTGACTTCACAATACTTAGATTTGGTTATCATTTATGTCCTTGAAGTAGTTACAATTGGCTCTAATAAAAGCCCTAAAGGATTGGGAAACACCGGGTTGGAAACCACTATTCAAAATCACAAGGTGCTGAAAACAAGGGGTTGGCTGCAGCCAAGAAATCTCTGGCTGCGACTAAAAACATCACAGAAAGTTTCTGGTTACAGCCAAGAATTTTCTGGCTATGGCCAAAAACAGCCCAGAAGTGTTCTGGTTGCAGCCCAAAATTTTCTGGCTACGCCCAGACAGTGGTCCGAAGGTTCTTGGTTGCAGCCAAGAATCTTCTGGCTGCGGCCAGGAAAATTCTGTTTCGCAGCTGAACTTCCAAAAATCATAACTAATTCTAGAAAAATAAAAATGAGGTGATCCTAAAGCCTAATGAAATCTATTTAAGTCCTCTTTACTTGAAAAATATGGACTAATACCAGAAATCACCACAAAAATACAGAATTTAAGAAATGTCCATACTGCTCCAGAATTGATCCTAGATTTAACATTAAACTTTGGGCAGTCATAATTCCTAGCTCATAAATCGGAATGACATGAAATATATGTCCATTTTGAATCTTGGGATGTGAAATTTAAGACTGAAAAGTTTTAGAATTTTCCAACGCCATTTGGTCATTCAAAACGTTCGTGCAAACTGAATGCCCAGACAGAGTTCACACAAGACAGATTTTCCAACTTTCTACCAAAGTATCCAATGGCTCCAAAATTAACAATCAAGCCTATTCCCACATAAATTTTTACAAGGAACACAATGGAAACCTAAAAATGAACAAAATCACAACCCATTGACATGCCCTATTTTTTTGTCCAATACACAAAACCAACACAAAAGTGCCAAACTTTACATTTAGGCTTCAATTCAATTCTATTAATTCAAAACACCAAATAAGGCACCATTTCCATGACAACAACATATTATACTCTCCAGGACCCTAAATCACGAAAATTAGGGCTAAAATTCTAGAAATTCAAGGCCTAACCAATGGCCACAAAACTTATATGAAAATGGAGCTTTTACTCACCTCAACAACTTTCCCAAAGAAGTGCCTTGGTTTCCAACTTCTAGATTTCCTTGTGGCCATAAAACACCACCAATGGCAAATCTAAAACCATGAAAGTAAAGCTCTCAACCCAAGGAACAACTTTATAGAAAGGAATTTTTCCATTAAAGGCCATTAATAAGGTCAAAAACTCACCTTTTTCACAAAGCACTTCCTCCCTTCATGGCTGCCATGGCTGAACGAAAAAGAGAGAGGGAAGAGAGTGATGAGAGTGTGAAATGATGAAGAAGAGCATAGGAATTTCTGCCCCCTCATGCCTACCATGCGTACACAGAGAGAGAGAGAGAGATGATAAAAATATTGTACTTTGACTTTTCCAATGTCCTCTTTCTTGTCTCCTCTTGCCAAGTGTCACAATATCATTTGCTCTCATAAAGTAAGTAACCAAATTAGTTACTTTAATCCCTCCATTAGCCATTTAGTTACATATCTCATTTCTCCTCTTAGTTAGTAATTAATTTTTCCATTAATCACCAACTACTTGCCCAATAATTCCATTCTTCCAATTTCTCAATAATGATGACGTATTAATTAAAATAGCCATTAAACACATAATAATTCCCATTTAAATTCATAAATATCCACACTAATCCTCATTAGCCCTTAATTAAAAATTGGGGCATTACATAGGACACTATCAGTGACGATAAGGGCAAACATTTCTTCAAGGATTGTTACATTTAGGGTACCATGGATTTCATATTTGGAAGTAGAAAATCTCTCTATCTAGTAAGTTGTTACTAGCTATGCCACTCTGAACTTATCCATAAGTCGCCTGCTGGAAAAAAGTTTACTTCTCTGATCTTATATACAAGGCACTCACAGCTAAAGCCGGGAATACGAGCTGTGCAATACGTGCCTGTGCGGCATGCACTTTCACAGGCTGCAAATTGCCAACCCTAACCCACATGTGTGGGTTCGCGGGCCAGCCTACAACCCACACAATTTTTTTTTAAATTTTTCCACAGGAAAATAAAATTCCAAGCCTGTTCGCATTGTGT
Organism: Inga leiocalycina; assembly: GCA_963242795.1. Lineage (NCBI taxonomy): Eukaryota > Viridiplantae > Streptophyta > Magnoliopsida > Fabales > Fabaceae > Inga > Inga leiocalycina. Next base: position 68,434,473 of record OY725322.1, read on the forward strand.
CATTGCCGCACGGGTGACACTGTCCAAGTCCAAGTCCAAGGGTGAAGTGTCTAACAACCTAAATCCAAAGTATAACCAGCTATGTTTTTAAAAAAAAAATTTGCAAGCCAACCTGCATCAATTCGTGGGTTGCATGGTGTGGGCCTATACAACCCGCATTTTTTGAGCTCGAGAAACCCCAACCCTAACCTTATCAAAACCTGCAGGCTACGGGTTGAGCCCGCGGATTGGCCCCATTTTTCCGGCTCTACTTACAACATTTTTTAGACCAACCAAGAAAAACCTTAAACATCATTAAATTTTCTATAAAGTTTAACAACTTTCTAATTTTACCTCTAGTTAATATATATTATACCCTATAAGAACAAAGTTAATATAATAATAAGTGAAAGATAAAATTGTACATTCACATGAAAGTTTTCCCTCTCTACCTTATAAATATGACAAAAAATTTTCTTTTCTCCCTATCCTATATATAGAACTAAAGGAATAGTTTTAAATATAAGTTACTTATAACATAATTAATGACATTTTTCCAGTTTTACCCTATTTAATTTTTATGAGAAAGAGGGAAAGATGTGCAGATGATTTGTAAATGTAAAGAAAGACAAAAATTTTATTTAGGACAAACCTGAAAATTTTATCAATTTTATGCATTTCTTGCCATATGAGAATGATATATGAGTGGTTTATATATATGACCAATATGGTACAAGTGACTTGTGTATCAAGACTAAAGTGGTACTCTCGTAGTAGTCTCTTCAATTTATATTACTTGCCATTTTCAACCACCTCACTAAAATTAAGGAGAGAGTTAAGCTACATCATTATTTTGTTTAAAAATTAGGTGGATTTTCAAATTTATCCATATTTAAAATCATAAATTACATCCCAATAAGTTAAGGTGAAAATTTGCATTAAATTTTAAATAGAAGTTGTAAAAACAACAATATTTTTTGGGCCTTGCATTTTATATGTGTGTGGCCTAAGACAGTATAGAGCCTTCTATATAAAGGAATCTGTCATTTCGTTTAGTAGTAGACTCTGTCATTTTCTACTAAATAGTAATCACAGTGTTTGTTTCTTTTCTCTGTGTTTTACATGGCATCAGAGCTAGCCCTTTGAAGAAGAGTCTATCCGATGTTAGAGTAGGCTTCACCCGAAATAGGCCATGCCCAAGAATTGCACCTACGACCCAATTCGACAGTAGAGACCAATAATTGAAGAATATCCATATGAGATCACAAGATTGAAGAGATGAAACCAATCTTGCGTATATCTCTACCTTCAACAATAATGGCAAACTGATCGAAACTCAGGCGTAAGGCTGATGGCGAGATGAATGCCTCTAAATTCGGCCACGATAGCTGAATATTATTTCCTCGCTTCGAAGATAGCACCAAGAAGTTGTGCCCTGTGAGGCAAAATTTCAGGAAATCGATTCCCATATCTTATTATTGGGTGATTTCATCTTTAAATAGATCAAAGCAATAATGATTTGCCCACTGAAGCTACCTATGATTATCAGCTGCCCTATTGAAGATTGCTAAACAGATTCTTAAGACTCGTGACTTACAACTGAAGAAATGACAGCTGTTACTGTGGCAACAAAACCGAAGAAAAGAAAGATGGAGACGACCTTGGCATCGATGGCCTCAAGTTTACTCATCCCTTATTTCTTCATTCATCAAACGCCCAAGTTTCATCGATAATCTCCCAGGTTCTCATAGGCAGTGAGAACTACATAATATGGAGTCGGGCTATACGAATTGCTCTCAGAGGTAAACATAAACTTGGATTTGTAGATGGCTCTTGTAGAAAAGAGAACCAAGAAGAGATTTCAAGATCAATGGGAAAGATGCAATGCCGTTGTTTTGTCTTGATTTTTCAATTCTATTTCAAAAGAACTAGTAAACAATGTTATTTTCTTTCAAGAAGCATGGTTTGTTTGGGAAGATTTACAGGAATGATTTAACAAGCTTACAGGCTTTTGAATCTTCTCACTTTATCGTGAAATTATCTTGCTGCGACAAGGTAATGGGTCTGTATCCTTTTATTACATAAAGTTGAAAGAATTATGGGAGGAACAGTCTGCTTTGCTTCCTGTTCCATCTTGTAAATGTGATACAGCCAAAGTGTATGCTAAATGTACACAACAGTAAAAACTCCTTCAATTTCTCATGGGCTTGAATGAGACTTTTAATATAGCCAGAAGTCAAATTCTTCTTATGTCTCCCTTGCCCACAATAAATCAAGCCTTTGCTATGATCACTGAAGACGAAACACAAAAATCCATCACAAATGATGGAAAGGATGATCTGAATGATGGTATAGCGATGGCAGCAAGAGGAAGGGGTCGAGGGAGAGGTAGAGGAAGCTAAGGTACTCTGCCTGATTGCTCACACTGTCATAAGAAAGGCCACACTATAGAAAATTGTTGGCACCTTGTTGGATTTCCTCCTGACTTTAAAGGTAACAGAACTTGCCAGACTAGAGAGGTCAATTTAAGTCAGTCCACTATAGAGGGCAATGGGAACTCTCACTTAGTAAACATTGTTTCACCCACATTTGCTCAAGAGGAATACCAACACCTGCTTGAATTCCTTTGCAAAAATTTAGAGATAACCAACACAATCCACACACTTACGGGTATAGGTTTGGCTAATTCCTCTACTTTGTTTGATTTTACACATATGCATTAGGTAATTGATTCCACGGCCACAACACATTTAGCTAGTGATTTATCTCTATTAGACAGTTATACCGACTATAAAGGTCCAATCACTAACATCAAAATACCTAATGGAAATAGAGTCCCCATTACACATATAGGTAGTGTGAAACTCAAAGACGATTTTAAACTGGAAAATGTTTTATATGCCCCACAACTGCAATTTAATTTAATCTTTTTCTCTAAAATAAGTAAGGAGCATCAATGTATGGCAGTTTTCTTTCCTAATTATTGCTTGATACAGGGCCTTCAAGGTAGAAGGATGAAAGCGAGTAGTAGATTAGTGAATGGGTTGTATGTTTTGAGAACCCAGAAGAACCAAACCGTACTACTATGAATGTAAATGTTGCTGAAAGTAAGAAGCAAAATCATGATTTATGGTTGTTACATCATCAAATAAGACATACCCCTTTTTCTATTCTTAAGCGTCTGCATATTGTAAATGAGACATCTATTCCAATAAATGAGAAGTGTGATGTTTGTGTTCAAGCTAAGCAAACCAAACTCCCTTTTCCTTCTAGTTCAATTAAAAGCAAGACTTGTTTTGAATTGTTGCACCTTGATGTTTGGGGCCCTTATAGATACCCAACTCATCAAGGCTATTGTTATTTCTTGACTGTGGTATATGAATTTTCTAGAGCAACATGGATTTTTTTAGCAACAAATAAAAATGAAACTGTTTTACATTTGAAATCCTTTTTGGCTTATCTCTTAAATCAATTTTCTACCACTGTTAAGAAAATTCGTAGTGATAACGGTAAGGAATTCATTAATCATGATGTTAAAAGTCTTCTTTTATCAAAAGGAATTATTCATGAAACGAGTTGTCCTTACACCCCGAACAAAACAGGGTTGTTGAACGAAAACATTGAAGTCTTTTACAAGTAGCTCATAGTTTACTCATTCAGTCTCGCCTTCCCATTAAGTATTGGGATGAATGCATCAAAATGGAAGCCTACCTTCTTAATAGAACACCATCAAAATTGTTAGGTTTTCAAATCCCTTATGAAAGATTTATGGAATTCCTGCTGATTACACTTCTTTACGTATTTTTGGTTGCCTGGCACATGGTACTAACTTAACTGCTACAGATAAATTTCATTCTTGATCCATTCCTTGTATATTCTTGGGATACCCTGCACATCAAAAGGGTTTTTTGCTGTTAAATCTGAAAACTAAAGAAATAATGGTCAGCATACATCTTACTTTTCAAGAAGACAAGTTTCCCTTTAGGGATAGCATGTCTTCTGACCAAGAGGGATTATCATCTAACTTTCGGCATATGTTCTTTTTTGACTCTTATGATGCTGATATTGATCATGTTTATGCCAGAAATTTAACCCCCCTTGAGGCTGAAAACCAGGAAGAAGCACACCAACGTGAATTAATGGGCACAAATATCCCAGACGAGAATCATTTCACAGATGTGCCATTAATTCCTCTTGCTTCTCCCAAGACAACCAGAATTAGAAACCTACCAATTTGGGCAAAAGACTATGTTTGCAACCTTGTCAAAGGTAATTAGATTGGTGAGACAAAGGGTAACTGTCTATATCCTATAGAAAAGCATAGTACATACTCAAATGTCTCATCTTCTCAATTTTGTTTTCTTATTAACATTGATTCTGTTATTGAGCCTAAGACTTATGAAGAAGCTGTTCTTAATGAAAACTGGGTAGAGGCAATGAATCAAGAAATAAATGCTGTAGAAAATAACAATACTTGGGAATTAGTTGATCTACCTAAAGGAAAAAGAGCAATAGGTTGTAAATGTGTATATAAGGTCAAATATAAATCTAATAGTGAGATAGAGATATATAAGGCCCGATTGGTAGCAAAGGGGTACACCCAAAGGGAAAGAATCGACTATCATGAAACCTTTTCACCAGTAATTAAAATGGTCACTATTAGGATAATTTTGAAAATGGTTGCTGTATATGAATGGGATCTCTATCATATAGATGTGCACAATGCCTTTTTGCAAAGACATCTAGATGAGGAAATATTCATGTATGTTCCTCAAGGTTTTCGAACCAAAGGGGAGAATGTGGTATATAGATTAAAGAAATCTCTTTATGGCCTTAAGCAAGCCTCAAGACATTGGAATCAAACATTGTTTAAAGCATTGCTTAAGGGTGGTTTTGAAAGAAGCAAGCATGACTACTCTTTATATGTTAAGAATTACAGTGATGGTGTAGTTTTCCTTCTAGTATATGTTGATGATATATTGGTTACAGGGAGCTCAAATGCAAGAATAAATGAAGTAAAACAATTTCTGCATCAGCACTTTAAAATTAAAGATCTTGGTGTAATGAAATATTTTTTGGGTATTGAGATAGCTAGGTCTAAGAGAGGAATAATATTATGTCAACGAAAATATATTTTGGACTTGCTTTCTAATATAGGATTAAGTGGCTGCAAGCCCTTAAGCTTGCCAATGACATCGAATCTGAGACTTAGAGCATATAAAGAGTGAAAAGACAAGAAAGAGGATCTCTTAAAAGATCCAGAAAAATTTAGAAGATTGGTAGGTCGTTTGATTTATTTGACTGTCACCCGACCTGAAATATGTTTTGTTGTGTAGACACTAAGTCAATTTATGCAGACTCAGTTAAAATCACATATGGTAGCAGCTATCAGTGTTGTCAAGTATTTGAAGTAGAGTCCGGGAGTTGGCATCCTCATAAGCTCAGGAGGAGGCCTGGTGTTAGATTGTTTTTGTGACTCTGATTGAGGAGCATGCAACACTACTTGGCATTCTGTAATTGGTTATTTATTAAAGCTGGGTGGTTCTTGATAATGTGGAAGACCAAGAAACAACATACAGTTTCAAGGTCATATGCAAAAGCGGAGTATAGGGCTCTCGGTTCGGCAGTAGCTGAGGTGGTTTGGATTGTAGGATTGCTAAAAAGATTAAACATTATTCATTCAAGTGTTGTAGATGTGTATTGTGATAGCCGTGCAGCGATCCATATCGCTTCAAATCCTATATTTCACGAGAGGACTAAACACACTGAAATAGACCTACACTTTGTTAGAGAGAAGCTGGAGCAGAAGCTGATTAATCTACAACATGTGAAGTCTGAGGAATAACAGGCTGACATTCTGACTAAACAAGTGTCAAAGGCTTATGCAAGAACTCTCGGATTTTGGAAATATGCCAATAAATGACGATGGTCAGTAATGCTTATGCAAGAACTCTCGGATTGTTCATCTATGTTCCAAACATAGATGTTGTTTGCATTAAATTGTCGAAGAGCAAAATCCCTTTCTTCGAGCATTATATCCGGAGGAGTGGCTCTCGGATAATACAATTTTGTTGGATTTATCCATCCTTCTTGTTTTATTTCATGGATTTTTGGACAATCTTCGCTTTCACTTGTTTGATTGCCCTTTACAACGTTTATTGTTAGTTTTGAAACCGTAGCTTTAGATTTAGGGGAAGGTGTATCTTGAACGGTTATCTTTTTTAATTCCTTTTCAATTCTTGCTTGAAGATTTCCTTCTCTTACACTAGTTGCAATATTTGCAGGGATAGTGTAAGGTTTGAAAATTGGCTGTGTATTGGTGGAACTAGATAAGATTGTCTTACTGGCTTTACTAGTAACTGATTTTTTCAAAATATGTTCTCCAAGAATTTGAAGATAGGAATTTGTATAATTATTTTGTTCAATGATATTTTTAATATCACTCGAACTTATCTCAGGTTTTGAATCCTTAATTTTGAAAGGAGAAGCCATAACAGTAACTTCACCAATTTTTGTACCAGGAACCTGGTATGATTGTTTTGGGGGAAGCTCAGATTCAATTTTTTCTTCATTTTTCAAAATCCAAGAAGCATTAACTCCCTCAAATGGTTCAAAAGGATAATCCTTTATATTCTCATCTTTCACATAGGCGTCAAACCAGAGAAAGAAAGGAATATGAAGTTTATACCTTTCAAGCATTTTGTAAAACTTTTCTTGAATTGGTTTTCGCAATTTTTCAGTTTTATATTTTTGGAAAAACCATTTTCATCTTTCAGAATTTTCATTAGAATAGAAATCTTTTCTTAAGAGTTCCTTATCTAATTCAAACTGTTGCTCAATCACATTCATGTCAGAGTATGTTGGAGATTGGCAAGTTTGGGTTTCATCTTCAGTATTTTGGTCTAAATTTTGGTAGACAGGTTTGACAACGCTGGCTGACTCACTAAGACCTTGCATTACTAAAGGTGAAACAATTTGATCTTTGATAGAAGAGCTACAAGAATGTCTAGAAGGTTGTTCTAGAGCGGTCCTAAAGCTTTCTGCGATTGATGGAGTTCTAGAAGCACAAGAGACAAATCTTTTGGACCTATCAAATGTGATTCTAACATCTCCATTAATATTTTGGAACAATATTATAAGAATTATTCACAGGTTTTGGTATGACAGGAGCAATTTTAGTCATTTCCCAGTCATCTGGAAGAGTGATGTCTTCCCATTTTATTGGTTTTGGAATATTAACCAATAGCATCTGTTAGAAATAGACATGTTTCTGTTCCTTGAGGAAACATTTTAACATTTAAAGTTGACGAATTCATAACTTTGTACTGGACCCTGTAAACCAGAGCTACAGGTGAAACTCCAGGTTTCATTTGGAATCCGTTCAATTTCAAACTTAATTTTAAACATTCAATAACAGGATCATCATGCAATGAAGCTGTTAAATTTGGGAAGCAGTTGAAGTAGATTGGGCCTTCATTAAGTCCTGCTTCAACCATTCCAAAAATCGATCTTGAAAATATTTCATGTCTACCATCTCTAACACATACTAATATTGAGACATCAAGACCAGCTTTTACCAAGGGAATGACAGCTACTTGAACACATCCGATATGTATAAATTTGAATTTCTTTTGGTGTTTTAAGATTGAGTTTTCTGATAAAATGCACATATCATTTGGTTCTTCTTTTAGAGGAATAGTTTCTTCAACTGTTCTAATTATGTAATCAGAAACTTTGAAAAACTTTTGATCCTCTGGTTTGTATAAATCATTTTGGTTAATGACTGGAATGGTCCAATCACTAAATTTTTGGTTAATATCTTCAAAATGGATTTCATTGTTGAAAATATTATTTTGGAGGGAAGATTTCCCAAAACTTTTGTTGGTTATCAAACCAGATGGTTGCACAGAAGAAGAAGGAGCAGAAGAAGATGAAGAAGAGCGAGAGGAACGAGAGGAGTTGGAGCGAAAAGAGCTAGATTTGAACAGGAAAGCCATAATTATCTTTACTACTGATACCATTACCTTCCAGTTGGTACAAATATGCTAGATCTGATGAAGTTTCTGGGCTACTTATGGAGTTATTATAAATATTTCTTTATATGTTCCTATAAAGATAAAAATCTGCAAATATTATTATCACTTAGCCAATGCCTAAAACGTTGAATCCTAATATCATATGAACATTCGAACAATAGGCGTCTGGACTTATCTGCCCTATCCGTCGGGACTTACTGCCATAGCCCTAGGTAGAACGGACGAAGTTCATATGCTATCATTGATAAACTAACTTGCATGCTATCAGATAATAATAATATTAAACAGAGACTTAGCTTTATATTAACATGTTTCTGATATGGAAGATCAACCTAAGTTGCGACCACAGAGCATACTTTTCTAGAAATATTCATAAAAACTTCATAAATTTTCCAGAACTTCAAAACATCTAATACATCCCTACTTCCCCTTCTGGCTCTGATACCACCCAAGAGGGTCACATTTTTAAGACCAGTTATATATGAAACCGATTTTAAGACCGGTTATATATGAAACCGGTCTTAAAATTTTAATTTTAAGACTGGTTATATGCGTAACCGGTCTTAAAATAAATTTTAAGATCGGTTATTTTTATAACCGGTCTTAAAAGTGTTATATATATATATATATATATATTTTTAATTGTGTGTGATTAGGTTAGTTATCAAAATGCATCCTATAATTGCTACCTCTAATGTCATACTTATTAAGTACCATATGGTGTTCAGTTTGTTTCTACTTACCATATCCTTTTCCTTTAACCTTCCATTTACCATTTCCTTTTGTTTTAACCTTCTCATTGAATTGGAAAATTGTAATATGTCATATATCCTCATGTATAATGTTTTGTTTAAAACCATCATATATATATATATATATGCATAAATGAATTCAACCATGTCATATCATGCAACCAACAAATCAATTCATCAAAATATACAAAAACCATGTTATAATCAACAAACATGTCAAATCATGCAACCAATAATATTTGCAACCAACCAACATGTCAATTCATTAATATATATAAAAAAATTCTTCAGTTTTACAAGAACTCACTGTTGTAAAAGTTCATAAATGAATTCAGCACAACAATTACGAATATGCTCATTATCTTCTTCTGGAAAAGGGTCAGCAAGTCCAAACATTTGAAATATCAAAACCAGACAAAGCATTAACTTCACTTAAAAAATATAAAAGTAATAAAATTTTTTTGAAATATATATACATTTACCTTTTCAGTAAGTTCTGTTGTGCCTAGGGTAGTAATATTATACATGTGCCTCAGAATATACAACCCACACAAGTTGGACCCTGGTGGTTGTCTACGGGTCTAAAAAATAATATGATATCATTAAAACAAGTACAAAATTAAAGCATGGCTTATTATTGAATACATTTTTAAAACAAACCAATATGTAACTAACCTTTGGTAAGATCCATGTAGGGTCTTTTACCTCAAGCATAGGCCTACCACAAGCAATGTGTTGGAATGTCCACATAACCCTATATCATCAAAATCACAAAGGTTACTTATTTCACACAAATGCCATAAATTTTGCACACGAAAGGTAATTAACAATGCAAAAAAATGTACACGTTCAAGCTCTTCTTTAATTCACTAGTTGGCTTGCTGAGGTGGATGGAGCATAAGAGGATGATAGAATAACTCTTCTTGCGTAAAATAGCCAATTGCCAATGATCACTGAAAAAAGGGAACACTTTTAAACAAATATAAAACATTATGTATATTATGAAATATAAATTTGTTTCTTACCCATGCAAATATAGAGCTAAGAACACTCAATTGAGGTTTCACTAAGCCTGTGTGATAAGTATGTGTGTATGATAGAAGCAGTGGTCCCTTTATCGTAAAGTTGAACTGGGCATATGAGTCCAAATTTATTGGTTTTGTTAGAGTCAACCAACCTACGATGTATGCACCTACAATAATTCAAGTAGGCACATTAAATCAAAGTTTAAAGGCGTAATTTGTAAAATATTAACTTCTAATTTGAGAAGATACTTACATCAAAAAGAGTTGGACAATTGAAATTATAAGCTGTTGTAGAGGAGATACTAGGGACATTAAATCATCCCTCTCAAGATAGCATTGCGCCCCTGACTTGCCAACAGCTGACTCAGTAGACCAATCTCTTGTTGCAAAGGATGTATCATATGCCATCAGAATCACTTACTGTATGACATTCAATGGAGGCCGTGAAACATCTTGAGTGGAGGGGGGTGGAGGTGGAGGTGGCGGGGATTCCTCAACTCGATCAGAAACAAGGTTCTTTAGCCATAAGATGAAAGAGTTAATGACATCGCCCACAACCTTGAAGTCATTAACAGGGATAGGGAGAGGTGCATCTACAATGATCACCTCTTCAACTGCCACTCTGACTTGATCATTCTTTATTTCTTGGTGATGGACAGTTGGTCCCAAGTTGTGCACACTCCCCTGTACAACCAATCGTCTCAAAGGATCCTCCACAAACAAGTCATAAGGCTCACCAATTTCTTTTCTAGGACCCTTTGATGGCTGACCAATGCAATTCCCTTTAGTGCTTTGTTTAGGGTTTAAGGAATGAGCTTGGGGAGTACTGGTATCTACTTGTCTTGTGCTCGTTATGATCATCCATTCCTCCTTCATCTTGCTGAACCTTTTTTCAAATCGTGCATCAAATGATGCTTTTGCCTCGGCCCTAGCTTCCGCCCTTACAGTGGCCAATATACGCTTCATCTCATCCCTAGTCACCATACTACTTGAGGAACGGTGTTGGGGTGCTTCAAAGTAATCCCTTATGCCTACCCCTCATCCAATCCCCCTGACATGGTTGGAATGCTCAAGTTTTCTTGTAGTACGGTCAGGATGTCATTCCTCCCATCCGACCTAAACAATCCCTCGGCTTGTTTTTTTTAAAGCTCCTCCTATAAGACACAGATGACAAATGTTAGTAATGAAATTTGTTTACTAAATAATTAATAACAACAAGTTAACAACAATACTTACAATTTTCTCACCGACTATACGAGATTGTTCACTCGTATAAGACCCGCATCTCTTTTGGTGAGCAAACAACCACTTCTCTTCACGACGTATCAGAGATGGCAGAGAAAGAAGAACAGAAGGATCAGATTGAGCTGTTTCTTCTAATCTCTTCCGTTTGACCACCAACAAGTCTTTTTTGACCTTTGCATAACCCCCACGAGTCATTGTATGGTGGCAATCATTCTTTCTACCATTCTCTTGGGCCTTTTTCCTTTTTTCCTGCAAATAAGAAATCAAAATTAAGTCATTGTAAATCAATAAAAACAATTCATAATTCATAAGTAAATCAAATGCAAAATAAGTCAACTCACTAACGCTTCTGGTGTAGTCCGAAGCAGTCTAAATTCTTGCCAAGTCTATTCGTCAATAAAAGAATACTGATCGCACGGATTAGGACGAGCTTGACCTTCTTCCACCTCGATATACTACAGTCTAATTATTTTTAAGATCGGTTTTAAATATAACCGGTCTTAAAAGTGTTTTTAAGACCGGTTATAAATATAATCGATCTTAATATTTCATCATAATTATAAAAATACCACCGGTCATATTTTTAAGACCTTATCCAATATAACCATCTAAATGTTTTGGTCTAAAAACCCTTTTCTGTTCTAGTGAGAGATTTTCCCCATATTTTATAATATTAAATTAACATGGGATTTCCAATTTAACATGGTGGGGGAATTTAGTGCATGTTTGGGTTAGCGGCGGAGGAGGAGATTTTTTTTTTCAGATGGGCTTTTGGAAAAGTTAGATAGAAAAAAAGTTAGATTTTAGATGTGATTTGTGTTTGGATTGGCGGTGACAGAAGTGACTTTTTTTCTAACCTGAAACCTGTTTGGATTAGCGTTTGAAAAGCCCGTTTAGATGGAAAATGACTGAAAAGGGCATAAATTTTATTGAATACTATATATATATATGTTAGTTGTATATATTGTGATAATTGAAATGAAAAAATTTTAAAAAAATTGATAAAATAAACAAAGGTGCAATTATTATGAAAAAAAATACACGAAAGTATTTAATTAAAAAAGGATAAATTTATATTTAAATTAGAATGCATACATGAAATGTCTCATTATTGGATCATCTACCCCTAACAAGTTGGTCTCTGATTGTGTCACGCACATGATTCATTTGTGTTGAAGATAATCTATGGATAGTAGATGTGGATGTGACATCAATCGGATCATTAGTATGTTGACCAGGTATATTTCCTCATTCAGCTTCTTGAAAATCCATGTCTGTTTGGGAATTTCTCCGGATAAGATTATGTATAGCCATTGTCGTACAAACTATGTGGACTTGTGTTTCAAAGCTATATGATTTCATTTCCCCCAAAAGTTGAAACCTATTCTTCTAGACTCCAAACGTCCTTTCTATATTTGTCCGCAAACTTGAATGATAATAATTTAACATCTCGTTTAGATTTGCAAATCCCTCCCGCCTGAAGTCTGGAATATGATAACACTCACGTCTATATGGACCAAGATATCCAATTGGTGTTGGATAGCCAGCATCGACCAAATAATATTTTCTTGAGTAATACACCAAAAATGTCTTTTACACTGTACAATTATAGCAAATGTGAGGAAAGAAAAAACTACAACACAATGTAAGAGCAGGTGAGCAATAGATACCTTGAGGTGGATGGGGGAAATTCATAGATGGAGTTGAGATTGCAGTTTGAAACACACGAGCATCATGTACAGTTCCCTCCCAGCCTACCAACACAAAAGTGAAGCACATATCCCAATCACATACGGCCATGATATTTTGAGTTGGATATCCCTTTCTCCCGATAAATCTCTCTTGCTCTGACTGATTTACCACACACCGGATGTGAGTTCCATCAATTGCTCCTATTGCATCCTTGAAGTATGGGTAATATCGCCGATCGTTCAAGATTTTTGGGTGACAATGACTAAACTTGGGATCAACCGGTTTGATAAGTTCTATCGATAGATTCACACAAGCGTGTAATACCATGTGGAAGATTCTACTGACAGTTTCTCCTAAACGTTGAAATCTGTCCTGTAGGATTCTATTTCCTTGGGCATGTCCAACAGTATATAAGAACATGGCAACCATTTCTTCAATTCCAAGGTTCCTAGTCTTCCTTAACCCATATTCTACCAATTTAGAGCATAAGAGATAGAAGACATGCTTTCCAACTCAGAAATTTTTAGGACAAACTCGATCATGGCCTTCCAGTACCTCTTGCACCCACTTTGCACCGGTTTGCTTACTAGTTCTGCGTGGCTCTTTGCAAACATATGGCACGAGATATTGAGCCATCAAGACAGCCACCTGTTCATACTCCCTCATCTCTTCATCTATAAGGGATATGAGTTGGGACCTGTGAGTTGCACGAGATGATCCTACTTTCGTTGTTTCTTCCGAAATATCATGACCACTCGAACTTGCCGTAGACAATGTAATCTGTTTGATTACCAAGATTTATGAAATCAAGTATAATGACAAATTGTTCAAGTAAATTGACATCATGTAGAAAAAGTTGATAACATTCATAACTGGCATAATAATAATAATAACAACCGGTCCTCTAACAACAGTAAGTTTTAGCAAAACATATCACATAACCAAGTTTGGAAAAGTAAGGTCAGAATCTACCATAACATATATTAGGACAAACATATCACTACAATTACACATAACCAAGTTTGCAAAAGTGACATAAAATATGGTTCAGTGATTCGAGGCAAACTGAAGATATGGGCTATTATAAGCGTGGTGCCATAGCCACATTATCAAGGTAGGTTTATCTCCTTGCAAGCCACGAAACATGTTGCATCCAATCTGATGCATCATCATGTTAGAACATCGAAAACAGAAGTCTTTGTCCTCAACAACCTCAGGAATGGTCAGTAAGTCAGCCACGACGTCAGTCACGTTATCATCATTCATGAACAGCTTGTTTAGGGAATCTACCCTATTCTCAGATGCCATAGCTATCTTACTAACCGCATCTGCTATAACCCTCGAGGTTGCTTTTTTATTCTTTTTTTCTTTGTCAGACCCTTCAACCCTCTTTCTCTTTCCACTTCCGTCCGAAGCATGTGCTGTGGTTGTTTGAGTGTTTGTTGTCAAGATGATTCCTTCCAAATCCTCTGTCACTCCCACACTACCTCCAGTAGTAGGACGTACAACATCTTCCTCACTATCTCCTGATCCTTCTTCTAAGTCCATTGTAGGTCGGTAAACATCATCTTCGTCGTCAACTACTGGCATTTGTTGTCCAAAAGCCGGTGTGAACATAGTGGAGCCCGATGCAATAACGTCCTTAAAAAGGATGTCCAATTCTTTCGCGAATATAAGGCCTTTATACCTATACTTTGCGTAGTCTCTATTCTCCTATACGTATTCAAGTAACCAAAATGAATGCATTATCTTTACTAATAATAATAACAACAACAAAAATACTAATACTAATAATAATAATCACAACAACAACACTTTTGTACCTGTATTTTCCTCTCCCACCACTCATCTTTTGCAATCACCATATGCCTTGCAGGGTTATATTGAATGCCAATCTCTTTTGAGAACAGCTTGTCCCACACCTTCCATTCTTTCTTCAAGCTATATCACCGATTTTTTAGTTGTTTCTTGTCATACGACTTTCTTATTTTTTCATTAAATTCAAAGAAAATATTCTTCCACCCATCCTTCGTGAAGGATGACCCAAGACGTTTTTTCTTGTATATTTGGTCAATGCAAAGTTCGATGAAAATTACAGTAGAACTTACATCCCATGAAGCTTTATCTTTACCCTTGTTCATATTTCTATGTAATCAATTAACCAGAAAAGAAAAAACAAATGTCCCAAGTTAAATTAATCAAAAAATTCTGCACAAAATGGCAATGCATAATTCACACACACACACAACAATCCATAATCCCAAACAAAATGAAATGAAGAACAATTATAATCCCATACATTAATTATGAACAAAAGCTAGCCACATCCAATCCAATGATTCAAGTTTTCATTTTCAAACAATTGTTAGCAAAATTCCTTTCTTTTCTATTGGCATGTCCTTTAGATCTATAGATATATTAATATTTTCCTCTTTTAAACAATAATTATTAAACCACGCTGTGTGTACGCATTATTTAGAAAAGCCAATAGATATGCAAACTAGCTTGCTCACTAATCAAATCAAGATAGCTTGAATAGAGTCATTGATGATCCCCTTACAGGATAAAAAAAATAGTATGGTATGGCATGCTTTTTGTTAATTGTAATAAATATAAAAAACCAAATGATTTATTACCAAAACAAAAAAATACGATTTTATCTTTCATAACCGAATCTTCTTTTTTCAAAACCCTTATTGCAATTATTTTTGGCACAAGAGGAACACGTTTACATGTATAGCCATTTCTGTCAAAGCAAAAGAAACCAATGAAGACTACTGAGTTTGATCAAAGCAAAAGAAACCAATGTATAGCCATTTCTATCAAAGCAAGTCGTTTTATATTATGGTCATATATAGATTAAACAAAGACTACTGAGTTTGATCACAATTGGACACAACAATCATCCAGAAACTGAACACAATCAGTGAAGAGAACTTGGAAATACAAAGCTGACAAAATCAAATGAATGAGGATTGTCTACTCGGTTATATTCCTTCTTCCTATACAATCGAAATTGTTATATATCGATCCAATTTAGTTTCTTCCATCATCATACACACACAGATCAGCATAAACTCACGCAGGGGTTGAAACTTTCATAACTAAAGGGACCGAAACACCATGGTCACTGATCTAAAAGGAAGTGCTCTTCAAGCAAAAATAAACAGGGGAAGAACAACAGTCTGGAATATCGACATTTGGAACACATAGATTGTAACCCCCTCATGGTAATCACATCCGGATTTCAAAATTTAAGCGAAATAGAGACCAATAAAATGAAATCAACAATTTATAATCCCTCAACTCGGGATGATGTATTTCAAAATCAATTCAAAACATAATAATTCCGGGTCTCACATTCACATGCGGATATAACTACTTGAGAAATCAAATCACATAAGAAATATCAGAGTGCGGAAACTAAAATCCCGGCAAATCCCCGGGTTACGCTATATATATATATCGAATGGGTTTACTATTTTCCCAAATGGGGATTACAAGTCAAAAATTCACTATGAACAATTTATATACAGTAATCCCAAATCTACAATAGATAACCAACAATCCCAAAATCCTGAATGTCCCTAAGAGATCCTAACCACTCCGGGTTGGTCGCTTTTCCTTCGAGCCACTTGCCCTGTCTGAAAAGGTTAGTCATATGGAAAGAGTGAGATTCTAAAGAATCCCAGTAGCAACAAGACACTCATACTATATATAAACATAAAGCATGTATGTTCATCATGTTCAGAAGCTTCACAATGATCTCTGGCTTGCGCCACATACGACAGCACTCACGGCTGTAATCACAATGCACTACGCCCACTTTCGTGGTGAACACTATGCCAGCTTTCGCTGTAATCACTATGTACAACGCCCGCTTTCACGGTGAACACTATGTAGCAGCAACACGAAGTACAAAGCACCACAAAGCATCTCAAATCATCTCAATGCACAAGGTATCACAAGGCAACAACAGCAGCATCCACACAATGAATGACAGACAAACATACAATACATTTACACAAAGTATAAGAGAGGAGTCGCTACCTGTATCTTTCCTGACAATCTTTGGCACAGTGGGCTCACGCGTTCGGCAGATATCAAATCCTATACCAAATTAGGGACAATTGATCAATCTCTTTTCCAATTACTTATATCCATAATAAACTAAGTTGGTTATCATTTAGGACTCTTAAGAGGCCACAAATGTCTCTAATGAAAGCCCTAAAAGGTTGGGAAACAAAAGGTTGAAGGTCACTTTTCAAAAACACAAAGTGCTGGAACACAGGGGTGGGCCGCGGCGCAAATATGGTCAGAAGGCCGTGGGCTGCGGCCCGCCACTCATGGGCCGCGGCCCAGAAATTTCTTGACTCTGGGCTGAACTTCCAAAATTCATAACTAATCCTAGAAAAATCGAAACGGAGTGATTCCAAAGCCAAATGAAAGGTATATAAGTCCTCTTTCAAGGAAAAATATAGCCCATCACTGGAAATCACTACAAAAATACAGAATTATCAAAAACTACACACTACTCCAAAACAGAGTTCTGTTTCAATCCCAAACTTTAGACAACCATATCTCACAGAATACTCAACGAAATGACACAAAATATATGTCCATTTTGAAGCTTGGGATGTGAACTTTAAGGCTGAAAATTTTCAGAATTTTCCAATACCATTTGGTCATTCAAAACGCTCATACAAAATTACTGCACAAAACAGAGCTCAAACCAAACAGATTTCCAACTCTTCCCAAGTGATCCAAATGAATCCAAAATCAACAACCAAGCTTATTCCCATACAATTTTCCATAAAGGACGCAATGGCAACCTCTAAAACATCCCAAAACCAATCTAACCACAATCAAACACTATGGTCTCTATGATTCACACAATGACCAAATCCCAATCAACACAATTCCAAACTTCAAAACTATCTCCAATACTCAAATATCATCATAATGAACCATTTCCAACATCAAACACAATGAAACTCATATATTCAAAAATGGACATAAGTTAGGGCAATTTTCCAGATTTTTATAAACTTATCCAAAAATCATAAATAATATATCAAAATGCTCAAAATGCCTACCTCTTCTCTTTGCCAAATTCAGAATCTTGATTCTCACACTTTCATATTTCTCCAACTCACAAATCAACACCTTTCAAGATTCTACAACCACCACAATGTAGCTCTCAATGAGATACACACCTTTAGAGAAGAGGTTTTGAGCAACGGAGGAGCATTACTTACTCAAAATCCAAGCTTTTCTTTCTCTCTCCAAGCTTAAGGTCACTGAAAATGGAGGAATGGGAGAGAGAATAAGATAGATGGAAGAGATGATGATGATGATAAACTTTTCTCTTCCCTTCCCTAGCACACAACCGAACAAAAGAGAGGAGAAAGAGAAAAGTGCTATTTTGTCTTCATGTGCCTCATCCAAAGGCCTCCACTATGCCACATGTCACCTTCTCATCCACTTCCACTATGAGCTCACATAGACACAAAGTATAGGATTCCGACCCATCAGAAATGAATCTCAACCCTTGATCTTAAATACCACATGTATGCACACCAAATTCATATCATATTTCTCTCAAAATATTTAATTACATAATTTTATAATCAATCTCAATGCCATTAGCCCTTAATCGAAAATCGGGGTGTTACACAGATCATCACCATGAAAATTAACGTTCTAATTTTTCATCATCATACACACAGAGATCAGCTATCACGAACGCAAGCGAAGAAAATTTCACAACCAAAGGGACCGAAACATCATGGCCACTAATCTGAAAGGAAGTGCTCTTCAAGAAAATAAATAGGGGAAGAACAACAGTCTGGAATATCTACATTGCGAACACACAGATCATCACCATAAAAATTAACATTCTGATTTTTCATCATTATACACACACAGACCAGCTATCACGAACGCAGGGCAAGAAAATTTCACAACCAAAGCCACTGAAAACCATGCCAACAGATGTCAACTCCAACATTCGACAACTCACCTATGAACGGATGCCAAAGATCACAGCAGGGGAGAACAAAGCACGGCTGAGAGATCCGGCCACCACACGAGCTCCGGCCACCACGAATGCCAACGGCTACCAACAGATCGGCCCAATGAAGTTGATGGAGAAGCAAGTGGAGCCACACCTGACAGCCGACAACAGGGCCAACTCAGAATGACGACTGATCAAGGGGGATTCATCGACCGTTGGGAGCTTCGTCGGACCTCTGACGACGCCACACTCGACGGTCCTGATTCGGCACTTGCATACAAGGATGAAGAAGGGAGAGGCCAAAGAAGGAAGACCTCCAAGCTTCGACCAAGCCACCGACGGCATCTTCGAAAATGGAAGATCCGATGACTCCTACCTCTCAACACCGTTCACCGTGCTTTCAAGAAGGAAGAAAAGAAATGAGCTCTCGGACCTGTAACTACAACTTGAGAGAAAATTGGTTTCGGGGAGGAACTTATGGGAATTAATTGGGGGAAGAGAATGATTTTGATTAGGCAATAATTGCCCCAACGGTCACCACTGACACTCTCAATGCTCCTCTATCTAGCTTCAGTCCCAAAGCAGCTTCCACCATTGAAGCCGAGTGAAGGTGGACGCTCTCCCAATCACACTCCCATTGGCCAAATGGGAACAGACCCTTAATAATGGGGAATATTATTAAGACACAGAAGCAGAAGCAGAAGTTAGAATTATTGGCAGTCTATGGGACCCACGGCGGGGTGATTGCAGCGCCCGCAAGGACGAACCCGTCAGACAACATGTGTGATGTCCTTGCAAGCCAAGTTGGAAAAGCCCATATCCAAGTAGCTAGGCTGGCATTCAACCAACCAGAGACCTCCCCCCCCCCCTTTTAAATTTCTTTTAACAATATGTGTGTGTTCTAAAATTTTGAAGTTAAATTACAGAATTTTATACATTAAGTTTAAATTATTTCTACATCTTCATAGAATTATATAATTAGATTAACTCCTAAACTCACAATAATAAACATATAATCTATTTTTCATAATTATTCTAAAAAATGATAAATCAACGAAGAGAATGAGAAATCGAACTTGGAATCAAATTCTTAACATATAAAACAATGCTATGCTTAAATTAACTGCAAAACAATAAATTCTTTTTATTAAAACAAAAATAAAAATTGTTTCTTTAAAAAGCAAACCATATTACTCACATTATTGTTTCGCAAACCATAGCCCGAGAGTGCCTAGCACAAGGCAAAAATGCTGCCCTCAAAATAAGCTTCTGTTTTACCAAGTGAGCTGGTAAGTTCGGCCTATGGGCTTAACCCATATTACTAACCTTAATTCTGGAGGACTTCAGTTAGATATCCAAAAAAAAATGATTTTTTTTTTAAATTGCAAATTATGTTGAACTATATGCATAGAAGTTTCAAAATAGTTAAACAGTGAAGCAACTCTTGCTTCATGCGCATTAAGCTTTATACAAGAAACATAAAACGATAACTATATGTGGAAAATATCTTCAAACATAAATCATAGTTAATCACATCGTATCACTTTTAATCATCAATTCCACTTATAAAAGTCATGATCATCACCTAAAATCACATTCATGCACAGCTAATCCAAATAGCCACTAATTAGGGTTACATAATAAAATGGTATTCTTTTATATGTCGTCTTTTTTTTTTTTTTTGGGGTTCCTTTTGCATGCTATATATAAATTAATCAGCAATGAGAATGATGAGATGTTAAATTGCTTGGTAATATTGGCACATATGAAATTAAAAAACGTGCAGGTCAGTGTATTATCAACAGTGCAAAACAAAGGAAAAGTTGTAAGGAGGAGAGGACGTGCCTGAGGGGAAGTTTGTGATAGCTTATTTTTGGGTAATAAGTTTTTATTATGTAAGTCGATATAAAATTTCTCTTATATACTTACGCCGTATACTGTAAATCTCGATTCATAAGTACTTATAAATAAAAAATAAGGTATCCTAAATAAGCAGAAGCTTTACCTTCATCACTCTTGCCTTCATTGAGGCCTCCAAGTAGTTGCTTCCTCCCCCACCACCCTCCCAAGTCCTAAGTCAACACTTCTCGAGTTTCTCATTCAGTACTAGTCACAGTGGACTGTGGAGTTGCTAATTGTTAATTATGAAGCGATATGAACCATTTTGATGAATTTAATTTGGGCGATTCAAGTTTAAGGTTTTAAGTTTGTGATTTTTTTAAATGATAAATTTGTTTTGTTTTAATAAATTACATTTATAATTTTATATTTATTTTTTTCTCCTCTGGTCCTATTTACAAAGTAGAGAGAAAAAAACTTATTGGTCCTATTTATAAGTCACATCATTAATTTTTCATATGAATGTATAATTTTACCTTTAACTTATTGTTGTGCTGGCTTTATTCTCTTACAATGCAATGTATATTAAATAGAGATAAAGTTGAAAAGTTATTAAATTTTAAGGTAAAGTTAATAAAGTTTAAAGTTCTTCCTAATATATGTGAAACATATTAAAAGTGACTTATAAATAGAGTTAAAGGAGTACTTTGCATCTATTAAATAAACACATTACTTAAAATATAAAAATAAAATTCTTTTCAATTTGGACGGTCTAAAATTAATTGCGGTCATGTTACAATAACTTTTTTGGTATAGTTTATGGGGTTCTCTCTCTTAGAAACAAGGGTATTTTTGAAACAAAGAAAGTTACATTTTTCACATATTGATTGTCTCTAACTAATTTTAACCAACTTTTTTATAGAACTAATTTTGGTTGTTTCTTATAAAAAGGGATGGTGGGATTATTTTCTTTTACTAAACAAGTGTTACATTTGTATAAAAAATAAGTGTTACATTTAGGAAAAATTACAATCATGTCCCAAATAACAGAATTAATGACATTCAAGTATATTGAAATCATCAAATTGGAGTGAAGTCTCAAAGGACATGGGTGCTATTAATTCCAAACAAGAAAAGGCAAGTTTGCCCCTCTTCATTTAAATTTCACTTGCTTAGACAGAGGTGAATGCAAATGATGAAGCTTTATGTCTTTATAACATCTGTTGTGAGATTTCAATACATGTCCCAAATATGGGCTCGATAGTTGTTAATGTTGCTCATATAGTTGTCAATAACAACTTTGTTCATCCCTTTTTGCTAGACAATATGAAAACTTTATATTTTGGTATGGAGCTTATTGAGTTTGGGTGTTTGGGCATAAAGGATGTATTTCTATGCAAAGATTGTAATTGTATGTTGTCTTTATGATTTATGTTGTTGTTTCATTGACTATGAGGGAGGGTTTAGACTTCTGCTTTGAGATTATGTTTTGTTTTTGTGTGCTTAGATAGGGATGAATAATGGAAAGAATGAGGCTTTATATGTTCATGACCCTCTGTTATATGATTTCAAAACTTGTTGTTAATACAATGCTCTAAAGTTGTTAATATTTCTAATGTAGTTGTCAATAACAACTTTGTTATGTAAGGCAAAATTGTCTTTTCTCATTTGGAATTAGTAACACCTAGGTCCTTAGGACTTCACTATAGTTTGAATGCTCAGATACACATCAGTTGCATTTTTGCTCTCCTTTTAAATGTTCTTGGGTATTTTTGCATCTCTAAAAAATATATGGTGTTGTACATACTTTTAGTAAAAGTTTATGGGTATTTTTGCATTTTAACCTTTTAATTTAAATGTATTTTAAATCCAAATAGTTGAAATTAAATCAATCAACATTCATAATTTATCATATTTAAAAAATAATTTTATATAAAATTCATATATAAAGCCATTGAGTATAATCAAATCGAAAAAGTTAGCACAAGTTTAATAATGAGTTAACACGATTTTATGTACTTAGAAATGTAAAAACAGTAAGCTCATGGTGTGAAACTTGTGATTTTAATCAAGTTTACAACTAGTAAGGGTTTAAGAATGACTTGACACGCTTTTGAAAGTTAATAACGTAAAAAGGGTACATTCAAATAATCAAC
Source organism: Inga leiocalycina (assembly GCA_963242795.1). NCBI lineage: Eukaryota > Viridiplantae > Streptophyta > Magnoliopsida > Fabales > Fabaceae > Inga > Inga leiocalycina. The sequence goes on from OY725322.1 coordinate 68,457,213, forward strand.
TCGTGAGTTTGACAACAATGATTCTATATATTTGATTGCTGGTTACACCTTTCATATTCATGTATTAATTGATCGGGTAATAATAATCATCAATTTTATTAATAATTACTGTACATCTCACAGGCAAATATTTTTTAGGTGGTTTGGCACTACTATAAAAGAGGAATTTAGTGGTGCCCCTTTTATGGCACTTCTTTAAAGAAGTGTCACAAAAAAAATTTTTCTTTTTAAAAAAATATTTAGAAGCTATGATACTCTATTATAAGTGTCATAACTAGTATTAGACTTCTGTGACACTTGACTAAACAAGTGTCATACAAGGCCTTGACCTTTTTTTTTTAAAAAAAATAAAGGCCTCGTATGACGCTTGCTTGATCTAGCACCATACAAGATGCCACACTATAGCTTGAATTTCAAGGCCACATGTCTTGAATATTCAAGAACAAGGCGCCTTAGAAGGCGCTTGCTGTGGCCCTTTCTTTTTTTTAATATTTTTTTTAAACAATTGAAGGGCCTGCCCTTCATTTAAAAAAAAACTTTTACGTGTACTAGGTAATATGTTCATCTTTATCTACTTTTGCTGAGGCTTATTTGAGTTGTTGTCCTTCATTATTATGTATCCAAGTTTTGTAAACTTGGCTATTATAGCATTTTGGTTAAATATCACCAAGAAAAAATGTTGGTATTTAAGTTTCCAAAAGTTGATTTTATTTCACTAGCTTATTGTGGGTTTGAAACTTAAGGTGTCCACACTATCTTTTAGCTAGTTTCTTTTCTTCCTTTGTTTTTCATGAAGATTGTGTTAGAACTGGCTGATACCCAAGAGGGGGTGAATTGGGTGTAAGATAAAAGTTAAGACCTTTGAAAATCTTTTTGCATCTTAGTGAAAAGCAATGATTATGAAAGTAATAAATCATAAATCAACGGTAAGTTATTTAAGTAATATATGCTGGAAATATAAGAGCTTAGGGAAGAGAATATGCAAACTATGATTTATCCTAGTTCGGTCCAATCCACGATGACCTACGTCCAGTCCCCAGGCTCCTCTTGATATTTTCAATCCACTATCTTCTTATTTAATCTGGGCAAAAGACAAGTCTCTTCAAACCCACAAGTTTAGCCAGACACTTGCGAAGCCTTTTATAAATCTCTCATCGAGTTACTCCCCCTTACACACCGTAAGGATACAATCTTGATGATGAATGATTACAATCACTCTTCTCTCTTAGAAGTGAATAAGATAAACACTGAAATACAATACAATAAAATCTCTCTCTAAGATAAATGATATAGAAGGTAGAAAAACAGAGAGTAATCGGGTTGAAGTGGATAATTCATAATTTTAGCATTTTGGCGTTGTTGCTTCGTGACTTATTGAATTTGAATGCTCTTTTATTTACAGCTGATGAAGATCGATGAATGTTGAGCTTTTCTTCTTCCCGTTGAGGCTTGCAAAATATGACCGTTGAACTAGTCGTTGTAAGCTTCTAACAAAAAGTGTTTTTTCCAATTTGTGTACTAATCGTTGTTTGATCACCTAGAAAATGGTTAATCATTAATATAATGAAGTGTTAGAGTGATTAGAAGTAAGAAGAATGAGTTACACAATCATTCCAATGATTTTCAGAAGTTATGAAGTGTTGCTCTGTTTTTCTAGAAAAGCATCACTGGATGGATCACTTGAGTGTTGTGCTAGTGATGCATCACTTGAGTGATTTAAATAGATCACTTGATGTATCACTCGAGTGCTTTGCTAGTGATATTATTTGACGCATCACTCGGGTGGTCACGTGAGTGATCTCAAGTCATCACTTGAGTGGTCTGCTCATTTTGAATTCAAATATGGAAAATGGCCTATCATCTGAAAGCTCTTTTCGTATACATTCCAATAAGACACTAATACAAAAAACACAAGCTGCAACACTTAATTTAAAGAATACTATGGTGCTTGGGAAGTGCTGTAACTTCCAGTGCCATTAAAACAAGCTACGACACTTCTTGAATATTATTTTTAAAAAAAAATCACTTCCTACGGTGCTTCTCCAGGGAAGCGCCGTAGGAAGTCAAAGCGCTGTAGGAAGTCTTTTATTTTTTTTAAAAAATAATTTTATAACTTCTTACGGCACTTCCCTTGAGAAGTGCTGTAGGAAGTCTTTTATTTTTTTAAAAAAAAATTTCATTATTATTTTATTTTCCTGATGAAAACCCCCATTTATAATCCATAATCTACAGCAATTTACAATACAATCCATTGCAAAATGAAAAAACATAGCACGTATGTTTTGCAATATTGTGTTTTCATGTATAATGCATAAAAGAACTTCAGCATTTAAGTTGTTTAAACTTGAGCCATATATGTTACTTCTACAGAGGATTAAACTAAGTATTATTATATTTGTAAGCTCAAAAATTAAAAAACTTACAATGTATAAGAAGTTCAAGAAGATAGAGTGTTGATACTTCAAATAAATACCTAAAAAAAAAATTATGAGCACACATATAAAATTCATGACAGATTTTAACTAAAAGAATACGTGAACCAAATGTTGAAAAAAGAAAAACACTTATGGGCTAGGGAGCTTCTGAAAGAGGCCAAGACAAGGAAAAAAAACACATGGAAGAGGAAACTTTTTATAGCAACGGAGTTATGGGAAATGGAAGATCTAGAGAGAAAGTGGGAAGACGAAAATGAAAACAAAAATGGCGAGTTATGGAAATTAAATTATAAAGTGGAAGAAGCTATGACGCTTTTTGTCAAAACACTGAAGCTTCTCAATTTTTTTTAAAAAAAAGCAGCCAATTTTTCAAAAAAAAAAACAGAAGCTACGGCACATGAAAACCAAACACTATACAAAATCCTTAAAATATCAAGGCTCGAATATTCAAGGCACCACGTGATGCCTTAAAAATTCAACGCACCAAGGTGCCTTGAACGGCGCTCTCCAAGAGAGAGCCGTTTGATGCCTTGAACTATCAAGGCGTGACCGATTATATAATTAGAGCGCATAGAGCGCCGGCTAAGGCCTAATATTTAGCCTTAGCTGGTGCTCTATTACATATCTACCCTCCTCCAATGCTTGATTATAGAGCGTCGACTAAGGCCAGTTTTAGCCAGCACTTTATAATCAAGCATCGGCTAAGGGCCAATTTTTTTTTTTTTTTTGGGAACTCAAAAATGAAACAGGTGATTTCTTTTATTACTTACTATAATATGAGATTCTAAATAATAATATCTTTTTGACTTATTCTCACCCTTATCTTGCACTTTATTTTTAAAAGCCGGATAAGGTTTTTTCGAATAAAAAAATGCTAAAAAATTAACCCAGCTGCGACGCTATTTTGAGAAGCTCCGTAGCTTGGGCTTTCATTTTATTTTTTAAAAAAATAAATGTTTTGTATGACGTTTGTCTAGGAAAGTGCCGCACAAGCCTAATACTAAGCTTTGACAATTATATTAGGAAGCGCCGTAGCTTTTGAACTTTTTTTTTTAAAAAAAACTATTATCTATGGCGCTTCTTTGAAGAAATGCCAAAAAAGGGGCACCGTTAAATTCCTTTTTTGTAGTAGTGAGAATCAGCTTCAAATTCATTGTATTTTGAAAGTTATGATCCAAATAGTGACTACTGTTGTGGATAGTACTTGAATTTTTGAGCGTCAACTTCTAGAAGGCATACCGCTTTGAATATAACTCAAAATTTGACAAATGATCTATCCGTAGAAAGATCTTTAAGTCTAGTTTCATATGAATTAAGTTTCATATCAATCAGATGTGTGTTTTGAGAGATATGTTCAAAATACCAAACCTATTATGGAATATATCGTTGATTTGAGTGTCATCTTCCAAAACTCATACCTCTTTATCTTACCTCCTTGGAACTTGATCTTGGTGTCTATGTAACGCAGTGTAAGTCTAGCTTTATATGAAATAAGTTTCAACTCAATCGAATGTGTGATTTGAGAGAGATGTTCAAAATACTGAACCTCTATTATACTAAACGAAAACAGAGCACTAGAATAGTGTATCACTAGCACATCACTCAAGTGATGCTGCCAGTGATGAGGGTCACTCGAGTGATCATCTCTAGAGGTGCTATAACTTTCATATAAGTCATTTTAGTTTCGAATTGACCCATTCCAACCTCCATTTGACCATAGAGACCTCTAATATTACTTCTAAGAGCTTGAATCTTGATATTCTCATTAAATCTTACAAGTTCTTTTTTCTTCAATCTCTTTTTGTCTTTTTTTATCATTCCAATTTGAGAACTTCTTCCTTTCTTTGACTCAATATAATGAAGGTTATTCTTTCATCACTCTTTCTTCTTGTTTTTCTTGTTGATGGTTATTCTCCACAATCTAACTCAATAAACTTTTTCTTTTCTCGACTTCTTCTTTTCATAGTTGATAACTTCAATATTCAGTATCTTCTTAATCTTTTCTTTAATCATTCACTATAATCCAACTTGATAGCTTCTTTATTTATTTTTTTATTATCTTCAACCTTTCTCTTTCTTTGCTTGACTAATCTACAAGATATTTCATATTAAATATAATAGTTAGTCAATGTAGGAGATAAGTATATTATGCAAACTTTTTACTTTTAATATTTGGCATCTATATTTAATATCTTCAAAACTGATCATATCTAACAGATTGAAATTTAGAATCATCTATTTACAAAGCTTCCCTTTGTTTTAAAAAACATCAAGGGAAGCAATGGCGCTTGCACTGCAAGTGTCAAAGCTTCCCTAGCTGCCATTTTTTTTTTAAAAAAAAAAAGGGAAGCAATGGCGCTTGCAGTCTTTCCTATGCCTTATATGGTGCTTGCTCACCAAAGCCATACAAGGATTTTAAAAAAAAAATTCACAAGTCCTCCATACAAGGCACTTTAAAATATTTCACAAGCCCACCATTATTGTCTCCTCGTGCACCTCCATCTCTCCATTTCCTAGAACTCGATTGGTCCGCCATCTCGTATCGCTTCAATCCCAATTTCAGTTGCAGTACAAAGCTTGGTCTCCCATGTATTTTTTTCCTTCTTGTCTCAGTCTCTTATAGAAGTTTCCTAGTTTGCAAGTCTTTTATTTTCATACAATAGCTTAAGGCCGTACGTTTTAAGTTTAATTGACAAGTGTTTAAGCTAATTAATTTTTAGTGATTTTAATTCGTTGTGTGCATGATTATTTATGTAGTATTATGAAGATCAACATTTTGCCCAATTAACTAACCAACAAGTGGATGAACTCATGGAGAAATGGTGTAAATATATGGTCAGATAATTAGCTAATATTTAGGTAGGTAAGTTGTTTCTTGCCTATTCTTATGTTGTTTATCCACTTAAAATTAGTTATACATTACAATTGTTGTAATTAAATACATTTACCAGATTTTATGAATTAGTTTTTTGTTTTGAGTTATTTCATTTTACTGTGGATTGTATTTATAAATTGCTGTGAATTTGGATGGTAAATACAAAGGGTTACTAAGAAAAAGAAATAATTACACAAAATTGTTTTAAAAAAAGACCTCTTATGACGCTTCCTTAGGAAGATTACACTTCCTATGGCGCTTCATTAGGAAGCGTCATAGGAGGCTATTAAAGGGAGAGAGAAAAAAAGAAACAAGCTATGACGCTTCTATAGATTTAAGAAGCACCATAGTATTTTCTTATGGCGCTGGAAGTTATGGCTCTTCCCAAAGTAATAATATTCTTAAAAATAAGCGCCACACATATTGTGTTTTTTTTAGTAATGTGTTATGTTTTACTTCACATTCACATTCACATGCAAGCAATATTTTCACTCATTGTTGATTTGCCGCGTCTTTCTACTCACTTAATCACTTGATTAACTTTAGCTCCTAAAATATATCAAAATATGACAAATGTTGTGCATGACATTTTTAACGAAATCGACAACTGAAAGGACACCTGAGTCATCATTACACATGTTCTAAAGAAATTTGTTTCCTTTTAGAAGATTCTCCATGTGATCCTTATTAAGATCATTTTATTCCTCACTAATTAGTAAATTTACATTTTGAATATATGATGTGAACAAAAAACATTCTAGCGCATCGCACGGGGAGCATATATCTAGTTTTAAACTAGAACATATGTCATCATCAATATTTTCAAAAGCTCCAACCTTCTTATCTTACTTTACAAATTTTAATATTTTAGTATCTTAATAAAAGTAGGGTATAGAAGAAAATAATATTCTAAATACAATTGTTTTAAAAAATTAATGATTAAATTAAATGTAAATAATATTTAAAAAAAGCATATGATGTATGTGCATGTTCGTGGCACATTCAAAAACACAAGTGTCCTTAGGAGATATTGGAAATCAGGAGGGGATCTCTAGAGTAAAGCTCAGTGTCATATGACCTTGGTTTGCCTCTGATCCTTGGTGCACACACAGACCTCGATACATTACCTTTTATAGGTAGGAAAAATATAACCGTTGTGCAAACGTAATAGCAATAAGGACGGCTTAATTAATGGCAATTATAATAACAATTTCAAAACAATGATTACTGGTTGTGTTTAATACCATTAAATCATTTCATTGTCATTAAAATCGTCTAATTAAAACACATTAAAGTTACAATGATCATCTTCCATATCAATAGTCAGTTTAAAGACTAATCTTCTTAACCCTGTTATAAGTCCAAACTCACATTTTAGTATATATTAGGGCATCTCCAATTTCGATGAGCAATATGAGACTTTTTCTTTTGTCATGCCCATACACGTTATTTACAGTATTACGTATTAAAATTCAAACTATTCAAATTAAATTGAAACTTTTTCTTAAATAATTACGTTAGAAGGGTTTCAATGCTACTTAATTACTTTTATTTTGTTTGCATCCGAACTAACTCCAGATCACTCATCGATTACTTTACGAGAGAATAACAGTACTATAACACTATATGTTGCTGTATTATAACGTACAATAACGAAAAGATGAAGTCCTTCTAAATATGATTAGAGATGATGATGAGTATTGAGATTTCATTTTCTAATCATGGACATTCACAATTTTAGTTATTAGGTTCATGAAAGCAAACCGCGAAGATCTCTCCAAATCCCACAAATTTAACCATACCAACTCCTATAAATTGCACTTCATTCCCTCACCAAATATTCTATCAAAGTGTGATTTTGTTTTAGCTTTTTGAAAGTTAGAGGATTTTTCCCTCTCCTTTTCCGGAAAGTGCTTTCAAAAAGCTAAAACAAACAAACCAATCAAAATAAAAAAGAAAAGATAAAACCCATCGTGATGGTGGCCAGCAAAATAGGGCGTGTTTCTTCAATAATTCCGGTGGCCGTTGTGGCGGTCCTCTTCACCGCCACGGTGGTGTTATGCAACGACAACGTGCCGATCCCAGCAGACAGAGGCCAATTGAACCAATGGTTCTCGCAGAACGTGCGGCCATTATCCGTCCGGAAGACAACTCTGGACCCCGCCCTGCTGGCCGCCGAAGCCTCTCCGAGGGTTATTACGGTCTCGAAGGTCGGAAAAGCCAACTTCAGGACGATAACTGACGCGATTAACAGCGTGCCGATGAATAACAAGCGACGAGTGATAATCAAAATCGCCGGCGGAGAATACAGAGAGAAGGTCACCATTGAGAGGACCAAGGATTTCATCACTCTCCTTGGTAATCCAACAAATAAGCCCAAGTTGATTTATAATGGAACCGCCAAACAATACGGCACGGTTGATAGTGCTACGTTCATTACCTACAGCAATTACTTCGTCGCTTCAAATATCATTTTCTCGGTTTGTACATATATACTTTCCCTTTGGGCCTTCATGTTTCTGCTCTTTAACTTTACAAACAGTTTAATTCATTTTTAGGGAATTGTACTAAATTGAATCTGAGTCTACCCTTGTTGTTCGGTGCATATAGGTTTTTAGTACAAAGCAAGGAATGCATATATTTGATTACTAAGTTTGTTTTGTTGTGTCACGAGAGTGCATGGATTACTAATTAGCATTATTTCTTAGTCGGGGGGTTATTTATCTCTTGGATACATATTTTTCATACTTATTCACTCTCCCTCTCGATGTAAGAGTATTTTTGGAAAACGAAATACATTTTTTCACATTTATTATTTTAATTCATTTTAACCAAATTTTTTGTCTACCTAATTAATTAGGTTATTCGTTTGTTATATATAGGACAGAGGAGGGAGTATTATCTAATGCATATGATATATCATATAGATATTTTATGTGTCCTACGTATGAATTTATCTGTAATTAATTATTAATTAATTGATTGAATCATGTTGATTTATTTCTAAAATTAACATGCATGACCTATTTTTATAGAAAAGTTTGTAATTTAAAATTTTAGAAGGACTGAATGTGTCTTATAACCTATTTCTACTTTTAATGAATGAATACAAGGCCTGCTTTTTCCCCCCATAACATGCATGCTATGTGTGAAGAGTAAGACAAACATGGGCGCACATAACTCCACACATGCTCTTTGTTATTACCTTATTCTTCGCCTTAAATGCATGGTGTGTTCTTGCGTTAATTTATATCTATAGAAATACACTTTATATATATTAGGTTACACATATAACACATTCAATAGATTTAGTTAATATCTATTTTATTGTATTTGACTTTTTCTTAAGAGATATTCCCATTTGTCTTTAAACTTAGAATATCAAGAAAGAAGTAGATAAGGAATTTGCAGAAATTAAAAAAAAAATAGTTAATTATTTATTTTTAAACAGAGACTTTTCATCGATTTTCTTGATTTGGTCAGAACAAATAGTGAGCCTTTAACTTGCATAAGCCATGCACAAAGAAGGGATAATTTCTCACTTTGCTTCCTAACTATTGACACAATTATATTGTAGAATTCGGCACCAATGCCGGACGGGCGAATGGAGGGAGCTCAGGCGGTGGCGGTCCGAGTGTCGGGCGATAAGTCGGCATTCTACAACTGTGTGTTTTTAGGGTTTCAGGACACACTGTGCGACGACAAGGGGAACCATTTGTTCAAGGACTGCATAATCCAAGGCACGGTGGACTTCATATTTGGGAGCGGCAAGTCGTTGTATTTGAACACGAAGCTCGTGGTGGTGGGGAAAGTCGGAGGCGTGATCGTGGCTCAGGCGAGAGAGACCAACGACGACACCATAGGGTACTCCTTTGTTCACTGCGACATAAGTGGCACGGCCAGTGGCTCCTTCTTGGGAAGAGCTTGGATGTCTCATGGCAAAGTTGTGTATTCTTATACTTCGATGAGTAACGTTATTACCCCTCAAGGCTGGAACATTAACAACCATCCAGATATGACTCAGTACGTACTATTTCTCCCTTGCTCTTCTAAGTGTGACATTGCACATACCGATTCATGAGAATGTGAGTAGATTTAATTAGCCTAGTATAGGTGGAATATAATGGTAGACCAGCTATATCATCACAAAATGAGTCGTTTGAGTTTGAATTTCACCTTATTAAAAACATAGAAATAACCTTAGATATATGGAGGCATCCTCGTAACAAATTAGTGTTTTGTTTGGATACCTGAAAGTAGGATTTAGAAAGAAAAAAAAGCATAGAATTGAGTTGAATCATAAATATAATATGTCAATCCACTTTGTCCCCTATATATATATATATATATATATTTTTAAAAAATATCCCCTATTGATTTAAGGAGTTTTGTATAAAGAGATAATTTTAATGCAAATGATTTAAAAGGTATTTCAAGGAAACCAATACACAATTTTGAAAAATACTTCTTCTCTTATTTAAGATAAGACATATTTACCTAATTTGATAAGATTAAAAAAGATAGTTAAATTAGTTAATATGACATATTTTTTCTAAAACACTCTAATCATCTTCCTTAATTCCTCCCATGTCTTTCTTACTTGATTATTGTTAAGAGGGCATCAATATAGGGTTAATTACTTAATTATGAAAAGATTGACAAATATGAGAAATAAGTCTTACATTTACGACTAAAATCAACTATCTAATTAGATCATACATTAAGGACGGGTGAGTACGTGGTTTAACCAATTTTCTTAATTTCCTCATATTAGTTAACTAAATCTTATAGTAAAAGACACAAGGAAGTGTATATTTGCATTACATGCATAAATACTCATAAACTTAATTTTAAGATTTTAAGTTAAGATGTAGCCGCAAAATTTCACAAATTGACTTCCTCCTGTTTGCTTGCTGTATATTAATTTAATTTTCTTCTATATATCTTTTGGGTGACACTAATCCTCTCTCCAATTCGCTGGTTACACAAATTTATGTAGGGATATTTTTTCTAATGTAATAATGTAAGTATGTAGCTCACAGCACATGCAATTTCACTTAATTCGTTGGCAAGAAAAAAAAATCACTTTTTATTGGCCAGCAAAATCAATTCACTTAATTCAAATATATATATATATATATATTTATATTTGAATGGTAAATTTTTTTTGGGATTGTTTATTCAATTTAACCAGACTTGTTATTTTCTCATATATTGAATGGAATTTGGAGAAATGAATCAGTTAATATTTCTTGTTATCTGTAACTAGTATTATTGCTTGCTATGAATTTTACTACATATATTAATTGACAAGTATAAAACAATAATAAGTGCAGGAGCGTATATTTTGGAGAGTACCGGAATAGTGGAAGTGGTGCAAATACCAAAGGACGTGCCCCATTCACAAAGTTACTAAATGCCAATGATGCTAAGCAATTCCTCACTCTTGGCTTCATTCAAGCTTCTAAGTGGCTGCTTCCTCCTCCTCAATATGTCTAATTAATTTTTATTTTCATGTTTTAGTATCATTGATTCCCAAAAAAAAGATCTAAGCACGGATATGAATTGACGATTGAAGAATTTATGAACAACATATACAATTGTTCATCAAGTGTTTTCCAGTCCTGTTCAAAAATGTAAGTGATGTCAAAAAACTAGATCACGCAATTAAAAAAATTTAGTAAAAATGAATTACGATCAATAAATATATAAAAAAATATAATGTCTAGAATAAAATTGGACCAGCGCCTAAAATAACTAATCACTCGAGTTAGTATTAATTAGGTATCAAGGTCAACGTACGAAACAATTTTGCCACAAACATATGCTTAAAATATAAGTGGACCGGCATATTTTTGCATGAATCTTAAAAATGAGGCAATATAATACAAGCTATAAGCACAAATATTTTAAAAGACAAAATATACAATGCCATATATGTTTTGTACTTGTACATAGATGCATATTCAACGAATTGCAAAGCTTTACACCCGTTTATATTGATTAAAAAATGTTACATTAAAATAAAACTTGTTTTAGTTTTTAGAGATAAAATAGAAACAAAGAGTTTCATGGTTGTTTGCACGTATAGTAACATAATACCTTTGCATTATTATTGTTATTGTTGTTTTTATTGTTATTATTGTTGTTTTATGAAAACCATATTACATGTATCTATATTTTTCGTCAATTTTTAATTTAGTATATATTTTTTTCCTCTTAATTAAATCATTAATTTTGATACAAAGTTATAAAACCTGGATTGATGGGTCATCCTGGAATCCAACGACCCGGCCATGTAACCAGTCTGGACAAGCCCCTAACTTGAAACTTTGGTGGCATGGGGTGACTTGATATCAACCCGAGAAACCCAACAAGTTGCCAGGTTGCTTGAGTTGCCTTTTTAAAAAAGTAACATTTTTTTTTTGGGGTATGAATTGAACATGGTAATATTTGTCGAAGTTAATGATAATTTTAGAGTTAATGACTATTAGTTTAGTGATTAAAGAATTGTAGGTAAGAATATTTTGTTATCGTTTATCTGTTAATTTGAAATTTTGCTAGGAATAATATTTAGTGAGTATTGATTTTAGTGTCATTGGATGATGGATTAATACTATAATACCAATATGTCAAAGAAATTATAAAGAATGTTGGATAAATATATGATTATTTTGTTAGTGATTCAAGATATTGGATTAATATTTAGTATGTGGATTATATGATGAGAATTTAAATTATTTTTCTGCTCTAGTTTTTTAGGTTGACTCTAAACTGACCCACTGACTTTTGACTCATTGTCTTAACCGGTTCAAAGGTCAATCCAAGTTTGATAGCATTGTTTGCTATGTTAGCTCTTGCAACTTTGCCCAGTCTAACAAAATAAAATTAAAGCATTTAATTAGAAGAGAACACATAGGCACCAAATTAAAAATTGATGGGAAGTATATATGGCTGCAGATGGGTTTTCCATATTTATTATGTATGTGGTTTGTTTCAACATATATACTCCTTTCAATCCTAAATGTATAGGAGCTAGATGTGGGATTTACTTTAGTCTTAGACCTAGCTAAAATCTTAATCCATTATTTCCCAAATTTATAATTTTTAATTCTATTGATTGTGTATATCAAATGAGGTTTTCATCAACGGGGATAGTGATTAATACGGTATTTTAGGAAAACAAACACAATTTTAATACAAATAACTAACATTACTAATGTTCTTAATATTTATAAATTAGTTACCTAGCTTATACATTTAAGACCGGATGACCAATGTGATTTTTTTGAGTACCCATGTAATACTCTCTTTATCTTTTTTTTTTTTTGAGATAAAGTTAAGTTTAGGTGATGAGTTGGGTTCTAAGGGCTTACAGGGCCACAGCATACCTTCGGGCTCAAAAATAATTTACAGAGATACTTACAAATCATCCATTAACAAGATTCTCACAATGTGGCGAACTAATGTTCAAACCCTCATTGGGAGATATACCCATATTTAGTGCTTGACAGTGTATCGAACAGGAAGATACCTATGCTTAGTAAAAACAAAAAAGACTAACTAACAAAATTCCCATATCAACGGTGATATTTGAACTCACAAACTTACAAGGTATGAGTTAATTTCTCTTTCAATGATTAATTTTTTGATTTTATCTTTGCCTGCTTATATACTGCTCTTGATGAAGGGTTTTCATGCCATTATGACATCAAGCATTGGATGTTTGGTTCAATTTTCAACAAGGTAATCAAACTTGGACCGATTACTAAACCGGTCGGGGTACTCGATCAAAGGTTAGTGGGTTAGGCCGGAAATCAAACTGGAGTTAACTGGGGCCAAATCGATGAGGAATTGAAGATTTTAAATTTATTAATATGAAATTCTAAAGAAAAAAGTTTAAAAAAATCATTTTTTTTTAAAAAAATTCCAGACTAGACCAGTCTACTGGCCGGTTGGCCGATTTCCAATCCAGGTTGTATTACTTGAATTTTCAACTCATGACCCAGCTCAATTTAGAATGGCTCGGTGCTTGGTTAGGCCATGATTAGCTTGAGGTATTTTTTATTTAAATTTTTTAGGAAAAATGGATTATTCACACTATCTAAGTTATTTACTAATAAACTGTCGGCTGAGGCGGTAAGCGGCTTTGTCTCATAAGGAGGAGAACACAAATTCGAATCCCAACAAATGCACTTATTGAGAGAGATGAGGAGCCCTTTGTATTATCTAGAAAGATAAAGTTGTTTAAAAATTAATGTTTGGATGAAAAGCTATTAACATTCTTTTAAATTGTTGATATAAATGCTAAAAATTTACGCATTATAATTTCATAATATCAAAAACAAATCACTTCACCTAAAAAAAACATTTCTTTAAAAATAATGTTGAGATGAAAAGTAACATTATTTATAATTATGTATTATTTTTTATAATTTTTAATTAAATTTAAAATTTTGGACAAAATCAAAATATTGAAATTATCAAATTTTTACAAAAAATGAAAAAAAAAAAGTATCGGAGCCTAAACCCTTTTCTGGTACAAATTAAATCGGAGCCTGATCCGTTCGGCCATTTTCCTTATTTCGGCTCAATTTAAATTTAAAATTTTGGACAAAATCAAAATATTGAAATTATCAAATTTTTACAAGAAATGAAACAAAAAAAGGGAGAGTTGTTAAAAAAGACCCAACTTAATTGTTAAATGGGATCTGGGAAGATATCTGCACACGGAGGGAAGATTTTTACACACATAGAGAAGACTTTTTGCACACGTATAGGGAAGAATATTACACACACAAAATATATTCTATATATAGGGAAAAATATTCTACACACCCTAAAGATATTTTATACGTGAAGATCTCATTTGACAAATATATTTTCAATGTGATATCTTTTTTACAATTTTCCTAAAAAAAAGTATCGAAGCCTGAACCCTTTTTTGGTACAAATTAAATCGGAGCCTGATCCTGTTCGGCCATTTTCCTTTTTTCGGCTCAACTTAGCCAATCTCGAAGTGAGCCTAGTGGGCCAAGTTCTCAGACTTAACCCGATTTGGTCCAAAAGGGTGCCAGGCAACGAAACCCGAATATTCTCAGACGGGCGTAGGGCTGGATTCGCTAGAAAAATAGAAAGCAGGTACCGAGTAACATTGTAAGTTTGTAACAATTCCAGGAGATCGAGGAAGAACCAGTAAAGGGTGTATACGTCGTCTTCTGTTGCATCTCATCTCGCACCACACCTGTCATGGCGTTGAACAATGGATTCAGATCTGCGGTGAGGCTTCTCAATTCTTCCGATACATTTGTTTCAAAGTCAGGTCAGTCGCGCGTATATAATTCCTTCTCTATTTGGGTGATGATAAACTGTTCAATGAGACTATGGATCTATCGTCAAATTTTGAGCTAATTTTTTTTATCTGCATTTTATGTTTACTTAGTCTTGCTATATGAAATGATGGTTCTTTTGTTTGCCGATATTCCTGTAGGAGTGGAATGACTTTTTTTTTTTTGGGGGTGAATTTACGTGGTTTTGATATGAGAAGAGGGTTAAGATCAGCGAATAATTACTTAGCTTCTCACATGATTGATTCAGAGTCTTTGGTTTTCTAGGGCGTTGGTTGTGGGCAAATCGCCTGAAGAACTATGAATGTTACTAATACAATTACGATTTGGCAGTTTTAAATCAAATTTTAATGAACAAAGACGTGGGTATTCGGGGCTCGTACTACACTGAAATGTAATTCTGGGGTATTCTGGCAGTTTTAAATTAAATTTTAATTCCCAGTTACCGTGCTTGATGTTAAGTTACATGATATCAAGACCAAAAATAAGGGACTGTCTACCACTCTAGATTCTAGAAAGTCTAAATGTGTTCACGTACCATGTCATTTTGGTTGGACGATTTTTATATAGATATTACAGTGACAATGTTTTTCTTTGGTGAAATGTATTACGGTGACAAATTTTGTTGAATATGAATGTTGATAAGCTTTGTCATTTGTACTCTGTAAGAAGACCCGTTCAAAAATTATTGTGACCTATCTTGGTTCTTTGTTAAGGAAGCATCAAGCATCATCCACATTCTTGAGGTTATGTAAGAGAAGTCTAACTGCCATTAGGTGTTGGTTTGAAAGATTTATCCGTTGCCGGCGATTTTGTTCAGGTAGAAATTTGTTGTAGTTCACTGTGAACTGATTGTATTAAAGAGTGCATAAATTCTTTGAACTTCGAAGAAAGGAAAACAATTTTTTTAGTGAATCGTAAAATAATCATGAGGATGTAGTGTTAAAAATTAATTGGGTGCTAGTGGGTGTGGGTTGTCTCAATTTTTGTGTATGGTATTCAAACCCATAAATTCTGCAATGCTGCTTTGGGTGATAACAAATGGTTTTAGCAAGGGTTATGTCAACTAATTGGCTTTATTGTTGTAGAAGTTTTGAAACATAATGGTTGGTTCCTGTTGGTGCCAGTCGTTTTAGTTCAAAGACATTTGGGCAAGGAAATGAATCTTATTTCTCAACGTTGACCTCCCAATGTAGTTGGGTTAATTTGCCTTTGGTTAGAAAGGAGAGCAAGAGGAAGGTTAACATTTTTGTTATGCCAGTATCAATTTTTTTGTTTGTGCCTGAGTAGGGTAGGGAGCATAGTGAATCCTGAGAGAAGGATTTTGAATCCCAGTAAATAATGTCTGATGAGGATAATAGCTTCGTCAGTTCTATCTTCTATGCTTGATTGGACAGATTTCAATTGGACGACCTAGACTGTAGTTTGCTTAATTGACAGAAGTGTGTGCAACTTGCTTATAATATATCTGGTGATGGTTGTGAATCTAGCAACAAGAGTGAGTGAAGTACAATGCAGGCTACTAATTAATTCTCGTACAAGTTTGAAATTAGAGCCATAAAAGCAGATAAGAATCATATTGTGCCATGGACGTAAGAATGCTTGGAATATAAACAGATGGCAAGATAAATTGCCAAAAGAAAATTGCTCTAGGTTGGATTGCTGGTTTTAAAAGTGGTAGATCCATTATATGAAGGAAGTGGCTCTCCTAGGACTTGAAAACTATATTTTAGATGAATTGCTGTGGCGACATATAGTGGGGTGTGGATCTTCATGTTCTAGGGCAATTGAATTATCATCTGAATTTGGGAAAAAATAATTTCTAGGAGTTGGAATTCATATTGAGCTAGCCTAATGCATTTAACTTGATATCATAATTGAATCCTGCGTTCTCCTAGGATTATTAAGGTTGAAAGCTTCCTGTTTGTTGATTCTTTTGCTGCTTTCTCATTCTTTGTGTTTACAAGGTTGCAATTTGACATTTTATCATCAGTTCTTCTATGATAGAACTGGCACCTGATCTCATTTCTGATGAAAGGAATTGCCATAGAGACCACTTATGGTTTGACCTTTAAAGTTTTAGCAAGCCATGTTTTCTTCAGTTTTAAAATTGGAAGAATGCCACCCCCCAAACACACACACAAAAAAACAACACGCGCGGAGATGGGATGATTTTTTTTCTTTTAAAAAGTATTATTGCTCATTCTGGCAAGTGTGAATAAAAAGAGAAAGCCATGTTGTGACAGTGAGCAGAGGTTTCCGTTCCACTGGGGTTAAGAGAATGGGAGGCGGACATGGGCATGGCGATGAGCCAGAATATCTGCATGCAAGACACATGTACAACTTGGATAAAATGAAGAATCGCCCCTTGAAGATGTCCCTTGCTGTGTTCAGTGTCTTCAGCATAGGTGTCGCTGTTCCTGTCTACGCAGTCATTTTCCAGCAAACGAAGACAGCTTCTGGCTAGCTCTCAAACACATGATTTGTTTGATTGCATTTGGGAATCCCAGACTTTGCTGAATGCTGATTTTTGTGCTGTTTTGAATTTTGTTTCTGATCAAAACAAGACATGGGTTTTCTCTGTTTCAGTGATAATAATTGGTTCAGTGATTGTTCCCTAACGCTTAACGCTTGTACATTTTGCATATCTTCAAAGGAATAATATACTTTGATTGGCTGATTTGGCTCAGTAGTTTGATTACAAGAAATGGGTTTTCTTTGTTTCAGTGATAATAATAATTTGGCTTCCTTCTGGAGGGACACTAAACTATAGTACATTAGTACTTGATGTTTTCCTATTAGGGCTGAATATGGTCCTGGTCTCCTCCCGAAGATCGAAATTTTATGATCTAAACTTCATATGCATGGGAGACGCCTAAAATAAGCTTGTTCATGAAGGTTCTAACAAAATTAGTGCGATGTGTTCTTATGCTATCCCTCGAATGCAAATGTTTAGATTATGGTTAGTATGTTTGATGTCACTAAGGCACCAAGCAAAAGGAAATAGGAAAGGAATCATTGAAAATGAGCTGCTATTCTTTTTGGCAATATATGTAAAAACGTATGAAACAAAGAATTAGACGTCCAAATACTGTTTCAACAGTTCAAATTAAAAATAGGGGTTAAGGTCAAATTTTTCCAGAAGTATTTACCAGAAGTATTTACCGAGGGGCAAATTTATCCTAAAAGTTTTTCAGGGGTAATTTTATCCTAAAAGTTTCAAAAAGGAAGCAACTTTGTTCTGACATTTATCTTAGTTAATTTTGACAGTTAGTTGACCAAATATGCTAAGCTGGCAGTTCATATATCATTCACGTCATTTTTATTAAGGTACAAATTTGCCTCGGAAGTTTTAAATCTAACTTTGAAAAAACAAAAGTGAAGTAGATAACATATGAACTTTTAGACAAATTTGCATATTAATAAAATGACGTGGATGACATGTTGACTGCCAGCTCAACATATTAGTTAACTAACGATCAAAATTAACTAAAATAACAGTCAAGGTAAAATTGCTCCCCTAAAAACTTATGGGACAAAATTGCCCTTATGTGAAAATTCAAGATAAAATTGCCCCTTAACCCTAAAAATATTTAATTAAAAGCTGGCAGGTAGGAAATTATTTTTATTTTAAACTCTATGCACATTAAAACAATTTTCTTAAGGAAAAAATATAAAAATTTAAATTTAAACCATTTAAATTAGATTGGAATAGTTCAGATTTCATTTATCATTATACAAAGCACAACATTCTTCATACTCGAAGGTATATGTATTATTAGTACATGTCCAACATTATTCCATAATTTATTTTTGATATTTTAAATGTTTATATATTTGTCTTTTATACTCCCTCCTGTTCTTAATATAGGATCTAATTGGGGAGTAGGTTTTGATTCTAATATAAAATTTAATTATCACATTTGTTAATCTTTTTCTAATTTATTTATATTAATGATCCCTCAACAGAGAGATGAGAGGAAATAAAGAAGATGATTAAGGTGTTTTAGAAAAGACATGTCATATTAACTAACTTAAATAATGTTCTTAATATAATCAAATTAGGTTAAATATATATTATATTTAAGACTGGAGGGAGTATCATATTATGTAGCTAATTGGAATATTGTTAGCCTCACCTAATGGTCTTACTACCTCTAGTTCTTAATATAATGGCTCGTTGACTTTTTTCTAAAGAGATCAAGGAAGCTAATTAAGTGACATTAAATTATTTATATTTATCATTTTTTGTCAACACCCTTATTTATTCCGATATTACTAGAGTAGTAATGCACAATTCAGCGGGCACACAAGAATAACATAAATATACTGATAATATGTACATGATTACATTACAGGAATTCCCCTAGGAATTGTATATAATGCCTATAGACTTAAAATATGATAAAAGCCTGCAGATAACCAACTGCTTCTCTTAGACTGAATCGGAACCTTCTGTAGTTTCCTCATGCAGTCCTTTTCTCTGCTTTCACCACACCTACTGTGTCGCCTGTCTAACTGGTTGATTAAGGGAGGATGAGATTCGAGGGAATCTCAATAATAAACAATTACCATAATACATGCATGATATATGTTAAGTGCATGATATGTTAGCCTTAACTAGATTCATGCCACATAATGGCATTTATGCGTGCTCAATGTTTCATGTAACATACTCATGACTATAACATAAATAGAAGTAGAGCTTCATTATTCAAATATGCTCTACACAATCAAGTAAAGCAATCATATGCATTGCTACACAAGTACAACTATTAAATACATGTAAGTAGGGTAAGTTCACTACCTGGATTGCCCTTCCCTTACCTGTTTATCAGTCCAACTGTATCCGGCTCGAGCTACTGTCCGATCCTAAAATCCCAAATTTACAATAAATAAGTTATTACTCATTCATATATTATTCTAAACTCATTGTGTTGGTTGTCTTTGCTTAAAATTGCAAAATTACCAAAATATCCCTGGGGATCCGGTTTTAGCCCCTTTATACCCGGTCTAACTGTATCTTACAAAATATTATGACCCAAGCTAATCTTACACAATTTTATGTGTAAAATCCATTTTTGACCTCAAATTTGTCAAATTCATGCTCAAATTACATATTTACCCTTGACAGCCACAAAGTAAGGGTTTTAAGGGTAATATTGTCATTTCACACCTTCAAGCCTTCATACTTCATATTATACATGTTCCCTACACAATTTTCCATTATAAACCTAATGGAATAATCAAAATCACCAAAATCCAGTCAAAACATAGTGAAAACAACTGCCAGACGAAAATCACAATAAATTGGGAAATTGGAGTTTCTTGCTTCCATTCCATTAATCACCTTCTTTTCACCCTAAATCACTTGTTTAATTACTTAAACACACTTTCCACATAATTCATCCAGATTTGGGCAGCATCTCCCCTTAGGATTTCGTCGTTCCAATTTACAAATCAAGCTAAAACAAACCACCAATTCAATCACAACCACAACTACAACCTTGAATCAGTCAAGAACGCAAGGTTTTATAGCTTACCTTTGATTGTCCCTCTCTAACCCTTCAAAACCGTGGCCTCCCCCTCTCCTTTCTCTTAATTTTGTTCTTGCTATATGAGTGTTTCATGAAAGCATAGAAATTAGAGAGTTTTCATGAACTAGAGACAAGAACAAGTGAGATTTGCTTGTAAACTTACCTAGTTTGTCTCTTGAACCTTTGTCTCTCTTCCTTTGCTCGTGCTTTCTTCAAGTAGTTCTCTCTCTCTCTCCTCTTTCTATTTTGGACAAAATGTGAGGCCCTTTGGAAGAGATAATTGATCTCAAAATATCATCTTTTATCTCCTTACAATATTAATATTTTAATGCTAATTTACCACATGTTAACTTTTTGACTTTTTAACTTATTTTACTTGGCCAATATTGCTTCTTCTTATTTAATTTGGACCAAATATCTTATTTCCCTCTTGCTTTCTTCAACTTGACAGAAAATGCTCTTTGAGAAGGAGATAATGATTTCTAAAATATCATAGCTCCACCTCCTTAGTAAATATTATTAAATTGCCAATTTTTTCACATGTTAAACTTTTAACCTTATTGTTTCATCTTTTCCTTCCTTTCCTCTCTCCACAATGACATATAAGGGCTGATGAAGAAACCAAATAAGTCTCTTGAATTATCTTCATCCATCTCTTGAAATTATTATTTAATAGTTATTTACACATGTGTTACTTTTTTTGACTTTTCAATCTTCATTTACTTAGTAAAAAATGCTCTTATTGAATTAAATGTGAGCCAAGTATTAATTTTTCTTTGCCTCTCCTCTTGTTGGACGTCCAACACATAAGAAAAAGGAAAAAACATGGGCTGTGGATTTAATTTAGCCCATACATTTTTGCCATTGCCTTGTTAATTTCACACCTTGATTAAAAGCTGACAAAATTTTCATCAAATTTTGAAAATTAATATCTTTATTTATAGATGTCCAATTACTGTGGTTCTAAAGGTTATGTGACCTTTATTAAGTCTATTTTTAAAGCAAAAATATTGCATTTAGCCAACTGATTATACATCATTCCAGAATTGTCATTTATTGGATATTGTCACAAAAACTTTCTAGTTTTACTTAGCTAACTTCAAAAATACATAATTCTTAGTGTATATGTCCAAATGACTTACATAACCTATCAAATTAAATTTTAATATGTCTATTTTTATTCTGAAAAATTTCATAGGCATTGAATATTGTTTGATTGTCTAAAAACACATGAGAATCTCACTGCCATGCAAGAAAACACACTAGCAGCTAATCCGCATTTTTACAATTTGTGTTCTAAACAAAATCATGTTGTGTGTAATTACTAATTTCTTTTTTTTTTTTTGTCATTTCTTGTGCTCTTTAATTCACCATTTCATTCCCTTTAATATACAGAATTTTGGTGAATAAAATTTGGGATGTTATAATTTTCCTCTAAACTAATGTGCTTGATTTATAAATAGATATTTATAGTCTAATGATTCACAACATATTCTATGATTAAATAGTTTATTTAGTTTTCTTAATCTTTCCAAAAAAGCAACTAACTTTTAGTCGGAGGAGGTGCTTCAATGTAAAACTGAATCCATTAGATTCATACTAGCTTAATTGGAGTTGAGTTTTCTTTTTCATTGCCTACCATTTTTATTTTTGCATATTACTCCTCCTGTTTTTAATATCAAACTCAATTGATGTTTTTAGATAGATTAAGGAAATTGAATAAATTATTTAGTCATAACGTATGTTGTATATTATTAGATTATATATCAATTTATAAGTTAAATAAATTAATTTGGAAAGATAAATATTGATGTTTTAAAATAATTTATTTAAATTTTTTAATTTCTCTAAAAAAGTTAACTAGATCTTATATTAACTTATTAAGTATTAGATGAAGTATTATGTTTTTTTTTTTGAATGGAAATATGAAGTACTATGTTAGAATAAATAAGCATCTAACCTAATTTATTTGCTTGTGAGAATTTAAAATTACGTTATCACGGCCAAAGACACAAGAGCTACTCTTCATTAAGGGTCTCTTTGGTATGAGGGATTTGGAGGAGAACAGAAAAATTTTATAAGCTAATTTTTTTAAAAAAAATGTGAGAAGTAAAGTTATAAAATTTTAATAAAGAAAAAATGTAAGATAAAATAATAAGTAAAATCAATTAAAAACTTTTAACCTTATTTCTCTCATTTTTTTAATTCAATTCAAAAAAAATTTCCCTCTTTTCACTTTTCCTCCCCTCCCCTCGTAACAAACAAGCCTTATGGGATTGTTTGGTCTGAGAGATTTAGAGGAAATGGGAGGGGGGACTTTTAATAAGTTGGAATTTAAAAAAATTGAGAAGTAGAATTATAAAATTTTAATAAAGAGAATATGTAAAAATAAAAAAAAAAAGAAAATTAATTAATAGCTTTTAACCCACTTTTTTTAATTCTTTCAAGGGTTAAGGTGCAAAAATACCCATGAACTTTTCTTAAAAGTGCATCCAACGCTATAAACTTTTTTTAGATGTAAAAATACTCATGAACTTCTCAAAATAGGGCAAAAATGTCAAACCGTTAATTGGTACAAACGTCGGTTTTGTGGGACCCACAATATTATTTTTTGAGGTGTAAAAATACCCATGAACTTTTCTAAAAAGTGCACCCAACACCATAAAATTTTTGTTGGGTGCAAAAATGCCCATGAACTTTTCAAAATTTTATGGTATTGGGTGCACCTTTTAGAAAAATTTATGGGTATTTTTACACCTCAAAAAATAATATTGTGGGTCCCATAAAACGGACATTTGAACCAATTAATGGTTTGACATTTTTACCCTATTTTGAGAAATTCACAGGTATTTTTGCACCTAAAAAAATTTATAATGTTAGATATACTTTTAAAAAAAATTCATGAGTATTTTTACACCTTAACCCTTCTTTCAACTCCAACTCAACAAAAAATGCCCCCGCTCACTTTCCCTGTACCAGTTCACTATTCTAGTCTAGAGCTGACCCCGCTTCTGTTTGGTCCGGTCCTTTAACCCAAAGAAAAAAAAAGACAAAAAAAGCCAAAAGGACTCGATCAGTCGATTGGTCTAAAAAACGGTCACGAGTACGACAGAAGCAAGAGGAAGAAGCAGCCGCAGACAGAAGAGCACTTTGGCCGTCGTCTTCTGTTACATCTCATCTCGCACCAGTTGCCATGGCGTTGAACAATGGAATCAGGTCTGCGGCGAGGGTCCTCAAATCTTCCGACTCGTTACTTTCGAAGTCAGGTCAGTTGCTGCCGCTTTAACTCTCACGTCATCGTCACCCGTTGGTAACCCCCGCGCTTTTTGGTTGCTGTTAAGCTGTTTCAAGATGCTATGGTTCATTCGTGCTTGAATCTCTGATCCCCAATCACGTATGAAACTGAGTACTTCTGCTTGCCAATACACATTTAGGAGTGACATGGATGTTTTTTGTGTATTTGTGCTGTTTTGATCTGAAATTAGGTCAGGGATTAACAATGAACTTTTTGCTTCGTGGTGTGGAACTGGAAATTGCGAAAATGCAATAATTGCTGCCTTGATATATGGACTCTGTCAAATTCTTCTGAAAATATTAAAAGCAGTTTGTTATATGTTTACAAGCAAAATGTTCTACTCTGGTCCTAATTATAACATAAAGTTGATTTTTTTTGGAGAAATTAAGGAAACCAATTAAATTACTTTAGGGGTTTATATTTTTAGTATCCTTATATTATATATTAGTTTATTAGTCAAATTAATGAGTTTGGAGAAAAAATAAAAATATAAATACTCTAAAGTAATTTAATTGGCTTCTTTAATTTCTCCAAAAAAATCAACTTTGTCTTATAATTAGGATCGGAATGAGTAATAAAATAGAATAAGTATATGATTTTTTAGTGAATGGATTTTGTAAATAGGTGAACAATTTCTTAATTTTGTTGTATACTTGTCTTGTTTCAATTGAAAAATCATATACTTGTCATATTTTAATTCGAAAACCTCCAACCAATGATGTAACGAATTGTATATTTGTATCTACGTTTAATTCAACTATCCTTTTGGATGTTTAAGGTGAGTTCAATGAAAATTATATAAGTTTCTTGATTATTTAGATCCAACTCCCACTCTAGAAGGATAAGATACATGATGTTAACACTGAAAAAAGGGACTGTCTATTGTCTACCGCTCTGGAAAGTTAAAATGTGCACAGGTATCATTTCTGTTGGTTCGATGATCATGTAGCCTCAAGCATCATTCGCATTCTGGAGGTTATGTAAATGAAGTCTAACCTCCTGTAAGTGTTGGTTTGAATGATTCATCCGTTGCAGGTGATTTTGTTTAGACAGAAATCAGTTGTAGGTCTCTGTGAATTGATTCTTATTTTATTATAGAGCGCATATATTCTTTGAACTTTGAGTGAAGGAAAACAAGTTTTGTAAAGTAAAGAGCCTCAGTGAAGGATAAAACAATCATGAGGATGTAGTATTAAAATTTAATAGGGTGCTGGTGGGTGTGGGTTGTCTCAACTCCAGGACATACTATGAATCTCAGGTGTTATTCTGGCTATAATTTGCCTTTGCTTATAAAGGGGAGCAAGAGGAAGGTTAACGTTTTTGTTGTGCCAGTATTAATTTTCGTGTTTGTACCTGAGTAGGGGAGGGAGCTTGGAGAATCCTGAGAGGAGGGTCTCGGGATAAACAGTGGGCTTTTGAATGTTGCAAAGCCTAAATCCATTGAAAGTCTAAGAATGGAAACAAGAAGATAGAGAAGTTGGAAAGTCTAAGAATGCTTCTTTGAACTTCGTTAATCCCTGGAATCTGGATGGTCAAATTTGAGGATAAAGTAACGTTTTCTGTCTATGTAGACATTTAATTGGGCAGAATTTGATGGGACCATGTAGCATATTGCTTTAAATGACAGTTGCATGCTCAAATCATGCATTATCCTGTGCAGTGGTTGTGAATGCAGAGAAAAGCATGAACCACTGTCCAATACACAGGACTAATTCTAAGTGGAATATTATAGCCAGAGTGACACCTGAGATTCATAGCGTGTCCTGGAGTTGAGACTTGAGACCCCTGGGAATTGAAACTAAAAGGTGAGATCAAGTGCGAAAGGAAAACACTCAAACAGCATGATGTTGGAAGCTTGGACTTGGAAGGCAGAAGAGTCGTTAATATGAATGAAGTGACTGACTTTGTAATTTAGATCAAGATGAATTGTAGTCGTAAACCTTCAAGGCAGAAGATCCATCATATGAAGGAAGTGACTCTTCTAGAATAAAAAATTAGCTAAACATAAATTGCAGTGGTAACGTATAGTGAGGTTGGGATATTCACGTCCAAGGGCAATGGGGCTATTAACTGAATATGAGAATGAATATGTTTCTGCGTGGCAAATCATAATGGGTCTCGTAGGATAAAGTTAGCCTAATGAATTTGGCTTGATATTTTAATCTATACTTTGCGGCTTGATTCAATGCTTGATATGGTAACAGTAAATTCTAACTTTTTCTTTGGTTAGTGCAGTTGAAAGTCTCTTGTTTTCTTGTTCATTTACTATTTTCTTCTGCATTATGTTTATAAGTTGCTATTTGGGCATTGTATTCTTCCGTGATAGAAGATCTCCTTTCTTTATACTCGTAAGATCTATTTACTTAATTTGATTAGATTAAGGAAGTTAGTTAAGTTGGTTAATATGATATGTTTTTTCTAAAACACCCTAATCATCTTAATTCCCTTCATTTCTCTCATGATTATTGTTAAGAGAGTATCAATAGGAGTAAATTAGGAAAATAAAATATGAGAAATAGGTCTTACATTAAGGACTAAGATTAACTCCCTAATTAGGTTCTATATCAAGGACCGGAGGGAGTAGAATTTATGGACATTTTTCTGCCTTGTATGGAAATGGAATCATTGTGTCTTTTGATGTTATTTCGTTCCGGCAAGCCCAAATAAACAGACATCTTGCTGTAACAGTGTGCAGAGGTTTTCGTTCAACCGGGGTTAAGAGGATGGGTGGCGGACATGGCCATGATGAGCCCGAATATCTACATGCAAAACACATGTACAACTTGGATAAAATGAAGAATCGCCCCTTGAAGATGTCCCTTTTCGTGTTCGGTGTCTTCAGCATAGGTGTTGCTGTTCCTGTCTATGCAGTCATCTTCCAGCAAAAGAAGACAGCTTCTGGTTAGCTCTCTCATCGCATGCTCTGTTTACCTGCAGTTGGGGAAACCCAGACTAGCTATGTAATAATAGTCTGGTTTATGTGTTGTTTTAAATTCTGTTTCAACTTTTGAGATGGATTTTTCCCTGTGGTAATAATTTCTCCCCCATAATTTCTTCTATTACTCAGTTGCACCTTTAGATGAGATGTTGACGAACAATGAAATGTCGTACTCTTTGTTTTTAATCTCTTGAACAATTTATATGACACTTGAATTCCACTCATGGGTGAAATAACTGTAAAGCAGTTGAAGATGATGATGAAATGATGATTAAGAATTTACTGGAGTTCATGTCTACTTGACTGCGAAACAGTTTGCTGAATTTTGTGTGAACTAGTTTTGGTGCCCCATCCATCCTCATACGTAAGCAAAATATAACTAATTCATTCTTATTATAAAAGTTCCAATTTTTAAATAATTGGCTTTTTTATCCGAGTAGTCCTTAATATAAAAATTAGGTAATTAATTTGTGGATATTAAAAAAAATTGGTTATGTTAGTTATTTGTAATAAATAGGTGTTGATTTTCCTAAAACACCCTCATTAATCATATACATTGGCATTACATCCAATGGATATATCCAGGATACTTTCGGGCAAAAATTATAAATTTGTAAGATATAGTGGATTAATGTCTTATATTTATAATCAAAGTAAATCTTACATTATTGTTTGATGAGCCAAGGAGCTTAGTTCTCCAGTATCATTTTCATAAATTGTTATTATTTGACCCAAAAGAGTCTTATTCCCCGTTGCCAATCCAAAGCGTCAAAGGTTTAATCATTTCTTTATTTTCGGCCGGTAAAGGTCTAACCGGTAAGGCGGTAACCACTCTCAACAATTCCCTTTGGGGCATCTTGCTCAAGCATTACGTCATCCACCCCCAGCCAGGCTATCTTCACTTCACTTCAGTAATTGCCCCACGGCACACTAAACCTGTAATCTCGGCGCTATTTAGAAGCTACGGTTCTAAATATAAAACACATTTATTTAGTGAAGTCATTGTATTGGTACATTGAATGAATTTTAGCACTTGATTTGGATGCGTTTTAAAACAATGGGAAATTCAAATTTTGTCATTTTAGTTCAAACTCCAAGTGTTCCAAGAGGGGATCTCGAATTTGGGAGCAAGTTTCTTACTTATAAAAAAGGGCCGGAAGGATATATTGAAGTTTTTAACACTTAACTAATTTTAATTACTTTCCGCAATCTATTACAAGTAATTATACAAAGGATTGGGGAGTATAAAATTACATGCGGTGGTTATGTGTGTTATGTGTCGATCCAACTAGTAGGTTAGGGTTTTATTGTTATTGTTGTCATTGATTATTGGTCATATGCATCACAAAAAAAAAAGCAATAAGTTATAGTTTTATTCATATTTACATAGACAAAATTGGAAAAATTGCACTGAGATCCTAAGTTAAAGAAAATATGACTCCAAGGTCCCTTGAAATCTCCAATTTGCCAATAAGTCTTGCAAAACATCTAGGATAATACAATTCAATTGTGAAAAGATAAAAATATCCTTAATGAATTTGAGAAAAAGTAGGACAAATTCAAACCCCCCCCAATTCTTCTCTATCTCTCCCCGATAGGCCTAATTCTTCTTCTCTCTCATCAATAGCCCTACTTCATCACCCAACTGAAGCTGATCTCATCGCCGAGAACACAGATGCGGCCTCACTATAACTTATATTACCTGAAGAAAGTAGGTGCAACCCTTATTTTGAATAAGGAAGAATGGGGAAAAACAAATTTTTAAACAGGCAATGCGAGTTTCTGAATCTATTTTGAAGAACTATATTTTATTGCATTTCTATTGCATGTATCCTGATTTGGAACTGACATATGGGGAAATCTACTCCTTTCCACAAAACTCTGAACCTTAAGTGCATGATTTACCGTCACATATGGTGTTAGCTTTGAATAATAATAATAATAAAGGAAAATTACATTCAGGTCCCGAAGAAGAGAAAATATGAAAAAATGGTCCATTGAAATCTCAACATTGCGTTTAAGTCCCATGGGACTTTTTTGCAATAAATTTCAATTATAGACTTGTCAATGGAAGCTTATGAACTTGCTAATAGACGCCCTTGAATGTGTCAATGAACACCCCTAAACTTGTCAATGAGGCGCCCCTAGACTTGTCAGCAGAATAGGAATTTATTGTAAAAAAGTCCTACAGGACTTAAATGTAATTTTAAGATTTCAAGGAACCATATTTTCATATTTTCTCTTATTTGGGACCTGAATGTAATTTTCCCAAATAATAATCATGTTACCATCATATATATTTGTTTTCCTTGATGATGACGACGAACTCAAATAAATTTTCCTTTTTGAAATCTTAAATTATTATTTTTAGGGAAAATCTCAAAAAAAATGCCACTTGAATTTCAAAATCCCAAATTACTTTTATCAACCATAAGAGTAATGAGATTGACAACTCAAATTCTTATCAAATCACTTATTTAGAATTTGAAATTTAAATGGTATTTTCTTAAAATTTTCTCTTATTTTTATCTAACCTTTGATATTTATAATGAATATCTGAATCATGATATCGTACCAAAATTTAACTAAAATCTCTTTAATTTAATATAGATTCCTTCCAAATATACTAAAATATATCTTAAAACTATCTAAAAATAAGGAGTCATGCTGTTTATATTTAATATAGATGACTTGTTTATATCTAAGAATCATATTTTCGGAGATTGGCCAAGGATGGAGGCCAGCTTGTGGTTGGGAATAACTCGCTTCCAACAGTTTACAACCAACAGTGGGGCAGTGTCGGAGTCTTTGGTTTAGATCTTCCACTGCGGAACAACATAGATGGCAGGTTGCATTGGTCGCCATTCCTCTCCTTAATCTTTTAGCATTAGTGAGTTCCTGGATCCCTGGCCATTTCTAAATCCATTCCCAAACTTTATCTGTAAACCCTTTCCAAACAAGGTCGAGATTAAATTCATAAATACATTATTATATCAAATTAGAGACTGTATGATGATTTGAGACTTTATTAAAATTAAACTTCCCAAACCAGGATTTACAAAAACCTTTCTAAAACATATTCAACAATGGTCTCATATTCACATTTCAAATTCACAAATGGCCTGTACAGTATAATTTCATTCATAAATATCAAAGTATAACATAATTTCCCGATACATTCGGGTTCTATTCATCACTAAAGGGTTTATAGGGCACAAATGCCCATGATCAGATACCCACAACAGGGGATTACACAAATATTATCCAATATCTCCAAAATATACATGTAATTCCCAACAAAATATCTAATGATTTACAAAATGATAACTAGATATAAAAAATATTTAACTCCAAGCCAGGAGCTTTAACCACTCTTCATTACCCGCTTTTATTTAGATCCTTTAGCCCTGTCTAAAAATTGTTTTTGGGAGAGTGAGATTCTAAGGAATCCCTATAGTGTCAATTCACTCATAGTATGTGTAACCCCCCCTTCCGTAATTATATCCGAAATACGTGATTAAAATGAAATAGAGACTAATAATAAATAAAACTCATTTACATTCCCATCCTCAAGATAGGGTTTTCACAAATATATTTCATAAATACTTTAACCTGGTCTCACAATCATATTTCGAATACAATTATTTCGTGAAGATAAATCACATTCATATAAATAACAGAGTGCACAATAATAATCCCGGAAATCCCAGATTGATACCTTCACTAAACATTCATAGGGCACATGCGCCCTTTACAATTTCTCAAATAAGGATTACATAATACTCATTCTAAATACATATTCCAACCTATCATCCGAACATATACAGTTTTCTCTACATCTAACGATAACCAACTACCAAATCCAAATGCCTATAAGGAATTCTTGCCTCCCCTAGTTGCTTGCTCCTTCCTTGAGCCACTGTTCTGTCTAAAATGTTGGTAGGGGAGGGTGAGATTCTAGAGAATCCCAGTAGGAAACAAATACCAATATGCATGCAAGATAAGTGTTTAATGCATGACATGCTTGCATCACAATAACTCGTGCTCACATAATGATATATCCACATGCTCAATGTTTCAACAACATACTTATGGCCATAGTATAAATAGAAACAGAGCTTCGATCATTCATATATGTTTCACATATCAAGCAAAGCAATAACATGCATCAATACACAAACACAAATATCAATACATGCAGGAGAGATAAGTTTCCTACTCTTATACTTCCATGTGTGCTCCAGCACAGCTTACTCACGATCAGACGAACATCAAACCATGATCAGGGTGAATATCAAACCCTATAACCAAATCAAGGACATAGGGTTATTCACTATTCCAAATCCTTACTTGAATAACACTTATCATTGGTTATCATTCATGACCTTTAGGTGGCTAATCAAAGCCTAAACACATGCCTAAAGATTTGGAAAACACTTGACCAAATGTCACCTTTTAAAAGTCCAAAATGCTAATTTTTGGGGGTTGGCTGCGGCTAGCCTACCCATGGGCCACGGCCAATGGATGCACAAAAAGTCTTGGGCCGCGGCCAAGAAAATTCTGTTTTTTGGCTGAACTTCCAAAAATCATAACTAATTCTAGAAAACTTGAAATAAGGTAATTCCAAAGCAAAATGAAAGCTATTTAAGTCCTCTTTACTGGAAAAATATGGACCATTACTAGAAATCACCACACAATTCTAGAATTACACAAAATCCACCACTGCCCCAAAACAGAGTCCAGTTTCCATCCCAAACTTTGGCAAAGCATAACTCTCAGTTCACAAAAAACAATGACACAAACTATATATCCATTTTGAAGCTTGGGATGTGAAATTTAAGATTGGAAATTTTCAAAATTTTCCAACACCATTTGGTCATTCAAAACTTTCATGCAAACTGACTACCCAGAATAGAGTTTACACAAGACAGATTTCCAACTTTTCTACCAAAGTGTCCAATGACTCCAAAATCATTAACCAAACCTATTCCGATACAATTTTCCACAAGGAACACAATGGTAACTTCAAAATGACCAAAATCACAACCTATTGACATGCCCTATTTTGCCCAATGCACAAAAACCAACACAAAGTGACCAAACTTCACATTTAAGCTTCAATGCAATTCTATCACTTCAAAACACTAAACAAAGCACCATTTCCATAACAATAACATACCATACTCTCCCTTGACCCTAAATCACGAAAATTAGGGAAAATTTTCCATAAATTCAAAGCCCAATAAATGGCTATAAAACCTATATAGAAAGGTTTATCTTACTCACCTCTACAACTTTTCCTAAAGGAGTTCCTTGATTCTCCAACTTCTAGATTTCCTTGTGGCTTTGAAACACCACCAATGACAAATCTATAACCATGAAATTGAAGCTCTTAACACAAGGAACAAGTTTATAGAAAAGCATTTTTCCATTAGAAGTTATTAAGAGGGTCAAAACTCTCCTTTTATCAAAGCTTTTCTTCTTCCTTTTGGCAGCCATGGAGTCGAACAAGAGAGAGAGAGAGAGAGAGAGAATGAGAGAGTGAAGCTTGAAGAAGAAGATGCAATGATAGCCTCTCTCCCATGCCTCTCTTGTCAGCCAAATAGGAGGGAAAAAGAGAGAGAAATGATACTTATTTTATTAAAATTTGACTTTTACAACAACTCTCCCTTCATCTCATTGTGACACTTGTCTGAATTTGGTTTGTTCTCATAAAGTAAACAACCTATTAATCACATTAATCCCTCCATTTGCCATTTAGTTACATATCTTATTTCTCCTTAGTTAGTAATTAATTTCTCCATTAATGACTAACTAATTGACCAATAATTTCCATTCTTTCAATTTTCCACTAATCATGGTATATTAATTAATATTGCCACAAAACCCATAATAATTCCAATTTAAATTCACAAATTATTCTCATTAATCATTATTAGCCCTTAATCAAAATTTGGGGCATTACAGTATGCACAACCACAAATCATGTAAGCAAATCAATACAGAACACATAGTAACTACAACTGTCGTTACAGCGGCAAGGGTAGGTATGACTTGCGTCACCCTTATGTTTACTTACGCCGAAGTGCTCACGCTGTATTGCACAACCACATGTTCATATCACATATATCACCATAGCTGGGATCCATATAAAATATTTCACATACACACAGCCACATTGGCCGGATAATCAAACAGGAATTCACAATTCTACAACACAGCCTCAACAATTACAACGGCAGGGGTAGGTGTAATAACCATCAGCTCCTATGACTACTCACGTTGAATTGCTCATGCCGTAATGCCCTGCGGCCGATAACACATACAACACCATGATAAGTCATGCATACCAAGCATCATACACAACATGGGAGAAAAGTCACTACCTTGGTCCTTTCGTGCATGTTCTGGCACTGGTCTCTCCCAAACAGGGCAAATATCGAATCCTATAATTCACAAGTAGGGACGAAGTGTTATTCTCTATTCCAATATTCAAGTGACTTCACAACACTTCGATTTAGTTATCATTTATGTCCTTTAGGTGGCTACTAGAAGCCCAAACATATGTCTAAATGGTTGGGAAAAACTATATCAAAAACCACCTTTCAGAAGTGCAAAATGCTGGTTTTTGAAGGTTGGCTGCGGCCTAAAAATCCACTGGCCGCAGCCAAAAATAGGTCTGAAACATTTGGGCCGTGGCCAAGAAAAATTCCATTTCTTGGCTGAACTTCGAAAAATCATAACTAATTGTAGAAAAATCGAAATGGGATGATTCCAAAGCCTATGAAAATCTATTTAAGTACTTTTTACAGGAAAAATATGAATCATTGCTTTCCATAAACATAAAAATACATAATCCAACAAATGTCCACATTGCTCCAAAATTGATCCCAGTTTCAACATCAAACTTTAGGTAATCATAACTCCCAGCACACACATCAAAATGACATGAATTATGTGTCCATTTTGAAGCTTGACATGTGAAATTTAAGACTGGAAAGTTTCAGAATTTTTCATCACCATTTTTCCATTCAAAACGTTCATGAAAAATAACTGCAAGCACAGAGTTTTTCACTAACCAAAACTCGCAACTTTTAAACCTAAGTTTCCAATGGTTTAAAATTCACATCCAACACTACTCCCACACAATTTTCCACAAGGAATCCAATGGAAACATCAAATTTACCAAATTCTCATTCCATTATCATGCTCTGTTTTAGGCAACATCACAATGAAATTTCTCAAAAACTCAAACTTCACAATTCAATCCCAAATCCATTCTATCAATTCAATATACATCCCAAGACACCATTTCCATAACCACAACTTGCCATACACACAATGACTCTAATTTTCGAAAATAGGCCAAAAATCCTAGAAAATCAAAGCTCAATCATATGGTACAAAACCTATGTAGAAAGGTTTCTCTGACTCAACTTAACAACTTTCTCAAAGGTGTTTCTTGGTTCTCCAACTTCTAGATTTCCTTGTCTGCTCAAAATACCACCAATGGAAAATTTAAAACCATGAAAATGAAGCCATCAACCAAAGGAACAAGATTAAAGAAGAGAGTTTTTGCATAGAAGGTCATTTGGAGGGTCAAAATCTCACATTTTTCACAAGCTTTTCCTCCCTTCTTTAGGTCCCATGGTTGCACGAATTTGGAGAGAAGGAAGAGAGAGATGAGAGTGTGAAATGATGAAGATGGAGGTAGAAATTCTGCCATTCCATGCCCCATATGCATAAGCAAGAGAGAGGGAAGAGAAAAGAGAATTTAAAATGATTTGTTGACTTTTCTCCCACCAACTCTCCATGCTTGATCCACATGTGCCATATGTCACAATCTTATGTAATCTCATCACATGTAATTCCTTCATTTAGTTACACTAACCAATTCCATTAACCATATAGTTACACTCATCATTTCTCTTGGTTAGTAATTAATTTCTCCATTAATCACTAACTAATTGACTAATAATTTCCATTCTTCTAATTTCTCCATTGATTATGGCACATTTACTTAAATTGCCACATAACACATAATTAAATTCTTTTCCTCTCTATCCATGAGCCATTCCCTCTAATTTTAGCCCTTAAATTACTTTGTCAAATAATCATGCTAAAATACAGGGTGTTGGGCATTTTCAATAACTGATTCGTCTCTCAAATCAATTTTGATTTACCAAAATCATTCATAAAGTTGAATAATCATGCTAAAATACAAAAGGTTTATGCTATCAAGTATAGAAAGAACAACATTGCTTAAACTTATGCTGGTATGAGCAATGTAACCTTATCCAAGCCGTGTGGATAGTGTTGGAAGATAGTGAAATAGGTGATCTTCTTCCATAAAGTTGAAACTAAGTTAAGTTTTAACATAGTGTACTAAGTCCTAACATGTTGTTTAGGAACACTTGAGGCAGATGTCAAATTAAGAAGTTGAGACAAAACTAAATGCCAAGTTCTTTCTAACAAACAACAAGTGTATGTTGTGATAAGACATCTCCCAGTGAGTGGGAGGAAGCTATGTCTCCCAGTGAGTGGGAGTGAGCCATGTCTTCCAGTGAGTGGGCATGTACGAAAGTAAAGATTGCCTCTGAATGCATATTGTAACCTTCAGCAATATGATTCGCCACATTGAATTTGAGTATGAAAGACTGAAGGATTCAAGATCCATCAGTTAGATGAACTTAGCTAAAGAGTGGGAGGATTCATCCTCTAAGCCCAAGGGCAAGAAACCTATGAGGTAAACTTGATCTAGAGGAGGTCAAATGGTTTCTACAAAGATGAAAAGCTACAGTCATAATCCTTAAGGGTTGTAAAAGTAGCATTCCACATGAGTTGTGGATATTTCAGAGAAGCATATGGCTTTATGTCAAATACAAAGCAACAAAGAGATAGAATCAAGAGATTGGAACTTGCACGTTAACTCTGTACTGATAAACCACCCTGATTCACTCCATGCAATTGCAACTGACAAATCACATCTTTGCTATCTCTTTAGTTAAGGATCGATGGGACTATGATTCTCAAATCCTTTATTGGATTTTGATGTTTCTTTCTAGGGATAAAAGATTCCATTTCTTGCCACATGTACACCTTGATCAAAGGAAATGATCAAACTAGCAAAAGAGTATTTGCTAAATGGTGCTAAAGGGTTAATACCCTTATGAATAAGTTGAGAACTCATTCTACCTGGCAAGAAAAATAAAGAAACATTTTTGAGAAAATCCACTACAATTGGCAAAATATGACGTTAGTGAACAAGTGAACGTGAGGGCAAGACACAAAGCTTGGTGTTTCGTTAACGTTGTGGACATTTATTCAAAATACAGTAATGTTTACTTGATTTTTGGCAAGTGTAAAGCTGTTAGATAATGGCTGAACTAGTCAGGAATCAGTAAACTGAAAGAATAAGACCTTTCAAACTAATAAGGGTTTAGGACACCCATGTGATTAGTTCAAACAGTTTTGTGTACAAGAAAGGCATTGTTAGGCAACTATCAATACCTAAAACCCTTCAACATAGTAGAGTTGTTGAAATGGAGAGATAGACCTCTCCTTGATTTGGTTGTGAATACAATGAAGCTATCAGCCATATGTTGGTAGGTGGACTCACAATTATTATATTCACACTTAACCAAATGCCCTCTATGTTAATCACGACCTTACCCTATGAATCGTGGATGGGCCTTAGACCAGGGCCAAGCTTGTTAAGACTATAAGGGTCATCAACTTTATATTCACAATTCTTCTTATGAGTAAGGAAGATTAAGGCTAAGGTATATAAGGTATATCTTTGTGAGATGACATGAGAATTTGACATGACACTTCTTCATTAGTGAAAATGATGGCGGTTCAGTGACTGAGAGAAAAATGTGGGCCATAACATTCATAAAACCCATATTTCCTAGCAGGAAATGAGCATTAATCACAATAAATCTCTTTAAGAGGTTCACAAGTGATAAGGAATAACCAAGTATTCCTAAGTTCACTTATCTGAGTGGGAGGATTGAGACCATTTTCATAACGAAAGAGGTAAGAGGTAAGTTACGAGAGAATTACCTCACTTATACATAGAAAAAGAATCCTATGAAATCCACCTCGGAGCAAATTGTCATCTAGCGAATGACTATAAGGGATAGATTCCCTAATAGATTGAATACTCTCTTCATCATTTAGAAGGTGATGATAACTACCTATAAGTGTCTGAAAGACACTAGAAGGACCTGCTAAGATGAATTGCAAAGTGCCATGCAGGAGGATTTGGATTCTTTTTAAGCCAAATACGTGTTTGGGTAATTTGTCACCTAGACAAGAGGCGATTAGGAACAAGTAGGTTCTCAAATCTGTTGGGGGCATGTAGAACCTAAAACACTTAATGGCTAGAGGGTAATACAATGGAAGGTTGTTCGTTATGCGTTTTAACTCTGAACTTTGGCTATGACAACAAGCTCAGTTTTGAAATTGCATCAAGATGATGTAAAGACCACCTTCCAATTTGGAATTTTTGGAGATTAGATGATGAACTCTACATGAAGCAGCTTAAGGGCTTCGTAGAAACTATCATCCAAATAGTAGTATTTGAGGTTTTCACAAGGTGAAAGCCTCACCAACTTCAAAATAATCGAAGAACACTACATAAGTCCCAAATGGTCTAGTGATGATTCTTAGTGAAGTCATCCTTTGTCAAATGACATATGAAACAAGTGTCAAGGGAGTCAAAGGAATAAAGGATAAGAGAATCCTTAAATTCTGATTTGAGAAAGTCATGGGTTGAACAAATATCTTGATTGACAAGATAAACGGAGTTGCATAAGAAAGATACAGTCTTTTCCACCTAAGACATGTACAAGTGTAATCCTTAGACATCTTAGGATGTCAAACTGCAAACCCATCGACACCCTTGAAGTCAAGGGCATAAACCTAAAGAGGTTACATGTCCTTTGAGGAATCCAACATAAGAAAGGTGGATAGAGTCCCATGTGAGACTATAGTTGGTAATATGAATGTACACATTGGTGTACATAAGACCGAATATTTTTTGTCAGACTTGGAAGTTGTTTTTGGTCCTGTTGTGAAATGGGTTATGAGAATAACCATGGATTAAGTTGTCAAGACAACAACTTTCCTTTGAAAGGATACTCCAATACAAGACCTAGGCAAATGGTGATGGAGTAAGGAAATATACAAAGTATTTTTTCCTGGTATCCATGGAAATAGAACACAGGGCATGTTCTGCCATCATTCAAAGTGCCATGAGAGATTGGGAATGAATGGTGGATAGAAGGATCCAAGCGATAACATCTTATGATGAGGATCCTAAGTATCACAGTAAGGCGAAACATACTTTTTGATATATCTCTATGAAAGATATGCTTTCAAAGAGGAAAAGCGACAGTTCAATGACCTTCTACTGACAGAATGTTGGTAAATCCCCTTACTGAGCCCATAGCTTGATTTTCATTGAGTTAGTGAAAATCTTGGGGCGTGAATAAAATGTAAGGTAATTAACTTCTTTTATATAAAGATAAAAGAAATAGTATGTATGTTATGAGTTAATACATATAAGGTATACAAGTTTGTATGTCGTACAGGTCAGAAAAGGTTGGTTCACTCACACGAACAACCATCTTCCCATGTTTTGCGGGGGCATGGGAGGGTAAGACGAGCAAATGATCACTATGAGATGATTAAGAAGAATCTTTACGTTTGAGTCGCCTCGGTTAGACTGAGATGAGATCTACATGTGTGTATATACACAGAAAATAGATCGAAGCATGAATATAGACCTGTAGCCAGGCAAAGAACTCTTTTTCACAAATGAGATTGTAAAAGAGATATTGTGAAAAAAAAAAGTTCTAGGTTCGAATGTTGAGTACATTTTGGAACTAATATATGTATGGTGAAAGATAAAGAAATCGACGTACACCTTACCGTAGCATGCAATTCATACTGCATGTGCTTAAGAGTTAAACTGCAACACGGGATGTAGGTGAAAGATCCCTAGTTCACTACAGTGTGAGTCACATGAAGGAAAAATCCTTCCGTGATGCCCTTAAGACTTAGACGGCATCATGAAAGCTTGGTTTGGTGATAGCTACTTTAGCTGAAGCTCCATGATCACACTCAATTCGATCAGACGAATGAAAACTAGGAAAGCGACCAAGTCAAGATGGACTGATGTTTAGTCAAAAAGGAAGATTTACTCCTAGATACATAAGATGTGCTAGTATCTGTGGTCAACCCCTTACTAGCTCTATGTGTAGCTAGTAAGTGCGGATACTATGTGCGTAGAAGGCAATCTGAATTAATCAACATATTAACTCGAGAGGGATTAGATATGCCATGAGTAATATGTATGGGAGAATATAGGGCATATGAGGCAATGAACATATAGCTTACAGTTATATATAAAGGGTGTCCTTGGATGCTGATCCAATATGAGGGATTTCTAGTATCACAAGCACCAAATCTTAAAGATGTTTTTGCCCACGCAGTCACGACAGACGCCAAGTATGAAACAAGAAAGAGTAACGCACGCACGATGGGAGGCCCATCAAGTGCGAGTGGGAGATGTTGGACTTTGGGTCCAAGTCCGCCCTTGATGGGCCGGACTATTTGATTAGGAAATAAGTAGCCTAATCAAATAAGAATAAAATCAGCATTAAATGCAGATTGGGGAATAATTCAGCAATAATTATGGATTTGATCAATGAGAAACAAATCACCATAATTAGGGAATTAATTGAGAATCAATTAATTGCTGTCTTGGAAGGCAAGAAGGAGTGCACACGTTTCCTAATTAGTGGCCTCCATAAACCACTATAAATAGGGTATGCCTCCTCAATTGCAATTCACCCCGCCATTCTCTTCTCTCCTACCATCTTTCTGGTTCTGGTGATCTGCTGTGCAAATCACAATTAGGCTCTAGTAGTCTAATAATTGTGTGGGCATAAGTATGGAGTATTGGAGCTTTGACCCGGATCCGAACATGGATTCACCCCGGTACGCCAAATCTCCTTTTAGTTATATTTTTCTTACAGATACCAAGAGAGAGCCTCTCTCTCTCTACGTTTCTCTCTCTTCTCCTTTCTTGTTCTTAAAACCACATCGGGATCGGAGCAGCAAAGCCTGGGCAACAGAGAGGTCACACGCAATTTTTTTGTCAAAATTGATTTCTCATTATAACTATATATATATACACACACACACATTATACTCAAGCCGGGAGCATTTGGTGTGTAATATTGGTAATCTAAATTCTGCTTGATAAAAATTGCGTAGCTCTGTGTACTTAGTTAACTACTAGTAATTAACACCAACCTCTTCTTTGCTTTCTTAGATTCTTTCTGTTCCTATCTGTGTGCTTTGCTTCTTTTTGTATCTGGAAAGCTTCAGGAGAAAACAGCATTATGTGATTGGAAAATATACTAGATGAACTACCTTAATTTGATTCATAAGTTGTATATCTTCTACGTGCTCATGTTGAATTCTCGGCTTCTTGAGGAAACTAATATAAGCTCATACATGAAAGTGCCAACTTTGGCCCACTTATTGTTTGGTCCTTCATGAAATTGACTTCCTGTTTGGAATTTCATTAATTGGCTTAAACATCCGTTACAGTTCTGTCATGCTTTATTTTTGTAACTCAAGGAGTTCATCCTTGTGATAAGAGAAGAAGCATTATTCATGAGTACTGGAGTATGTTCCCTGCAATTGACTTTGCACTGGTAAGTGATATATCTTGATTGATTTCTCATAATGTGAACGTAGCAATTGTTTCTCACAGTGGTTTTCTATATCACGCTCTAAGTGCTTTTGGAAATGACTGCCATCCAACTGTGAAGAGTAAAATATGCAAACAGTAAAGCATTCCTTTGGAAATGATTGCTAAACTTGATCGTACAGGCTACAACACATGCATGCGTTCGAAAGAGTAATCAATAAAGATGGTTTTTCTTGAGTTTCTACTTGGCCCTGAAGATACAATTCCAATCCTTTATGAGAAAGGTAATGAACAAGAAAAAGGAAGAATCCTCATCCAGCAATTACTGATATTTTACAGATATATTTATGTGAAAATTAATTATTTAGTTTTTTTAATTTGACTGAATTTGCAACTCAGCCGTTATAGGGTGTAAAAGTAACTTTTCCACATGAAAAGCACAATTCAACAAGAATGCACCAATTTCCTATGTTTGGCGTTGCGTTTTCTCAATCTGGCTTATATTCAAAAGCAATTTTGTTACTCGATTTAAAAGCTGCAGTAAGTGGAGCCCAACAACTGTTTCAATGATTTCTATGTTTTTTAACTCTCTATGTCCTGCTGTGTATGCATGCATGCATACATACATACTATTTAATATATAAATATAAACTAATTAATATATATGTATTATTCTTTCCGTTCTTTTCTATAAGATTATAATTATAATTGAGTTACTTATATCAAAAAATTAGTTAAAATTGGTTAAAGACAATAAATATGTAAAACAAAAATGCAACTTATTTTCCAAAAACACTCTTATTTATAAAGAAGGTGGATGAGAGAGAGAATGAGTGGAAAAATTGATGAGAGAGAATATAAGGGGGAAAATGAGAAGAAAAATATATAATTAATTGAGAGGAAAAATAGAAAAAAAAATGCATTAAATGTCTAGATATCTTCAAATAGTATTTTATAAAAAGGAATATATTCATTTAAACAATGGTATCTTATAAAAAAGAACGAAGGGAGTATTTAATATAATTCATATTCTTTTCAGTCATTGTCCATCTAAACTTTCTTTTCAAAATAATCATCCAAACAAATTTCAGTTTTATAAAAGTCACTTATACTACCATCAATCAAAACACAAATCACATTACACAATCTAGGTTTTCTCCAATTTTAATTTTACAAAGTCAGATTACAAAAAAATCACTTTTACCACCACTATTCTAAACACACACATAGTTTAACTCGTTCTGACTTAATCCTTATGGTTTCCTAATTTTTATAAAAACTGAATCCCTCCTAACTCATCCTATATGGCGCTGACGGGGAGAAAACTTGCTTATTTAGCATCCTTGTTGTCAGGGCCACAATAAAAATGTCGGATTCTCGCTCCTCAATCCCTCCGTCCTCCTCTCTGTCCGCCGTACAGTCTTCTTCATCTGCCTCTTTGCTTTTTTTCTCTCTTCTCAGCCACATTCTTCCGGTTCCAGCAGCTGTAATAATCGTCAAGCGAACAAAGACACAAATCAGATTTATTATCTTGCCCGTTTTAGAATCATTGTTGGTACTTGGAACGTTGCAGGAAGATCTCCAGTAAAAGCCTGGCCGTAGATTTGGATGAGTAGTCGAGTTTCAAGAATAATGCTGCAGATAGGACGCTAAATAAGCAATTTTTCTCCTTTTCAGCACCATATAGGATGAATTATGAGTGATTCAGATTTTTTTTATAAAAATTAGGAACCTACAAGTATCAAGTGGCGACAAGTTAAACAACAAGGACTGAATCACAAACTCAATCAAACTATAAAAACTACATAATTAATTTTCCCTATATTTACTTTAGCAAGCAAATATGCTTAGACAAGCCCCTGACATCTATATCTGTAACCTTGACATTTATTAATTGAATTGAATTACTTGAATATATGAGAGTTTACTTCACGGCACTGTTAAAAATTAATCATTTACATTGAAAGAAAAAAAAAAAAGGAGATGTAGGAAAGAAGACA
This sequence comes from Inga leiocalycina, assembly GCA_963242795.1. NCBI lineage: Eukaryota > Viridiplantae > Streptophyta > Magnoliopsida > Fabales > Fabaceae > Inga > Inga leiocalycina. Next base: position 68,499,369 of record OY725322.1, read on the forward strand.
TTACATGGGGAAAATCATACCAGGCGAATCTGTAACATGATGGAAATGTTTACCCGGTGTCATTTATTTTAAATATTACATCGTTTACTTGCGTAAATTATCATTCTTTGCATTAAATAAAAAATTCCCCTATTTGTTTCGTTGCAGCTTTGCTAATTGGGAGCTACAAACTATCATGGTCTTGATCCGACGAGAAAAATAAAGGGAACGGACCGACCCAGTAATTGTTGAGTTACAAGTAATACATAATGGAAGTTACTCCTGATTCATAATGCATTAATTTCATTTTTAGGATCCAGAAAATTGGAAATCTTTTTGCGGCCACGTAGAAAATTTAAACATAACGGGGACGTATGCAAATTATTTTCTCCAACATTAACTTTGTGTATAAAAACATATTCTCCCATCACAAGAGCATAAAAACTAATCGGGAGAGAAATCCCATGTTTATTGATTGGGTCAGCCCTTAAGGGCCAAGAGGACAAAACCAAGCATGACTGCGAGGACAATGACAAAACCAGCAGCTACAACATTAATGTTAACTGGTTTTGAAGATTTACTTGAACGATCTCTTCGCTCTTCAATACTGCCCTTCTCTTCTTCCAAGTGTTGAATAGCTAAACCAAACGGCACAGCTACATCCCAGAAAGATTTACTTGTGAGGGCTGAGGCTTCTTTTTCTGGCTCCAAAATGGTTGAGTCAGCAGCCAGAGATTTCACAGATAATAACTCTGTACAATGATCTCTTAGCACCTTAGGAAGCATGAAAACCGCAAGTCAGAAGATATCATATAAACATTTTCTTAAAAGAAACTGTGGAGGAAAGCAGAAAACAAAAAATAAGCAAAGCTTCTACATTACATTCACTGTTAAACGCGGAAACAGAGTTACAGGATAACAGTAATTTAAATACAAAATACCAGGTGATTTAAACCATGACAAATTGCCCCATAATCATGCTTCAACAAACCAGAGGCACGTGCAAATAAAAGTCATAATCTGAATTCCTACCACCCAAAGATGGAAGAAAACAAACCTCAACAGTCTCAGAAGGTTGCAAGTAGTCGCATACATAAATTCCTGCCAGCCAAGGTGCAAAGACCCTTCTAGGAAGCGCAAGGCTGCGCCCTTTTCTGTTTCTCGTAAAAACACGAAAATTACAAGTCATTGTCAAAAACCAAAGTATAGGCAACCACTAATGAATTCATATATCTTTTTTTTCTGTAATTACTAACGAATAATCACGAACATTAATTTCGGATGGTTTGGTGGTGTATAAGTTTAAAATGAGTATCAAATAAATATACATAAACTGCCATACAAAACAAAGTAAATTGATGATCCGCAGAAAACTTGCAAAACATCATCAGGCAATCATAATGAACAGTAGCAATGTGTATAATATTATACACTAAAATTAAATACATTGAGCCTCACGAGCTCCACCAAATGAATAAACCCTACTATGTAATCATAATTAAGAAACAACTGCCTGTGTCTAACATGTATCAGGAAGCAGAGTTAAGATAACAATAACAAGGTTAAAGCTTCATAAATGACTGCAGCACACAATAATTCCAAGTAAACAAAGGTTTCAGCTACAAGATGTCAAGAATCAACCGTCATAAGCGCTCCATTGATATTTAAGGTAAACAAATAATTTTTTTTCTTGCAAAGACCATTTCTTTAAAACAACCCTAAGATTGAACAACATTGCAACACACAGTAGGCATGTGGTAGCCTTTATCTATATAATGGGATGGTAATGGAAAACAAACATGGAAAGCACCCTTCCTGCAATTGAAATACATTATTCCGGGAGCAAATTCTATCAGGTCATCAAATGCAATAACTTCATAAAAACAAACAATATAGAGGATCCATGCCGGCCATTGCTAAGCCTTAGCAAACATCACAACGTTTGATTGTAGAATTGAAAAGGCATCAATTGTAGCGTTACATTGACAACATACAAATGTAGTTGGTAAAGCTTTCTCATCAAGCAACAATGTAATATATCCAAGGGCCAAATATATCAATATTATCAATCACAAACCTCAATAATTGCAAAACTAATTTGGCAACAGGCTTCTCAGTTGATATCTCATCACTTGCATCTCTGCTATCATCAATATTAGAAGCTGAATCACCCTCTGCCTCGTCGCAAATGATATCCAATCTACTTTGTAGACTCGTAATGATATCTCCCTGTGCGGCAAAGAACCATGATCCAGAATTTAAGACGACAAAAACAGGGGGGCCAAGTTAGTGCAGTTTGAAAGAGATTATGCAATCCATTGCTCAAAAGCCTCATCATTAAAATAGGTAAGTCGGTAGTTTTATAAGGTCCTTTCATCACTTCCAAAATATGCAACAAGACTACAAACTAGTAATATGTCAGAAAATATTATATATAGGGTTTATAATATACTACAAATTTCATAAGAAAAACATGCAACATCAACCAACTTCAAACAATAACAAGCCTTATCCTACTAAGTGCCTATTTGGATTAGCGGTAGAAGCTGCTTTTCCAACGTGATTTACGGTATACGAAATATGTGAAAAGAGTTTTGTCGTGACTTATGTGAACGTACTTTTCGAACGCCAACTCAAACAGGTCCTAAATAATGTTGGCTAATAGATCATACAAGCCAACAGACTTTTATCAATAATTAACTTTTCAAATGTATCATTCACCATGAAATCCTATTCTATAACTTTCTTTAAGTATCTTTCTTGGTCTGTGCATCTTTTCACAAAGTCAAATATCATCCACTCAATTCTCTTAACTGATTCCTCTAGTTGCCTTATTTGCACATGCTTAAACCACCTTAATCGATTTTTTTAAAACCATTTTCTCTTTGATAATTGCAATGCCAACTTTCTCTCCTATACAATCATTTTGAAATTGAATCTTGCCATTTCTTTCATGATCACATATCCATCTTAACATATTTGCCTTTGCTACCCCTATTTTCTCCTCATATACTATCGTGCTTTATTGCTTGAAGGGAAATGTCAAAAGGATAAGTTATAATAATTGTCTTTTGTTCTTCATCTTAAGGTTATAAGTTTATCCTCATATAGAGTCTGGTACTTATTTAGAGTCAATATCTTTAGAAGCTGTTGCCCTCCTGAAGGGTTATCCTTTGCCGTCTATATCCAGATTTGTCCAATCAAGTAAAATATTACCTCCGGTCCTAAATATAGGACATAATTTATAGTGTAAATTGCACTACAAACTATGTCCTATATTTAGGATCGGAGGGAGTAATAAATATGGAAATGCGCAAAGCAAGACTTCTTGTTCATCATCCAACAACAAATTCCAAAGATGTGAAACTAAACCACCCTCAAACAAATGAAGGTGTTAAAGTGAAAGGATGAATAGAGTAACTGATTACCTTTACATCAGTGATGGCTTGTGAAGTTGGCTCTTTTGAATTCACGTAAGCAAAAGAACATACCGAACCACTAAAATAAAGAATACCCAGAACATCTCTTTGGCTGCATGCTTTATAATATACCAACCGTTAATGTTAGTGATGGAAATATTAGAACCAAACCAACCACCAAAAACATAAAAATAATGGAAAATTTAGCATATGATTGTAGATATAGTTACCTTCAACTGCGGAATTGCTCATAAATGGTAGAAGCAGTTCAACTTCATGCACACCATCAGATGAGCATTGCTCATTATCTTCAACCTATATTTATAGAAGGGAAGAAATAAAATCTTATCAAAATAACAGTGACAAAAAGGAAAATTACATACAAACGATGCTCAGTATATAATGATTACAATTGAAAGGACTAAGAATAATGGAGGAAAAAGTAGTGTATTTACCAATTTACCATCAATCAAGGCATCTACACCTTTAAGCTCTTTAGCATGAATAGATATAGCATGACGAAGGACGTCACTCACTGTGTGAAACTTTGAGGCATTTTCATGAAATATGGGTAATCTAGCAAAACAAACATCATATTTGGGAACTTCAACTTCTTAAAAAATTTGAACTCACTACCAAAAACCAACCAATTCAATGACATGAGACTGCGCAAGATCACAGGACAACCAGTCAAGACAAACCAACAGATCTGCTTCATGGCCAGATTACACTCAGCCTGCCTAGTCTCAATACTCATGAATCAGCGCCCCCCCCCCCCCCCCGGGGTCCGGTTGGTTGATTATGTTCAACTTCAGACACACAATTATGAAGGATATAGTTCTCTTTCAGGTCATGTACATGACGGGCTAATGGGGCCCAGGTATTAATCCATCCCAAACACCTCACTCCAGGAGAGGGCAGGTAAAGGAAAACGAAGCAACTAGCTCTGACATTGGTGGAGCTCATGGGGGAGTAGTGGGGGGGAGAGGTAGTGATGACAATGGAGTTATGAAGAGCCCAAGCAATGAAAATACCAGTGAAAAATCATTTGATCCTAGCATTCTTTAAAAAGACTAAGGTGTCATAACCTAATTCAGCTTGGTCAAAAGTGAATTTGTGGAAGGGCATTTAGGCTTAAATTTAAATTGAAAAAATGATGCAGACGTCTGTTTACACTCAACCAAGAGCACAACTTGGCACTGCCATTGCGTTTCATGCACTGTGGGTTCCTTTTGTATTTTCCGGATGAAACTTTGGATTTCTTATCATTACCATTCATACCTAGCCTATCTTCATATAGCAATTTATACAATAAACTGGACAAGAAGATAGTCAATACTCACCAAAATTAGAATGACTGGATGAATATTGCAAAATTAAAATTTTACCTGAGGTTGAAGTTGTACATACACCTAAACATTTGAAGGGAACTCAAAACTTTTCCCATTTTAAAATCACAAGGTCGTAGGCTACTTGATGTAATATTTGAAGATAGTGAACAGCTTCGACAATTCCATCTGCACTCAAATACCATTAGAATTATGTCAAAAGAAAGGCAGATCAGCTAAATGATGCCATTTAGGACATAACATGCTATTAAAGTTTGGATTACCTCCTTGGGCTATAACAAATGTGAACAAGCAGTCTTTCATCCCAGTCAGTCTCCACACTAGACACTGCTTCAGCAACTCCCTTCATTGTCTAAAAGAGAGAAAAGGAATGTGTTCCATCAATATTAGTTACAATCCTACAGAACAAAGATATGGCCGTGAATAACTCTATTCAAAAACTTCACCGTCCAACTAAATTACACTCAAACAAATACCTGGCAAAGCACCCCGGTTGAATTCTTGAATACATTCTCACTAGCCCAAATGTAAATGCCAACAACTTTTATGCCGCCAACAAGCATTCTAGACACCTGAAATCCCACCTCATTACTTAGTCGAGCAACATAATCAAGAGATCACGGTGTAAGGTATTGTTGGCGCACTTCAGTATTAACCAAACCATATTAATGAACCTGGCGGGCATGTTCAGCGACCCAATCCATATCAATGAATAATGAGGAAGAATGAGTGGCCTGAGACTTGGACTTGGAGCCCTTTCTCTTGTCATCCTTGGAGGTATCGATGATGGCACAAGCAGGTTCATTAGAATCATTTTGCGGGGTTGGAATCAAATCCAACACAAATCCTCGATCCAAAGGGGAACTCAGCTTACCAATTGCTAAGCCCATCTGCAAATGAAAGAAAGAGGCAAATAATGAAACTGAAATAGAATACGTGATATAAATACCAAAGAAGTGCATATGAAAAGACAGTGAGTACTTCAGCAGGAAGTGCAGAATGGCTGAGACGATCCTCAACCAATTTGAGTTGAGCCTCTTCACCGACCACGACTTTCACCATTGCTGATTCACTGCTGCCTCGTTTCGTACTGTGGAAGCGATGTTACGTGCAAATTCTACGTCTCAGTAACTACTGAAAATTTCTATCACACACAACCAAACCACATATGATTTAAAAGAAATTACTGATTACATATATATTTGCATATATCACGATCCTTATATAAATGATTTTAAATTTAATCATCATTAAGCAAAGCTCTATTATCATTCATAACATGTAATATACAATTATGCAATATATAATATGCAACCTCCCTTAAATCACCGTCCATCCTTATTCCATTGATTGGAACCATGGCTAACACATAGTCCAACAGAAACTCATCCATTAGACTGGATTGTCTTAAGCTCACCAATTCTCAAGATACACCCGGCCAAAGGTGAAGAGCTTAAGTTTGGACTATGGCTCTCCTCCCTAAAAGAACACAACTAAGGAGGTGTCACATGTCCACAACTCCAATACAATTCCAACCAAAGGAAAACATGGAAGAAAGGGCCCTGAAAAGTGCCATCCACTGTGCACTAAGTGATGGCATACTATGTGGTAAAAGATCTCACTATACAAATTCCTTCTCCTTACTTCAACTCATCACAAATGCAAATGCCATGATAGTTATATTCAATCACCAATAAAAATAACATCATTAAAAGACAATATACAACAAATCATGTTTCCACTTGTATTAAATATCATCATACATATAAACATGCCTAAAAGGAAACAATAATCCAACCATATACTAATTATAATTAAAATATTAACCATGTGAATAAAGTAAGTTATAAAGAAATTTATTTGTAACATTACTTACTTGAGAATTTACATTACATACACATATACAAATAATCCAGTCCCTCTTTTTATAAAAGAAAGTCATTTATGATTCAATCATACACAATTCACAAGTATATAAAAGGATATTTAGAGTTATCCATTACTCCTTAGCTCAGAGTTAATTACCAAAGAGTTACTCCAAAACTGCCTATGAGAATCTACAAGTACCATACACATAAATATTTATTGATACACTACTCAAATTACTATAGATTTGGCCATTATTCTAAAATTATTTTAGAACCTGAAATCTATTTCCTAAAACCCAAATAATATATATATATATATATATGTATAGGGTTATCCACTAACTGATGGGAAAATAAAAGGCATACATGGAACTAGAAGGTTGAAATTGAATATACAAGAGGGAAAGAGAAAATGCAGGTTTGAATGGGTATATTTTTCATTTTGCGTTCAATTGATATCGCACAGCTACACCACTGCCCACAAAGTAGACAAGGAAAAGATTGGAATTTGAAGACACGACAAGACAAAACAGTGAAGGAAAATGGAAGGAAAACAAAAGAAATTAAATAACAAAATATATGTAGCAAAAAGTCTTAAATATGAGGGCCCGAACCATGGTATAAAAAACCGGACCGGACCGGACCAGTTTAGATTAGAAACTGGTGAACCAGCCACTTGTCTAGTCTGGTTTACTCCTTGAACAGGAAAAAACTGACCCCCCTGCGTGACTCAAACAAAACCAAGGTGACCCGCGGGGTTGGGAGGGTCAGCCAGGTTAGCTTTTTTTTGGGAAGAAAATGCAACCACGCCATTTTAGGTAAAAGAGAAAGAAGGTTTGAAGAAGAATGAAGACTGGGATGAAGAAGGGTGAAGGAACAAACTTAAAGAAGATAGAAGAAATTACCTAGCATGATACAGTCATAATAATGGAGAGCAGAATGTTGAATCCTTGATGAGAGGGGAAAAAAAGAACAGAACACATCAAAAGAAGATGCCGTGCAGAATTGTAGAGACGGAAGAAAAGGAAGCAAAGGTTTACATTTTGAAGAAAGGTGTGAAGGAGGGAAGCAGATCTTGTCAGCGGCCATTCTCTCCTCATCCCTCAGAAGCGCATCTGGGTCTTTGATTTCATTAAATCATGGCCATTCATTTTTGTGAAAACATAATCAGAACCCCCCAGACCTCAAATACTTCGTCGAGAACACTGTGCCGTAAACATTGGGCATTGGCGCAAAACATTCCTTGTTTTTTTTTTTAAGAATTTGAGTTTCAATGTCCTTCAGTTTTTTAGAGGTATCATCACAAGATTTCACACAAAAAGCACCAATTGTATAGGTAGCACTGTAGCAGTCTTAAAGAAATTATCTCCTGGATGATATCAACTTCAATCAATGAAAAGTGGAGATGGTTTTGCATTAAAAAGCCAGAGTAATCCAAAAGGAAATGATAAAGAAATTATGCAAACTATAAACAATACACATATAGGTGCCAACCTTTAATCCTGTTTCATCAGCGCACTAAGAGCTACATCAGAAACTTCAAATTCAGAACGTATAAAAATAGTCATCTCAACCTTCTAATCACTCATCATTCTAATTAAATTCAATCTTGTTTCATCAACATACTAAAAACTACATGAGAAACTTCAAATCAGTACATATAAAAATAATCATCTCTACCCTGTAATCGCTCATCATCCCAGTTAAATTCAATCTGACCAAGAAATTCAGAACAAAATTAACTAAACAGAAGGGGGAAAAGAAGAATAAAAAGAAGCCCGGCTCAGAAAGATTATAGCTTCATCAAGTTCATCCTGCAAGTGACGCTACTCTCTCGGTCCAACTCAGCACAAAGGGATGGAAAAGAAGGAATGGGAATTTTTTTTTTTTTTTTTCAATTCGAACAGAAAAAAACAGAATCGGACCCTTGTTCAACAAGGATAATTTCTTTTAAAAAATAAACCCAAAGCCCACCCATAATCTCAAACATAGTTCCGCAAATGCTACTTTCGTTTAATCTTCCATTTGCTTTGATTCCACTGCTCAAGAATTCTCTTGTGAGGAACATAGGGATGGAAAAGAAGGGAGAAAGAGGTGTAATGTTAAAAACCTGAGTGTGGGTTAACGGCAAGGCTTCCTTTTTGTGTCGGAAATCTCCGTTAGCGTCGCGTCGTCGCGGAAGAATTGGACTTCCACGGGTTGGCCGTGATAACCAGTAGGCCTGTTCGGGATCGGGAAATCCCATTCCCGATCCCGAGAAGTGATCGGGAAGGGATTTCATTCCCGATCCCGAGAATTTCCCGTCCCAATGGGACGGGAAATCCCGAAATCGGGATCGGGAATTTTCCGAATTTCCAGAGGTGATGACAACATGAAGGTCTGATCTAAAAAGCACCCTATAGACATTTTTTGCAATCTGGGCAGCACTTACACGTTCAAAACTATGAAGCATATATGCGCACCATTGCACCAAGTTTTGTATATAAGCTAATCCATTCACTAAAAATATATAATGAACAAAGCCAATTCATAAAACACAAGAGACAAAGGAAAGTAAAGGACTCCATAAAACATCAGAATTTCAGAAACATTAAATAGCCTAGGTCATTAGCCGGAAATTCTTTAGCAGCCGATTCAAACAAGAGACAAAGGAAAGGACTCCATATTTATTTTTGGATCAATAACCCCACTCCCAATAATCTTTCCAGTAAAAGCAATAAGCAAATATCACATGCTTTGATGCTTACAGTGACATATAAAATCTGCAACGTAGGAACGTCAAAGAATTCAAACGAACAATTAGTCAATTACCACTTATATGGAGATTGGGGATTTGGACTTTGGAGAATAAATTCAGAGAGGGATGCGCGCCAGCCGCCAGGACCACCGTCGGACGCGTCGTCCGTCGCACAGGGAGGGGATGAGAGACCGAGATTAGGGTCCTCAGCCAGGGTCACCGTCGCCGACGCCGGAATTGGGGATTTGGAGACCGACACAGGCTGGGAACTGCCGAAGTGGGAAGGAAATTAGGGCTCGAAAGTTGCCGACCCTGACGCCGACGCCGAGAGAGCCTGAAGCGGGAACTACCGAACTGGAAGGAAGGGTCTGGCCGTCTGGGTCGAGGTCGAGATTCGAGAAGACGAGAACTAAGAGACGGAAGAGTGAGTGACCCTGTGAGGCTGACTGTGTCTGTGTCTGTGTCTGTCTGTGCGTGAGCCGTGAGCGTGAGAGAGTGAGAGACGCTGAGACCGTGAGAGTGAGACGGAGTCGAGCGAGAGCGAGAGCGAGAGCGAGTGATTCAGATTTGTAATGGTTTTTTTTTGACACTTACTGACACTGACACTGAGTACATAAGAGATAATTTTAAAAAAAAATTATATATTTCAGGATCGGGAAATACCGATGCCGAATTGAAATCTCCTAATCCCGATTTTTTCCCGTCCCGAAATTTTTGGAACGGGATTTTCCCGTCCCGATTTACTCGCGATCGGGACGGGAAGGTCGGGACGGGAAAAAATTGAACACCCCTAATAACTAGATAGGGATTTTGCATCACATAAATTTGGAGGAGCAGTCAGGATCATAACAACATGTCAACATGGATGATTCAGATGCCATTCAAAAAAGGAAATTTTCAATAAAGGACCATAGCAGCAACTTATTTAAAAATCAGGATCATGGGATTCTGAAATCTCACTACTACAGGCCTTCCAAACTAAAATGAAAATAATGGCCTGTTTGGTACAAGTAACATTTGTGGATGGAAAGATAAGGAAGGGAAGTGAATAAAGGGAGGGAAGATTGGGAGAGAATTTTAAAAAATTGACTTATTTGATAGACTTAGGAAGGAACCTAGATTGAGGGAGGATGAGATGTTTGGTTGGAAGAAAAGGAAATGGTTTAAGTGAGAAGATTGTGTGAAAACGCTAAAATAACTCTGACTTCAGCAGAAGTTCAAGTTCAAACTTAGCAACCCAGTTTGAACTCAACAACTCAATTCAAACTTAACCTTGTTGGTAGTGTTCATCGTCTTCCTCATCTAGTTTCAATGAAAATGAAACCATTCCACAAACTGACTAGATCCATCGCACCCTTCTTCATTCAGCATCAATACCTTCCTTTATTACCACCTTTACTCTCTCTCTACCGTCTTCACCGTCCTCTCTCTCTCTCTCTCTGGCATCACTCCCTCTTCTTCCTCCCACCACTATCACCTTCCCTTCCAATCTCACCAAACTTAGCAACTGTTATCATCATCTTCCTCTCACACCACCAAAGAGAAAATGGATACCCCAACCAAAGAGAAAGAGAGCAAGAGAGAAAGACCGAGAAGCAAGAATGATTGTACTTTTAGGGGGCATTTTCGTCAAAACAAGTGGCCTTCCCGGGAAGTTTTCATCATCCTACCATTTTTGGAGGGATCTAAGGATCCCATGTTTAAAGGAAGATGGAAGAATGCTGGAATCAAATTTGGTGTTATTATTGGGTGCTAGACGCGTTTTCACCTTGGGAATTTTAGAATCATCCCTCTCCCTCCCTTACTTTCTGCGTATCAAACAGGTCCTAATTCAAATGCAAAAGGACAGACATCATCTTAACTCCAAATAAAAGAATTAGAAAAAAAGCAACAAAAAAAAAAACCCTCCTTAATTCGAGTGATATGACGCGGAGTGAATAGTGATGCTGAACAAGGGGCAGGAGGTAATATGTAAAAATAATAGAGTTAAAAGTCTGTTAGTTTGTTAGGATATAACCATTAGAGTAGTTTCGGTTAGTAAGCTTGTGTTTTAGGCTAGTTAGTTAATTGGAATCCCTCTCTATAAAAGGGCCTTATGCTATTGTAAAACATATTATGATTGATGATGGAATAACATTGTGTAGTATTCAGATTTCTTTTTGGATTATCTAGCCTCTTTGTTTCTCTATTCTTGTTCTCTTACCCTATATCTCTCTTCTCCTTCTATCTTCTTCAATATATCTCTGTAAGAATTACCGTTCTCACAAAGACTGCCACTAGTGACCTTGTCGGTGGCCAATCATCAGGAAAGCAAAGTAATAAACATGATTCATGTTGTTGTCTATTTCCTAATAATTACCCTAGTTTTGGTATTAACTATTCTTGTAATAATTCAAAAAATGCATTAAGAGCTTTGTCAGCAAGCACTTATTAGTACCAGAGCTCCAACCATTGGCAAAGTTTCTAATTCATTTTTCAAATTTCTAAAATAAGAGTAGTAAATAACAAAACTAAAATAGTAATTAAGGTCCATGTTTCTTACTATTTTCTAATAACTAGTAAATATATTAAGACAGTGGGCTCACAAAAGGTGCTTAAGTTTTTTTTTTTTTTTTTTAAAAAGTGAGTACAGTGTGTCTCTTCACAACATTTCAAAATTCAAAATTGAGTTTACATTGTATTAGAAATCTAGAACCTATGGCCTGTTTGTTTTTGTTTTTTGTTCATTCTAAAACAATATTATAAAATAGTTTTTAAAACAAGTTTTGAACAAATATATATTTGAATAGTTATTTTTAAAAAATCTATTTAAAGTGATGTGGCAGAGGCAGTCACCCATAGTGACATAGCAATGGTCAGGACCGGTGGTATAGTCTCGATAGTGGATAGATAATGGCCTTAAAAAATAAGAGATAAAAAAACAAAAAGAGAAAACACTTTAAAGCAGTTCTTGTTTTATAGTTTTCAAGAACAACTTCATGTTATTTTGTTTTAGAAAACAACTTATTGAGAATGGTTTTCCAAATAAGTTTTATAATTTTTTGTTTTTAAAAACAAAAAAACCTATTTATTTTAAAAAAGATAAAAAAGGCCCTATATTTCCTAATGGGCCTTGATATCCATGAGACATTTTATAAATAAAAAAATGATTTTGATAAAATGAGAGTATTTGGATGTTGTGATCAGAATAGCTTTTTTCATGGGAGAGAGAGAGTGGCGTGAGGCCCACATAATGAGAAAAAACCAATGAGAGAGAGGGTGGGTTCCATATAAAGAAAAAAAAAGATTTTCCCAAAATTATAATTTTGAGGTTTGACAATTGTATTAAATGTTTGAATGATTTTTAACAAAACCATGGTTTGTGTTAAAAACCATAATTTTGTCTTATCATCCGAACACACACAAAGATAAAGACATCACATCGGGCCCAAAAATATTAGCCTTAATGGGCCTTGACATCCATGAGACATTTTACAAATAAACCTTTTTTTTGTTGTCACTGTTAGTTTGTATTTTGTTGGTTTCCTATTTATTCTACATATTTTTTATTAAACGGTCATTTTCCTTCAAAGAAATTATATATGCGCATTTTTTTTTATTTCATCCAAATATGTATTCTACATCAGTAACTATGCATCTCTATTTTAATTTGCTTTTTATTTAGTGCCCATTTGTTTCATAAAATCGGAAGTAATGTAATGGAATATAATATAATGTAATAATAATTACATGAATTTGTTTTGTTTGCCATTAAAAAAAAAGATATATATGCATAAAAAATTTGGTTGAATTATATAAAAAAGGAGCATATACGGGAATAATATAGCAAGAGATAAAATTATTTCTATCTACACATATATGTATAATGTACACGTTGGGCTCAAAGTGTTTTTTTTTTCAATTTGTGCAGTGTATGCATTGGGTTAATAATAATTTTTTAATATTTAATGGTAGAAATATTATGAAAAGGCTTATGGCAATTTTTTAATATTTAATGGTGGGAATATTATTTAATGGCATATTTTAATATTTTTAATGGTAGAATATAATTTTTATTTTTTTAGTGTGGAATATTTTTTTTTATTTTTTATATAATTAATTAATTTTTTAAATATTTAATGGTGGTAATTATGTAATATTTAACAACATTGTTGGGTGGGTACTTTGATCAAATTAAAAAATTATAATGGCAATATGTCTTTGTCACTTGATTACAGGATACTAGCATCCTCATTCATTGGTCATAGCAGTGTAATCCTAATTACTTCAAATGATATAATTAGGATTATAAAATGTAATTATCTTTAAATTACATAAAACTAACCAAATGCTAAAATCAATCTGTTGCATCAGGATTACATGTAATCTTCTCTTAGGGAATCGAACCAAATGGACTATTAGTGATCAAACAATGAGAATCAATCTACATATTTAAATTTTGGTTTAAAAAATTAAACTATTTAAATTCAAAGTTTTATGATTTTAAAAGATAATTAATAAATAGATGGGGGTAAAGAATGAAAAAGTGTGACTTTTCTAATGCACATTTGGAACCTTAACTTAGGCCCAAGTGCATGAACATTGCTGAAAAATTAAGAAATGATTTTGTAAAGAGGTGAATAATTTCTATGATAGGCTCCACGATCCTCAATTCCAAAGTGATACATGACATTAACTTTCTTCAAGGGGTGTTCAAACTCCAGGCCAGGGTCAGGATTAGGGGTGTTTAAAGTATCCCGGTCTCTATTGTTCCGGCCCGGTCCCGGACATTTTATCCCAGGAATTTCCTGTCCCGGTCGGGATCGGGACCGGGATCTAAAAAACCTAGGACCGGGACCGGGATCACACCTTGTGATCCCGGCAATTCCCGGTCCCGGTTTTTTTTCTCCTTAAAAAATAGGTTATTATTTTATTTTTGTATTTTTTATCCCATAAATTAAATTATCATTTGATAAAATATATATAACATATTTAGTTAGAGTTAAATCGTATATATTGTGATACAAATCCTAACTATATAATGTATAAAGATAAGAACAAAAATGATGAATGTGATAATAATATTAATAATAATATGTTATTTTTCAATTCTAGCTCAATTTGTGTGATTTTTATGACCTTATTAGGTGTTAAATAATCACTTTAAACACTAGATTATAAAAAATTTAACTAATATAATTATATTATTAAGACCGGGAATTCCCATTCCCGGTCCCGATTGTCCCGGGAATTTCTCAGGACCCAATTCCTGGGACAATCGGGACCGGGAATGACATCCCAGTCCCGGCCAATCCCGGGACGGGAACCGGGAATGGGTGATTCCGGTCCCGTCCCGGGATTTGAACACCCCTAACCGGGATTACCATTAGAAATTGATTAGTAATGGAAAGTAGGAATTGATTAGTGACGGAAATCAGCGACAAAAAATTTCTGTCACTAATTCCGTCACAAAATATTTTTGACAAAAATTAGTGACAGACTAGGGACACAAATTAGTGACGAAATTTGTCCATCACTAGTTTTTGTCGTTAATTTTTTATGACAGAATTAAAGACGGATTAGTGACTGAATTTAGTGACGGAATGTTATTCCGTCACTAATCCATCACTAATTTAGTGACAGAAAAATTCCGTTATTAAATTCTGTTTCTAATTTTAGTGATGGAATTTGTAAGGGATTAGTGACGGATTAGCAACAGAATGAAATTCCGTCACTGATTCTCTATTTTTTTTTGTAGTGACCTCACATACTTGCGTATTTGTCATGGATTTGCATACCAAATAAATACCATCTTCACATGGAAATCTTAAGAACTAATTGATCAAAGTAATACATCAGATGAACATAAAACTACGATACTTTGCAATAGATATATTGTGTCAGACCCAAACAACCGGAGTCAACAAAGTAACACATAAGACAATGTACCCAACAATAAGAGTTAAATGCAAACATCCTCGCTTTCTATATAGCATGTAAATGTTTTATTAATAAATATCATTTACTCCTTTTATAAAAAAAAAATCATTTACTCCTCCCGTGCGTTGTTGGGGAAGAACACACTTAAAT
The DNA here is from genome assembly GCA_963242795.1 of Inga leiocalycina. Taxonomy (NCBI): domain Eukaryota; kingdom Viridiplantae; phylum Streptophyta; class Magnoliopsida; order Fabales; family Fabaceae; genus Inga; species Inga leiocalycina. The sequence continues at coordinate 68,514,790 of OY725322.1, forward strand.
AGTAGTCCATCATTTTTATAATGATGTTAATTAAAATTTTATAATGAATCACACTCGTTATAACTGTAAAGGGAGCCAGTGGTTTGATTACACTTACAATGATCATGACCATCAATAATAAAAAATATTAAAAAAAACAGAAAGAAAGAAGTTGATATACAACAAAACTTGAATGTAAATGAAAGAGATATAAGATGCAATGCATTAATAAATTATGCATTATCAGCAATAGCTTGAGTTAAAATCACATAACTGTATATCATAAGAGTTAGGAATGATTTAGAAAATTAGCAGTATCAATAGCTGAAAAACCATATCAGAGTACATAGTTAGAAGATTTGCCAGTCCTGGATAATAGCATGCATATTGATGAAAACCATCAAACATGATTTTATTAAGTAATCAGATTAAAAGAAATACAAAAAAATCACTTACGTTTTGGTTTTGGTTATGCATAATTTCCCTTAAAATCTCCCTCATGTCCAAAGCACATTTGACCACTGATAAAAAAAAAAAAAAACTATTGTATTTTTTCAATATCCTACTGCTCACTTAATAGTAAAGTTGCTAAGTTAGGTCAACGTCTATAGAAAAGAAAATATTTTTTAATATATCCCTCAAGAAAGTTGTCCATTTCTAACTCTACCATACTGAAATAAGGTCCCGTTTGGTACGTTGGAATTGATTTTGATGGAAATAAAAATGGGGACTAAAAGTATTTTTGGTATGTCATAGAAATTAAATTTAATTTTTGTATAAAAGTTCCAAAATGTCCTTCAATTTTTTTTTGAAGGTAGTGGAGGGTAATAGATGGAAATGATCACATGGAATTGTAAATCTGAGGTATTTTGATGGAATTGATTGGGTGGAATTAAGTCTATTTGGCTTCCACATGGAATTAGAAAATTTTCCAATTCCATTATACCAAACAAACATCATGATGGAATTGATCCTCAATTCTATTTCTATCACCCTTAATTCCATCATACCAAACAGGGCCTAATAGAATTGCACATCGGGTAATGCAAACCTACACTACACCATACTCTGCTTCTTTAATATATATACAAACAAGACAACTTTCTTAGGAGGATAAGATTTGTACTTGTGCACTTGAAATTTGGAAGGTGATGGCCTACATTTAATACTAGATATTCAAGTAAAAGAATATCCAGAAAAAATGTAGAGCTTAGTTAGGAGAGTTTACTTTATGTCCCTAATATTGTTATCCATGCAAGGAAGAGGATATAATTAAAAAAAAAAAAACTTAATAACGAAGAACCTCATCAACATCATGCCTAATATAAATTGTTACGAAAATAATGAAAAAAAAAATCCCACGCCAAATACTGTTAGCTGATACTTTAATTAGCAATAATTGGTTTCAAAATAGCAAACTAAATGCAAGATGAAGTACATAAATATAACTAACTTGGTTTCATGACAAAATACAGTACTCCTAACTTATTATTATAACATACTACTTGCATATAAATGAAGAAGATATAGAACAAAGAAGATGATGCTCGTTGAAATGGAATCAAAATCAAATTATATTTTTATTTTAATTGTGTAAACACACTATTTTGTCAAGGCCCAACTTAAAAATAATAAAAAATGAAAAAAATAAACAAATTTCTTTAATCCTGACACATTTAAATTAATATGCAAATGACATTAATGGTGATTGGATTGTTTGAAATTTGAAAAATGATTATCATTAATGATGATTGTCTTGAACTTGGGGTTTTGTAGTAAATGAAAAAAATTTCAAAATAATTAATCTCATTGATGTTATTTGATATTCATATTAGGAAATTTAGAGTGAAGTAATTGTGGAGGAAAAAATAGAAATTAAAATATAAAAAAAATATCTCTCATTCATAGGTTTAAATTAGAGAATTGCTTGTAGGAAAAAAAACAACAAAAAAATAAATAAATAAATAAAAGAAAATTAAAAAAATCTCTTATTTATGTTGATAGGTTTAAATTAGGAAATTATTGGTGGGAAAAATTAAAAAATTAATTAAAAACGAAAATTAAAAAAAATTTCCATTGATGATGATTAAGCCGAGCTATGAAGTTTTATTAATAGAAAATATAAAAAAATATCTTCATTGATGGTGATTGGGTCAAGTTAGGTAGTTTTTAAGATAAAATACAAAAAAAAAAAATTCAAAAATGAAAATTAAAAAAAAGGAGCATTTATGAAGAAAACCTTACCTTGAGACTATAAATAAGAGTACAAGGGTTGAAGCAAGACATACAAAGATTAGGAGAGCAAAGACACAAGAATTTTGGGAGAAAAGAGAGACAAGTATATGTTACATTGCTAGACGTTGTGAAATTGCTTTTCATTGTCCCATTGAATTATCTTATATATCATTGCTGGACGTGTTGCATTTGAGATCAAGAGGTATGTGTTGCCTTGTCTTCTAATGGTGCTAGGTGTCATGCTTAATAGATATAGGTAATGTGATTGTAATTACCTCTTGTTTATTATGTGATCATATCACTCTATCTCTTGTTGTAGTGGGATTCAAAGTATAAAAGGGACACACTCTCAACATGCCTTAATTGATTTTCTTGCTTTCTTGAACTTTCTACAATGAATGATATGATGAGAATGCACTTTCTTTTTCCTTTTTCTTTTCTTGCAAATAAAAAGTTTCAAAATAAAAGAAAAGGATGTTCTTTTCTGAGAATAAATGAATTTGATTTTATATGAGAAAATAAAGAAAATGCTTTAAAAAAAATAAAAAACACAAACCAAACAAAAAAAATATTTTTCTCAAATAAACATTTTTTCTAAAAAACACCAATAAAGTGACACGCATTTCTACTCCGAACTATATGGGTTTTGATCTCTCTAAAGGGTATGTAGGCCCTAGGTTCTCTTCTTAGGTCAAGTCCAACTTTGTAAATAAATATATTTTTCCTTATTTTCTTTTTGGAAACAAATGGTCATTTTTTTAATTTATTTTTCATTTCATTTATTTTTATAAATATTCGTTTTATTTGGGTAATTATCATAAGATTAATGGCTATATTTATTTTTAAATAATTAGCTTAGGGTAACCATTCTTATGAATGGGTATTGTGGGGTGCCTAACACCTTCCCCATACACAATCAACTCTCAAACCCTAAATGGTTTTTATAGACTAGTTTTCATTTTTTAAAAAGATTTTCAAAATTATCCTTGTTTTAAAATTTTAGTGGCAGCTTCCTATTTTCCAAATTTTAAGGGCTACAAATTGATTGATAAGGAAACAACAAATCATCCTTAACCCAACAAATATGCATGGTACTTTCCTTCACTGGAGGCTATACCAAGCAACAACACAAATTGAAAGCAACCTTTATCAACAACACTTGAATCAAATCAAGTTTTATACTAAAATTGATCACATAATAACAAATGTTCGACATATGCCTCTAATTCATCTAGTGTCCAAGGAAGGCCTTCCTTGTGCAATTAGTATCCTTTACTTTTCTTCTGTTGGTAATAATCTCTTGCCCTTTCCTCATAAAATCTTCCTATATCAACTTTCCCTTTGTTGCAGTAATATAATTCTGTTATTAACCATCCACATTCAAGAAAAAAATTGATTCAACAATACAATTGATCTTTTTTTACTTTTTAAAAAGTAAACACAACAATTTTAGATGTCCTATGATGACTCACCAAAAAGAAGAGCTTAGACAAGCATAGAATAAAGATAAGGAAAAAGCATATATATAGTACAATTATAATTATAAAAAAGAGCAAGAAGCTAGGGATCGCTTTATTCATTGATTCAATCCTGCAAAATACCTACGTTCTTATTAGTGAAAAAAGCATTGATATATCAAAATACCTCTTTTCGGCAGCCCACCCATTAGACTTCAAGCAACATAAGTAAAGCATTTCCATCGATACATGAAAGTAAGAAGACCTTGTTTTCCTCCTCAAGCAAAATCTAAGTGAAAACCAAGATAATCCAGAGGAAACAAGACATAAAACTAGTTACAGAATGCATAATACCCTTATTCTTGAACAGAGTTTATGTCACTTGAGTAGCGTACTTTTCACCCTATTGCATCCATATACAAGTTACCTATTTTAGCCAATATCGCCTTCACCATCGTGACCTCCATCACCCACCTTCCATGGATGATAGGACATGAACTAAACGTAGCCCTCTTGAAGCTCTGAATCTTTTCAATCGAAGGATCAAAAAAGTTGAGAAATTTGAAACCACATTCCACCCAGGCAGAAAAACAACGCAGAGGAAAATTACCATTGCATACAAAGTAGAGGAGAAAAAGGAGAAACTGAAAGACTGAGAGTAGGAGGCAAAATCACAATTGTAAGCAAGCCAAGAGCTAGAGTGAACATAACATTAGGAAATGGGAGAAGGGACAAGCCATAGGCTATGTTTGGTACGAAGTAACAGGGGGTAGGGATAGGGATTGGGTGAGGGATTAAGTCAAAATATATCGTTTGGTACTAGGGATTATGAATAATCAGGGATTGAGAATCTCACGAAAGAGGGATTGCTATAAAGCCACCTCCCCCCTGGTTTTATGTTTTCAATCCCTGGATTCCAAAATTGTAGAGACAAAATTACCCTTGATTTAAATTTTGTCAGACAAAAATACCCTGATTTTAACCTAATCAATCTCTCTCACAATCACTCCCTCTTCGATTTTTCCTCACCAGCCGCGAAACCATCACTCTGAACCATACAATCGATTTCTGCAGTATTTAACTGAATGTGGCCTATTTGGTTTGAGTGTGCACTGTGCGTCTTCAAGTATATGGCTTTGTTTCTATCATCTGTATTGCGACTCAAGTTCGATATGCTGTATTCTTTAGGAACCATTCAATGCCGAGCCGCCGACGAAGAAAAACGATGGACTGAGGATCCGGAAACCGTCGTAAGTGGAGGGTCCGGTCGTATTGGTGTCATAATTCCTTTGATCGATTGTTTGGGATTTTGGGTAGGGTATTGGTGTCATTTTATAATTAATATATATTTATTAAATAATATTTGTAAAATCATTCCCTCCAATTACCACCTCATACCAAACATATTTTTAAAGTATCAAACCCAATCCTAATCCCTATCCCAATCCCTATACCAATCCATCAAAATTCAATACCACGTACCAAACATAGCCTAGTCAACGGAGTGATTGGGAAAAGAGGTAACTGCCAAGCAGAAACCAGAAGCTAAGAGAGTAAACCAAAGAACCTCATATTTGCTATTCATTAGCTTCTTTCTCTCATGTCTAGTAGAAGACAAAGAGGTAGGTCGAAGCTTCCAATCTCATTGAAAATGGGATACAGAAAGAAAAATATGAGTGGGGAAAGAGAAAAGATGAGAGCACCTCGAGAAGGAAAAAGTATCCAGAAGGAAAAAATCAATGTTTTAAATGTAATAATCCAAATTTTGGGCCTAAATGATTGAGGATAAGCTTATTTTAAGTAGTAACTAAGTCTAGTTTGGGAAAAGTCCTAAAAATGATGAGAGATAGAATGACTCTTAGGGTGTGTTTGGTTTGAGGGGAGGGTAAGGGAGGGAGGGGAGGGGAGGGAGGGGGGATTACAATTTTAGACAAAAGAAACCCAAAATTTACCCTCTCATTTTTTTAAATTTTGGATTTCCGCCCAAAATTTATCCTCTCATTCCTTTTAAATTTTGGGTTCCCGCCCCGCCCAAAATTTAAATTTTTTCAACCAAAAAAGATAATTTACCCCTCCCCTACCCTCCCCTCAAACCAAACACACCCTTAGGGATTGTATGAATCAGCCCTCCGGGTAGAGAGTGACTCTTCGAATTGTATAAGGGCTCGATATGTGGAAGTCATTGGATAGAATATATCGATGTATGTGTACAAGAGTACACTTAAACACCATTATAAGATGGCATGCACAAGAACACATGTGGTGCTATATGGGCCCCACATGTGGCATGCCAATATTTGGTGACTGGTATGCTGAGTATGTAGTTTGATGGGTGGAATATACCAACACATAGACCCATGGCACGACCTGAAGTCTACACTAATAAAGTAGCTCTTTGGTTGGCACAATAAGAAGTTGTCAATTAGTACTTGCTTTTGTGTTGGCTTAATGTAAAGGTACCACATATCCCACCATCATTATAGTTACTTTTTTACTTTTATGTTGTCACCACAAGAAGATGACACATGTCCCTCATCATTACCTCTACTTTATGACTTTTGTGTCCGCTCTCTTTGGGGACGCCACATAGTACAATTGTAACCCCCTTCTACCATAGGCAGAGATTAGTTCGTAAAAATGTGTGATTAATGTAGAATTAGAGACCATAAAGAGATTTGGGATTTAAAAACAAAATCAAACTTCCCAAAATCAAGGTTTATAAAAATTTTTTCCAAACCCTATTCACAATGGTCTCATATTCACAATACAATTACACAAATGGCCTGGAATCACCTGATGAGCCACAGGTGAAAGACATAATAAATGCTTGTCACATCCTGAGCCTATGCAACCAGGTGCAGCCCACCGGACCAACCCGATTCGGCCCAACCGGGGAGATAGACTCATAACACAAATCCAGCATATCCTGGGCCTATGCCAATCAGGCGTAACCTACCGGACTAACCCAATCCGGCCCAATCGGGGAGATGGACTCACAATACACAATCACAATAAGCTGGAATCGGGTATCTTAACAATTTCACCTCCAACAATGTGAATTCTTTTCACCAAACTGGGATCCTCCAAGACCCCTTCTCACAAGATAATTTGGACTTCGGGGCCATATAAACACATTGGTCTTTTTGAAAGCTCAAGCTCCTGCTTAATGCTGTACTCAAACACATCACATTCACCATGCTCCCGCTGCATACTTTGAGTCTTTCTGCTCATCTGTGCTTTAACAATGTCATGTTGATTTAATAGGAGTCCCGTAGGAATCTCTTACCACATCTGACAACATTCACAACCTGTATTCATCAGTGCCAGACCTTGGCCCAATTCAACTTGAATCATTCTAAGCTATATAGCTTCTTATCTCAAGAAAACCCATTCCATGTGGGATTTATTACAATACACTATCATTAAGAGCCAACGCTTCCGTAATGCTAATATATTATTCAACATCATAGCAGCTACACTCCACGGTTCTTCGTCAAGGTGGTTGCACTCTAGGGTTGTCATCTCGACAGCTCCATGCTAGGGTTTGTCATCACTGTTGTAATACCCCAAATTTTGAGGCTTGAGGCTATAGAATAAACCTGAAATAAGTGAACTCCTAAGCCTAGTTTAGTAGGATCCCTGTAACGCTTAAATTTTTATTAAGGGCTAATAACAATTATTGAGGATAATTGTTGAATTAAAGTTGGAATTATTTTGTGTTATGTGGCAATTTAAATGAATATGCCAAAATTAAGGAGAAATTAAAAGAATGAGATTATGGGCCATAAGTTAGTGACTAATGGGGAGATTAATTACTAACTAAGAGAAAAAGGAAAAGTGTGATTAAATGGCTAATGGAGGGATTAAAGTGACTAATTGGGTGTTTACTTTATGAGAACCAATGTTAATGGGACAAGTGGCAAAAGCTCATGATGATGGTGGTTGAGGGAAAGTCAACATAGGATTTTTTAAACATATCTATCTCTCTTCCCTCCTACAAGTCAGCTGCTTGGGCATGGGGGTGGCAGAAATTTGTGCTCCTTAACCTCATCCCCATCATCACTCTTCATCTCACCTCTCCCTTTCTCATGCGTGCTGCCATGGTTGCTGCAGAAAGAAGAAGAGCTTTTGATTAAGGTGAGCTATTTGACCCTTCTAATGACCTTTATTGCAAAAACTCTCTTCTTCAATCTTGTTCCTTGCATTGAGAGCTTTAATTCTATGGTTTTATATTTGCCATTGGTAGTGATTTGAGCTCTCAAGGAAGTATAGAGTTTGGAGAATCAAAGAACTCCTTTGAGGAAAGTTGAAGAGGTGAGTAAGTTAAGCATTTTGGTTAAGCTTTGTGGTCATTTGGTTGAGTTAGAATTTCTGTGAATTTAGCCCTATTTTTGAAAATTAGGGTCTTATGGGGTTTGAGTTGTTGTTGTCATGGATATGATACTTTGAGATGTATCTTAGATAGATAGAATTAAATTGAAGCTTAAAAGTAAAGTTTGGCAACTTTGTATTTGGTTTTGTGTATTGGTCAAAATAGGGCATGGTGATAGGTTGAGATTTTGGTTATTGTGAGCTTGCCATTGTGTTCCTTGTGGAAAATTGTGTGGGATTAGTATTGGATATGAATTTTGAACCTTTAGGAACTTAGTTTTAAAAGTTGCAAGATTGGTTAGTGAAAAACTCTGTGCTGGCAGTCGTTTTCTTAGACTTTTTGAATGGTCAAATGGTGTTGAAAAATTATGAAAATTTTTAGTCTTAAATTTCACATCCCAAGCTTCAAAATGAACAAATAATTCATATCATTTCATTTTTTGAACTGAGAGTTATGCTTTGCCAAAGTTTGGGACAAAAACTGGACTCTGTTTTGGAACAGTATTGAGTGATGTGTAATTCTGGATTTGTGTGGTGAATTCTGGTAATGACCAATATTTTTCCTATAAAGAAGACTTAAATACCTTTAATTTAGCTTTGGAATCACCTCATTTCAATTTTTCTAGAATTAGTTATGATTTTTCAAAGTTCAGCTAAGAAACAGGATTTTTCTTGGCCACGGCCAGCGGATTCTTGGACGCGGCCCAAATGTGTTTGTCTAATTCTTGGCTGTGGCCCAAGGTGGCTGACCGCAGCCCATGAGTTTTTGAACATATCTTGGCCATGGCCTAAGGGTAGGCTGGCCGTAGCCAACCCCTGTGTTCCAGCACTTTGAGTTTTTGAAAAGTGATGTTTAATCTATTGTTTCCCAACCTTTTAGAGCTTTTCTTAGAGGCATTTGTAGCCTCTTAAGGGTCAATTATGATAACTAAATTTAAGTGTTTTGAAGTCAATTGAGTATTGAAATAAGTGATAACTTGTCATTCTTAATTATGACTATAGGATTTGATATTTGCCCGAATCTTAGAAGGCCTGTGCCTGCTCAAGAATGGAAAGACCAAGGTAGTGACACTTTATCCTGTATCATGTGTAGTGCATTGCTTGTTTGTATTAATCATTGAATGAGTGAGGGGACGTGGCGAAAGCTCGGCCTTGAATATTGTTGAGGGGACGTGGCGAGAGCGCGGCCTTGAATATTGTTGAGGGGACGTGGCGAGAGCGCGGCCTTGAATATTGTTGAGGGGACGTGGCGAGAGTGCGGCCTTGAATATTATTGAGGGGACGTGGCAGTTAGCCCAACCTTGAATATTGTTATGCTACATTGTGATATATGCTTACTTGCTTTATTTATTATGCATCATATATATAAACTGTTGCTACTGGGATTCTTTTGAATCTCATTCTTTCCAAATAACATTTTAGACAGGGCAAGTGGATCAAGAAGCAAACAAGTGAGCAAGGACGACTAGGATTGCCAATGGTAGCTTAGCTAAATTCTTTTTGGTTTTTGGATTGGTTATCATTTTGGACAAATGTATATATTGTTGATCATAAATTTGTAGTATTGTGTAATTCTCGGTATGAGAAACTGAATGGGAAATGATGCCCTACAAACTCTTGGATTAATGATATTATCCCGGGTGAATGTTGGGAATTTTGTTATTACTCTGATATTGTATTTGTGACAAACTGAATAGGCCAATTGTTTTTACTTTAAAATGAATATAGATCTTGTTGTACAGGTTTTGTAAAAAGTTTTTAATTACCCTCGATCTCTCATTCAATTATAAAACGTGTTTAAACACCTAATCCCAGCCTTGATGACAGCGGGAGTTACAATCCCAAATGTCAATTAAGTGTTTAATGACTCTAAAAGTGGATGTGATTAGTGACAAATAACCTTTTGGAGATTATGATGTGATTAGTGACAAATAACATCTAAATTGACTTAAAATAGAGGGGAGGGTGCATTATGGAAGAAAATGAATGATAAATGTGTTTGGTGGTGATTCAAGAGTAATTACCATAATTAGGGGCAAAATGGTAAAGTTACTGGCCAATTGGTCAGTTACTGAAGAGGAAACTCATTGGTAACTTGAAAATCAATGGTTAAGGTTGATTTGTGTGCTTATGTGAGCTCATGGAAGATATTCCAAGATTGTGACTGTAACCCCCTTACCATAATTATATTTGAAATATGCAATTAAAGTGAAATAGAGACCAATAATTATCAAAACTCAATTTCAATCTCATCTATCAGACGGGGTTTTCATAAATACCCTTCGAAATCGTTTATAACCTGGTCTCACATTCACATTCGTAAGGGTATAAATATATTAAAGTATGCAATGTAATAATCCCGGCAATCCCGGGTTCCATATATTAATCAAAGCCTTACAGGGCTCATTCGCCCATATACAATTTCCCAAATAGGGGATTACTCAAACTATCTCATATACATAATCAATCCTTATCCACATATACACAACCAAATCCAGATACACATCCTAACAAGTAATGATAACCAACTACCAAATCTTCAACCCGAAGGAAGTCCTTGCCATCCCTGAATACTTGCTCCATCCTCGATCCAGTACCCTGTCTGAAAGGTTAGTAGGGGAGGGTGAGATTCAAGAGAATCTCAGTAGGAAAACAATACCAATATGCATGCATAAGAAATGTTTAATGTATGACATGCTTGCATAACATAACTCATGCTTACACAATGACAAATTTGTAAGCTCAATCTTCAAACAACATACTAATGGCCATAGCATAAATTGAAACATAGCTTTAAATTACACATAATCATACAAAGTAAAGACATGTACCAACACATTAACACAAATATCAAATACATGCAGGAGAGGTATGTCCCTACCCTTGTCTTCCACGTATGCCCTAGTACTGCTTACTCACAATCAGACGAATATCGAACCATGATCAGGGTAAACATAAACCCTATAACCAAAGCAAGGTCATAGGGTTATTCTCTATTCCAAAACCTTACTTTCATATCACTTAAAGTTGGTTATCATTCATGACCTTTAGGTGGCTAATCAAAGCCTAAACACATGCCTAAAGGGTTGGGAAAATACTTGATCAAAGACCATCTTCAAAAGTCCAAAATGTCATTTTTGGGGGTTGGCCGTGGCCCACAAATCCACTAGCCGTGGCCAAAAACATGTCAAAAACATTTGGGCTACGGCCAAGAAAATCCTGTTTCTTGGCTGAACTTCCAAAATTCATAACTAATTCCAAAAAAATTGAAATGAGAAAATTACAAAGCCAAATGAAATCTATTTAAGTCTTCTTTACTGGAAAAATATAGACTATTACCAGAAATCACCATAAAATTCCAGAATTACACAAAATCCATTACTGCCCCAAAACAGAGTCCATTTTCGACATCAAACTTTGGACAATCACATCTCCTAGCTCACAAAATGAAATAACACAAATTATATATCCATTTTGAATCTTGGAGTGTGAAATTTAAGATTGGGAAGTTTTATAATTTTTAGACATCATTTGCTTAGTCAAAACGTCCACACAAGCAAACTGCACAGAACAGACTTTCATTGGACAACATTTCCAGTTTTGCAACCAATGTGTCCAATCCAATCCAATCCAACCCAATTCCAATGACTAAATACCACAACATGACACCATTTTCAATAAAAAACACAAGCCAATTCATCCATTTCACAATTACACAAAATCTGGGCAAAATTCCACAAATCACAATACTCAACCAACAATCACAATAGTTAGGTCAAAGAGAAGCTATCACTTACCTCTTCCTCTTCCCAAGGCCAATTCTTTGATTCCTCTTCATTCCAAATTCTTCAAACTCCCAAACACCTTCTTTCAAAAATCTAAAACTATAGCAATGAAGCTCTCATCACTATGAACAAGATTAATGAAGATCATTTGAGCTAAAGAGGTCACCAAGCAAGCTAAAATCTTACCTTTTGGTTTCTCTATCCTTCCTTGAGCTTGGCGTCCATGGAGATGAGAGGAGAGAGATATGAGATCAGTTTTTTGGCTCTAAATGGCCTTTATAACTGACCAAAATGGAAGAGGGAAGAGAAAAAGCAATATTGACACTTTGACCAATCCAATGGCTCACAAGATGCCACTTGTCACAATCTTGTTTCATCTTGTTTTCTCTTCTAGGGCACACATGAGCTCATACACAAGGGATTCCATCCTCTTATTCACACAACAATCATTCACAACCATTGATCTTTGAGTTACAATGGAGCTTCCTCTTCAGTAACTGATCAATTGGTTGGTAACTTTACCATTTTGCCCTTGATTACGACAATTCACACTGAACCACCACCAAACACTTTATATCTTTCCTTTTCAACACAATATGCGCCCTCTCTTAATTTTAAGTCAATTTAGAGGTTAATTCATAATTGAACTTAAATACAGGGTTTCGGCGCTGCTCACAATACATACGAATCACATTCGAGTGCCAAATCACATCATACTCTCCAAAAGGGTTTATCTATCAATAAGGACCTCCACTTTTGGAGTCATTAACCCTTAATCATAATTTGGGATCTTGCTAAATCGGGTCTTAGCAATCCACTTATTTCAGGCCTATTCTCTAGCCTTGAGTCTCAAAGTTTGGGGTATTACAGTGATAAGTGGCATAATATGAGCCCTTGATCTTGGGTCAAAGTTTCAACCTATTTCCTCTCTTCTCTAGGTAGGCCAAGAGAGCATTGAATTGCCAAATTTCTTATCTCTTTCTCTCTCTTCCAAGCCTCTATTGTCGCCATGCTTGAGGGAGGAAAGAGAAAGTGAAAGGTGAGTTTTTGGTTAGCTTAATGTCCTCTTTAGCTTAAATAATCTTCTATAAAGTTGTTCATAGTGATGAGAGCTCCATCTCTATGGTTTTAGATTTGTGAAAGGAGGTGTTTGAAGCTTGAGGAAATTTAAAAGATGAAGAATCAAGAAATAAGCTTGGAAAAGAGGAAGAGGTGAGTATTTGCACCCTTTTGATCTAAGTTTTGTGATTTTTGGTTGAGCTTTGTGATTTACGGAATTTTACCCTAATTTTGTGTGACATGTAATTGGGAGAATTGGATGTTTTATAGTGGTAAAATGGTGTTTGGATGTGTTTTGGTGTCATTAGAATTGAATTGGAATATTAGGAGTAAAAGTGGTGAAATTGGGTAATGTGTGTATAAGTATGACCAAGGGGAAAAATATCATTGTGATGTGAATTTGTGTGTCTTGAGGTGTCCAATGGGTTCCTTGTGTAAAATTGTGCGGGAGTAACTTTGTGTTAGAGTTTTGGAACTATTGGAAACATATATTAGAAGTTAGGGAAAATTCTGTCATTTGTTACGTTCTGGCTTCTGATAGTGTTTGTGCTTTTGGGTCAAGCACTCGCACGAGTGAGCCATCCTCACTCGGGTATAAGTCGTCCATTGTAACCCCCTTCACGATTAAGGCCGAGATTTAGTTCATAAACACGTAATTGATGTAGAATTAGAGACCTTAGATGATTTTGGGACTTAAACAAAATCAAACTTCCTAAAATCATGGCTTACAAAAACTTTTACAAAAACTGTTCCTGACGGTCTCATATTCACATTTCAATACTAAATGGCCTGTACAAGTTGATTCCATTCACAAATATCAGAGTATAAAGCAAATTCCTGACACACTCGGGTTCCATTCATTAATAAGGGTTTTACAAAGGCACAAAGCCCATAATTCATTGCCCTTAACTTGGGGATTACACAAAACTATACCACCAATCCCATTATATACAATTGTTTCCTAAAAACATCCAAATGATATACATGATAACCAATAACCCAAAATATGCTTCTAAACCGGAGCTCTATCCGCTCTTCGTCGACCACTTTCCTTTTGATCCTTCTGCCCTGTCTAAAACATGGTTTTTGGGAGAGTGAGATTCTAAGGAATCCCCGAGTGTCAAATCAATCATAGTATGTACAACAATAAGGTATGAAATCAAATCATTTTCCACACAAGCAACTACAACGGCAGTTACAACAGCAATGGTTAGTATAACATATGTTATCCCTTACGATTGCTCACGCTGTATTGCATCACAACAATCCACACAATATATTTCACCACAACTGGGATTCATATAAAGCATTTCATAACACAAGCCATACAGGCAAGATCAACACACAGCCCACGGCTGGATTCACAAACACCGCCCCACAGGTCGGATACACAAAAATCTATGTCGATTACGACGGTAGTTCAACGGCCGGCCTAGAGATGACTAGTGTCAATCCCTATACGGCTCACGCTAAAGTGCTCACGCTGCAATGGACCATGGCACATAGTTCATAAAGTTCAATGATAAGTTATGCATACCAAAACATCATACACAATATGAGAGAAGAGTCACTACCTTGATCCTTCCGGGCGTACTCTGGCACCGGTCTCTCCCGCCTAGGGCAAATGTCGTATCCTAGAATCATGATTAGGAACGAAGAGTTATATTCTATTCTAAGACTTAATTAACTTGAAACACTTAAATTTGGTTATCATAATTGACCCTTAAGAGGCCACAAATGCCTCTAATAAAAGCCCTAAAAGGTTGGGAAACAATAGGTTGGAGGTCTCCTTTCGAAAACTCAAAGTGCTGGAACACAGGGGTTGGCCACGGCCAGCCCTTCCTTAGGCTGCGGCCAAAATATGGTCAAAAGGTCACTGGCCGCGGCCAAGAAATTCCCTGAATCTTTACTGAACTTCCAAAATTCATAACTAATTCTAGAAAAATCAAAACGAGGTGATTCCAAAGCCAAATGAAAGGTATTTAAGTCCTCTTTCTAGGAAAAATATGGCTCATTACTTAAAATCATCACACAAATACAGAATCACCAAAACCTCAACACTACTCCAAAACAGAGTTCTGTTTCCATCCCAAACTTTGGACAATCATATCTCCTAGAATACTAAACGAAATGACCCAAAATATATATCCATTTTGAAGCTTGGGATGTGAAATTTAAGACTGAAAGTTTCATAATTTTCCAACACCATTTACTATTTTAAAACGTTCATGCAAATCCACTGCCAGAACAGAGCTTTTCACTAACCAAAACTTGCCACTTTTAAAACTAAGTTCCTAATGGTTCAAAATTCATATTCAACACTTCTCCCACACAATTTTCCACAAGGAACACAATGACAATCTCAAAATGACCAAAATCCTACTCCATTATCATGCTTTGGGTTTTGGGCAACAAAATCAACAAAATACCAATCTCATTCAAACATCACATTTCAACCACCAATCAATCAATCTATCCTAAACTCATTCCAAAATACCATTCTCATGCCAAAAACATACCAAATACATAATGGCTCTCATTTTCGAATTCAAGGCTAGAATTTCCAGAAATTACAAACTCAATCATTTGGCATAAAACTTAGATAGATAGATTGGTCTCACTTAACTCTTTCACTTTACCAAAGAGACTTCTTGATTCACCACTTCCCAAAATTTCATGTAAGAATAAACCAACACCAATGGGCACACTATAAACACCAAAATGAAGCTCTCACTCTAAGGAACAACATTCATGAAGTGAGTTTGAGCAATGGAGGGCATTTGCTTACCTTTTTCACAAGCTTTCTCTTTCTCTTTTTTGCCCAACAATGGTCGCCAGTTTTATAGAGAGAAGAGAGATATGAGAGCTTGAGATGAAGGGAAAATGATGATTTTTCCCTCTAAACCATGCTGCCAGCGAAAAGGAGGGAGAGGGAGGAGAGAGAAAGATTAAACAATTGGGATTTTGACTTTTCTTACTCCTTTCTCTTCACCTACTCTTGACACATGTCCAAATCTTATTGGTTCTCATACAATATATCACCAATTAGCTTCACTAATCCCTCCATTAATCATTTAATCACATTTCTCATTTTTCTTATAGTTAGTAATTAGTTTTCCCATTAATCACCAACTAATTGCCCAATAATTCCATTCTTCCAATTTCTCAATAATTATGACGTATTAATTAAAATAGCCATAAAACATATAATAATTCCCATTTAAATTCATAAATATCCACACTAATCCTTATTAGCCCTTAATTAAAAATTGGGATATTACATCCATCACTTGAGTGCATCATCCATCACTTGAGTGTTGAAGCCAAAAATGAGGTTTTGAGGTTTCGAAAGAGATCTTTTAGGCTTGTGTTTAGGCTTTGAGTAGCCACCTAAAGGTTGTGAATGATAACCAACTTAAGTGTATGAAAGTAAGGAATTGGAAAAGAGAATAACCCTATGTCCTTGATTCAAGGGTTGGATATTCGCCCTGGTCATAAGTTGTTGGTGCTGGAGCATACGTGGAAAAATAAGTGTAGGGAACTTACCTCTCCTGCATGTATTTGATATTTGTGTTAGTGTGTTGATGCATGTTATTGCTTTGCTTGATTATGTGAAGCATGTATGAATGATTTGAAGTTATGTTTTAATTTATCCTATGGCCATAAGTATATTATTCGAAGCATTGAGCTTACAAATTTGTCATTGTGTGAGCTTGAGTTATGTAATGCAAGCATGTCATGCATTAAACATTTATTGTACATGCATATTGGTATTGTTTTCCTACTGAGATTCTCTCGAATCTCACCCTTCCCTACCAATATTTTCGACAGGGTAAGTATATATAAGATGAAGCAAGCATTCAAGGGTAGTGAGGATTTCCTTTTGGTTATTTGAGTTGGGTAGTTGGTTATCATTGCTAGTTAGGACAATTGAATGTGTGTGGGATGTGTATTCATATATATGGATGTATTTTTGGATAAGTATTTGATTATGTATTCAAGTTGGAATTGTGTAATCCCCGTATGAGAATCTATATATGGGCGAATGTGCCCTGTAAACCATATGAGTTAAGATATGAACATGAGATTTCCGGAAATTATGTTGTGCACTTTGATAGTTATAGGAATGTGATTTATCCGCGTAAAGTAATTGTATTCGAATTGTGAGTATGAGACCAGGTGAATTAGATTATGAAAGGCATTTGTGAAAACCCTATCGAGAAGATGAGATTTTAGATGAATTTTGAATACTATTGGTCTCTAATTCATTTTAATTGCGTATTTCAGATATAATTAGGAAGGGGGTTACAACAGTGGCTTCATACTATGGTACCATACTCCATAGGTAGCCCTTTGCTATTAGATTTCTCTATAGGTAGCCCTCTCCGATCAGAACTCTCCTTAGATAGCCCTTTCCTATCAGAACTCTCCGTAGGTAGCCCTTTCTAATCTAAATCCTCTAGAGATAGCTCTGTCTAGTTAGTCATCTCAAGATGAAGGTATCATTGTAACAAGATCTCAGAAGCCATTCACACATTCTATCTTCTGTTTCAACCTTGAGACCATATCTCTTAACTACTCATTGTTCTATTAAAACCATCCTCAGGTCATTTCAAATTCTTAAGAATCAGCTCAACTATGGAGTTTTATCATTGGATCACAATTTAATTATTAAAACCTCAACCTTAGTTGAATAGGAAAATCACTTCCCTTAATTCCACGGAGTACCATCAGCCCTAACATAAGTTCAAGTATCTTTGCTAGCCTAGGACACCCTGGTCCCCTAGGTCTTAGGGTTTTTAAATACATAAGTCCAGTATGACATCATTGGCATGTAATATCATACCGCCTAGGGTTTCTTACCCCATATCTAGGTTTATCATGACACCTAGAACCTTACTATCATATACCTTGGAAATCATTTTCCTCTGTTATCCAATTAGATATGTCATCCTCCATATAGAATCCGGTGGATTATCATTCATTACCTCCACCTTCGGGTTTACACATCAAATTCTCGGGCGAACCCCATTGATTCACCACATCCACATCACAGATAATGTATACACATAGCCGTTAAACTCATATATCCACAATAGGAAGGACGTTAATGTGTATACCACAACCAATCACATATCATTGCCTATTTCTTAGGCCAAACTAGGGGAACTATCCTAGCAAAATCGACCTTTATTAGGAACTACAGCTCTGATATGAAAAATGTGACCCCCTTCATAATTATTATTCAAAATACATGATTAAAACAAATTAAAGACCAACGATTAGCAAAACTCATTTTCAAACCCATTTACACGATAGAGTTTTCACAAATACCTTTCGAAATCTAATACACCTGGTCTCATATTCATATTTCAAATACAATTACCTCGTAAAGATAAATCACATTCATAACATATCAGAGCGCACAACATAATAATCCCGGCAATCCCGAGTTCATACCTTTACTAAGGATCTTCAGGGCACATTCGCCCCTTATAATTTCCCAAATAGGGTGTAACGCCCCAAATTTGATTAAGGGATAATGAGAATTATTGAATATTTATTCATGAATTAAAGTTGAATTATTATAGTTTTTGTGGTAATTTTAATGAATAAGCCAAAATCAGAAAGAAATTGAAGGAATGGGAACCATTGGATAATTAGTTAGTGATTAGTAGGGAAATTAATTACTAACTAAGGAGAAATGAGATGTGTGATTAAATAGCTAATGGGGAGGTTAGAGTAACTAATTAGTTACTTATTTATGAGAACCAATGCAATAGTGACAAGTGGTAAGTGAAGATGATGTGAGAGAGTAAGAGAAAAGTCAATATCCTAAATTTTTTATCATTTCTCTCTCTCCCTGTTTTTGGCTGGAGCTGGTATGGGTAAGGGAGTATCATCATTTTCCTTCTTCTTCAAGCTCATCTCTCTCATTTTCTCTCTCTCTCTCTCTCTCTCTCTCGCGTCAGCCATTATTGCCCCAAGAAAGAAGAAGAAAATCTTGAAAAAGGTAAGAGGAATGACCACAAATGACAAAACTTCTTTCTTTAATCTTGTTCCTTGGGTTGAGAGCTTTATTTTCATGGTTCTAGATTATCCATTGGTAGTAGTTTGTGGCATCAAGAAAATCTAGAAGTTGGATAACCAAGAAGTTCCTTTGAGAAAGTTATTAAGGTAAGTAAGAGAGATCTTCCTATCTATGTTTTATGCCATTTGATTAAACTTGGAATTTCTGGGAATTATGGCCTTATTTTCGAGAATCAGGGTCTTAAGGAGTATGGCATGGAATGGTCTTGAAAATGGTAGCTTGTAATGTGTTGGAATAGATATAATTTGTTTGGGGTTGAAATGTTAAGTTTGGTGATTTTAGAACTTTAGTGTTTAATGTTGCCCAAAACTAAAGTATGATAATGGAATAGGAATTTGGTGATTTGGATGGTTCTATTAGATTCCTTGTGTATGTTTGTATGGGAGTAGCTTTGGTTTGGTATTTGGGATTATTGGAATCATTTGGGTAAAAATCTGGAAAGTACAGTGAACTCTGCGTGATCTGGGTTCTGATAAGCATCACTCTAGTGAGGATAATTCTCACTCGAGTGCGATAGTGTTTTTCCTCTTTTTGCCTTTAGTATTCCGTTGCACTTCCATATGAAAGGCAAGAGTGTTGCTTCACTTGTAAATGTCATGGGTTCTCACTCGAGTGAGCTTTCTCTCACTCGGGTGTAGGTATATTTGACACCAGGAACTCTCATATCTGGTTGTCACCGCAGCCAAGTTTCAAGAGTGTGCCTTAACACTTGCGAGTGTTAAGCCATCACTCAAGTGCTTGGAGTCCCCACTCGAGTGCTCCTTCTCTCTGAAAGTTTCTTATGCTCTCAGGTTATCACTTTCTATGCTTCTCTTTCTTGAACCCGGGTGCGAATTAGGCCATCACTCGGGTGTTCATTCTTGTGCTAGAGTGCAACGAGTATTTCCTACTCCTATCGTTGCTCTCGGCCAAACACTTGTACTAGTATGCTTCTATACTCGAGTACAAATTGTACCATCACTCGAGTGAGGCCTTCTTCACTCAAGTGTCCGTACATCATCACTCGAGTGAGGCCTTCTTCACTCAAGTGGAACAGTGAAAAATTCTGTTCTTGTGCTTCTAAAAGGGTATCTTTGGGATTGTTCTTCCAACCCCTTTAGAGCTTTAGGTAGTTGCATTTTAGGCTTCTTAAGGGACATCAATAATAACCAAATTTAAGTATTGTGAAGTTATTTGAGTATTAGAATAAGTGATAACATATCATCCTTAATTATGACTTTAGGATTTGATATCTGCCCATAGCGTAGAAGGCCTGTCCCTGCTCAAGAACGGAAAGACCAAGGTAGTGACACTTTATCCTATATCATGTGTAATGCATTGCTTGTTTGTATTTATCATTGAATGAGTGAGGGGACGTGATGTGAGCCCGGCCTTGAATATTATTGAGGGTACGTGGTATGAGCCCGGCCTTGAATATTGATATGCTACATTGTGACATATGCTTACTTGCTTTGTTTAATTATGCATCATATACGTAAACTATTGCTACTGGGATTCTTTTTGAATCTCACTCTTTCCAAATAACATTTTTAGACAGGTCAAGTGGATCGAGGGGCAAGCAAGTGAGCAAGGATGATTAGGACTACCGATGGTAGTCTTCACTAGATTCTTTTAGTTTTTGGATTGGTTATCATTTTGGATGAATGTATATATAGTTGACCATATATTAGTAATGTTGTATAATCCCCATTATGGGAAACTGAGATGGGCAATGATGCCCTACAAACTCTTGGATTAATGCAGTATCTCGGGTAAATGTTGGGAATTTTGCTTATATTCTGATATTGTATATGTGACAAACCGAATAGGACTGTTGTTTTTATGAATGAATGAATGGAGATATACTTATACAGGTTTTTGTAAAATGTTTTAATTACTCTTGATCTCTTATTCAGTTATAAACGAATTTAAACACTAACCACGACCTTGATGAGGACAGGGGTTACACAAGAGATTACACAAATCTATTTCGAATACATAACCAATTACTCATTCGAACATATACACATCCAAATATTCAAATACACATCCTAAACAAAAACAGTTATCGCAATCCATAACTGATAACCAATTATCAAATCCACATCCTGAAGGAGTCTTCGCCGCCCCTGGTTGATTATCCCCTCCTCAAGCCTCTTGCCCTGTCTTAATTGTTGATGGGGGAGTGTAACCCCCTGCCTTGAAAATGGTAATTATAATTCAAAATTCATAATTGAAATGAAATAGAGACCAATAACCATCAAAAGTCTCTTTTACAATCCCTTCCTTACAGGAGGGTTTTCACAAATTTTTTTCAAAACTTTTGCCTTTATCCTGGTCTCTAATTCATGTTTTAAATATAATTTCCCTGTGCAGTTAAATCACATTTATACATATCAAAGTGTAAAACAAAAATTCCGCCAATCCCCAGGTTTCATATCATAGCTAAAGGGTTTACGGAACATATTCGCCCCTTACAGTTTCCGAATGAGGGGATTACATAACCCTATCCAAAATAATATTTGCATACCAACAATATACAGTAATCCCAAACTAAAATGGATAACCAACAATCCAACATCAAATATCCCTACAAAGTCCTAGCCGCTCTTAGATATTTTCTTCTCCTTAGAACCACTTGCCTTGTCTGTAGGGTAGTCAAAGGAAATAATGAGATTCAAGAGAATCTCTGTAGTAACAAATCACTCATACAATATATAAACACACAGTATGTAAGATCACGAATAGCAGCAACACAATGATACACAGTTTATGCCATAAATGACAGCACTCACAGCTGTAATCACAATGCAAGAGCTTTCGCTGTAACTCAATGCCAGCTTTCGCTATAATCTCTATACAACGGCATCACAAAGCATCACAATGCATGATAAACATTCATAGAATGCTTTACATATAGTACAAGAGAAAGAGTCACTACCTTATTCTTTCCAGACATTTTCCGGCACTGCAGGTCTATGATCAAGGCAAATGTCGAACCCTATAACCAAAATCAAGAATGGCGGATTAATTTTATACTCCAAATTCTTATTGTTATAACTCTTAAAGTTAGTTATCATTAGAACACTTTAGGTGGCCACTAGGAGCCTAGAAACATACCTAAAGGGTTGGGAGAAACTACCCCAAATATCGCTCTTCAGAAGTGAACACACTAATTTTTTGACTCAGACACTCGAGTGAAGAAGACCTTACTCGAGTGATAGAGTAACCTGTACTCAAGCACTGAAGATCACTTGTGTGAGTGTTTGGCCGAGAGCATAACCTGAGATTGAAAGTTGTCACAGTACTTGAGTCCTGAACCCAGTACTCGATTGATAGCCTCATATTAACCCAAGCCCTATCGAGTAAGACACAGAAAGTGACAACGCGAGAACAAAAGAAACTCTAGGGTGGGAAGTGCATTAGAGTGATATCCCTCGAACTCGACTGATAGCTCAATGCTTGCGAGTGTTAGATCACACTCCTAAAAAATGGACTACGACTGATACCCCGAGAAGTGGCTCAAGGTGGCGAATGCACCTTCACTCGAGTGGGGTAGGTGGTGCTCGAGTGAGGACCCTTGTAACTCACAAGTGAGTAAATGCACTCTTGCTCTTTGGCACGGAAGTGCAATGGATAATTGAAGGAAAAGAGAAATTACAATATTGCACTCGAGTGAGGCCTCTTTTCACTAGAGAAAGGCTTTATCAGAAGCCAAATCACAGCAACTGACAACAACTTTCAGTTTTTACCAAATGTTTTCCAATGGTCCTAAAATTCCTGCATAAGCCTAAACCCACTTACTTTCACCTAAAGAACCCATTGGAAACCTCAAAATACCCAAAATCCCACTCTAACAACAATTTTTGTTTTGAGTCACCACATAATCCATATTACTCAATTTCCCCCAATTCCTCTTCCAATGTTCCAAACCAATTCCAACATGAAAATAGCATTATATGACACCAATTCTATCATAAATCATCATACAACTCATGCATTCCAAAATCACACTTAAAACAGGGCAAATTCCACAAATATCAAAACTTAACCCAAAAATCACAACATATATGCCAAAATGCTATAAATGGTCACCTCTTAAACTTGCCTATGTTAGATGCTTGATTCCTCAACTCTCAAATTTGTTTAAACTCTAAAACACCTTCTTTCAAAAATCTAAAACCATAGAGATGAAGCTCTCATCAAGGTGGTCAATATTAAAGAAGAGCATTTGAGCATTTGAGAACCATAATAAAA
The DNA here is from genome assembly GCA_963242795.1 of Inga leiocalycina. NCBI lineage: Eukaryota > Viridiplantae > Streptophyta > Magnoliopsida > Fabales > Fabaceae > Inga > Inga leiocalycina. Next base: position 68,538,003 of record OY725322.1, read on the forward strand.
TCAAAATCTTACCTTTTACTTTCTCTTTCTACCTTGAATTCCACCGAAAATCGAGGCTAAGGAGAGAGAAATAAAATGAAGATGATGATCATAATTTTCCCTATTCCCATGCTCACCACCGACTTTGAGAGAGAGGGAAGAGAAAAAGCAAGGTTTGAAAGTTTGACCTCATCCTATAGCTCACAATTATCCATATGTCATAATCTTATTCATCTCCTAATCTTTCCACACACATGCACACATATGATCATTCTAACATAATCTCTTAAGCAATTAAGTATGCCACAATGATTCCCACCAATTAGTAGACTCCCTCTTCGGCAACTAACTAATTGGTTGGCAAATTTTCCATTTTGCCCTTGATTATCACAATATTACCAAGTCATCACCAAATACATTAATATCATTCCATTCCTTATTCATGCGTCCTCCTCTATCTTTAGGGTTCATTTTAAGCTTTATCACACAACTAAGCTTGAATACAAGATTTAGGCACTGCTTATAACACATTCAAATCACATTCTCCAAAAATATTTGTTTAGCATTAATTACATCCACTTTGGAGGTCATTAGCCCATATCACAAAGTAGGTCATTACAATTCTTTCCCTGTAAAATAAATTTTGTCCTCAAAATTTGTTACACAACTTGATTCATAAACTCCAAATAACGTTTATGCATATCTACCTCCGCTTCCCAGGTTGCTTCTCTTAGAGTCATTCCCCTCCAGATCACCTTCATATACATAATGCTTTGGTGTCTGAGCCGTCATTCTTCTTGATCAATAATCTATTCTGGCTCTACCACATATGTAAAGTTGTCTTGCAACTTGACATCTTCATACTCAATGATGTGAGAGGGATCCGATTAGGGCTACTCGGTAAGCTACAGGCCCAATTCTCACAAGAATTTCAAAAGGACCTATATACCATGGGCTCAACTTCCTTCTTGTAATAGCTCACCTAATGCCGGTAACTGGAGATGCCCTCAAAAACGCATGGTTACCAACCTCAAATTCTAGAGGCCTTCTCCTTTTTTCAGTGTAGCTTTTCTATCGACTCTGCGCTACAAGAAGCCTTTTTCGAATGATTCAAATCTGTGCTGAAGTTTGATCAACAAGTTCTGGTGCATATAGCTTCCTCTCAGATAATTCATTCCAACACAAGGGTGATTGGCACTTCCTCCCATTCAATGCTTCATATAGAGCCATCTAAATGCTCTCATGATAGCTATTGTTGTAGGCGAACTCGGCAAGTGGAAGAAAGTAATCCCAATTCTCTTTAAAATGAAGGACACAAGCTCGCAACATATCCTCCAATGTCTGAATAGTCCTCTTGACTGTCCATCTATATGAGGATGATAGGCCTTATTGAATCTCAATTGCATCCCAGTGCCTTATGTAAAGCCCTCCAAAATCTCGAAGTAAATCGGGGATCTGATCGGAAATGATACTTTTAGGTACACCATGGAGCTTCACAATCTCTCAAATATAAATCCCTGCTAGTTTGTCTGGAGAGTAGCTAGTATTGATCGGTATGAAGTGTGACGACTTCGTTAACCAGTCAATAATTACCCAAATCACATCATAGTTCTTGATTATGGGCAATCCCACAACAAGGCCCATGGTCACACTTTCCCATTTCCATTCTGGAATCTTAGGACTCTACAACAACCCTGGCGGTCTTTAGTGCTCGATCTTTACCCTCTCACAAGTAAGACACCGCGCCACATATTTCATCACGTCACTCTTCAATCTCGGCCACTAATACACATATTTCAAATTATGGTACATTTTGGTCATACCAGGGTGAAGAGTGTATCGGCTCTTGTGTGCCTCATTAAAGATCTTCCGCCTCAACTCCACCTTAAGTGGAATACAAATTCTCTTTTGATAACGAATTAGTCTATTAGGCAATAAATCATAGCTCTGAGTATATCCCCCTTCAATTCTAGCCAGATTACACTGTACCCAACCATCTTTCCGTTGAGCTTCATCAATCTCAGCTCTCAAATCACTTTCTCATTAGGAAATATTATAATTGGCATTGACGATCTGTTTGACAAATTCAAATCTCGAAAGTCCTCAATCAAATTTCCCTCCTGTATCATCATTGCTGCCACAAGTACTATCTTTCGACCAAGAGCATCAGCGACTACATTTGCTTTACTCGGATGATATTTGATTTCCAGGATGTAGTCTTTCAACAACTTCATCCAATGACGTTGTCTCATGTTCAACTCTTTTTGATCATACAGATACTTGAGACACTTGTGGTCACAGTACAGTTCTACCGTCACACCATACAAATAATGTCGCCAAATTTTCAAAGCAAACACAATGGCTGCAAGCTCCAGATCATGGGTGGGATAATTCATTCCATGAGGTTTGAGCCGTCAAGAGGCATAGGCCACCACACGTCCCTGTTGTATAAGGACACACCACCTCAATCCTTGCTTACTCGCATCACTATACACAACATAAGTCAAGCTGGGATAAGGCATAATCAATACTGGTGCCATAGTTAATCTCTCTTTAAGCTCCATAAAGCAATTTTCACATTTCTCATCCCACACAAACAACTGATCCTTTATAGTGAGCTTGGTCATCGGCAAAGCAATAGGGGAGAAATTTTGGATGAATCTCCGGTAGTAACCAGCAAGACCCAGAAAACTGCGTACCTCAGTAACAATTTCTGTCCTCTTCCAGTTCAGTACCGCTTCCACTTACTAGGATCCACAGAGAACCCTTCTTGCGAGATAACATAGCCTAAGAATTTTACTTCTGGTAGCCAAAACGCACACTTACTTAGTTTGGCATAGAGTTGCTTTTCAAGCAAGATATTCAACACAATCCTTAAATGATGCTCATGCTCCTCCCTATTCTTTGAGTATATCATAATATCATCAATAAACAGAACAAACAATTGAGATAAATACTGTCGAAAGACACGGTTCATGTAATCCATGAATACCGCAGGTGCATTGGTTAGGTTGAAGGGCATTACTAGAAACTCATAGTACCCATACCTAGTCCTAAAAGCAGTCTTCGGAACATCTTCTACTTTTACGCGCAACTGATGATAACCCGACCTTATATCAATTTTTGAAAATATACAAGAACCAGACAATTGATCCAAAAGGTCATCAATTCTTGGGAGAGGATACTTATTCTTGACGGTAATTTTGTTCAATTCCCTATAGTCTACGCACAAACGCAGACTTCCATCTTTCTTTTAAACAAACAACACTGGAGCTCCCCAAGGCGATACATTGGGTCTAATAAACCCTTTTTCGAGTAAATCTTCAATCTGGTTTTTCAACTCCGCCATTTCATTTTGGGCCATATGATATGGGGCCTTTGATATTGAACAAGCTCTAGGCACAATCTCAATTGGAAATTGAACTTCCCTTTCATGAGGTAATCCGCTAAGATCATTCGGAAATACCTCAGGGAATTCTCGTACCACAGGTATACTACTCAATGTTTCTTCTATCTTTCCTTGTACGAAAAAGAACACCATATGCCCTTGGCAACCCTTCTACATATATTTCTCAGTTTTGGCTGTTGAGAGGAAGTTCAGATTTGCATTGATATCATTTACATTTTGCAAAGCTGGATATACTATCCTCTTATTGCCACAATCTAAAAGCACATTATTTGTCATCAACCAATCAAACCCAAAAATGACTTCTAATTGATAGAGCGGCAGAAAAATCAAATCAACAACGGATTCATGCCACTCAACAATTATCACACAGTTTAAGCAAGCTTCAGTAGTCAAAGCCTTAACATCCATCGGTGTCGACACAATCAAATCAAATGGCAACTTATGCACATGCAATCCCAGGTGCTTCACACAATCATAAGCAATGAAAGAGTGACTAAAACCCGAGTCAAATAACACTTGTAGCAAATTGACATTGAGAACGATATTACCTTGAATCAGGTCAGGGGATTTCTGAGCTTCCTCATGAGTTATAGCAAATACTCTCTCTTGATTCCTGAGTCTCTACTCTGGCTGTGGCCAGTTGCATTCATTAGACATATGCCCGCCATGCTTACAATTAAAACATATCACTAAACCCTCATAGGTTTTGCCATGATATGCCTTGTTACAACGAGGACATATCCACCCCATGTAAGCTCTCTGTGGCTCTCAATTCCTGGGCTGATATGGCATTTTACTACTGCCCTTGGATGAAGAAGAGAATCCTTGACCCTTCTGCTTCTGGGAAGTATTACCCTTATTGGGTTCACTGCGGTTGTTGGTAGCTTTGGCATAATACAAATCTCGTAGGTTGTTCTCGGTGATTCTACATTCCTCCACCACCTTGTTAAACCCAGTAATCAGGTGGGTGGCTAACTGCTTTCTCAATTCTCACCTCAACCCACGTATGAGCATATCCGAGCTCCATTCCTTATCATCCATCCTCTGAAGATAAGAGGAATACCGGGACAAGCGGATGAAACGGGATAGATAATCATCAAAAGTTTCTGTGTCCCCTTTCTTGATGACAAGAATTCTGTTTCCTTCTTCAGCCGTACTGACTTTAGAAAATATTTCTCATTGAATTGTTGTTGAAACAACTCCCAGGTCAATGGCACATTTCGACTCTTCAGTGTTAGGGCGATATTCCGCCACCAACGGTCTGCATCACCCTCGAGCTTATATATGGCCAGACGTGCCTTCACCTTAGACGGTTACTCAAGAACCTTAAAAATCTTCTCAAGACGGTTCAACCAATCTTCAGCCGCTTGAGGATCAAATTTACCTCTGAACACTGAAGGCAAGTGTTTACAGAATTTAGAGACCCAAAACTGAAGATCCCTTTCCTCTCTAACTGGCACCCCATGTGATTCTTAGTTCAGGGCAGTATGAGGTGGGGACTCTAGTGGTCGTGCTGACCCTTCAGCAGTTTCCTCATGGCGAGTTTCTTCTAGGGTCTCCTCCTAAGTGGACGGACCCCGGTCTTCATTATGTTTCACCTTTTCTACTCTGAGCTCCTCTCTCAGCTCAGCAATCATATCCGGTGATCCTTTATTAGACCCATTAATTCTCGCATCGGACCTGGTGGATTGTCATTGACTACCTCCACCTCTGGGTCTACTTGCTGTACTCTGGGACGACCCTTTGTCTTTTTCATTCTACAAATCATTCACTACTTCAGTTCATAAATAATGTATATACATTGTCCACAAATCTCATGTATATCCAGAATCATAAAGCATATATGTGTATACAATAACCAATCATAATCATCTTCTATCACAAAGGCAAAGAACTAAGGAAGCTACCCTAGCAAACTCTACCCTTACCAGGAACTACAACTTTGATACAAAAAATGTAACCCCCTACCTTGAAAACCGTAATTATATGAGAGAAAGAGTCATTACCTTATTCTTTCTTGACATTTTTCGGCACTGTATGTCTATGATCAGAGCAAATGTCAAACCCTATAACCAAAATCAAGAACGGTAAATTAATTTTCTACTCTAAATTCTTATCATCATAACTCTTAAAGTTGGTTATCCTTAGAACTCTTTAGGTGGCCACTAGGAGCCTAGACACATACCTAAAGAGTTGGGAGAAACTATCCTAAAGAGCGCTCTTCAGAAGTGAACATACTAATTTTTTGACTCAGACACTCGAATGAAGAAGACCTCACTTGAGTACTGGAGTAACTTGCACTCGAGCACTGAAGATCACTTGTGCGAGTGTTTGCCCGAGAGCATAACCTGAGACAGAAAGTTGTCAGAGCACTCTAGTCCTGAACCTAGCACTCGAGTCCTGAACCCAGCACTGGAGTGACAGCCTCATATTCACTCGAGCCCTATCGAGTAAGACACAGAAAGTAACAACCCGAGAGCAAAAGAAACTCTAAGGTGGGAAGTACACTCGAGTGATGTCCCTGGCACTCGAGTGACAGCTCAATGCTTGCGAGTGTTAGATCACACTCCTGAAAAATAGACTAAGTGATACCCTGAGAAATGGCTCAAGGTGCCAAATGCACCCACACTTGAGTGGGGCAGGGCAGGTCGTGCTCAAGTGAGGACCCTTGTAACTCACAAGTAAGGAAATACACTCTTGCTCTTTGGCACGGAAGTACAACAGATAATTGAAGGAAAAGAGAAATAACAACACTGAACTCGAGTGAGGCCTTTTCTTACTCGAGTGAGGCTCTATCAGAAGCCAAATCGCAGCAGCTAACAGCAGTTTTTACCAAATGTTTTCCAATGGTCCTAAAATTCCTGCATAAGCCTAAACCCACTTACTTTCACTGAAAGAACCTATTGGAAACCTCAAAACACCCAAAATCCCACTCTAACAAGAAGTTTTGTTTTGGGTCACCACATAACCCATATTACTCAATTTCCCCCAATTCCTCTTCTAATGTTCCAAACCAATTCCATCATGCAAATAGCATCATATGACACCAATTCTACCATAAATCATCATACAACTCATGCATTCCAAAATCACACTTAAAACAAGGCAAATTCCACAAATATAAAAAATTAACCCAAAAATCACAACATATATGCAAAATGCTACAAATACTCACATCTTAAACTTGCTTAGGTTAGATCCTTGATTCCTCAACTCTCAAATTTCTTCAAACTCTAAAAAACCTTTTTTCAAAAATATAAAACCATCAAGATGAAGTTCTTGTCAAGGTGGTCAATATTAAAGAAGAGCATTTGAGTATTTGAGAACCATAATAAAATCAAAATCTTACCTTTCACTTTCTCTTTCTACCTTGAATTCCACAAAAAATGGAGGCTAAGGGGAGAGAAATGAAATGAAGATGATGATCATAATTTTCCCTATTCCCATGCTCACCACCAACTTTGAGAGAGAGAGAGAGAAGAGAAAAAGCAAGGTTTGAAAGTTTGACCTTATCCCATGGCTCACAATAATCCATATGTCATAATCCTATTTCATCTCTTAATCTTTCCGTACATATGCACACATATGATCATTCTAACATAATCTCTTAAGCAATTAAGTATGCCACAATGATTCCTACTAATTAGTAGACTCCCTCTTTGGCAGCTGACTAATTGGTCGACAAATTTCCCTTTTTGTCTTGATTATCACAATACTACCAAGTCATCACCAAACACATTAATATCATTCCATTTCTTATTCATGCACCCTCCCCTATCTTTAGGGTTCATTCTAAGCTTTATCACATAATTGAGCTTGAATACAAGATTTAGGCACTGGTTATAACACATTCATATCACAATTCAAATCACATTCTCCAAAAGTGTTCAGCATTAATTACATCCACTTTGGAGGTCATTAGCCTGTAATCACAAATTGTGTCATTACAGGGAGGGTTATATTCGAGAGAATCTTAGTAGGAAAATAATACCAATATGTATGCAAGATAACTATTTAATGTATGACATGCTTGCATTACATAACTCAGGCTCACACAATGACATATCTACAACTCAATGTTTCAAACAACATACTTATGGCCATAGCATAAACAGAAACATAGCTTTAATCATTCATATATGTTTCATATAATCAATCAAAGCAATAACATGCATCAATACACCAACAAAAATATCAAATGCATCAGAAGAGGTAAGTTCCCTACCTTAACCCTTTTACGCCTCAGAACGTTTGCCTTGTAAAGCATGCCAACGACTGGGCTCACAACTTGGTCTTACTATTCCAAATATACAATTTAGACCCTTCCATAGTGTTTCTGGGGGTTGTATGAACCTATTATGAAAATTTACTTAAATGCCGCTGGGGACCCGACTCGGCCCCGCCGTACCCAGTCCAACTGTACTTTTTCTGAAATTTTGACATGGGCTATTTTGACATATTTTTGCCCAAAAAATCCATTTCTGGATTCAAAATTATCAAATTCAACATCAAATTTCAAAATTACCCTTGACAGACCCAATTTAAGGGTTTTAGGGGTGTTTTCGTAATTATGTTTTTTTGGCCTTTTCCGAAAAAGTGCCCAACTATAACCCCACCTAATTTTTGCTCCTGAACTCAATGGAACCATCAAATCATTGAAAATACAACTCTAACCCCTCCAAAATAGCCTTGGCTGAAATTCTCAGTTCCTAAGAAAAATTGGGGTTTTTCGGTTTTGGCTCCGTAATCGCGTTCCTTTTTACTCCTAACCACTTTATTGACAATTTCATTAGGTTACAACTACCATTTAGTACCAATTTGGGCATCATGACACCTAGGCATACATATTTCCAAAATTTAAAACCAAGGACAATCCGGCAAAATTTCACTAATTAAATTGTCCACAGCAACTAGAATAGTCAATATACAAAGGTTTAGAAATTACCTCAAGCTCCTTCTGGCTTTTTCCTTTTATAGTTGAACACTAACCCTTACTACTAAAATTCAAGCTTTCAACACCTTAAATAACATAGAAGAGGAGATTAGGACTAGAGTTATACGCATTAGGAGCTAAATTGCCGGAGAAATCGGCTTACCTTACGAGTTTTCTTCCCTTTCTCTCTCTAGAATTTCTCAACTCTCTCTCCTTAGACTGCCATAGCTGACGTGAAATAGGGAAAGAGGATGATGAGAATTGCTTTTGTAATTTTTCACATAATTACAAGATTGCCACCACTTTTTTTTTCCATTTTCATATTTTTACAATATTCTAGCATATTTCTGCCTAAAATTTGAAAAATAATAACTAATTATAGAAAAATCAAATTGGAGTGATTCTAAAGCCTATAGAACCCTTATTGAGTTTATTTTCAAGAAAAAATATAGAATCTTGCTAGCTGGAATCACAAAATTTCCTGATTTTCAATCTTTACATGTTGTTCCATAAATTTCATAGTTTTTCTATGCTAAATTCAAAAATTCATAAATTTTCGTATATAGCTCTAATTGAGTCATATTACCTATCAAATTAAAGTTTATGATGTCTACTTTTATCCTATAAAATTTTATAATTTATGCTCATAATTTGATCATACAAAATCATATGATAAGCTCTACCTCATAGGTGATTTCACCAAAAACATAATTACTTTCTCCAAAATCACCATTTTACTTTCTTTAATACCCCAAAGATATAAGAATCATTAGGGAATAAATTTAGGTTCTTGCTAAACTGGGGCTTAGCAGTCCACTTATTTCAGGCTTATTCTCTAGCCTTAAATATCAAAATTCAATATATTACAGAGGGGTTTCCAAAATCAAGAATGGGATGTAGTGTAATACCCCGACTTTTGAGACTTGAGCTTAGAGCATAAGTCTGAGATTAGTGGATTGCTAAGCCCCGGTTTAGCAAGATCCCAAATTGTGATTAAGGGTTAATGACTCCAAAAGTGGATGTGGTTAGTGATACATAACCCTTTTGGAGAATATGATGTGATTTGGCACTCGAATGTGATTCATGTGAGTTGTGAGCAACGTCGAAACCTTGTATTTGAGTTCAATTGTGGATTAACATCTAAATTGACTTAGAATAAAGGGGATAATTGAATGGGGTATTGTGTTGGAAATGGTGTCATAGTGTGTTTTGATGTCATTGAAATTGGTTTGGAACTTTAGAATGGAAAAGTTGCAATATTAGGTTTTGAAATGTGAATTGTGTTGACATATTGAGATTGTTGTGAAAACATGTCAATGTGATGTGAATTTGATTGATTTGGTGTTTCCAATAGATTCCTTGTGAAAATTTATGTGGGAATGATGTTTGGTATGAAAATGGGACCATTGGAAGCAAAGATGCAAAATTTGAAATTTTGTCCAGTGAAACTCTATTTTGGGTACTCAGTTTGTGTGAACGTTTTGAATGACCAAATAGTGTCTAAAAATTTTGAAACTTTCCAGTCTTAAATTTCACATCCCAAGGTTCAAAATGGACATATAATTTGTGCCATTTCATTTTGTGAGCTAGGAGATATGATTGTCCAAAGTTTGGGATGGAAACTGAACTCTGTTTTAGGTCAATTATGAGTTTTATGTAATTCTAGAATTTTGTGGTAATTTTAGGTAATGGCCCATATTTTTCCTATAAAGAGGACTTAATACCTTTCATTTGGCTTTAGAATCACCTCATTTCAATTTTTTGAGAATTAGTTATGATTTTTCAAAGTTTGGGCATAAAATCTGCCAAAAAATCAGAAAATGGGAATTATGACATCATCAAAATAAAAGATGACATCATCATGGAATTAAAATATTTCCCATCTTCTTCTTTCTCTCATTTCTGTCATGAGTTTCAGCTGAAAAGAAAGAGAGACGTTTGAGATCTTTAGAGAGAGAAAGAGGAAGAAATCTCATAAGGTAAGCCGATTCCTCCGATGATCTAGCTCCTAACGCATATAACCTTGCTCCTAAGCTTCTCTTTCATGTTCTTTAAGGTGTTGGAAGCTCAATTTTCATGGTTAAGAAGGGCTAAGGTTTCAGCCACTCTTGAGAAAAGTTTGTGGGAGCTTGAGGTAACTTCCAAACTCTTGTGTATTGACTATTCTGGCTGCTGTAGACAATTTAATCGGTGAAATTTTGCCAGATTGTCATTGGTTTCAAAAATGGAAAATGGGTGTGTGGGGCTGTTATGCTGCCCAAATTGGTACTAAATGGTAGTTGTAACCTAATAGAATAGTCAATAAAGTGGTTAGGAGTAGAAAGGAACGCGTTTACGGAGCCGAAACCGAAAAACCCTAATTTGCCCCAAAATACTTGAGAATTTTGTTCAGCTCTAGAAATGGGTCTTATAGTTGTATTTTCAATGATTTAATGATTCCATTGAGTTCAGGAACGAAAATTAGGTGGGGTTACAGTTGGGCATTTTTTTGGAAAAGGCCGAAAAAGCATAATTACGAAAACGCCCCTGAAACCCTTATAGTGGGGGGCTGCCTAGGGTAATTTTTTAATTGACATTGAATTTGATAATTTCAAGTTCGGAAATGGATTCCTTGGGTGGAAATAGGTTAGAATAGCTAATGTCAAAATTTCAGGAAAAGTATAGCCGGACCGGGTATGGTGGGGCCGGGCCGGGTCCCCTAGGGCATTTTAGTAATTTTTCAATATAGCCTCATCTAACCCCCAGAAACACTATGGAAGTGTCTAAATGGTACATTTGGAATTGTAGGACCCAGTTGAGGGCATGAGTTGCTGGCACGCAAATCGAGGAGAAAAAACTGGAGGTAGGGAACTTATCTCTCATGCATGCTCTGATAACTGTATTAATGTGTTGATGCATGTTATTGCTTTGCTTGATTATGTGGAACATGTATGAATGATTTGAAGCTATGTTTTAATATATGCTATGGCTATATGTGTATCGTTCGAAACATTGAGCTTATAGATTTGTCATTGTATGTGTGCATGAGTTATGTGATGCAAGCATGTCATGTATAAACACTTATCTTGACTGCATATTGACAATGTTTCCCTATTGAGATTCTCTCAAATCTCACCCTCCCCTACCAACAATTTAGACAGGGCAAGTGACTCGTGGAGGGAGCGGCTAGGACTCCTTCGAGATGAGAGTTGGTAGTTGGTTATCAATGAGTTGTGAAGACTGTATATCATTCAGTTGAATATAGGGTTATGAATTTGAGATGAGATTGTGTAATCCCCATTTGAAGAATTGTAATGGGCAATTGTGCCCTGTGTATCTTTAGCGAAGGTATGTACCCGGGATTGCCGGGATGATTATTTTGTGCACTATGATATTTATATGAATATGATTTATCTTCGCGTAGTAATTGTATTCGAAATGTGAATATGAGACCAAGTTTATAAATGATTTTGAAAGGTATCTGGAAAACCCCGTCATGTGATGGGATAGTAAATGTTATTTGATTATTATTGGTCTCTATTTCATTTTAATCGCGTATTTCTGATATAATTACAGAGGGGGTTACATGTAGCACTGACAAGAGGTAAGCCTGAACTTCTATTTAAGTATAATATTCTAGAGTCTTGGCTAAGATTTCTTATTGTTGTGTTGCTGCAATATTTTGGTCAAGAAGAAGAAATAGTCTTTTTGATGATATGATTATGAATATGGTGTTTATTTAAGGTTTAAACATGTTAGGAATAAAGTAGAGTAAGTTCTATGGATTAAAGTTGGCAAAATCACTTTGTTTGGCCTTAAGGTTGAATTTTTTGCCATACCTGGTTAATAGGGAAATAATATGATTTTGATGTTAGAAATGGATTTTACACATGAAATTTTGTAGGAATAAGTTATGAGCATAATTTTAGAAGGGTTGGATTGAAAACCCAAACTTTAGAACTTGAGATAGTTGCTGCTAGATTGTGTTTTCTGGGAGATAGATTGTTTGTGGTGTTTTAGAACTGTCAAACTTGATCCAATGGTCATGATATTTTCTAGAATGATAGTAGACATACTAAGGTCTAATGTGATATGTAATATGAGCCATTTGGGTCAGTACATTAGGCGATATGATTGGTTAAAGTTAGGAATTAAATATGAAATGATTTATGTGGCAGTAAGGATTAATTAAGGTTTCTGGAATTGTGCGTGTATAATTGGTAGTAGGAGATGTTTTTTCATTAAAATAGACTTAAAAAACTTTACATAGAACTTCAAACCATCTCAAATGGAGATTCCTAAACAAAGTCATGAATTTTCAAAGTAATGTGATAAATCTAGCAGATTAGGGTGACCCACAAATTTGTGGCACTTAAGGTAATTTGAGACAAATATAGGTCCAAAGATAAGAGATATGTCCTAGAGGCTAATGTAGCCACTTTGGACATTCATTTGTCATGGATCTAATGATATGGTTATGTATCTAGGGCCATGAGATGTCAAGGAAGAGCAAATGGAAGGCTTTGCAAGAAATTACAATGGTTGGAAGAAAAGGATATAAGAAGGGGACTTAAAGACAAAAGGTAGTAAAACTTTCCTGACTTGCATTTACTTAATAAGTATGATTATGTATTGATGTGTTTAATTGTTTTGATGAATGGTATGAAGGATATATGAATGATTTAAGCTCTATTTTTAATTATGCTTTGGCCATAGGTGTAATGTGAAAAGCATTGAGCATGCAAGTGTATCATTATGCTAGCATGAATTTATGTAAGCAAGCATATCATGCATTAAGCCTGTATCCTGTATGCATAGTTAGCAAAGTTTGCTACTGAGATTCCCTCTATTCTCACTCTCCCCTCACCAACCATATAGGTATGTAAGAACGAAAAAGGAATACAGGAAGGTGTGCAAGAAGAAAATGCGGTAGTGGAATGAAGATTGAAATGTGTCAAAAGGTTTATGTAATAAAATTAGACACTCTGGTTGCCCCGTGTGGCTGCACAGGTGGTGTGTATATGTATACAAATGAACTAAGAATGAGCATAGAAATAACTTGGTAATAATAGAAAGGAATTAAGAACTGATGAGTGACAATAAAGTTGCGAACCACTGAAAGACTCTTCTGAAAGGTTTTGAGATTTTCATAAAAAACCTATTCAACTACTAGTTCAAATCCTATCTTGATGTTGGGATTTAAAATTACTTTTTGAAAGTAGTTTGGACTGATTGCATAAAAAAGCTCGCCCGATAGGATTGGAGAATAAGGTGTTACATTAAAAGCCGAACGGGATGTCGAGCTAGAAAAGCTAGCTGGTCATGATTCAAACGGTCAAATCGATGGGCCGTTTGATTTGATCGGTGACTTATAATAATTTAATTAAAAATAATATTATTCACATATATAATGTTATAAATATAATTAGTCTAATTTGATGAAAAATTAACAAAATCACAACATATCTTCCAACAAAGTAAAATAATTGAAAGTAGCACATTAGCAAGTTAACCATCAACACTCACAAATATATTACAAAAATATAAGTATAAAAATATTTACTAATTAATGTTTCAAATCCTTATAATAATATTTAATTTTAAAAATAATCATTATATCGTGATACAAATTTTTTTAGATATAATCTTTATAGATTTGTAGAAGTCTTATATATTTAAAAGCATTTTGAATAAAAAAAATAGATTTTATAAATAACTATGCACTGTTAAAATTGTATTAATGATATGCTAAAAAATTTAAAAATAATCTCTTGTGGCTATCCTACCACTGAGTAGCCCCCTGCCTATGAAAATAAACATGAAGAAGATAGGAAATGAGATTGATGGAGTGAGAAAACTAATGGCCTTGAGAATTGTAATTTGCAATGGGATGTACTATTCTCTCTCATACTTTTTGATATGTTTTAAAGAGAGCTCAGATGCACCGGATACCATCCATTGGATTAGATGAATTTGGTTGAATCTCAACCATATGATGTTCAACAACCTCCTCAAAGCTCTCAATCTCTCTCATGCTTTTGTCTCAAGTCTCTACCACTTCTCTCTCAAACCTTTATCTTTCTATTTTATCTCAAGCTTGCTTCTTTTTCTTCTAGGCATTTGACTGCTTCTTGCCTTCTCCTCTACTAGATATTACTAAAGTTGTTTAAAGACATAAATCCTAAAGTTGGGTTAAAAATTTTTACAATGCACTACTATTTTTATCACTTTGTTTAAAACTTCATATCATTTGCGTAACTGCTTTACATCTGGTATTTCTCTCTCCATTTTTTTCCATGGCTTTGTCTTTCATCTTCCTTCACCTTTCTTTCTAGTGGGTCTTGAGCCATCTAGCTATGAAAAAGCCTCTCCGATTCGTGGTCTAGCAGCGGCTCCAACCTGAAAAGCCAACTTTTTGAGGTTCAAAATGGCTGAATGATTAGAATGGCTAAATGCACTAAACGCCCCAGTAGATCCTCCGGTTGATGGTCCAACTGGCTAAGCCATCCAGCTTGGTTTGGGTCTTCAAACTTTTAAAAAGAATACTGACTCTAGAATGAAAAAAAAGTGACTCAAGGAAATTCAAAATTCAAAATTCAAACTTATAAACACTCATATGTCTTTTCTCAACATACGAAGCCCAACATTGAGCCGAAACTATTCACTAAGCCAACATCAACTCTATGAATAGTGCATGTAGAGCAGAGCTGACAAGAAAAATGGCTCAGTGAATAGTAAAATGCAAAACATATTAATGATATATTGGTACGATTACTTAATCTACTCATAAATAATAATAATAATAGACATATGTCTACATGCACTTGTATCTAAAACAATTATTTTATGGATGTATTTCATCTAATACTTGTCCACAACAATTTTTTTATACCCTATTAGTATGTAAAATATATTTCAAAATAGAATCTTCCTCATAATACAATGCAAAAAGATAGGATGTCACAAAACAATCCAACAACGCAGTTTAATATAGGACTTAATAGTTTGTTATCCCTTTCCTTGTATAGCCCCATCACCGATGGCCACGTGTCCATGTCAGACAAGTGCTAGTTATTCATTAATGGCTTTTGCAATTATTACTGAGTTAGCATTATATCTCATTGTAGCCCCAGCCATAATGTACCATGTTCTTACTTTACAAGCCATTAAGTCAACCATACTATTGAGTCTCGAGAATGGTCCAAACAAGTGTGTTCTATAATGAAGCACTACTAGCATCACCAATGGCAGTTTACAACCTCAATCATTACATACTTAGAATACTAAGTCAACTCAAAGAATAATCCTTTAAAACCAATTATATGGTCTGTAGTACCAGAATCTACTATCCAAATGGTTTGATCTGTTCGACCTAGATAGTTCATGAGAGCAATACCTACTTGAGCCATAGTTACAGAAGGGGAAGTATTCTCACAAGATTTTGAAGATCATAAAGAACCAAAGTGCCTATCCAGGATCTTTTTTAGAATTGAAAGCTCATCCTTTCTCAGTACTTCTTTGTTAGAATTAGTGCTGCCAATTAAAAGGCATTTCTTATCAAACTTGCCCCTATTTTTAGTATAAAGGGTCTGCCATATAGTTGCCATTAATTATCTTAAGTGTGACCACTTCAGTTGCAACGATCACAACACCTTCCCCCTTTCTTGTTCTTCAAATCTCATGCAACAAGGGTTGAAACTTTAAGATTGCTATATGATAATTCTAGAAAAGCCTTAGGAAAAGTTCTTCTACTTTCCTCTTGTTTAACCATGTAGAAAGCATCTTCGAGAGAGGGCAAAGTTTTAGATTTATAATATGAGCCCTGATTGGCTCAAAAGAGTCATATAAGCTAAGAAGAAAATCAATACATTTATCTCGATCAGTGAATTCTTTGAAGTATGGAGTTGATTTGTGGCATGGCCACTCATGAACTTCATATAGATCAATGCGCTGCCACAGTTTCATCAAAGAACTATAGTAGAAAGTAACTGACTTGTCCCCTTAAAAAAGGTCACGGAGAGAATGCATAACTTGGATGATAGCACCTATATTGTCTTTTTCAAAATAAAGAAGGCATGTTGATTCCCAAATATCATTACTACAGAGGCCAGAATATAATTTTCACTAACATTAAACATCATGGAATTTACGAGTGGAGCTATGACAATATTATTTTTGGTCAGACTAAGCCTCGTATGTAAGGTCTTCGGGTGATAGAGGTGCTGGTGTTCTAGTAAGGAATTTCTCTTTGTTCTTCCCTCAGATGAACATTAGCATATTCCAGGACTATCAGAGATATTTATTTTCATTAAGATGATGAGTGACCATAACCTATATGAGAGAATCCGATATTGTACCTTACATCCTTGAAGGCAAAGATGGGTTAACTAAATTATTGACGTCACCTTGTGAGTTCTAGCTGGCTGATGGGGATGAATGTTCTCCATTATCGACGGTAAAACCTCGTGGCTAGCAATTTATAGCTACACAATATGACATTAGAGCCTAAGGATCTAATGCCATGAAATAATTTGGTGTATTTGCAACCCTAATTAGTTTTTGTTCATAAGCTAGAGTACATACTTATGGATGATGCGTGAGAGATCATACAATTAAATCTCCTATAATCAAGCGACATTCAAATTTAAATCATAGATAACAGAATAATCTAAGTCCTAACAAACATAATTTATATAATTTTAGTCCTAATAAAATCTAGGGTTTTGGCTCGGGGGGTCTAATACAATTAAGGCTTGTCTTCCAACAATAATATACTATAAGTTTCATAAGAAAGACATGCAACATCAACCAACTTCAAACAACAAGCCTTCTCCTACTAAATAATGTTGGCTTATAAATCAAGCCATTATGCTTTATCAGTAATTAACTTTTCAAATGTGTCATTCACTATAAAATATTATTCTATAACTTTCTTTAAGTATCTTTTTTGGTCTATACATCTTTTCATAAAGTCAAATACCATCCACTCAACTTTCTTAACTGATTCCTCTAGTTGCCTTATTTACATATGCTTAAACTACCTTTATAGATTTTTTTACCATTCTCTCTTTGGAAATTGCAATGCCAACTTTTTCTCCTATAGAATCATCTTGAAATTGAATCTTGTCATTTCTTTTATAATCACTTATCCATCTTAACATTTTTGTCTTTACTACCCCTATTTTTTCCTCATGGACAATTGTGCTTTATTGCTTGAAGGGGAATGTCAAAGGATAAGTTATGATAATTGTCTTTTGTTCTACATCTAAAGGACAGAAGTGTATCCTCAGAGTCTGGTGCTTACTGCTTGTCAATATCTTCAGCAGTTGACACCCTCTTAAAGGGCATCCTTTCTCGTTTATATCCATATTTGTCCAATAAAGTATAAAAATAAATATGCAAATGCATAAAGCAAGACTTTATGTTCATCATCCAACAATAAATTCCAAAGATGTAAAACTTGATCACCCTCGAATAAATGAAGGTGTTATAGTGAAAGGATGAATGGAGTAGTTGATTACCTTTACATCAATAATGGCTTGTGAAGTTGGCTCTTTTGATTTTAGGTATGCAACATGTAGATTTTCAAGCATACCTGGAGTGAAGATTTGTACTCTTAAGATACCCACATGAACTAGATCACGTCGATGGACTCTGGCTATATTGCATAGCAAATGCACTAGAAGAAGCAAAATAAGCTTGAGAGAGTTTTTCTGTGTTTTTAAGAAGAGAGTATAACCACTCTTTAACAACTAATTAATTTCTTAAATATGTATCAGATTTTCATACTCTCTCATAAACCCATGATATGTGCAAAACTGTTCCCTAAAAAATACACAGCAAAATTGTTCCCACTAAAGTGTTTGAAATAAGTGGGGAATATTTCTAATAAATCCCACATTAATCTGAATATTATATTTTGGCACCAAGGCCAATGGGTTTAGGCCTAATCCACTAAGGGTGGATAAAGCTTATTTTCCAATATCTCCTACTCATACTTGGTAAATTAGACTTGTCTCTCTCTCTCTTCCTTCTTTCATACTAAGTGCGTTGCCGTGACAGCATGGGCATGACGTCTCCTAGGTGCCTATACTAGAAATCCTTTTCACAGGACTAACACAAGACAACCTTTCTTTGTGTAATTTGAATTTAATATTATGCCTTATATGTTCTAGATTTACCAATATACAATTTCACATGGCAGATCTAATTCCTCTCAAGCCAAGATAAAACTTAGATTACTTTCACATATGTTTAGTGTCCACATTTACGAAATTACCAAAATTAATATCATAAGGGACATGTCTTAGATATTAGCATGGCTTTGTATATTCTAGGTAATCTTCTTTTCACTCATATATCATTTTGATATGCGACAACTGCTTTCCTAACATAATACCTTAGTTTATATCCGTCATGATTATAGGACGAATGTTAAGGTAGCAATTGCTGAGGCATATCTCCATGACAATGTCAAAGTCAAAGAACATCATAGAAGTGTTTAACCTTCTTGGTAATCACATAGCAACGAAGCAGGGATCTATTCACTTACTTCCCATTTGCGGTTCTTTTACACATATGGTATGAATCATGTGCTATAGTATTACTCTTATACTATAAAAGCCTATGTCATTTTGAATCTTATTATTAACACCGTACATACATAAGTTTAGATGCTCCCAGCATCTAAACCTAAATTCTTCTACTCCACTTATTTCTCATGATGTCAATGTTGAAGAATTTGTTGTCTGGCAACATGCATCATGGAAACGGGCATCCATGATTCAATCTATATTTATATCTATATCTTATTGGAATTCATCTCGACATGCTACATTCTTGTCGGGGTGACATAATTTGTGTTTCTTCTCTACTATATCAGTATTCCTGTTGCTTTACCAGTGAACACAAGTGTCTTTGCATACTCCTCTGAGTATCAAAGGCGGTTGCTCGTGTGAGAAAGCCAACCTCACTTGCCTGTATGACATACTAGACATTGTATACTTTCATAGACACATAAATTAATGAGGACATACTTTGATTAATCATAAACATATTATATAATACTTGTAATTTTACATTTTACGCATGCTAATAGCCTTTACATGTTTGTCATATTTTTCCCTGGCCATTGGCTTGATTAGGGGATTTACGACCAAACTCTTGGTAGAAAGATTTTGCACAGTAACAACTTTCTGTGCTATATAATCTCTCACAAAATTATATTTTATATCCATGTGTTTGGTCTTGATATGATATTTGGGATCTTTCTTATAGGCTATGGCTGTAATATTGCCATAATACACTAACTTCAAATTAGTGCTTTGATTTCTAAATCCAAGGTATTCAATAAACCTCTTGAGCCATATAGCCTCTTACACTGCTAAGGTGCATGCCACAAACTCAGCTTCCATAGGATGTAGGGCAATGCATGCCTGCTTCTTACTGCCCTAACATATGGTGCCATTATTCAGCAAGAAAGTGTATCCTAAAGTTGATCTTTACTTGACTTTATCTCCACCCAAATCAGCATTGGAGTATCTAACCAAGCGTAGATCTCTTCCTTAATAGTATAGTGCATAATCTGATGTGTACTTCAAGTATCTAAAAATCCTCTTCACTACTTTCTAATGTTGCTGACCTGGATTTGATTGGAATTTGCTAACCAGTCCAACTGCATAACAAATATCTAGCCTTGTACATATTATTGCATACATTAAACTTCCAATGGAACTAGCATAGGGAAACCTTTCCATTTTCTTCTTTGCTGACTTAGTTTTAGGACATATATCAAGACTCAAGGTTACTCCAAAAGCTACTGGGGTATCTAAGAAAGAGGATTCTTCTAGAGTAATCCCTTTAGATCTTAACTCCAAATATATACTTTGCTTTACCCATGTCTTTCATCTTAAAATTCGATGACAACCATTCTTTAATAGCTAAAAACGAATTTAAACTATTTCCAACTAATAGTATGTCATCTACATATAAGGATAAAATCACAAAATTACTCTCACATTGCTTAATGTATATGTCCTCTTTAATCATTTTAGAGTCATAAGAGGTTATTACTCTGTGAAACCTCAAATACCACTGTCTGGATGATTGTTTTAGTCCATAAATGGACCTTTTGAGCTTATAAAATTTGTTCTTCATTCCTTTCTTAATGAAACCTAATGGTTGTTCTATATAGATTTCTTCATCTAGATCACCGTTTAAAAATGTGATTTTTATATCCATCTAATGTAGTTTCAGATCTAAATTATTTACTATTACTAGAATAAGTCTTATAGAATTGAAAGGTAAAAAAATAGGTGAGAAGGTATCCTTGAAATCTATACCTTCATGTTGTGTGCACACCTTTGCAACCAATCAAGCCTTGTATTTGTCAATTGATCCATTAAATTTTCTTTTTATTTTGAGAATCCATTTGTTCCCAATGGCTTTTCACTATTTTGGTAGATCAACTAGTTCACAAACTTGATTATTTTTCATTGAATTAATTTCCTCTTCCATTACTTTCTTCTATTTATCCTTAGCAGAGCCTGACAAGGCTTCTTGTACAGAACATAGCTCATCATCTTTATTTGGAGTAACAATAAGTGCCTCTCCCTCTATTGAGAAGCGTCTCCTGGGTATATTTCCCCTATTACTGCATCTTATGGGAGCTTCTTGTCTCTTTTACTTCTCTTGTCTAAGCTTTTGTAAAGTCTTTCTGAGCTCCCACTCAAGTCAATATATTAAGATGATTGAGGCTCATTAGTTTGTTTCGTACTACCTTGTTCTTGTGTCTCATAAAGAGATATTGTACGATCAATATCTCATCTAGTAGGAACTCATTTTCTAGAAATATGGTATCTCTTGATTCAATTTCAATTATGATTCCATCTTCGTTTTCACTTATGAAAACATATCCTTTTGATTGCTTAAATGATCTATAAAGATACATTTCTTTCCTCTATGACCCAACTTCCCATACATATGGGAATCATTATGAATGTATGTAGCCACTCCCCAGGGTTTAAGAATGCTTAGATTCTGCTTGTATTTTGTTCATAACTCATAGGGTGTAGAAGTGATTGATTTTGAGGGCACACAGTTAAGAATAAAGGCAGCTGTCAATTAAGCATCACCCTAATATGAAATTTGCAGATTTGCTTGAGCCGTCATTAACCTAACCATGTCTCTAAGAGTTTTATTTCTCCTTTCTGCAACTCTATTTTGTTGTGGAGTACCACGGATGGTAGGTTGCCTAATTATCCCTTTTTCTTCTTATAGCTCCATAAATGGATTAGATAGGTATTCATGACCCTAATTAGCATTCAACGCTTTAATTTTGTAGTCTCTTTGATTCTTTACTTCATTCATGTATCGTTTAAAGTGCTCAAGAGCTTCAGACTTGTGTGAGATCAAATAGACGTGACCATATCAGGACTAGTCATTAATGAAGGTAATGAAATACTAAGCTCCATGTCTCGCTCTCATACTCATTGGACCTCATATATTATAATGGATTAATTAAAATGGAATCTATGTTCTAGTTGCCTTACTGAAAAGTTTTCTAGTTGCCTTACCAGGTACACAATTCTCGTATAAGGGCATTTCCATATTTGAAATTTCACCTAGTCAACCCTTTCTAACTAGTTTAATCATTATATTTTGGTTAATGTGTCCTAGTCTAGCATGCCATATATTCATATTAACAGTTATATTGGAGGAAGTAACGAAATGGTCATGCACATAAAAGTCACCAACAATATCTATAACAAAGATCTTTTTAGAAAGGAAAGCTAAACCATAAAATGTCTTGTTGCTAAAAATGTCTACAACTTTGCCATGAAAGTTTATATCAAACCCATAATCTAAGAGACAAAGTACTGAAACTAAATTTGGTCAGATGTCAGGTATATGAAGAACATCATGTAAGATCAAAGTCTTCCCACCACACAAAGCTAACTTGCAGGTGCCAATTCCTTTGATTTTAATCTTTGCATTATTTCCCATGTAAAGCCATTTGCTTAGATACGACAACCGATGGTATTCCACGAAGGATCCCTGATCCCTCGTCACATTATTTGTTATGCTTGAGTCCAAAATCCAAGAAGAGCAAACAGGTTTTATTAGAAAATTAGTACTTAAAACAATAGGAATATATGAATTCACATAATTCACTAATACCTTTTTATGGTTGTTTCACTTAGTACAGTCCCATGCAAAGTAACTCATTTTCAGTTAGGCATAACACTTGACCTTATTCAAGTTAACTTTCTTCTTGTCGCCCTCCCGTTTTAAACTTAAGGCCGTCCTTTTTGCCTCTCTTTTGAAATTTCTTGCCCTTCTTAGAATCGAGCTTCACATTAGAAAGACAAGCATTCTCAATGTAGTAGGCTTGTCCAGAGGCCTTATATGCCTTTAGGTGTTCATCCTTAAGCTCAAGGTGTTTCACTACATCATCAAAAGTGATGATGTTGTCATTATAAGTCTAGTTCACTTTTATGTGCTCCCAGCTAGAAGGGAGTGATCTAATCACAACCTGAACTTGCTGTTCATCAGTCAAGGTGTGTCCAACTTCCTAAAGTTCTTTGATCATGTTAGACATCTCTCTCAGATACTACTTTATACGAGTATTCCCTCTAAGCTTGTAGGTGTCAAACTTGATTGTCAGCTTCCTAAGCTTAGTAGTTGATGTGCCACCAAACTTATCCTTGAGCGCAACCCATGTAGCCTGAGCAATTTGGTATATCTCATATTGGCACATCAGGTTGTTCTTTATAGTGCTTAATAACGTGACTCTCATAATGTTGTTCTTCTCTTTCCATGCTTGGTAAGCTTCCAAGTTTCTCCTATGCTGAGTAGTTATCCCAGCTTCAGGTTCCACCAAAATAGTGGTCAGTAGCACAACAGCCTCCTATTCCTCCAAAATGTACTACACCTTATGATGCCAGATGTCCCAATTATCACCAGTCAATTTATCCCCCTTATTCAGTTTAGCAATGATTCCTTTTGTGGCCATTTGTCAATTTTGGAGCAGTATTTTTCACATTTAGAAATGGTATTCTCTTTAAGAAAACTTAATCAAATAATTATATAGCCAATGTGGTATACAATGACTATAATTATATCATTCATGACCAGAAAATAATTATATTATTAGATCCATGATCAGGAGAATATGTTTGTCCTCCTATCACACAAATACTAGCAGCTTTACTATTTTCTGTCAAGAACTTCATATAAGTACTTTAAAAAAGTCATCAATTTTTAAAAGTTTTACCTTCTAAAAGCTCCCACTTATCAGGGATTCATGGTATCATAATGCAAAATCAAAAATAGAATTGACTAAAAAAACATATTTCATTACATGAAAAATACCATGTCATATTCTCATAATGACATAGAGTCATATTCTCAAAACAACCAACATAGAAAAGATATGAACATGATACACCATTTAAATGTCAGAACAACAATAGTCAACAATGGCTTTTCTTAGTTTTCTAAAAAATCTACTCTTTTTCTTCATGAATCTTGTTGTTTTTATCACAACATCAACCTAAGAAACAGTCATGGGGAAGGTACCCCTTGCTCTTATAGCTACGCTATATTTCATCATCATGCTCATGTAGAACTCTGCACTCTTTTTGTCAGTTATGCTTTCTACATAGTTCTCAATGATTAAGTATAGAATTTTTATATTCTTTATTCTTGCTATTTTGAATGCATTAAGTTCCGCTATCTTCTTAGCAATAGCAACAGAGTAGGTTTGGTTGACCTCTTCTTCTGAATTTTGAGGCTCATAAGGACAGTAGGGTACAAACTTTAGTCCATAGTCATAGTAGATCACCTTAGGTTCCTCTTGCATAGGCTCCTCAAGATCTTCTTCAGGGATAAGAAAGAGATCTTCCTTAGGATCTTCCTCAAAAAATTCATCTTTTTCAGGATCTTATTTAGGATCATCCATATGAGTCTGATCATCCACAAACTTAATACTCAATGACCCATACCCAAGTGTTTTAGTGCTGTTAGAAGCCTCTTGCTTCATTTTCACCTAAATAAATAAATGTGAGTCACCTTAAGGATTTTTAAATGTATATAAACACTTAAATAAGCATTGAAACTCTCACAAACATATCTTGAATTGCCTCCCAAATAGCATATCATAATGAAGATCTGGAATTTATACATTATTAGGAACAAACCATATCTCAATCAGAGGCTCCATGCACCTGCACTTGTCCCTAGAACATTAAATCCAGAAAAAAAATAGAAATAGGACAAATCCCACTCTTGGTGAAGGCGCGTGTACACCATGTACTACCCTAAGGCTCAGTTTCAACACGTGTCGATAGTCTATCCTCCATGAGCCAGCGACAGTCTAACCAAGTTCACCACATGTCAAACGTGTCTGCCACGTGGCCTCATGCTCCATGTGGCATTTTCTATCCTTTTTTGTTTTTTAACATAATTAAATTTTTTTTGGGAAAATACCAGCTAGGCCCCAAGGTACAGAATTAATCCCAAAAAAGTCCCTTTGCAAATTCCAATGTTCTGACAGCAATTCCCTTTGAGAAATGACTAAAATAGCCCCTACTGAAATAAGAAAAAAAAAT
Source organism: Inga leiocalycina (assembly GCA_963242795.1). NCBI lineage: Eukaryota > Viridiplantae > Streptophyta > Magnoliopsida > Fabales > Fabaceae > Inga > Inga leiocalycina. Next base: position 68,562,913 of record OY725322.1, read on the forward strand.
GCACAGAGGAGAGATGAGTGAAGCTCGTATTACTGTATTAGTGATCAAGGCATTAAGGAAAACAGAAAAACGCACACGGACGAAGGGCGTAGGAGGTGTAACATTGAAGGGATACAAAGTGGCGTTAATGTTTTTGGGAATCTCGTCTTCTTCATCGTCCAGGTATGTGCAGCAATGTAGATAAACAAACTCTCAAAAATTTTGTTTCTTTCTGTGTGTAACATACTTCGTTGAGAGTGAGGGTTTGGTGAAAGGTTGGATCTTGAGCTAAAAAATGGAGTAAGTGGTAGGTGGTAGACAAGAAAAGCTAAGAATTTGGTAGACAAATGAGCTTGATAATTGAAGTTGGGATTTCACCTTGGGTGGGTTGGGTTTATATTAGAGTGCTCTATTTTTATGGCATCTTAATAGAGGAGCTGCTGTGTTTAAAGTGAGAATGATGAATGTAGTTGGTATTCTTTGCTTCGAAAACGCTGAAATGAACAAAAAAAATTGTTGTAAATTTGTGCATATGAAGTTGTAAATATAACTGTGGAATTTGTTAATATGTACCGTAGGTGTGCTCTATTTTTGGTGAAGCAAATAGAGGTTTGACCCTGTTTTTAGTGTGTTTGGTGTTGTTAGAAAAAGCACATGTGTAGGAAAAAAATGTGTAGTTAACGTGTTGTTAATGTGTGCATATGAAGTTGTAAATATTGCTATGGAAGTTGTAAATACGTACCGTAGCTGTGTTCTATTTTTTGGGAAGAAAACAGGGGTTTTGCCTTATTTTTAGTGTGTTTGGTGTTATTAGAAAAAGCATATGTGAAGGAATAAAATGTGTAGTTAACTTGTTGTTAATATGTGCATATGAAGTTGTAAATATTGCTGTGAAAGTTGTAAATACGTACCGTAGCTGTAGTCTATTTTTGGAGAAGAGAACAGAGGTTTGGCCTTGTGTTTAGTGTGTTTGGTGTTAGTAGAAAAAGCAAATGTGAAGGAATAAAACGTGTAGTTAACTTGTTGTTAATATGTGCATATGAAGTTATAAATATTGCTGTGGAAGTTGTAAATACGTACCATAGCTGTGGTCTACTTTTGGGGAAGAGAACAGAGGTTTGGCCTTATGTTTAGTGTGTTTGTTGTTATTAAAAAAAGCATATGTGCAGGAATTAAACATGTAGTTAATGTGTTGTTAATATGTGCGTATGAAGTTGTAAATATTGCTTTGGAAGTTGATAATATGAAGTTTGTGTTGCAGATTGACATGAAAGATGGGAAGTTGTTCGGGGAAGAATTTATTTTGTTTCTTTCATGTGGGGGAAGTTTTTAAATGGTGGAGAAGATGAAATGCAATATGTTGGTGGTTTAGTAAGAACAAGATGCGTAAAGGAAGGCACAACATATGAGGAGTTGCGAAGAATTATATCATCCATAACGGGAAAAGAAAGGAATGAAATGCAAATGAAGTTCAAAGTTGCCCTTGATACGTCAACATTTGTGGATCTTGTGGATGACGAAGGGGTGTATCATCTAATCAAATATAATGAACAATATGGTCATGTGTATATTGAAGAGGATGGTGATAATGACAGTACAGAACCAGCAATGAACGGTCAAATGGAAGAGCAAGAAGTGTAAGTTTATTTGTCCTAAGAAAAGTAATTTCTTCCAACGTGAATATGTGCAAGAGCACTAAAACTTGTAATTTCTTGCAGGATTGATCATTTGTTTAGAGGTGAAGGAGGAATGTGTACATCCCCACATGGTTTGTTAAATAAAGGTCAAGTGATCCTATCATTGACTTGTGCTACGCAAATGGTGCCAACCCCTATACCAGAAATGAATCATGGAAAATGGAGGGATTTGATTATTGGAGCAGGACAGATTTTTCCGAATGTTGTGAGCCTTCGTCAAACGTTATACAAATATAGTATTGCTCATAAGTTTGCATACCAATTTGTGAAGAACAATCAACACAAGATAATTGTGAAGTGTAAGGTTGAAGGTTGTCCTTGGTACATGGGTGCATATTTATCAGGAGAGCATCAAGATACAGAGTTTTTAACCATTAGAACACTCAAAAGTGAACACGTTCACCAAGCACAAGATAGCCTAATAGTTTTGCATCCACACAGGTCGAGCTTGACATCATCAATCGTAATGGATGGTTTGAGGTCCAATATTGATAAGACTGCTAACGTCATTCGATCAGACATGTACAGAGAGTATGGGGTGCGGTTGAACTACCGTCAAGCATATAGGGCAAAAGAAAGAGCGGTAAGGGAATTACATGGTCGAGTAGAAGACTCTTACATGGTAATTCCTTGGATATGTGACAGACTAATCAAGAGTGACCCGGACATAGTTGCAAAATAGGCAGCCTCATCGAACAATAGATTTCATAGGGTATTTATTGCTTATGGTTGTTCTATTAAAGGGTTTTTAGGAGGTTATCGACCCATACTGTATGTAGATGGTTGTCATCTAAGTGGCCCTTATAAGGGAACAATATTGTCAGCTAGTGCATACGATGCAGACAACTAGATGTTTCCCCTAGCATATGCCATTGTGAGTGGTGAGACGTATGATGAATGGTCTTGGTTTCTATCGAACGTGAAAGACATTACTGCCTCAATGTTGGTAACAATTGTCTCAGATCGCAATAATGCGATTATTGGTGCTGTAAAAGAAATATTTGGCAGTGAGAGACATGCTTTTTGCTACCGGCATGTGAAGGAAAATTATAGTGTCGAGTTCCTACGAATTAATAGAGGTCGGACATGAACATCAGCGAATAGCAAGGAGAATGCACTCCTTCTTCTTGATGCAATTGCATATGCAAGGTTGGATGAAGACTTTACTAGTGCAATGGGTACATTAAGATTGTTCAATCTACAATTGGCAAATTGGGTGGAGAATCATGGGGATGTTGAGAAATGGGCTCTAAGCAAGTTTCCTTTCAAAAGGTGGGACAACATAACAAGTAATCTTGCAGAGTCGTTTAATGCATGGATGTTAACAGAAAGGAAGCACACCGTGTCAGTTTTAATTCATGAACATCGGGAGAAATTGGCTCAAAAATTGATGGCAAGCAAGATGGCCATGGGTAGTTGGAAAAATGCAGTGGGACCAAGAATTGAAGAAAAATTGCCGCAACAAGTTAAACATGCTGAAAATATGGAAGCATCATATTATGGAGACAATCAGTTCTCGGTTCGAAGTAGATGTGGAGATGCCATCATTTTTGTGAATGTAGATCTTGGTGAAAGAAAATGCATGAGTCTAGCATGGCAAATGAGTGGAGTGCCTTGCGCCCATGCATGTGCAGCTATTAAGGTACTTAGTGGTAATGTCTACACATTTGTAGATGACTGGTTCAAACTGGAAGCACAGAGAAAAATATATGAAAGTTTAATGAGGCCAGTTGCAACTCATGATTGTCCACGGGTTGAGTCTCCAACGGTGACACATATGCTAACACAGACATTCTTAGACCCTCCAATCACTTCAAGGCCACTAGGGAGACCAAAAAGGAAAAGAAGGGAATCTCAGTTTCAAAACAAAAAGATATATCATTATAGGAGATGCAATGAGGCTGGGCACACAGTCCAAACTTGTAGAAATCCAAATCCATCCTAAAAACAAGTACATAAATGTAGATTATTTTGATAGTAACTTTCTGGTGATGTATATATTGACCATCTTTTGCTTGTTGAATGCATCCCTAACTTGGTGTATCTATGTAATTAGTATATCATATTAAGTGCAATGAGTAAGTGAACAAAAGGTACTTACTTATAGTACTTAATATTTTCTTGTCTTAGTATATATGGAAATGATAAGCTATTCTGTTGTGACAATACAGGTATTATTTTGTTTAAGTTAATGCTATGTTGTTGTGACAGGAGCCACATGAAATTGTACAACCATAAGAGGGTTGGGCAATGACCTTGTGAAAACAACTTTTTTTTGTTGTGAAAACATACGTACATAATGGCTTGTGCACAAGGCTACATGATGTTGCTAGTGTTAGCTCAAGAATATTATGCAGATCGCTACATCACTGGGTTCAGCTGATGGTAAGACACTGTGAGAGTGTCAAAAATTACACTATACAGAGGAAGTTGTTAATATAGCTGAAGATGTTGTAAATATAGTATAACATATTGTAAACGATGATAGAAGAAAGTGGAGCCTAAGTGTTGGCTTGTTGCACAAGCTACTGCCCTGGTGTCCCGGGGGGTGGTTGTAAACGTAGCTGAAGAACTTGTAAAAGGAGCTTCAGATGTTGTAAACGTAGCAACAAGTGTTGTAACATAAACCATTTACGCTTTCTTTCTCCTAAGTTGTAAACGCCGCTTATGACGTTGTTAATATAGCTGAAGATGTTGTAAATATCGCAGAACATATTGTAAACGATGATAGAAGAAAGTAGAGCCTAAGTGTTGGCTTGTTGCACAAGCTACTGCCCTGGTGTCCCTGGGGGGAGTGGATGTAAACGTAGCTGAAGAACTTGTAAAAGGAGCTTAAGATGTTGTAAACATAGCAACAAGTGTTGTAACATAAACCATTTACGCTTTCTTTCTCCCAAGTTGTAAATACCGCTTATGACATTGTTAATATAGCTGAAGATGTTATAAATATCGCAGAACATATTGTAAATGATGATAGAAGAAAGTGGAGCCTAAGTGTTGGCTTGTTGCACAAGCTACTGCCCTGGTGTCCCTGGGGTGAGTGGTTGTAAACGTAGCTGAAGAACTTGTAAAAGGAGCTTAAGATGTTGTAAACGTAGCAACAAGTGTTGTAACATAAACCATTTACGCTTTCTTTCTCCCAAGTTGTAAACGCCGCTTATGACGTTGTTAATATAGCTGAAGATGTTGTAAATATCACAGAACATATTGTAAACGATGATAGAAGAAAGTGGAGCCTAAGTGTTGGCTTGTTGCACAAGCTACTGCCCTGGTGTCCCTGGGGGGAGTGGTTGTAAACGTAGCTGAAGAACTTGTAAAACGAGCTTAAGGTGTTGTAAATGTTGCAACATGTGTTGTAAACATGTGTTGCTTTCGCTTCGCTATAGCGAACCCACAGCGTACGCGGTCAGAAGGGCCTATTTTTGATGTGTTTTCGCTTTTGCTTCGCTATAGCGAACCCACAGCATACGCGGTCACCAGGGAATAACACTTATTAAGTTGTTAATATAACTAAAGATGTTGTAAATATTGCAGATCATCTTGTAAACGATGGCAGAAGAAAGTGGTGCATAAGTGTTGGCTTGTTGCACAAGCTACTACCCTGGTGTCCCTGGTGGGAGTGGTTGTAAACGTAGCTTAAGAACTTGTAAAAAGAGCTAAAGGTGTTGTAAACATAGCAACAAGTGTTGTAACATAAACCATTTACACTTTCTTTCTCCCAAGTTGTAAACGCCGCTTATGACGTTGTTAATATAACTGAATATGTTGTAAATATAGCAGAACATATTGTAAACGTTGCACAAACTTGTAAAATTAGCTTAAGGTGTTGTAAACGTAGCTTAAGAACTTGTAAAAAGAGCTAAAGGTGTTATAAATGTAGCAACAAGTGTTGTAACATAAACCATTTACACTTTCTTTCTCCTAAGTTGTAAACTTCGCTTATGACGTTGTTAATATAACTGAATATGTTGTAAATATAGCAGAACATATTGTAAACGTTGCACAAACTTGTAAAATGAGCTTAACGTGTTGTAAACGTAGCTTAAGAACTTGTAAAAAGAGCTAAAGGTGTTATAAACGTAGCAACAAGTGTTGTAACATAAACCATTTACACTTTCTTTCTCCCAAGTTGTAAACTCCGCTTATGACGTTGTTAATATAACTGAATATGTTGTAAATATAGCAAAACATATTGTAAACGTTGCACAAACTTGTAAAATGAGCTTAACATGTTGTAAACGTAGCTTAAGAACTTGTAAAAAGAGCTAAAGGTGTTATAAACGTAGCAACAAGTGTTGTAACATAAACCATTTACACTTTCTTTCTCCCAAGTTGTAAACTCTACTTATGACGTTGTTAATATAACTGAATATGTTGTAAATATAGCAGAACATATTGTAAATGTTGCACAAACTTGTAAAATGAGCTTAACGTGTTGTAAACGTAGCAACATGTATAGTAAACTTAAAAACAGCAAACACTTGTTCAAATGACATGTCCAACAACCTGAGCAAAATAACTGAGATGTACATGTTGATATAAGCTGAGCAAAATAACCTGTTTGGGGACCTAGTCAAGCATTTTATATGTACATGTTGTAAAGTTAAATCATTATGTCACCAAAATAACTGATGATGATGTAAACTAACTATACGTTAGTGCCTTTTGCAGCAAGTTGGCATTCATACAAAATATCAACTACAGAACACTCTAAGTAGCCATTTTCACAGAACAATACGTCAAATGCTACACGACTTTCTTCCTCTTCATTTGTTAACTTCCGTTGAGAAGGGACAACACCTTTTGAGTGTGTTTGTTCTGTTCATGTGCAACTAGCCACCATAAACAATCTACCTTCACTTGCCGAATCTGATGATCACCAAGCTTAGGCATAGTGTACCCAGCCTTGTCATGTGTAGAGCCATCCCAGCTATGTAACCATGACAGAACATGAACACTACACGAATAGCTACAAAACAAAAAGCCACATACACAGTTCCCATGTTATAACAACCGAATGGGTAAAAAAAGCAATAGTTGAAAGAGTTGGCAGAACAAAAATAGCACTAACGTATTAGCTTGGACATGCACTTTTGCCCAAGTAACTTCCTTTGGTATTTCCTTCCCTTTGTCATATACTTCGGGTTTTACTCGACGAAGTATGTTAACAATGCAATCTCTCTGGATGTTGTACGAAAAAGAAGTTATGTCAAAAAACAACAATGATGAATGCACACAAACCATTTGAGAAACAAGCACTTACATACTGCTGTGCGAGCCGTTCTTTGGCTCGAATATCTTCTTTTTGGCTTTTGCTCATTCTCTTCGGTTTTGTTGCATCTTCTTCTACCTTTTATGCCCTTGCATATGTTAATTGGTCAACCAATGAGTCCAGCACATAAAACCGCATTGTCTTCATCTCCAAGACATAACAAAACCAATGATCCAGGCGCAGGGTAAGAGCGAAAATCAAGTCGCAATCGCCAATGTTGTAACCAATATGTTCAGGCAAGATCTCCGCATCATGTGATTCCAATGACCACTTGTTAGGATCCACTGCCATTTTTTGCATCAACTCTACGGAAAATATGTGTCTGGTCACCCGACTGCTATTGTGTACTTGATCCCCCATTAACGTCCTCGCAACCATGGTCAAAAACTATGCACCATTAAAAAAAGAGTCAGCAATTCGCAAAATTCAATGAACATAGTATGAGTTAATTGTTCAATTAACTTACCCTGTTACTAATCCAACCCCTTGGACAAAGGCAATATAGTTCACCGCGAGCTAAGAAATAGTCATACATGTCCACAAACTCCCTAATACACAAACAAGCGCACAAAGTCAGTTTTTGTGATTCATGTAAGTTGAGATTGCAGAAGTGTGATTACTTACTCCTCATCCTCTGGTGATTTACATCGTGTAGTGCACATTTGATATAAAACTTCCTTATCCTTCTCATCTTGACTTCGCTTCTTAGCCATTGTTGTCACCCAAGGGACCCAATAGCAGGTTTCTTAACCCTTGTAGATTTCCTCAATTGTGCCTATTCCTTTCCTTTCGATTCCACTTCCTCCTTATCTCCCATACCATGTACACCTACTTCTTCCTCTGACCCTTCATCTGCACTTATAGACTGCTCCTCAACGTCTTCTCTTTTTCTTATGTCACCCCCTCAGCATGTTCATCATCTTCACTTTCAGACGAAGATTTAATGTCTTGCACCTTTTCATCCCCTTCATCCATTTCTCCCCCGCCTAAGAGCCTCGCCTGAAGGGAAAGAAGTTCCTCTTGCACTATTGACACCACCCTTGACATAATTCGATCATATGTTCTCTTGATTTCCTACAAATTAGACATCACAAAAACTTAAGTCAATACTTTCAACTGAATGTTGTTGTGACATCAGATTTAACATCTTACCGGGTGTGTTAGCATGGTTTGTTCATGCAATTCAGAAGAGGCAGATCCAACTACATTACTGACTAAATGTAGCAACCCTTGGTTGCTTTCCTTCTCTGTCTGCACTCTACTCTTTACGTTGTTGTCATTTCAAAATGCAAGCGCATTTTCACTTGTAGAGGCATGTAGTTGGCCTAGGGGAAAATGTTGCAAGCAAAACACCTATATAGAAATTAAATTACAACTTAACAGCAGCAAAATTCAACATGTAATGCAGCGATATACAACTAATTAAAAAAGCCAATAAACGTTACATAGATCAAACATGCACTTACCATTAGAAAATATATACATCCCCCGACATTGATCCTCCCTGCATCTTTCCCTTTCACTAATTTCTTCTTGTACTGTGCAAGAGAATTTGATAGTTCAATCAACACAAAACTCGACCAATCGTACTTCCCAAGACCTCCTTTTGTTGCCGCCATCACTTTCAACACTCTATCAGTCACTTTTATACCCGACCCGGGACACAAGAGAGTTCCCAACGCATACATGACAAAGAGGAATTCGAATTACAGATCCTCGTCTCTCTCAATTAGCCATTTTCCAATGGTCTTGTAAGGCACTGTCCCGTACAATGTCTTCAATTGTTCAAAACCTTCTTCTTCTTTGTTGACTTTTTCCTCAATGTCCCCCCTCACACGGTAACCCCATCAATTGTTGAACATCTTCTCGGCGGATGTTCAATGACCTCCCTCGAATCAAAACATTGGTAGTTGGAGGGTCAAATGCAGACATCAACTGACCACATAAATCTCGGGGGATTTGTGAGCAACTTATGTGAACTAACTTGTCAAATCCGATTTTCTTTAGCCTTTCCATCTTATCTTCTCTATTTTTCACAATGTTGCACATTTCATAAATTGATTAGGAGCACATCGAGTCAAGAATGGAACCACGTATTTTGTCCCTTTTGCCTCACTCCTTAAATTCTTTGCCCTCACCTTATATGCCTCCTTCTCCTCATCTTTCAATGCGTCCCAAGCTTCTTTCATAGACTGTGTCTCCTCTTTTAAACGCTTGCACTCCTCCTTCTTGTTTTTCTTGTTCTTAAAATAATCTTGTGTAAACAATATATACCTTGAAACGTTTTCCCCCTCTCTCCCTCTCCATCTTTCCTTTCTTTCTTCTTTGCCATTTATGCTTAACCTTGACCGTAATTACTACTTTATTCACACACCACCAAAAACATAAGACATTAACCAATCATTTGTATATAACAAACAACTAATTTATGAAGTTAATTGCAATTCCACATCAGCAATGTACAGAACACAGTCATCTAGACAATATATATATATATATATCAATCACTAAGTCATATAAATCAACAATGAAGCATAAGGTCATGAACAAAACTTTCTTTTGCAACTCATCACACACAACAAACAATTTTTCATATCAACGGTTGCTAACTATTCTATACTGACAAGTACCAATTTGTATAATGGTGTATGTTGTACCTAGAGCCAACTTTACTTCCTATACTGCCCATTCTTCTGTTGGAACCACTCAAAAACAGTAATAAGCAACACAAACTGAAGCATTAATAGGACATCAATTTTTAACAGTAACTAACTTCCAAATGCACCAATTATAGAGAAGCACATTATTAGCCTCATACCCATTGATTCTGACCTCAAACCCAATGCTAGAGCAACACATTATCACCAAACCACATTATAAAACATTCCCTGGCCTTCAACGTTACTCATAAACAAACATCTATACCCCCAAAACAACAACACTGATTCAGCCATCACATACCAGCGCCACACATAAAAAGAACAAATTTAAACCCGACAACCACCTTCCTTAACCAATGTATTTTCCCAACTAAATTCCAAGAATCAATACTTTCCCCCAATCCCAAAACTAGTGGCACTTATTTTCTGGTCTATTCAAAATTCAGATCTATCTTGGAACAACATAAATTTTTAAGTTATACTCATGCATATACATAAATAGACCAAACAGAATAGAATAAACACAGTGATCACAGAACCCCAACCACATAGGCGTTTCCTTTGTTTGGTAGCTGAGAAAAGAAACGAACAGTCTCAAAAAGTCGTAATGCATCAAAGCCACTAGCGGATGTTGTATTTTGCCAAATATCTTACTTCTTTCAAGCCAAATTAGAGCAAGCAGGGAAAAGAAATAAAGACACCACAGAGACATATTTTAACCGCTAGGTCCGCGAAAGCAACTGGCAGTCAAAACAAAATTTAGATGAATGAAAGCAAAAAACAGAAAGGACACGCAGACGAGAGCACAAGAAGAAATGCGGAACTCACAAGTACAGAATGAAAGAGAATGGCCATTGGAGAGTCCAAGAGCAGTAGCACCGCAACAACAATTAATGGTGCCATTTCACAAAAAAAAACCACACAGCAAAGGGGAGGACGACTGATCGTCGAAGGAGTACTCGAGGGACGTTGGGTGTTGGAGCGATGCGGCTGACGTTGTTGGACGGGCGCCGGATTCTTTGCCGCTACAACACCGGCCGACGCTGGCGCAGCCACGAACACCGGCTGATTCACGGTGGACTATGCTGCACGCTTGGGGTACGATGCACTCTCCCACACCGACGCGCACGGCAGTGACGCGGCGTCGAAGCCCCCGACGCTTGACGATGAACCACGGTGAAGACGGAAGAATGAGAAGCAGAGCCACGTCCAGCGATTTCGAACCCTGTTTCTTCTTTTCAAAATGAACCTCAAGCTTTCAAAATGACCTCATTTTTTTAAATTTGAGTGTGGGCTATTTTAGTCATTTCTCAAAGGGAATTGCTGTCAGAAAAGTCCCTAGGGACTTTTCTGACATTGGAATTTGCAAAGGGACTTTTTTGGGATTAATTCTGTACCTTGGGACCTAACTGGTATTTTCCTGTTTTTTTTTGTTTGGATCGGGTTAGGCCAGCAATGACCCGATCCAATGGTCTCATTTTTTTGGCTTAATTTAGTTCTTCTCAAAATTTTTTTAAATATATATCTTATGGATTCAGGTTAGACCTGATGTCCAACCTGAGCATGTGACGCAACCCTTCTTTTTATGAAGCCAAAATGACGTCATTTGAATTTTTTCTGTCTTTATCGTCAATTAACCCAGCCAAAGATAACTGACCCAATTCTTCTCTCCTCCGTATTTTTCCCATCCAACATCCGTTTATCACCTTCTTGGTGTCATTTTCTTTGTTTTTTTAGCTCTATGCAATGGGATCAATTTTGAAGCCTAAATCAATCATTTTCAAATGACCCAATCTAATCTAGTTTTGTTTTCAGTTTTATTTTTCTCATAATTGTTTTCATCTATCACATTCCCTCATTCCAGAGTGTTCTTATGTGTTTTATGAGTCTTCTAAATGCACATTCTCATAGAATAGAGGTCAAAATTGAAAAAAAAAAAGATATGTAAATTCCATATGAAAATAAACACAACCATGAAAACGTAAACACCATAAAACAAAAACTAAACTCAAGCAAAATCATATACACAGGGTCAAGTGATGTTCAACATATCATAAAGGCAATAATTGGTTCAACAGAATAATATGTGGAAATCATATAACATATATTTAAGAACTTTCATGGTGAACAAAAAAAATAGTGGCGGATTTGGCAGAAGCAACTTTTAGCCTCAAGACAGATTCATATGCTCTGATACCAACATAGATTTTTGGGCATACCTGGAGGGAAGATTTATACTCTCAAGATACTCATAAGAATCAGATTACATCGATGGACTATGACTATATTGCACAACAAACACACCAAAAGAAGAGAAATAAGCCTGAGAGAGTTTTTCTGTGTTTTTAAGAAGAGAGTATAACCACTTTCTAACGAATAATTAATTTCTTGTATTTGTATCAATTTTTCATACTCTCCCATAAACCCATGATATGTGCAAAATTGTTCCCTTCAAAACACACGGTAATACTATTTCTACCAAAGTGTTTGAAATAAGTAGGGAATATTTTCAATAAATACCCCATTAATTTGAATATTATATTTTGGCTCCAAGACCAATGGGTTTGGGCCTAATCCACCAAAGGTGGATCAAGTCTAATTTCCAACACCAAAGAACATATCAAACTACTAAAGTAAAGAATACCCAGAGCATATCTTTGGCTATATGGTTTATGACATGCCAATCGTTAATGTTAGTGATAGAAATATAAGAACTAATTACCACAAACATGGAAATAATAAATGGATAATTTAGCATATGATTTCAGATATACTTCCCTTTAATTATAGAATTGCTCATAAATGGCAGAAGCAATTCAACTTTACACACACCATTAGATGAGCATTGCTCATTATGAAAGGAAGAAATAAAATCTTATCAAAATAGCAATGATAGAAAGGAAAATTATTACATACAAACGGTGCTCAATATATAATAAAAGCAATTGAAAGAAATAGAAACAATGGAGGGAAAGGGAAGGAATAGTAGTGTAGTTACCAACTTACTATCAATTAAGGCCTCTACACCTTTAAGCTCTTTATCATGAATAGATATAGCATGACGAAGGATGACACTCATTGTGTGAAACTTTGAGGCATTTTCATGAAATATAGGAAATCTAGCAAAACAAACATCATATTAGGGAACTTCAACTTAAAAAATGTAAACTTGCTACCAAAACCAACCATGACCATCTCAATGACAATAATGGTAATGATAATAAGTTCCTAAAATTTTATGTTAGGTTATGAGACTGCTTATGATCACAAGACAAACAGTTAACTAATATGCTTCATGGTCAGAGTACAATAAGTTTCCCTAGTTTCAATACACATGATCCCCCTAATTTTGGTTGGTTGATTATGTTAACATTCTAAGGCCTTAAAAACACCTAATTATAAAGGATATAGTTTCTCTTTTAGGTCATGTACTTGATAGGCCAATTGGCCCAAGTATTAATCCTATCCCAACACCTCACTCCAAGAGAGGGAAGGTAATAGAACAAGAAGCAATTAGCTCTAACATTAGTGGAGGTCATGGGGGAGTAGTGGAAGAGAAAGGTAGTGATGATATGAGGGTTATAAAGAGCCCAAGCAATGAGGATGTAGGTGAAAAGTCATTTGATTCAAGATTTCTTTAAAAAGATTCAAAGATGACCTAAAATAATTCAGCTTGATCAAAAGTAAATTTATAGTAGGGCATTTAGGCTTAAATTTAAATTGAAAAATTGATGTAAGCATCTGTGCTCTTGTGTTTCATGTATTATGGGTTCCTTTTCTATTTTTCGGATGAAACTTTAGATTTCTTATCAATACCATTCATATATGGCCTATCTTCATATAGCAATTGATATAATAAACTAGTAGACAAGAAGATAGTCAAAAGTAACCAAAATTAGAATGAATGAATAAATATTGCAACATTAAAATTTTACCTGAGGTTGAAGTTATCATACACCTAAACATTTAAAGGGAAGTGAAGACTTTTCTCATTTTAAAATCACAAGCTCGTAGACTACTTGATGTAATATTTAAAGATAGCGAACAACTTTGACAATTCCATTTGCACTCAAATACCATGAGAATTATGTCAAAAGGAAGGTAAATAATCTAAATGATTTCATTTAAGACATACCAATCTATTAAAGTTTGGATTACTTCATTGGTCTATAACAAATATGAACAAGCAATCTTTCATCTGAGTCAATCTTAAAAATAGACACTGCTTCATCAACTCCCGTCACTGTCTGAAAGAGAAAAGGAATGTGTTCCATCGATATTGGGTACAACCCTACATAACAACAAAGATATGCCCTCGAGTACCTCTATTAAAAAACTTCTCTACCCAACTGAATTATACTCAAATGAATACTATATGATGCTTAGCAAAGCACCCTAGTTGAATTCTTGAATGCATTCTCTCTAGCCCAAATGTAAATGCCAACAACCTTTATGGGGCCAACAAGCATTCTAGATACTTGAAATCGCACCCTCATTACTTAACCAAGCAACATAATCAAGAAATCATGGTGTAAGGTCATGTGAGCACACTTTAGAATTCACTGAACCATATTAACAAACTTGTTGGGCATGTTCAGCAGCCCAATCTATATTGATGAATAGTAAGGAAGAATTTGTGGCTAGAGATTTAGACTTGGAGCCCTTTCTCTTGTCATCCTGGAGGTATTAATGATGGCGGAAGCAGGTTATTTAGAATCATTTTGTAGGGTCAAAATCAAATCTAACAGTCCAAAGTGGAACTTAACTTACCAATTGCTATGCCCACCTGTAAATGAAAGAAAGAGGCAAATAATGAAAATGAAATAGAATACGTGATGTAAATATTTCACATACCAAAAAAGTGCATATAAAAAGGCAGTGAGTACTTTAGCAGGAAGTGTAATGACCCAATTTGGGATTAAGGGCTAATTATGTTAGAAGTGATGTAATTATCGCTAAATTCAATGTGAATGTGTTTTAATCAATGCGTAAACCTTATATTTATGCTTAAGTGTGGATTAATGTCTAAATGGGTTGAAATATAGGGGAGGGCGCATAGTGATGTTATTGGAATGATATGAATGAGTTTGGAAGTGATTTGTGTGGAATTGCCATAATCAGGGGCAAAATGGTAAAATTAGAAAGTTATTTACCAATTGGTCAGTTACCGAAGAGGCAATTCATTGGTAAATTGTAGATCCATGGTTGGGATTACATGTCAAGAGATTATCATAGAGTGATCCTATGCTTGCATGAACATGGAAGGAGTTGGGAGGAGGAACAAAGTCATGACACTTGGCTTCATGAGAGCCATGGATTATGTTCAAAGTGTTAAAAGGTGTTTTTCTCTTCCCTCTCTCATTTTGGACGTCCAAGAGGTAATTGAAAGGCAAAAAATTCATCATCTTCTTCACCAACTCATCTCATCTCTCATCTTGCCTCCATTTTCGTTCAACCAAGAAAGGAAAGAGAAAGAAGAAGTCTCAAGTTTAGGTGAGATTTTGACCTTAAGTGCTCAATTCACCTTCATTAATATTGTTCATGGTGTTAATAGCTCAATTCCTATGGTTTTAGATTTTTGAATAGTAGAGTTTAAGAACTTGTGAAAATTGGGAAGTGGTGGAATTCAAGAAGTAGCTTTGGAAAGAAGTAAAGGTGAGTATTTGAAACCTTTTGGTATAATCATTGTGATAATTGGTTTAGTTTTAGGAATTTGTGAATTTGTCCTGATTTTTTTTGTGAATTTCAAAACACATGACTTGTTTAGTGTGATGTGTAGAATGTGGTGCCAAATTGTGCCTTTGTGCCATTGGAATTGGTTTGAAATTTTGGAATGGAAGGAATTGCATTGTGGTGGATTGTGTGTATTTTGTGTTGACATGTTGAGATTTCTGTGGAACATATCTATGTGGTTGAAATTTGATTGTTTTGATGGTTTTAATGGATTCCTTGTGCAAACATTGGTGCGGAAATGGTGTTTGTTGAGAATTTTGAACCATTGGATGCACATATGCAAAAAACTAAAATTCTGTCTCTTAAAGCTCTGTACAATGCAGTCGTGTTTTCTGGACATTTTGAATGGGCAAATGATGTCTAAAAATTTTGAAACTTTCTAATCTTCAAGTTCACATTCCAAGCTTCAAAATTGACAAATAATTTGTGTCATTTTGTTTTTTGTGCTTGGAGTAATGACTGTCCAAAGTTTGGGGTTGAAACTGGAATCTGTTTTGGGGCAGTGGTGATTTTTGTGAAATTCTGTAATTTTGTAGTGATTTCTGGTAATGATCCATATTTTTCCTATAAAGAAAACTTAAATATATTTCATTTGGCTTTGGAATCACCTCATTTTATTTTTTTTGAAATTAGTTATGATTTTCGGAAGTCCATCCAAGAAACAAGATTTTCTTGGCCGCGGCCCAAATCTTTCTGACCTGTTTTCAGCCACGGCCAGTGGATTTGTGGGCCACAGCCAACCCCCAAAAATCAGTATTTTTCACTTTTGAAAGGTGGTTTTTGGTATGATCTTTCCCAACTCTTTAAGCATGTATCTAAGCCTCTAATAGCCACCTAAGGAGTCTAAATAATAACCAACTTTAAGTGTTTGGAAGTTAAAAATTGGAATAGAGTTTTAATCTGCCACTCTTGACATTGGTTTATAGGATTTGACATTTACGATACTCGCGAGCCCACTCTGTCGGTGAACATCAGGAAAGGACAAGGTAGTTACTCTTTCTCTTATACTATGTGTAAAGCATTGTATGTATGTTTGTCATGCATTATGATACATTGTGATGCTTTGAGATTACAACGAAAGTTGGCGTAGTGATTACAACGTAAGCTGTTACATTGAGATCACAGCGGAAGCTAACGCGTAGTATTTATAGCCATGAGTGCTGTCATATGTGGCGTGAGCCATATATCATTGTGATGCTGCATAACATGATCATATATGTTATGTGTTTATACACTGTATGAGTGACTTGTTACTATTGAGATTCTCTTGAATCTCATTCTTTCCATTGACTAGCATTTCAGACAGGGCAAGTGGCTCCAAGGAGAAGTGAATCACCAGGAGTGGCAAGGACTTAGTAGAGATGTTTAGTTTGAACTGTTGGTTATCTATTTTGGAACGGGATTACTGTATATCATTTTTGGATGTAAATAATGTTCTGTACATGGTGGTGTAATCCCTTAAAAGGGAAACTTGTAAACCCTTAGTACATATATGACACCCGGGGTTGCCAGAAATTTTGTTGTACACTTTGATATGTATAAATGTGATATAACTACACAAGTAATTATATTCGATATTTGAACTTGAGACCAGGATAGGAAGAAAATTTGAAAGATTTTGTGAAAACCCTCCCGTAAGGAAGGGATTGTAAATGACTTTTGGTAATTATTGGTCTCTATTTCATTTTAATTACGAATTTTGAATTATAATTACGGTTTTTAAGGCAGGGGGTTACAGGAAATGCAAATTAGCAAAGGCGATCCTCAACCAATTTGAGTTGAGCCTCTTCTCCGACCATGACTTTCACCATTGTTGATTCATTGATTTTGGTGCAAAAGCTCTGTCGTTTGGACTAAAGTCATATTCCAATTCTTGATAGGATAGCTGATAGCTGAAATCCAACAACATCATTTTAATATGGGCCTTAATAGTTTGCCAACCCCTTTTCCTTTTGTCTTGCATATATAAAAATAACAATAGGCTCAAGAATGGGATTCGAACCCATGCCCTTTCGAACCAATACCTGAAACTAATGGCCTTAAAGATTGATCTAGAAAAGGCATATAATCATATTCGTTGGGATTTTCTCTAATAAGTGTTTGTTAAAACCCTACCCAAATATAATGAAACCAGAACTAAAATGATTAAAACAACATATAACCTGAGTGCACAATATATTTGTCATTAACAAGTTCACCACCTATATTAATAATTATTGCTACATCTATTAACAACACATTTTGTCTTCGCACACCTGGTGTTCCAACCACAAAACTTTGACCCTATGTTAATTCAATCTCACTTATAATGTATAAACAGAGTAGTCTATACACAAAAACATAGCAAAAATTATAAACCCTACACAAACATAATGACTGCATGACACTGAGGTCCAACTTTGTGTTGACGTTCAAAAGTTGTAGCTCCACCTCATTCGACGACCCGACTAAGTGTAAAGGGAGGCTAATTCATTCACTAAATCAATAAGGGTTGATAACATACTAGGGTTTCTTTAGCTTTAAGCTCCTAAAATTTGCAGAAGAAGAACAAAATTTGTGATGGCTATAATGATGAGCTGAGCTTGATGGGGTGCAAACTAGGGCTATTACGAAATATTTCCTCGATGGCAACGAACAACAAAACATGATGGCAATGAGCTCAGCTTGATAGGGCGATAGTGATGAGCTATCAAGGAGAGAGGAAGAACAATTGCTATTGGACAGAGAGAAGAAGAATTGGGGGTTTGAATTGTCAGCCTTTTCTCAGTTTCACTAAAGGCTAATTGGGTTTTTTGATGATTAAATTATAGTACCCAAAAGTTTCATGGGACTTACTTGCAAATTAGAGATTTCAAAATACCTTAGAGTAGTATTTTTCCTACCTTAGGACCTCACTCCACATTTCCTAACAAATTTAGTTTCGTGTGCTTATGTGCATGGAAACTAATCTTCTAATAAAATCTCAACACTTGGATTTTATTAAAAAAAAAATATAATCATATTCCATTATATATAAGGAAATGATGAGGTGAGAAAAAAAATCAAATATTGAGATTTAATTGACAATTTGGTTGTAATTTGATAAGTAAAATATTTGCATATTTATTTTCCTTTATATGATGATTTTATGGACGATATTTGTGTTTAATATAATAAATTTGGGTGTGATTGATAAATAAATATTGTTTTTGGAATAAACAGCATTAAAAAAAAATTTAAAAAATAAAATAAAATAAAATAAAAGTACTGTAGCAGTCATGGCACTGTAGCAGCCATCGGGAACTGTAGCAGGTCAACAGAACTGTAGCAGCCATCGGGACTGTAGCAGGTCAACAGCACTGTAGCAGCCATCGGGAACTGTAGCAGGTCAACGGTACTGTAGCAACCGCCAGGGCACTGTAGCACCCGCCAGATCACTGTAGCAGTACTGTAGCACACGTTTTTTTTCCCCTATAAATAGAGATCAATGCCAAGCTCAAAGGAGAAGGAGAGGAAGAGAAGCAGAGGCCCTTCTCTGACCGGGAGAGGTCCTTCTCTGACCGGGAGAGATCTTTCTCTATCATTTCTGAGTTCTTTGTGTTGTTTCTTAGATTTAATTTCATGTATTGCATGCCTCCATCTTGGAAGGCTTAGGATTGTATTACTTTTTGCATGCCTCCATCTTGGAAGGCTTAGGATTTTATTACATTTTGCATACCGCCTACATGGAAGGTTTTACCTCCTCAATGGATGGATAGATTTCTTCATGCCTCTATCTTGGAAGGCTTAGGATTTTATTTTGCATACCGCCTACATGGAAGGTTTTACCTCCTAAATGGACGGCTAGATTTCTTCATCTTTCATTCATCTTTTGGTTGTATATTTATGTTTGAGAATTTAATATTCAAGTTTATGCAGTATTTCTGAGGATTTCATTCTAGTTTTATATAATGTCAATTTATTTTGGTTTTGTTTTTAATTTCATCATGTGCTAAACTTTCATTTTCCTAGGGTGATGATGTAGCTTACTAATGACGGATTGAATCTTAACTTATTAAATCTAGTTTGAATTTCTCCTCCATGATTGAGTTTTAATTATTATTCTTAATGCTTTTGATTGATTGGCCATCTTTTAAATGATTTCAATATACATGTTGAGACCGGAAGGAGATACATGTGTGTAGACCCTATAATTAAAACCATGACTTGCATATGAAATAGGAATATATTCATATGAGTTGTGTAGTCTTACTGAGTTCCATAAATCTTAAGGCATGATTAATTGCTTAAATTCATATAGGAATATATTGGATTAGCAATTGATTATAGAGTTGCTTGACCTTGGAAGAGGCTAGTAATTAAATTAGGGAAACTCGACTATTAATTATGTGCAATAAATTGGGCTAGAATAAATAAGTGATTCAATCCGGAATTTGTGAAGTGAAATCTAATCCCTGGGGCTTTTTTCTCATATTTGCTTTCATATCACCTGCATTCACATTTAATTATTTTTCTTTTATTTTGTACTCTCAATCTAATCGATCGACTAAATAGAATTAAAATTACCCATTTTGGTACTTAGTGCTCAATCCTCGTGGGAACGATACTCTACTTACTTCTATATTACTTGATTACGACAGTGTACACTTGCACTATTTAATTGATCATCTGAACTCGTATCAAGTTTTTGGCGCCGTTGCCGGGGATTGTTGTCATTAATATCAATACCAAGTAATTTTAATACTAATTTAGTCTTCATGTAAAAATTTCAAAAAAAAAATGGATTATTCACAGCATTCATTTGGTTTAATCAGTGATAGCTTGTCATATCTTGGTTCTTTTTCTGGAATGCATGTGAATGGAATGAGACATGAAAATATAAATGCTGGTTGGATTGAAAATTCTTCTCCTTATAATTGTTTTTCTTGTGCTTATTGTGGAGAGTGTCATTCTTATGATCATTGTCCTTATAGCAATACCGGTCATTATGTGAGAGATGATTTCAATATGAACCAAACTTGTTTTGATCATTCCTTTTATCCTGGTGGAATTTTGGAGCAACAAGAGTCTTTGGATCCATATGTCAGGTATTCTCCTAATCCTCCTTTCTACTCTTATCCATATATTGAAGAACAAACTCTTGAGTATAAGGAAAAATTTGATTTAGAAAGATTAATTGAGGAGTTTGCTGAATCAACAGAGAGATTTTGTAGAAAGCAAAAGGAAAGTGACATTAGAGTCAAGTCAAGTGTCCAAAATATTGGAATATATGCGAGTCAAATTATTGCATCACTTGAAACTATGAGGCAAGATAATTCTTTGAGCATGATTTCCACTCCTTGTGTTGATGATGATTATTGTGAGGAAGTTGAGGATGTGGAATTGAATGAAACTTTGCCTCTTGTGGCATGTGATAAGGAACTCGAAATCACTTTTGGAGAGAATAATGGATGTCCAATTGAGGTTCCGCCTGTGGAGCCTAATCTTTGTAATTTTGATGTTGAAACTAATGTGGATATTCCAAAAGATGTTGTTCATGTCTCTCCTGTTGAAGTATTGACTCTTACTGATGAGAGTCAAGTTGATTTTATGGGATGCTCTAAAATTTTGGAAATTCCTAAATCTGTTTGCAAATACATGCATGAAGTGCTTTCTTTGAATTCAGTAAATAATTGTACTCTAAAATTGTCTATGATTGAAGAAGTACAATTAATTACTTTGAATGATCATTGTTGGTTTCTGAAATATTGTTGCTTGAAAAGAAATGAAGACAAGGTGATCCTGGTGTTTGATACTTTTGATTAGTAGTTTATGTTTCGGAAGTCTGGCTGAAGACTATAAATTTAGCGCTGCTTGGGAGGCAACCCAAGGTTTGGTTTGATGTTTTGTTGTGATTTTGCAGGACTTCTGGTAGCTCCTGATAATGTATTCTACTTTGATAGTTTTTTTTAAAAGAAAAAAAGAAAAAAATAATAAAATAAAAATAAAAAAAAATATTTTTTTTTTTGTCTAGCTAAAGACGTTAAAGAAGAGCGGCTATTTGGGAGGCAACCCAAAACTTCTTTCCTACTCTTTCAAAACTTCTTTCCTACTCTCATTTTTCTTTCTTACTCACCGAAACACACTACACTGCATTGAGCATTTTAGTTTTCATCATTTACATTTTAAGTTGCCATGGAGGAATCTCTTGCAAAGCTTAAGAACAGGTTCCCCACTCTTCCCAAAGATGTGCTCAGGAAGATCTATAGCTGTCGACTTGAAAGGATGAAAGTATTCAATCGTTTGGGCCTTCCTGTGGATATACGTTGGATCATTGAAGCTAAGGTACGTTTAGCAGGTGAGATTCATAATTCATTTGTTAAACCTTTGCCAGGAATGGGAAGAAGTTCTTACTCCAAAAAGAGAAGAGCTAAAAGAATGAAGGTCTGCTATAAATGTGCAAGGTGGACATGTGATCAGCTCTGTAGGAGTAAAGGTATGGTTTCTGTAAATCGAGAAGATAAAATCAAATTTATAAAGGATGGACTGAGTAAGGAGTCACTGGATGA
This sequence comes from Inga leiocalycina, assembly GCA_963242795.1. Lineage (NCBI taxonomy): Eukaryota > Viridiplantae > Streptophyta > Magnoliopsida > Fabales > Fabaceae > Inga > Inga leiocalycina. Next base: position 68,584,781 of record OY725322.1, read on the forward strand.
TATCATTCAAACTCTTGAGACGCATCCGAGTGGTGATGTTCATCGTATTCTTCTCGATTTAGCAGACATATTCAATAAAGAAAAAGAGCGCTATTGTCTTGGGAATCTGACGTTAAAAGACCCTGTTTGCCAGTTTATAAGAAAACTGGATGGGAAGCAAATCCTCGATTCATAGAGAGCGTTTAAGCCGTTTCTGGACGTAAAATCAGAGGAAGATGTGAGCCAAAATCACAACTACTGTACATAATCATGCGTGTCTTTAATTTGTTTTGTTTTTTTTTCCATAGCTTTTGTCTAATTTTTATTATCCTTTCGGCAGTTTTTTTTTTCTACTCTACTGTATCTTTTGACTTTCTTTCCTCTTTTTGTTTGATTTCTTCACGCAATGGCCCACCAGTCATTTGTGTCAGAAATTTTTTTCAAACTTCTTTGAAAAGTGTGTGATTTGTGTGATTTTGTTGTCGTTGTTTTAGTATTATATATATGTACTCTTTCATTTGTAAATATGCACACTTCCATTTGTAAAAATGAATTCTTTCTCTTGTAAGCGTACATGGTCCGAGAGAAACAAAGAGAAAAAGGATATTTCACAAAAATGTAGATTTACATCTATCTGCATTTTTGGTGAAACTGATTTGGGCAAGAAAGGAGAGTTTATAACAGCAGCAAATGAACTTGGAGTTGCATTAGCTGCCAGAAAAATCAACGTTGTGTACGGGGGAGGCATCCAGGGCCTAAAGGGAAGTGTGGTCGTTTCTGCATCCATGAATGGAAGCAAGGGTTTAAGTGTAAAGGTGAAGGAGTTGCAAGATCATGCTTTTTCCTTAGGACAAGAGTTACAGGTTTCAAGCTTGCCTGAACAGATGGGAGTAATGTTCCACCATGCTCAAGCTTTTATTGCTCTACCCGGTGGTTTGGGGACATTGGATGGCATTTCTAGTGTTGCTTATTGGGCTAAGTTAAACTATCACAAAAAACCATTAGGATTGTTAAATGTTAATGGTTTTTATGATAATCTGTTGTCTTTTCTTGATCATGCTGTGGAAACAGGATTTATACCCCAAGCGACTCGCCACTCCATAATTGCTGCACCAACTGCTGATCAGCTGCTCGATCAAATGCAAACCTATGAACCTAAACCAGATCTGCTCGTCAAGCAAATAGGTGGGACATCTTCAGATAGCAGTCAGAAGCAGAACCCAGATACCGCTCTTAGGTTGTAACTTTCCTTACTCTCTTGGTTTTACTTTATTGTGTGTTTATGTTAAAAAAAAAAAAAAAAAAACACCTTCTCTAAGTTCTAGAAGACATTGGGGACAATGTCTGATTTAGGTTGGGGGAGGAGAAAAAAAATTTTGTTTTTCTTTTGTTAGTTAGTAAAACCATTAGATGCATGGGGTGTGGAAAAAGATGGCAGAGTAAGGAGTTATTCTTAACTCCTGAGACGCATTTCATTAGTTGCATTTCTTTAGTTGCATGATTTATTTTTATCTTTTTCAAAAAAAAAAAAAAAAAAAAGAGCCATTTCATTATTTGCATTTCTTTTTGTTTTTCAAAAAAAAAAAAAAAAAAACTTTTTCAAGTGCTTTGTAATGATCTTAAGAAGTATATAAGTTTTAAGTATGGATCAATTGAATTTAGAGATTTTATAGTATGAATGAATGACTGATTGTTGCAATTGGTGATGAATTTTGAGATTGAATGAATTGAGTTTAAAAATTCCTAGCCGTGAGCTTCTGAGCCTATAATGATTATTTCTCTTGTGTGAGATATTCACCTATTAAGTTGTCACTCTAGAACTTGCTTTAAATCTGGTTGAAATTACATCTCACATGCTCATTCAAAAATGATAAAGGCATTCATTTTCTTTAGCCAGAGCCAAATAGCCAACCTTGCAATTATACCGTTGATAAGCCCCTTTGAGCCTAATTGATTATTTCTTTGTTTTCAACCCAGTAACATATGCTTTAATGATATATCAAGTGCTTTTACCTTATTCGAAAGATTAGTGGAGCATTTGAAATTTTTGTGAAATGGGCTTTTGACAAAGTGTGGGGGTGTATCTATCATCAACTTTATAGTTGCAATTCAAAAAAAAAATGAAAAAAAAAAAGAAAAAAAAAATTATGAAAAAAAAAGAAGAAAAGAAAAAAAAACAAAAGAAAAGAAAAAAAAAATGTTAAGTGTTTGAATTGTGGGTTGTTGTGATGAGATAAATTTATAAGTAGCCCATTTTTCAATTGTTCTATTTCTTTAGCCTTTCATATCATACTTTACATTCCTTTACCTTAACCCCATTACAACCCTTAATAAGTCCTTTTGATTTGAATTACGCATGTGAATTAGGTAGTGGAGATTGAGATTTTTAGCAAGCCTATGGTAGTGCGATTTTTTCGGTTGAATTTGAGCGAAACACTTACCCTTGAACACTTGAGAGATTGAGAGAGTGAGCTACAAGTACGAACTCAGTTTATTCATTTTCAATTAAAGTTACCAGTTTATATTTTCATTGATTCATTAATACTATGATCTCTTTATTTTTCAATTGTGTTCTTACTTATGACTTGACACTTCTGATTTTGTTGGAAGCACTTATTATTTACTTCTTGTCCGAGGACGTCCAAGAGTCAAGTGTGGGGGAATTTGATAAGTAAAATATTTGCATATTTATTTTCCTTTATATGATGATTTTATGGACGATATTTGTGTTTAATATAATAAATTTGGGTGTGATTGATAAATAAATATTGTTTTTGGAATAAACAGCATTAAAAAAAAAATTTAAAAAATAAAATAAAATAAAATAAAAGTACTGTAGCAGTCATGGCACTGTAGCAGCCATCGGGAACTGTAGCAGGTCAACAGAACTGTAGCAGCCATCGGGACTGTAGCAGGTCAACAGCACTGTAGCAGCCATCGGGAACTGTAGCAGGTCAACGGTACTGTAGCAACCGCCAGGGCACTGTAGCACCCGCCAGATCACTGTAGCAGTACTGTAGCACACGTTTTTTTTCCCCTATAAATAGAGATCAATGCCAAGCTCAAAGGAGAAGGAGAGGAAGAGAAGCAGAGGCCCTTCTCTGACCGGGAGAGGTCCTTCTCTGACCGGGAGAGATCTTTCTCTATCATTTCTGAGTTCTTTGTGTTGTTTCTTAGATTTAATTTCATGTATTGCATGCCTCCATCTTGGAAGGCTTAGGATTGTATTACTTTTTGCATGCCTCCATCTTGGAAGGCTTAGGATTTTATTACATTTTGCATACCGCCTACATGGAAGGTTTTACCTCCTCAATGGACGGATAGATTTCTTCATGCCTCTATCTTGGAAGGCTTAGGATTTTATTTTGCATACCGCCTACATGGAAGGTTTTACCTCCTAAATGGACGGCTAGATTTCTTCATCTTTCATTCATCTTTTGGTTGTATATTTATGTTTGAGAATTTAATATTCAAGTTTATGCAGTATTTCTGAGGATTTCATTCTAGTTTTATATAATGTCAATTTATTTTGGTTTTGTTTTTAATTTCATCATGTGCTAAACTTTCATTTTCCTAGGGTGATGATGTAGCTTACTAATGACGGATTGAATCTTAACTTATTAAATCTAGTTTGAATTTCTCCTCCATGATTGAGTTTTAATTATTATTCTTAATGCTTTTGATTGATTGGCCATCTTTTAAATGATTTCAATATACATGTTGAGACCGGAAGGAGATACATGTGTGTAGACCCTATAATTAAAACCATGACTTGCATATGAAATAGGAATATATTCATATGAGTTGTGTAGTCTTACTGAGTTCCATAAATCTTAAGGCATGATTAATTGCTTAAATTCATATAGGAATATATTGGATTAGCAATTGATTATAGAGTTGCTTGACCTTGGAAGAGGCTAGTAATTAAATTAGGGAAACTCGACTATTAATTATGTGCAATAAATTGGGCTAGAATAAATAAGTGATTCAATCCGGAATTTGTGAAGTGAAATCTAATCCCTGGGGCTTTTTTCTCATATTTGCTTTCATATCACCTGCATTCACATTTAATTATTTTTCTTTTATTTTGTACTCTCAATCTAATCGATCGACTAAATAGAATTAAAATTACCCATTTTGGTACTTAGTGCTCAATCCTCGTGGGAACGATACTCTACTTACTTCTATATTACTTGATTACGACAGTGTACACTTGCACTATTTAATTGATCATCTGAACTCGTATCATAATGGACATAATAAAATAAGTAAATAGAAGTAAGTTTTCTCTCATTAAATTGATCTTTCATTTTGACCTGGTCAAGGGTTATATTTAATTTTTTTTATTTATATAAAATCATATTACTCCATTTGGTAAAAAATAATTGATAATTTATACATGAGTTAAAAAAGACCCTAAACCTTATTAATATATTCACATTTTAGGAAAGTAATCATTTACAAAAAAAGAGAGGTTAAAAGTGTGCATTAATATAATAAATTTAATAAGGTAACTTATATCAAGAACAAAAATACTTCTTATAAATATAATTGAAGAAAATAATTAGTATCACTTATAAATAGCAAGAGAAAATTCCTTTTAAATTGGGTAAAGTAACATGTAACACCCTAATATTATTTTTCAATAGTATTCAACACTTTGATCTTAATGATAGTGTATATAACACCCTAATGTTATTTTTTTATGTGTTTCTAGCACGCTAATCTTATTTATAGTTCATCCAAATCATAAATTATAATTAAGGTTAAGATGCTAAATGTAATTAGAAAATAATAGGAAAAATCCCTTATAAAGAACTTTAAAAATACTAAAAGGCAAAAAGGTGCTCCCGATATACATATTACTAGAGAAGTGTTGGTGCCTGATTTGTCCTTTTTGAAATCAAAAGAAAATTACACCAATGCCCTTGACAAAATTATCTTCTCCTCAAACAATGGCGACGATGGCTTCCTCTAGCAATGACGACTATTTCTCCAGTGATAGCGAGCTTTATATCTTCAATCGCTACCACCATATGCAGCTTTTGCAATTTCTCCAGCTCCCACATCAACACCGATCCCTGTATTCGTCGACATATCTTCTAGAATCTCTCAAAACCAACCCGATTTGCCATATCTATTAGTCAACCCATTTCTGGATTACAGACTAGACATATCAAAAAATCTCTTCAGCGAAGAAGTCAACAATGACGACGAGTTCCTCTGCCACCACTCAACGACAACATCATTCCAGAACTTGACCCACCTAGGTGTTCTTTCTGCTGAGACAATTCTCGGGCCTAAGCTCCTCCTCAAGAAGTTGGTTGAGGAATGCACGGGTTTGTCGCTAACAAATTTTTGCTTCTTAAGTATAAGATCATATTCGGAGCTCTAGAACAAGGTTGATTTCCCTGTAAATAATTCAATACTTTGCCAACTTACAATCCAAATTACCTAGAGATTAAATTAGTTTTCCCAAATTCAAATAAGCGTTTGTCAATTTTAGACTAGCTTTTCTCAAGTTCCTATAAGAATTTCACAAGTTGCTTCAGTACTTTTGCAACTTGGAATCCAAATTCCCCAGAGATTAAACTAGTTTTCCCAAATTCAAATAAACATTTATCAATTTAGGATTAGGTTTTCATGTAATATCCTAAATTTCAGTTAAGGGTTAAGAACTCCAAAAGTTAATGTGATTATTGTTGAATAACACTTTTGGAGTATACGATGTGAATAGTGATTTGAATGTGTTGTGAGCAGTGTCGAAACCCTGTATTTAAGTTCAAATGTGCATTAATATCTAAATTGGCTTAAAATAGAGGGAGGGCACGTGATTGGTGTGATGGAATGAGAAAATGTGTTTGATGGTGATTTTAGAACAATTACCATAATCAGGGGCAGAATGGGAAAGTTATCGGCCAATTGGTCAGTTACTGAAGAGAAAACTCCTTGGTAACTTGAATATCAATGTTTACGATTGATTGTTATGAGATTAAAAGGGGTGGAATCTTATATGTGTGGGCTTATGTGAGCTCATGTAAGGTATGGCAAGATTATGACAAGTGGAATCATGTGAGCCATTGGATTGGTCAAAAGTTCAAACCACTCATTTCTTTTCTCTCTCTCTCTCTCTTAGGTCGGTCAAGAGCTCTTAAAGGAGCCAAAAAATGATCTCATCTCATGTCACTCTTATCTCATCTCTATGGACACCCAAGCACAAGGATGAGAGAGAAATGGAAAGGTGAGTTTTTAACTTGGTAGATGATCTCTTTAGCTCAAACACTCTTCTATAATATTGTTTATAGTGATGAGAGCTTCATCTCTATGGTTTTAGATTTGTGAAAGGAGGTATTTGAGCGCTTGAGGAAAATTGGAAAGAGGTGAGTATTTGATGCCTTTTGATATAAGTTTTGTGACTTTTGGTTGAGTTTTTTGAATTGTGGAATTTGCCCTAATTTAGTATAGTTGTGAAATGAATGGATTGAATAGTATATTATGGTAAAAATGGTGTCATATGGTGTTTTGATGCCATTGGGATTGGTTTAGAGCATTGAGAAGCAAAAGTGTTGGAATTGGGTAATGTGTGTAATAAGTGCAGCCAATGTGGAAAATGTTATTGTGATGTGATTTTGAGTGTTTTAAGGGTTCCAATGGGTTCCTTGTGTAAAGTTATGTGGGAATAACTTTGGGTTAGAGTTTTAGGACCATTGAAAACATATATTGGAAGTTAGGGAAAATTCTATCATCTGCTGCGTTTTGGCTTCTGATAGAGCCTCACTTGAGTGAACAGGGATCTCACTCGAGTACAGCATCATATTCCCTCTTTTTCCTTTAGTTTTCGGTTGCACTTCCGTGCCAAAAAGCAAGAGTGCATTTCCTCACCTGAGAGTGAAGTGGGTTATCACTCGAGTATGGGGTGTCTCACTTGAGTGCATATGTATTTTGCATTATGAGGTTGCTTCTCGGGTTAACACTTGCAGGCCATTTGTCAAGAGTGTATGTGTTGACACTCATGAGTTTTATGCTGTTACTCGAGTGCTCATGGTTGTCACTTGAGTGCACTTTCCAATTTGAGGTTTTCATTGCTCTCGAGTAGACACTTTTTGGGCTTCACTTTGTAGGACTCAAGTAAGTGTGAGACTATCACTTGAGTGTTGAGGTTGTGACTCAAGTGCAGTAACCACCTTCCATTTCTAGAGTTGTTTTCTATCAAGCACTTGCACGAGTGAGCCATCCTCACTCGAGTGCAAGTCGTCCATCACTCGAGTGCATCAGCCAGAAATCAGTGCTTTCTCTTCTGAGAGGGGATCTTTGGTCAAGTTTCTCCCAACCCTTTAGGCTTGTGTTTAGGCTTCTAGTGGCTGCCTAAAGGTGTTAAGTTGTAACCAATTTTAAGTGTTTAAAGTTAAGGAATTGGAAAAGAGAATAACCCTATGTCCTTGATCTGGTTTATAAGGTTCGATGTTCGCCCTGATCGTGAGTAAGCTATACTGGAGCACACATGGAAAGAACAAGGGTAGGGAACTTACCTCTCCTGCATGATCTGATATTTGTTTTAGTGTATTGATGTATGTTATTTCTTTGCTTGATTATGTGAAACATATATGAATGATTGAAGCTCTATTTCAATTTATGCTATGGCCATATGTATGTTGTTCGAAACGTTGAGCTTACATATTTGTCATTGTGTGAGCATGAGTTATGTAATGTAAGCATGTCATGCATTAAACGTTTATCTTGCATGCGTATTGGTATTATTTTCTACTAAGATTCTCTCGAATCTCACCCTCCCTTACCAACAATTTAGATAGGGTAAGAGGCACGTGGAGGGGACAAGCAACCAGGGGCGGTGAAGATTCCTTTGGGATGTAGGTTTGGTAGTTGGTTATCATTTATGGATTGGAATAAATGTATATGTATGGGATGCATATTTGGATGTGTATATATGTTCGAACGTGTAATTAGTTATATAATTGAGATGGATTTGTGTAATCCCTTATTTGAGAAGTTGTAATGGGCGAATGTGCCCTGTAAATCCTTAGTAAATGTATGAACCGGGGATTGCCAGGATTATTATGTTGTGCACTCTGATATGTTATAAATGTGATTTATCTTCGCGAGGTAATTGTATTCGAAATATGAATATGGGACCATGTGTATTAGATTTCAAAAGATATTTGTGAAAACCCTATCTTAAGGATGGGGAATTGAAATGAATTTTGTTTATCAGATGGTCTCTAATTCATTTTAATTATGTATTTCGAATAATAAATATGGAGGGGGGGTTACATTTCACAAGTTCTAATAAGAATTTCACAAGTTGCTTCGGTACTTTTGCAACTTGGAATCCAAGTTCCCTAAAGATTAAACTGGTTTTCCCAAATTCAAATATGCGTTTGTCAATTTAGGATGAGGTTTTCGCAAGTTCTCATAAGAATTTCACAAGTTGCTTCAGTACTTTTGCAACTTGGAATCGAAGAAATTCTCTAGAGATTAAACTAATTTCCAAATTTAAATAAGCGTTTGTCAATTTAGGATTAGATTTTTGCAAGTTTTCATAAGAATTTCACAAGTTGCTTTAGTACTTTCACAAGTTGCAATCTAAATTCCTTGGAAATTAAACTAATTTTCCCAAATTCAAATAAACATTTGTCAACTTTCTTATCTAAATAGCAGTAGGGGTGTAACACCCCAAATTTTGAGACTCGAGGCTAGAGAATAAGCCTGAGATTAGTGGATTGCTAAGCCCCGGTTTAGCAAGATCCCAAATTGTGATTAGGGGTTAATGACTACAAAAGTGGATATGGTTAGTGATTAATGAACCCTTTTAGAGAATATAAAGTGGATTGTAGTCGCGTGTGTTATGAGCAACGCCAAAACCCTGTATTTGAGTTCACTTGTGGATTAACATCCAAATTAACTTAGAATAGAGGGAAGAATTGAATGGGGTATTGTGATGGAAATGGTGTCATGTTGTGATATTTAATCATTGGAATTGATTTAAATTGGATTGGACACATTGGTTGCAAAACTAGAAATGTTGTCCAGTGTGAATTCTGTCTGGGCAGTCTTCTCGTGTGGACGTTTTTAATAGGCTAATGATGTCAGAAAATTATGAAACTTTCCAGTCTTAAATTTCACATCCCAAGCTTCAAAATGGACATATAATTTGTGCCATTTCGTTTTGGGAACTGGGAGATATGACTGTCCAAAGTTTGAGGTCGAAAATGGACTCTGTTTTGGGGCAGTGATGAAATTTATGTAATTCTGGAATTGTGTGGTAATTTCTAGTATTGGTAAATATTTTTCCAATGAAGAGGACTTAAATACCTTTCATTTGGCTTTGGGATCACCTCATTTTGATTTTTCTAGAATTAGTTATGATTTTTCAAATATTGGGCAGAAAATCTGCCAGAAAATCCGAAAATGCCAATTTTGGGAATTATGACATCATCAAAAGGCAAGATGACATAAGCATGGAATTAAAACATCTTCTCATCATCTTCAGCTGCTCATTCACGCACAGCAGCCTGAACCATAGAGAGAGAAGGTTGAGAGAGTTTAGAGAGAGAAATAGAAGAAAAATCACAAGGTAAGCCGATTTCTCCGACGATCTAGCTCCTAACGTGTATAACTCCACTCCTAAGCTATTCTTCTATGTGATTCAAGGGTTGGAAGCTCAAATTTGGTGTTCAAGAGAGCTAGGGTTTCAGCCATCTTTGAGAAAAGCTAGTGGGAGCTTGAGGTAACTTCCAAACTCTTGTATATTGACTATTCTAGCTACTGTGGGTAATTTAATCGGTGAAATTTCGCCGGATTGCCGTTGGTTTTAATTTATGGAAATGGGTTGTAGGGGCTGTTATGCTGCCCCAATTGATACTAAATGGTAGTTTTAACCAAATGGGATAGTCAATAAAGTGGTTAGGAGTAGAAAGGAACGCGTTTACGGAGCCGAAACCGAAAAACCCCAATTTTCCCCTGAAAACCCATATATTTCGGCCAGCACTATAAATGGGTCTTAGAGTTGGATTTTCAATGATTTAATGGTTCCATTGGGTTCAGGAGCGAAAATTAGGTGGGGTTACAGTTGGGCACTTTTTCGGAAAAGGCCGAAAAAGCATAATTACGAAAACGCCCTTGAAACCCTTAAAGTGGGGCTGCCAAGGGTAAATTTGTAGATTGAAATTGAATTTGATAATTCCGAGTCCGGAAATGGATTCCTTGGGCAAAAATATGTTAGAATAGCCCATGTCAAAATTTTAGGAAAAGTACAGTCGGACCGGGTACGGTGGGGCCAGACCGGGTCCCCGGGGGCATTTTAGCAAATTTTCAATATAGCTTCATATGACCCTCAGAAACACTATGGAAGTGTCTAAATAATACATTTGACATTGTAGGATCGAATGTGAAGCCCCGAGTTGCTGGCACGCAAATCGAGGAGAAAGGACTGGAGGTAGGGAACTTATCTCTCCTGCATGCTCTGATAACTGTATTAATGTGTTGATGCATGTTATTGCTTTGCTTGATTATGTGGAACATGTATGAATGATTTGAAGCTATGTTTCAATATATGCTATGGCCATATGTGTATCGTTCGAAGCATTGAGCTTATAGATTTGTCATTGTATGTGTGCATGAGTTATGTGATGCAAGCATGTCATGCATTAAACACTTATCTTGCCTGCATATTGATAATGTTTCCCTACTGAGATTCTCTCGAATCTCACCCTCCCTTACCAACAATTTAGACAGGGCAAGTGGCTCGTGGAGGGAGCGGCAGGACTCATTCGAGATGAGATTGTGTAATCCCCATTTGAAGAATTGTAATGGGCAATTGTGCCCTATATATCTTTAGCGAAGGTATGTACCCGAGATTGCCGGGATGATTATGTTGTGCACTCTGATATTTATATGAATGTGATTTATCTTCGCGTAGTAATTGTATTCGAAATGTGAATATGAGACCAAGTTTATAAATGATTTCGAAAGGTATTTTTTGAAAACCCCATCATGTAATGGGTTAGTAAATTTTATTTGATTATTATTGGTCTCTATTTCATTTTAATCGTGTATTTCGGATATAATTACTGATGGGGTTACAAGGGGCATGACAGTATAATTGTATTATCATGTTGAATGACAAGTGGACAATATCATTTTTCTTCTACCCTATACATTACTTACAAAATAATGAGTATGCAATTACATATTGACACTAAGGTTGTGATAGTATATTCATAAAAATAACAAAATAACTCCTTTGCACAACTTGACCCAGTATTTGCATCCATTTTGTTAAGTACCTTGCAACAAATAAATCAACAAAATATCAGTTCACCAACTTTTCTGTTTCTTCGGTTCAAAAAAACAAAACTAAAACCCCACTTCAATGTTTCACAAATTCGCATTAGGGTTTCTCAACTTCAGATAACCAATTTTCTACAAAATCCACCCTCTTTTTTCTCTTCACCCTCAAACTTCAAACTTACATCATGTACCATTGCAACCTCTTGCCACCTTCATCCATCATCAACATTCACCTCCCTCCAACCAAAATACCCAATTGTGAAAAAGTATCTCCCACCCAGAGCGAGTTGTTGAATAACGCTATAGCTTCGGTAACATTTCGATTTATCCTCTAAAATTTCTTCGGCATCTGTGTAGTCTACTTAAGTTCACCTGTAACCCCCATCCTTAAAACCATGATTATAGTTCAAAAATGTGTCATTAGACTAATCTAGAGACCAATGGATAACTTAAAACTTATTAACGGTCCCAACTTCAAGACATGATTCGAGCCTGTGATAAAGTGGGTTTTCAAAAACTTTTCCAAAACCTGTTTAATATAGTCTCACATTCATTTTTTGAGTCTATAAACCTGTGCAGTTCTGTTCCATTCAAAAATATTAGAGCGTATACCAAAATTCCCAACAACTCTCAAGTTTCATCTATTTACCACAAGGGTTTACAGGGCATATTTGCCTGTTTCAGTTTCCCATATCATGGATGACATCACACTATCCGAATTTACAACATTCATAATATGTACACTGATCCCAAAAATATGATAACCAACTAACAAACCTAAAAATCCTAGTTGGGAGCACTAGCCTCCCTTAGTTGCTTGTTTCTCCTTCAACCCGCTTGCCCTAACTATAGGTTAGTCAATGGAAAGAGTGAGATTCCAATGAATCTCAGTAGTAACAATTCACTCATATAATATATAATAACATAGCATGTAAGCAAATCACAAAGCATCAACAATTATAGTGATGCATGACTTTTGTCACAAACGATAGCTCTCACAACTGTATCCACATGATGCGTGACTTGTGTGACAAATGATAGCTCTCACGACTGTATCCACATGATGCGTGACTTGCGTCACAAACGACAGCTCTCACACTGTATACACAAAGCTTTCATAGCAACATACATGGCAGCATTTGCAATTAACACAATTCAATGATAAGACATTTATACAATGCATTATACATAATATAGGAGAAAGAGTCACTATCTTGTTCCTTCCACTCGTGCTCTAGCACCAGTTTATCACGCACAGGGCAAATGTCAAATCCTATAAATCATAATGAAGGATGACAAGTTATTCCCTATTCCAATTCTTAACTCCAAAACACTTAGGGTAAGTTATCATTTGAGACCTTTAAGTGGCTACTAGAAGCCTAAATAGATGTGTAATCCCGTACCTTGATAACCGTAATTAAGATTCAAAAATGCGTAATTTAAAGGAATTAGAGACCGACGGATACGTTTTTCTCAAATCTCTTTTCTAAAATTCGTTCAACATGGTCTCAAATTCATCTTTCGAATCTAATTACTCTACACAGTTCAATCACATTCATACATATCAGAGTGTATAGCCAAATTTCCAGCAACTCCTGGGTTTCATACATGTATAAACTAAGGTTTGTAAGTTCCAACTAGGGGATTACATGACCAACATCAATGTAATATCTACATTTCAAAAATAAACAGTAATCCCAAGTCCAAAATAGATAACCAACAACCTAACAACACATCTCTACAAGATCCTAGCCACTCCTGGTGGTTCGTTTCTACTTGGAGCCACTTACCCTGTCTGAAATGTTAGTCAATGGAAAGAATGAGATTCAAAAGAATCTCTGTAGTAACAAATCACTCATACAGTGTATAAACACATAGCATATATGATCATGTTAAGCAGCATCACAATGTATCATGGCTTTCGCCACAAACGACAGCACTCATGGCTGTAATCTCTATGCGTCAGCTTTCGCTGCGATCTCTATGAATCACAAAGTATCACTATGCGTCAGCTTGCGCTGCGAACTCAAAGCATCACAATGTATTCACAAAGTATTCTCAATGCATGACAAACATACATACAATGTTTCACACACAGTATAAGAGAAAGAGTCACTGCCTTGTTCTTTCCGATTGTGCTCTAACGCAGGTGGATCACGAACAGGGAAAATATCGAATCCTACAATTCCAAATGCACCATTTAGACACTTCCATAGTGTTTCTTGGGGTTATATGAGTCTATAATGAAAATTTACAAAAATGCCCCTGGGGACCCGGCCCGGGCTCGCCGTACCCGGTCCGGTTGCACTTTTCCCGAAATTTTAATTTGGGCAATCCTAACATATTTCCTCCCAAGGAATCCATTTACGGACTCGAAATTATCAAATTCAATGTAAAATTACAAATTTACCCTTGGCAACCCTACTTCAGGGGTTTTAGGGGCGTTTTCGTAATTATGCTTTTTCGGCCTTTTCTGAAAAAGTGGCCAACTGTAACCCCACCTAATTTTTGCTCCTGAATGTAATGGAACCATCAAATAATTGAAAATCCAACTCTAAGACCCATTTCTAGAGCTGGCCGAAATTTATGAGTTCTCCGGAGAAAATCGAGGTTTTACGATTACGGCTCCTTAAACGCGTTCCTTTCTACTCCTAACCACTTTATTAACTATTACATTAGGTTATAACTACCATTTGAAACAAAATTGGGCAGCATAAACCTTAGGAAACTCAATTTCCAAAATTTAAAATTAATGGCAATCCGGCGAAATTTCACCGATTAAATTGCCCACAGCAACCAGAATAAGCAATATATGAAAGTTTGGAAGTTACCTCAAGCTCCCACTAGCTTTGCCCAAATTTGGCTGAACCCTAGCCTCTTTGAACCATGAAATTCTTTACTTCAAAACCTTAATTCACATAGAGGAATAGCTTAGGAGAAGGATTATACATGTTAGGTACGAATTCACTGAAGAAATCGACCTACCTTGTGAGTAGAGCTGGTAAAACGGGGCGACCCGCCAGCCCGCAAAAAATAATCGGGTTCGGGCTGGGGAAAAAGGAGCCCATTTATAATCGGGTTAAATGGGTTAACCCGCGGGTTAAACGGGTTAGCCCGTTTAAAATAAAAAAAACCCCCCCGATTTCCCTTTCTGAACACACACTCCCTCACTCTCGCTCGTGACTCTCGTCCCCTTCCCTCTCTGTCTCGTTCTCTCATCCCCTGGCCATTGAACCCTAACCGGTAACCCTCTCCGGCACCATCCCTCTTCCTCCCCGTCTCCGGTGGTCTGAGATCTCCCAGTCTCCCTCTTCCTCTCAAGCTTCGCCACTCCGTGCTCTCCATTCTCCTTCTTCCTCTCGTCAACTCCTCTGCCCAAAGCTTCAATCGAGAGTGGAGGGCTGGAGGCCTTTTGGTCTGACCATCATTTCCCCTGTCCGAGCTTCCCTTCTCTTGCGTCTGCGATTCAGTCTGGTTGACGTTTGAGATCGAGATGGTGTACGGCTGGAAGAGGTAGTGTTTTCTGTGCTTATTTGATTTTTTTAGACTTTTACCTGAGATATGATTTGGTTGAAATCGAAGATTTGAAGTACTGAAATACTGAAATCGAAGATTCTGATTCTGACTTAGACAAAGTTCTTTCAATTTTCATAGGTGTTCGTCTGATTAATAGGTGTTCTATACATGGCTTGTTTGGTATTCTTCTGTGTGTGTTTGTGTGTGCTTTCTATGAATAGATGGAATGTGGAAACAAACGACAGAAGACCTTAATTTTAGGGGCTCAAAAGGCAAGCTTGTATCATGAGTCATGATGTGATCCTCATAATGCTGTTTCTTTGTCATCACTTTTCTTCTTTTCGATCTAGACCAGATCATGGACCATGCAATGATAAAATGGGCTGGCGGGCTAGTGTAACACCCTGCCTTTAATCACGTAATTATAATTCGATAATGCACATTTAATTCGGATTAGAGACCATCAGATAACTTAAACTCATTTCAATCTCCTACTTTGTAGTAGGGTTTTCACAAAACATTCAAAATCTCTTCCTGTTCCTGGTCTCCATTTCAAAATTCGAATATAATTACCTGTGCAGTTTATCTACATTCATGTATAACAGAGTGTATAACCAAATCCCCGGCAACTCCCGGGTTCTATACATATATACTCTAGAGGTTACAAGTATCCACTAGGGGATTACACAACCAAAATCGAATATAATATTCCTAATTCAAAATATACAGTAATCCCGAGTTTAAAGTAGATAACCAACATCTCAAAAATCCATAGTATCCCTAAAGATCCTAAGTGCTTCGGGTTGGCCGCTTCTCCTTTGAGCCACATGCCCTGTCTGAAATGTTAGTCATAGGAAAGAATGAGATTCGAGCGAATCCCAGTAGTAACAAACCACTCACACAATGCATAACACAAAGCATGTATATAAATCACAACCAGCAACAGCAGCAGCAATCTCAAAGATACATGGTTTTCACCACAAACGACAGCACTCACGGCTGTATGCACAATACGACAGCTCTCGCTGTAATAATAATCACGACAGCTTACGCTGTATCACAATAACGACAGCTTACGCTGTAAACGACAGCTTGTGCTGTAAACGACAGCTTACGCTGTAAACGACAGCTATCACCAGCTGTAATCGCAGCAGTATCAAAGAATCATCACATAACAGTGATAACACACACATACAGAGTATTATACATAGTATAAGAGAGAGAGTCACTACCTTGTCCTTTCCCGACGTTTCTTGGCACAGCGGGCTCACGAGGACGGCAAATATCAAACCCTGTAAACCAAGTTAGGGACAACCCGTCAATCTCTTTCCCAAGTTTTATCTCTATAATACTTAAGTTGATTATCACTATGGTCAATTAATCAAGTCAACTAAGGAGCTAAAGTGGTCAATTAACCTAAAAGGCTAATTTCTAACCTCAAAGTTCCACAATATTACATTATGCCATAAAATCTTCAATTTTCGCATAGGTGACCAATCTGCCAGAATTTTCCAACATCTTTGAAAAATCATAACTAATTCTAGAAATATCAAAATGAGGTGATCCCAAAGCCTATTGAAATCTCTTGAAGTCCTCTTCATAGGAAAAATATGAATCACTACCATAAATCACCACACAATTCCAGAATTACACAACATTCCACACTGCTCCAGAATTAGGTCCAGTTTCGACATCAAACTTTGGGCAACTAGAACTCCCAGCTCAAAAACCGAAATGACACAAATAATATGTCCATTTTGAAGCTTGAAATGTGAAATTTAAGACTGGAAAGTTTCAGAATTTTTAGACACCAATTACCCATTCAAAATATCCCTGCAAACTGACTGCCCTGCACAAAGTTACACTTGACAGTTTTTCCAATTTTCAACCAATGTGTCCAATGGCTTCAAAATCAACAACCAAACCTATTCCCACATAATTTTTCGTGTAGAACACAATGGTAACATCAAAATGAACAAATTCCCACTCATTCCCTATGTCCTGTTTTGGCAGAATTTTAGGGTATTTCACAACAAACAACCACTTCACTATCTAATCACTAAGCTTAGCTCATTTGCCTCCAAACCAACATATAAGCACATATATAGGATGAAAGCTTCATGATCCCTAATATACCCTAAAAGACCGAAATTAGGGCTTTCACAATAGCCCACCACAACTCAGCCAATTAAAGCATCATATACATCAACATAATGCTCTTACTCACCTCTTGCTTCTTCTTGTGTTCTTTTCTTGATTCCTCAACTTTTGTTCTTGCAAGGTGGCTGAAAACTCCTCCTCTTCAAAAAAAGAAAACCATAGAAATGAAGCTAAGGAAGAGAGGAACAAGTTTCATGAAGGTCACTTGAGCCATAGATGAGGTTAAGGAGGTGAAAATCCATGTAGAAGTTCTTACCTCTACTTTGTTCTTAACTTTCTCTTAGCTTGCTGAACTTGGCCGACCTTGAGAAGAGGTGAGAGAGTGATTTATGATCAGTTTTTCTCTTCCTTTATCCTCTTAATATCTGACCGAAAATGTGGCCCAAAGAGAAAGAAAAGTTGTGGTGGAAAATAATTCTTTTTACACAAGTTATGCCATGTTGACTTTGGTCAATTGAGTAAGGTTTCTCTTGCCTCTTCTCTTCTTGCTTTTGGACGTGATATGGGCTGCACAAATGGAGAATTATTATTGACCAACATGTTCTTCAAAAGGAGGAAGAAAGATTGACCAATTGCATGAACTTGCATAGCCATTGGTTACACAAATTTTCTAGTTGCAATATTTGACTTTTCTTCTTTGCTTTTCATCTTGGTCAATGTCTCAACTTGTTTTAATTTAATTCCTCTTCCCTTTCCTTTGTTTCCACCGAAATGTTGCACTTTGAAACACAAAAAGAATGTTGACCACTTGCTTTAAGGTATATGTGACCCATATGACCAAAGTTCCCTTGTAAAAGAGTTGAAATTTTGACCAAATTCCTCCTTCCTTCTCCTTTACCCTTTTTGGACGTTTTTAACAATATGAGGAAGGGTATTAATTTGTTTTCCCATTGGTCAATCTTGATCCTTCATTTTAAGCTTTATCCCACAATTAAGCTTAACTATAGGGTTTAGGCACTAATTACAACACATTCGGATCAAAATCCACATCATATGCTTCAAAAGTGTTCATTTACAATAATTACATCACTTTTGGAGTCATTAGCCCTTAATCCCATTTTTTGGGTTATTACAATTCTCCTCCCGTAAAATAAATTTCGTCCTCGAAATTTGTCAAACTACTTGAGCTATAAACTCCGGATATCGTCTTCGCATATCTTCCTCCGCTTCCCAAGTTGCCTCTCTTTGAGTCATTCCCTTCCAGATCACCTTCACATATGGAATGCTTCGGTGTCTGAGCCGTCGCTCTTCTCGATCAATGATATGCTCTGGCTCTATCGCATATGTGAAGTTGTCTTGTAGCTCAACCTCCTCATACTCAACTATGTGAGATGGATCCGGTTGGTACTTCTTCAGTTGGGAAACGTGGAATACATCATGGAGCCTGCTCAAGCTCGGAGGTAGTGCTACTCGATAAGCTACAGGCCCAATCCTATCAAGGATCTCAAAAGGACCTATATACCTCGGGCTCAGCTTCTTCCTCTTGATAGCTCACCCAATGCCCGTAATTGGTGATACTCTCAGGAATATGTGATCACCAACCTCAAATTCTAGAGGCCTTCTCCTCTTGTCAGCGTAACTTTTCTGTCGACTCTGCGCTGCAAGGAGCCTCTTACGAATGATCCGAATTTGGGCTGAGCTTTGATCAACCAAATCTGGTCCATAAAGCTTCCTTTCGGATAATTCATTCCAGCATAAAGGTGATTGACATCGTCTTCCATACAACGCTTCATACGGAGCCATTTGGATGCTCGCATGATAGCTATTGTTGTAAGCGAACTCAGCCAGTGGAAGGAAACAATCCCAACTTCCTTTAAAGTCGAGAACACAAGCTCGCAACATATCTTCCAGCGTCTGAATTGTTCTCTCAGATTGTCCATCCGTTTGAGGATGATAAGCCGTACTGAATCTCAGTTGAGTAACTAATTTAACTACTATTTTTAATTTCTCCAAAGTTAGATAAATATGTCCTATAATTAGGACCGGATGGAGTATCAGTTAATACTATTAGGAAATACTTCCTCCGGTCCTAATTATAAAACAAAGTTGACTTTTTTGGAGAAATTAAGGAAGTCAATTAAATTACTTTAGAGTGTTTATATTTTTAGTATCTTTAGATTATATATTAGTTTATTAGTCAAATTAATTAGTTTGGAGAAAAAAATAAAAATATAAATACCCTAAAGTAATTTAATTGGCTTCTTTAATTTCTCCAAAAAAATCAACTTTATCTTATAATTAGGATCAGAGAGAGTAACATCATAGCGATGAATGCCACTTTAACCAATTTGAGTTTGGACTGGGCCTGTTATCATTATTATTATCATCCCCATTTTGCCTGCCCGCCGGGTATTTAATTAATTGATCCACTAACTCAGCCGCAAAATGATAACAAACTAGACCCATCAGATGGGCTCCATAAAAAAAAATAGCAGTAGCCGTTGGATTATCAATCCCATCCTCCTCTCTCACCGTCGATCTGCAAGACCTAAGCCCCACTTATCCGCACTTGGAGGATCCATCTCTCTCTCTCTCTCTGTCGACGAGACCAAAAGAATGTGAGGAACGCAAAATGACTCAAATGGGCGAATATGCATGCCAAGCCCTTTTTTTTTTTTTTTTAAATCTTTTCCAGGTTAGTTCAATCTCTATAAAAATAGTGACGTTGATATGCTTTACAGATAATACTATTCACTTGTACATTGAAATCATCGAAGTTGTTTTGCCTCTTAAAGCTAACACTTGTTCCTCCTGCTTCTTCGTATTCTCCATCCATTCCCACATCGCTCTTTCTTCGATCTTATCGCCTCCGACCTTTTATATTATTCGCTTTCTTTCTTATTTCTTGCAGAGATCAGATACCCATTTTGAGCTGAGGAGGACGACGAGGAAGGCTAACTCGTTGGGTTTTTTAAGTTCCAATGGCTTCGTTTACTGTTCCCTGCCCCAAATGTGTTTCTCCTCTCCGTTTAGGATTGGGCTCGCAGAATCTGCAGCAACGGAGGCAGATTTTGTCTCTTCAAAATGGGTTGAGCTTGAAGCCGTGTCAATCCTTGCCTGCTTCGTTCGCTGATCCCGCGTTGTTTGGGAGTCGGGTATCTGATTTTATTCAATGTTGAGTTTTAATTTGAATCTAGCTTTGGATGGGTGACTCATTGTCGATTTGTTCGGATTTTAGCTAATGCTGTTGCTATCGAGTACGCTGTGCTATGTGATTGTTTATATATCTTTTGAATATAGAAATAGTAAGTAATAATATGATAAAGAAGCTAGTGGTTGGTTCAGGATCCCTTTTTGGTGTTTTGCCTCTTCATTTTATGGAAGACAGAAGGGTATAGTTTTTAGTTCTTGGTTTTTGGGCATTTGGGGGCTGTGAGGCTGTATTATTTCCATTTTTAGCATACAAACCTATTATCCTATTGTTTATGCTAACTTCAATTATTCCGTCATGATCAGAATAATTAATGAGAATTAAGCAAAATTTCACGCTAGGGGGGGCCTTTGGTTTTGATAAAAGGAAAAGCTATTCTTTTGCTCTAAAGACTCATGTTTAGTTGAAACTTTTTTCAACATCTGACTTATTTGGTGGTCCCTGGGGATTATAATTTTTCTAACAAGAGTTAGTCTAACTGTTTGATTTGAAACATCCACAACTAAGACTAAGAGAATAGTGCTTGGTCAATTGATCCTTTTAATAATTATTGATGAAGTGATACTATATCCATACATTATCCAAGCCCTTTTTCCCTGGGATTTCTGAATGGTCGTGAACTAATGTGTATTTTGAATTTACTTCTTTTTGAACAACACTAAAGGCCTTCTCCTGTATGAACTAGAAACCTAAATAGGTTTTGCTTAATGTTAGGCTTCAATTTTGCTATAGGAGATCAGTGTTTAATTTAAAACTATATTTGCAGTAATATGCATGGCTTTGATGCCATGAAGCTTGATGTTGAATTTGAAATTTTTATACTACTAAAACGTTCTCTACGTGTTATCACCAGTAAAAATTTCAGTCAGTAAAATGCATAATTTGGCTTTATCTTAAGAGTGCGTCTGTTAGAAATATGCATTCAGGTACTGCTCTAGTAGTTCTAATGCTTAAATAATTTCCTGTGAGCATAAAAATTGGAAAATTTCATGATTTATCCATGAAATGAATTTCAGTTTGATGATGGTTTTTTAATGATTGAATACAGATAAACACTGTCATCGGCTTTACAGCTTGAAGTTATGGATTATTATTATTATTATTCAGATGTTCTATATATTTGTCTCCTGCAGAGCCTTAACCGTATGCAATTTTCTCCCTTGAGGCTTCAAGCACAGCCAAATGAGGTCAGTTTTCCATGAACTGTATTTTAAATGAAAATCATCATGAGTGTTTGTCAATTCACCTTTTCAAAGAAGTTCTTTATTAGATTGTACCAATATACCTTACCCTGCTTTTCATTAGGCTACTGCTATCAAAGATTCTTCTAACTCTGCACCCATACTTAACTCTGGATCCGAAGCTGCATCATCACAAGATAAAGATGACGGGAAACTCTCTGGTCCAGGCACTTCTGTGGATGCAGATTCAGTTTCTGAATTCATGAATCAAGTATCTAGTCTTGTCAAGTATGACTAAGCAACTGAGATTTGCATGCAATCTCATGTTTTCTATATTTCCATGTTAGATACGTATTGTTTACTATATTTGATGTTATATAATTTCCATGGGTGCAGACTTGTGGATTCCAGAGATATTGTGGAGCTTCAACTTAAGCAATCAGACTATGAGCTCTTGATAAGGAAAAAGGAAGCTTTGCAGCCTCCACCAACCACAGCAGTAGCTACAGCACCGCCACCTTTTCACTATCCCACATTTCCTGCTCCACCACCAGTTCCATTTACTGCTCCTGCTCCTGCTCCTGCTTCTGCAAGTCCTCCAACTTCAAAAGCTGCGCCTGCCCTGCCTTCCCCAAGGAAAGCAAGCCCTTCATCTCATCCACCATTGAAAAGTCCAATGGCTGGCACCTTTTATCGAAGTCCTGCACCTAGTGAACCTCCATTTGTCAAGGTATGTATATGTATTAAGATATGATATTTAATTATTCTACTTATTTTGTGATAATCCATCAATTTACAAATGCTAATTTGATTATTTAACTATGGCATTATCAGCAAAGTATATGATTTTTATTTTTTACTCCCTCCGGTCCTAATTATAGGACATATTTATCTAACTTTGGAGAAATTAAGAATAGTAGATAAATTAGTTAATCTTATTTATTTTCCTAAAATGCCCTTATTTAATACATATAAGAAATCATGTTTTGTTCATGTTGATCACTTGCCTTGATGTAAAGCAAGTGATCTTGCCTGTCATTAAAATGGAGTTATGCCGGTTTGGTTCCAGTGGAATTAAAGAAAAGGAAAGTTACAATTTTTAAAAATAGAGATAATGACATTGATAGTGTTAAATTGATTTTCTTACCCTTTATTCTTATAAAATAAAAGAAACAGTGGAATTGAAGTAATAGAATTGAAGTGTATGTGACATTAATGAATTGCAAGTATTACTTACTTTATAGAATACATAGGTGTATTATAAAATTATTATTGAGAAAGTATCAATGGGGGTATTTTGGGAAGAAATTGACAAAAATTAAAACTTTGTCCTATAATTAGGACCAATATCAACTCCCAAATATTATCTTATAATTAGGACCAGAGGGAGTACTACATAGAATAGTCTGTCTTAATTTCTTGCTGCTGCAGGTGGGAGACCAAGTGAAGAAAGGCCAGGTCGTATGCATTATTGAGGCTATGAAACTGATGAATGAAATTGAAGTACGTGTGCTATCTTTTCTTCTGTTCTTTACGTCTAGATTGTTTCTCCCCCTGTATCCACTTTTGCTTTTCGAATTACATGAATTTACTCTGTATTAATGGTACTCCTGTATACCAAAACCCTTAAACAAGGCCTATCAGTATGTCACCCACAAAAGCAGAACTAAGAACCGTTTATACACTTTCTGTTTTACTTTATTTCCATCTTCTTGAGGTTCTTTAGTCTCTAATCCCTTGGCTAAAATAATAACCAAAACTCTCATTCTGTGGTTTTCTATTTATCTCCCAGGCTGATCGATCAGGAACTATAGCTGAGATGCTTGCGGAAGATGGGAAACCAGTCAGTGTAGATACGGTAAACACCCCCCCCCAAACACTCCAGAAAGAATAAAAATTTTGTCTAAGGTTCTTTGTGTTTGTTATTAAAAATTTTGTTAAATTATAACATGCAGATATTTTATACAACTTATCATTGCATTTATGGTTCTTATTGGAGAATCTGATAGCGAACACTGAAAAGGCTGCATCTAAATGTTGTGCAAAAATCAAACAATTACATAAATGGTTCATTTCTCTAACTGAAATACTTGTGTTTCTTGCAGCCTCTTTTTGTAATTGCACCATGAGTAACAGGATGGACCTTCTTCAAACTAGCGGCCAACCCTCCTTTGTTTAAATGAGGATTTTCTGAATTTTGTTATGATTTCCTTTGGTCTGTAACGAAATTTACTTCTTTGTTAGTCTCATCACGTACAAAAAATCCTACCTTCATCACGCTTTCCTATTTATTTTAAGTTACGTTTTATTCATGAGGTCTTCATGTGGGAATGAATACCGGACAAAGTTGCAGTTTTAAAATAGTTTGGTGCTTTTGTAGTTTAGGCTAAAGTTGTCGACTATTTTGCCATCCTGCTGATGCTATGAGCATTTTCCTGAGAGATGGAATTGTACTCAAAATAATGTGTGCTTTATACTTGAGCATATCTCACCCTTGATATGAAACATCCAAAGTCTTTTTTTTTTAGCAAGTTCTACTTTTTTGTGGTGGAAATTGTTATAAAAGTATGTGTGATAAGAGAGTAAGGGTTAAACGCAAGGTATTGAAAGCTGGATCAGACATTGAACCAGTTGAGATATTGGGTTAAAGGTCAGTGTTTTAGATCGGGGTTAATTAAAACTTTATATATATAATTTAAATATTCATGTATACCATTTCAAAAAAATTACACAAGAGTGTTTTTTCTAACCAATGGTCTAATATAATCTTCTGAACCTAATGCTTACAAAAGTATCAATAAGTATATAAAGATTTTTCTCCAATCAATGCAAAACAGTAAAAAATTTTCATTATCATTTTAAAACTCCTTGTAAATCAAAAAATTTCAAAGAAATAATTTTAAAAAAAGTGAAAATGAGGTCGTTTGGGGTATAAAAAAGTTAAAAGAATAAAAAAGAGGGGCAAATTGGTTCATCACGGGTTATCCCAGTTCACCTTGGGTTAGATCGGGTCAGTTACACCCCGGTTTTCTGGCCCCAACCTGACCGGTTAGGAGTCTGGTTCAATGGTTTCTAGTTTGAACCGGCCAGTCCTATCTGATTTTTAATACACTAGTTAAAAAAGAGAGAATTTTAAGAGAGAAAATAGAGATAACTTCTTATTTACTTGCGTGTGTACAAAACAAAATGTTTAGCCCAAGACCTCTATTTATAGGTGCAAAATGAGGTGAATAGTGAATGTTTCATGTTGCTATAGTAATCACGTGTCGCTACACTACTACTACAGTAACCTAGCCCGTGATGCTACAATAGAATACATATGTGCATTACTTTGCTATAGTATCGTATATGAACAGTATTTTCCGTATGAATAGAAATGTCTAGTTTTAGAGATCGTGTTGACTAGAAGAGCAAGTTCGTCTGAATATGAGTCAATAGGTATCTACATAATTAATATTCATAACACTCCCATTTGGATGTCTATTATGAATGTGCCTTATTAAAAAATTTAACTAGGAATAATCCAGTGGGATAAAAACCTACCTAAAGAAAAGAGTACATCATTTATTGATACATTGTCCAATGCTGCCTCATTAAAAACCTTTTTAGGAAAACCCAATAGGATAAAACCTATATAAGGGGAAAAGAGTACACCGTGTATCGACTCTCCCTCTTGACAATATCAATTGAGATCTTTGAGTCTCCGAAGACTAATGTCATGAACAAGCTTTTCAAAAATTGTACATGGAAGTGACTTGATGAATAAATCTGCTAGATTTTCACTTGAACATATTTGCTGGATATCTATTTCACCATCCTTTTGAAGGTGTAACCCCCTTCATGATTAAGGCCGAGATTTAGTTCATAAACACGTAATTGATGTAGAATTAGAGACCTTAAATAATTTTGGGACTTAAACAAAACCAAACTTTCCAAAATCATGGCTTACAAAAAATTTTACAAAACATGTTCATGATGGTCTCATATTCACATTTCAATACTAAATGGCCTGTACAAGTTGATTTCATTCACAAATATCAGAGTATAAAGCAAATTCCCGACACACTCGGGTTCCATTTATTAATAAGGGTTTTACAAAGGCACAAAGCCTGCAATTCATTACCCTTAACTTGGGGATTACACAAAACTATACTACCAATCCCATTATATACAATTGTTTCCCAAAAACATCCAAATGATATACATGATAACCAATAACCCAAAATATACTTCTAAATCGGAACTCTATCCGCTCTTCGTCGCCCGCTTTCCCTTTGATCCTTCTGCCCTGTCTAAAACATGGTTTTTGGGAGAGTGAGATTTTAAGGAATCCCCGTAGTGTCAAATCAATCATAGCATGTACAACAAGAAGGCATGAAATCAAATCATTATCCATACAAGCAACTACAACGGCAGTTACAATGGCAATGGTTAGTATGACACATGTCATCCCATACGATTGCTCACGCCGCATTGCATCACAACAATCCACACAATATATTTCACCACAGCTGGGATTCATATAAAGCATTTCATCACACAAGTCATACAGGCAAGATTCAAAACTCACAGCCCACGGCCGGATTAACAAACGCCGCCCCACGG
The DNA here is from genome assembly GCA_963242795.1 of Inga leiocalycina. Taxonomy (NCBI): domain Eukaryota; kingdom Viridiplantae; phylum Streptophyta; class Magnoliopsida; order Fabales; family Fabaceae; genus Inga; species Inga leiocalycina. Next base: position 68,610,680 of record OY725322.1, read on the forward strand.
GTTGGATTCACAAAGTTCCATGTCGATTACAACGGCAGTTAAACGGCCGACCTAGAGATGACCAGCGTCAATCCCTACACGGTTCACGCTGACCTGCTCGTGCTGTAATGGACTATGGTACATGCAGTTCACAGTTCAATGATAAGTTATGCATACCAAAACATCATACACAACATGAGAGAAAAGTCACTACCTTGATCCTTCCGGGCGTACTTTGGCACTGGTCTCTCTCGCCTAGGGCAAATGTCGTATCCTAGAATCATGATTAGGGACAAAGAGTTATATTCTATTCCAAGACTTAATTAACTTGAAACACTTAAATTTGGTTATCATAATTGACCCTTAAGAGGCCACAAACACCTCTAACAAAAGTCCTAAAAGGTTGGAACAATAGGTTAGAGGTCTCCTTTCGAAAACTCAAAGTGCTGGAACACAGGGGTTGGCCGCGGCCAGCCTTTACTTGGGCTGCGGCCAAAATATGGTCAGAAGGCCACTGGCTACAGCCGGCCACTCATGGGCCGTGGCCAGAATCAGGCCAGAAAGGTTTGGGCCGCGGCCAGCCACCTTGGGCCGCGGCCAAGAAATTCCCTGATTCTTGGCTGAACTTCCAAAATTCATAACTAATCCTAGAAAAATCGAAACGAGGTGATTCTAAAGCCAAATGAAAGGTATTTAAGTCCCCTTCCTAGGAAAAATATGGCCCATCACTGGAAATCACTAAAAAAATACAGAATCACCAAAAACTAAACACTACTCCAAAACAGAGTTATGTTTCCATCTGAAACTTTGGACAATCATATCTCTCAGAATACTAAACGAAATGACACAAAATATATATCCATTTTGAAGCTTGGGATATGAAATTTAAGACTGGAAAGTTTCACAATTTTCCAACACCATTTGGTCATTCAAAACGCTCATTCAAACTGACTGCGAAAAACAGAGCTCAAACAAGACAGATTTCCAACTTTTCCCAAGTGATCCAAATGAACCCAAACCCCCAACCAAAGCTATCCCCACACAAAATCACTCAAGGAATCCAATGGAAATGTCAAAATCACCAAAATCCTATTCTATTATCATGCTTTGGTTTTGGCTAACATTAAACACTAAACTCTCAAAATCTCCAAACTAAACAATTTCAAACCCAATCAATTCTATCTATCCAAAATGCATTCCAAACATACCAATTCCATACCAAACACATACCAAACTCCCAATGGCCCTCATTTTCGAAAATGGGCCCAAAATTCCAGAAAATTCAAACTTAACCAATGGCTACAAAACCTTTATAGAAAGGTTTGTCTTACTCACCTCTATAACTTTTCCAAAGGAGTTTCTTGATTCTCCCAACTTCAAGATTTCTCGAGAGCTCAAACAACACCAAATGACAAATCTAAAACCATGAAATTGAAGCTCTCAAGACAAGGAACAATTTTGTAGAAGAGCATTTTTCCATTAGAGGCCATTAAGAGGGTCAAATACTCACCTTTTTCACAAGCTTCTTCTTCTTCTTCTTCTTCTTCTGCAGAAATGGAGGACGTATGAGAGAGGAAAATGAGAGAGAGAAGGAGGTTGAAGATGGAATGATCACTCCTCTTCCCCATACCTCCTATGTCAGCAAAAATGAGAGGGAAGGAGAGAGAAGAAATGATTTAATAATGTCATATTTGACTTTTCTTACATCTTCTCTCACCCAACCAAATTGCCATGTGTCAGAATTTCATTGGCTCTCATAAGGAAATCAACCAATTAATCACCTTAATCCCTCCATTAGCCATTTTAATTTCACATCTCATTATTCTCTCATAGTTAGTAATTAATTTTCCCCTTAATTACCAACTAATTGCCCAATAACTCCATTCTTCCAATTTTTCAATAATTATGACATATTAATTAATATTGCCATAAAACACATAATAATTCAAATTAAATTCATAATTATCCACAATAATCATGATTTTCCCTTAATCAAAACTTGGGATATTACAGAAGGTCTCGAGTGAAGAAGAATTTTAGTGAAATATGCTTTGTTCCATCGCCCTTAATATAGCCTTCTTTAAGTTGGACAATACATGCAGTATTGTCCTCATATAGAATTGTTGGGACCATTTTGCCTGAAGATAAATGACAAGTTATTCGTATGTGATGTATTATTGACCTTAACTGTAACCCCCTACCTGGTAAATCGTAATTATGATTCGAAAAGGCGTAATTAAAATGAATTAGAGACAGACGGATAATTAAACTCATTTCAAACTCCCCTCCTTACAGTAGGGTTTTCACAAACTTTTTCAAAATTTCATTCCTATTATGGTCTCAAATTCAAGTTTCGAATATAATTACCCTATGCATTTGAATCGGATTCATACATATCAAAGTGTATAAAAAATATCCCAGCAACCCCCGGGTTTCATTCATTCACTAAGGGTTTACAGTTTCCCATATAGGGGATTACACAAAATCATTCCACATATATACAATAATCCCAAATCAAAATGGATAACAACCAACATCAAAGATCTCTAAAGAGTCCTAGCCACTCTTGGTTGTCCGCTTCTCTTTGGAGTTACTTGCCCTGTCTGTAGGTCAGTTCATGGAAAGAATGAGATTCAAAAGAATCTTAATAGTAACAAGTCACTCATACCATATATAAGCACACAGCATGTAAGTAAATCACAAATAATAACAGCAGCAGTAGCATAAAGATACATGGCTTTTACCACAAACGACAGCACTCACGGCTGTATACACAATGCAAAAACTCTCGCTGTAATCACAATCACGACAGCTTACGCTGTAATCATAATCACAACAGCTTACGCTGTAATCACAATAACGACAGCTTGCGCTGTATAACAACAGCTATCACTCACTATAACCGCAGCAGCATTAGAAATCATCACAAAATAGTGATGCCACACACATACAGTGCATTACACATAGTATAAGAGAAAGAGTCACTACGTAGTTCTTTTCGAATGTGCTCTGGCACAGGTCGTTCACGATCAGGGCAAATGTCAAAACTTACAATTCCAAATGCACCATTTAGACACTTCTATAGTATTTCTTGGGGGTTACATGAGTCTATAATGAAAATTTACAAAAATACTTTCAGGGACCTGGCCCGGGCACGCTGTACCTGGTCCGACTACATTTTTTTGAAATTCTAACCTGGGCTAACCTAACATATTTTCACCTAAGGAATCCATTTCTGGACTTAGAATTATCAAATTCAATGCCAAATCATAAATTTACCCTTGGCAACCTCACTTAAAAGGTTTCAGAGGCGTTTTCATAATTATGCTTTTCGGCCTTTTCCGAAAAAGTGACCAATTGTAATCTCACCTAATTTTCCCTCCTGAACACAATGGAACCATAAAATCATTGAAAATCCAACTCTATGACCCATTTCTAGAGCTAGCCGAAATTTATGTGTTCTCCGAGGAAAATCAGAGGTTTACGATTTCGGCTCCGTAAACGCGTTCCTTTCAACTCCTAACCACTTTATTAACCATCTAATTGAGTTATTACTACCATTTGAACTAAAATTGGGCAGTATAACCCTTAGGCACACACATTTCTAAAGTTTAAAACCAATGACAATCTGGTGAAATTTCACCGATTAAATTGCCTACAGCAGCCAGAATGGTTAATATACGAAGGTTTGGAAGTTACCTCAAGCTCCCACAAGCTTTTCCCAAATATGGCTAAAACCCTAACCTTTAAATAACATATTCTTGAGCCTCCAAACTTTAAAGAACAAAGAGAAGTAGCTTAGAATTGGAGTTATACATGTTAGGAGCTAAATCGTCGGAGAAATCGGCTTACCTTGCGGGATTTCTTCTCCTTTCTCTGTCTAGAAATCTCACACACACACACTCTCTCTCTATTTCAGACCTGATTCACATCATTTTTGCTGCCAAGGAAGGAGATGAAGTCTTATTATATTAGCTTATGTCATCCTTTATTTATTTAATAATTTTCCAAAATCAAAAATTCCAACTTTATGTTCATAAATTCCATGTACAGGTAATCTTGCTCATTAAGCCCAACCAATATTTCTTTCTTCATGCTACATGTAGGAGACACCTAGGGGTCCCTCCCTATGGTCTCAATCGGCTTCACAACTTGTCCAAGTTATGTATACACGTAAAGTCTCAATTTTAGTCAAAATTGTTTTTTGCTCAAATTTTCCATAAATTCATATTAAATTGACCAAAATATTATAAATATATTTTTCCCTTTTAGTTTCCTTAATTAATTTAAATTCAATTCAATTAATCAGAAAATAATTAATTTTGTGATAATTTGGTAAAATTACGATTTTGCCATTATCTTTCTAATCCAATTTCTTCTCTTAGTTTTCTTTGACCAATTTCCATCTATTTTTGGACTAAATATTTTAACTAATATTTCTTCATTTTTGGACCTTAATATTGGGCTTTTTAAATCACCTAAATTAATTCCATATTTATTTTTTGCCCAATTTCTCATGAAATTGAACATTTATAAAATTCATAAATTCCAAATTCATGAATATTCACCATTTTATTGAATTTCTCAAATAATTACAATATTTTTTGTGAATATAAAATTTGGGGTGTTACAGTTCTCCCCAACTTAAATAAATTTTGTCCTCGAAATTTGTCACACAACTTGAGTCATAAACTCCGGATATCGCCTACGCATGTCTGCTTCTGCTTCCCAAGTTGCTTCTCTCTGAGTCATTCCCTTCCAAATCACCTTCACATATGGAATGCTTTGATGTCTGAGCCGTCGTTCTTCTCGATCGATAATTTGTTCTGGCTCTACCGCATAGGTGAAGTTGTCTTGTAACTCGACTTCTTCATACTCAACAATGTGAGATGGATCTGGTTGGCACTTTTCAGTTGGAAAATGTGAAACACATCGTAGAGTCTGCTCAAGTTTGGGGGTAGAGCTACTCGGTAAGCGAAAGGCCCAATTCTTGCAAGAATTTCAAAAGGACCTGTATATCTCAGGCTCAGCTTCTTCCGCTTGATAGCTCTCCCGATGCCAGTGACTGGTGACACTCTCAAAAACACATGATCACCAATCTCAAACTCTAGAGGTCTTATCCTCTTATCAGCGTAGCTTTTATGTCAACTCTACGCTGTAAGGAGCCTTTTTCGAATGACTCGAATTTGTGTTGAGGTTTGATCAACAAGCTCCAGCCCATAAAGCTTCCTCTCAGATAATTCATTTCAGCATAAGGGTGATTGGCACTTCCTTCCGTACAACACTTCATACGGAGCCATCTGGATGCTCACATGATAGCTATTATTGTAAGCAAACTCGGAAAGTAGAAGAAAGTAGTCCCAACTCCCTTTAAAATTGAGGACACATGCTCACAACATATCTTCTAGCATCTGAATAGTCCTCTTCGACTATCCATCCATCTGAGGATGATAGGCCGTATTGAATCTCAACGAGTACCCAGACCCTCATGCAAGGCCCTCTAGAATCTTAAAGTAAATCGGGGATCTCGATCGGAAATAATTTTTTTGGTGTGCCATGAAGCTTTACAATCTCTCGAATGTAAATCTCTGCTAGCTTATCCAGCAAGTAACTAGTGTTGATCGGTATGAAGTGTGCTAACTTTGTTAACCGGTCAACAATCACCCAGATCGCATTATAGTTCTTGATCTTGGGCAATCCCACCACAAGATCCATAGTCACACTTTCCCGTTCCCATTTCGGAATCTCAGGACTCTGCAGTAAACCTGGCAGTTCTGGTGCTCGATCTTTACCCTCTAGCAAGTGAGACACTGCTCCACATCTTTAGTCACATCACTTTTCAATCTCGGCCACTAATACACAGATTTCAAATTATGGTACATTTTGGTCATTCCGAGGTGAAGAGTATACCAGATCTTGTGTGCCTTATCTAAGATCTTTCACCTCAATTCCGCCTTAAGTAGAACACAAATTCTCTTTTTATAATGAACCAATCCACTAGGATATAAATCATAGTCCTGAGCTTCTCTTCGCTTAATTCTGGCTTGAATAGACTGCACCCAATCATCTTGCCTGTGAGCTTCTTCAATCTCAGCTCTCAAATCACTTTCCTTTTGGGAAACAATAAAGTTGGCACAGACAATTTGGTTTGATAAATTCAAATCTCAGAAATCTTCTATCAACTTCCCCTCTTGTATCATCATTACTGCCACAAGCACCGTCTTTCGACTAAGAGCATCCGCAACTACATTTACCTTACCCGGATGATATTTGATTTCCAAGTTGTAGTCTTCTAGCAACTCCATCCAACGACGCTGTCTCATATTCAATTCTTTCTGATAGTACAAATACTTGAGACTTTTGTAGTCACAGTACAATTCTACCATCACACCATACAAATAATGCCACTAAATTTTCAGAGCAAACACAATTGCCGCAAGCTCCATATCATGGGTGGGATAGTTCATTTCATGAGGCTTGAGCTGTCAAGAGGCATAGGCCACCACACGTCCATGCTGCAAAAGGACACACCCTAACCCCTGCTTACTCACATCACTATACACAACATAAGTCAAGCTGGGATAAGGTATAATCAACACAGGTACCGTAGTCAACCTATTCTTCAGCTACAAAAAGCAATGTTCACAATGCTTATCCCACATAAACGGCTGATCCTTTCTCGTGAGCTTGGTCATCGACAAGGCAATACGAGAGAAATTCTAGATGAATCTCCGATAGTAACCAGCAAGACATAGAAAACTATGTATCTCAGCAACAGTTTCTGGTGTCTTCCAGTCCAGTACTGCTTCCATTTTCCAGGATCTATAGAGACCCCTTCTCGTGAGATAACATGGCCTAAGAATTTTACTTCTGGCAACCAAAACTCACACTTACTCAACTTGGCCTAGAGTTGCTTCTCACATAATATGTTCAATACAACCCTCAAATGATGCTCATGTTCTTCTCTACTCTTAGAGTATATCAAAATGTCATCAATAAACACCATAACAAACTGATCCAGATATTTTCGAAAGACCTGGTTCATGTAATCCATGAATACCGCAGGTGTATTGGTTAGCCCAAAGGGCATAACCAGAAACTCATAATGCACATATCTCATTCTAAAAGCAGTCTTTGGAACATCTTCCTCTTTCACACGCAGTTGATGATAACCCGACCTTAGATCAATCTTTGAAAATACACACGAACCAGATAATTGATCTAAGAGGTCATCTATTCTCGAGAGAGTGTACTTGTTCTTGACGGTAATCTTATTCAACTCTTTATAGTCAACACACAACCGTAGACTCCCATATCTCTTTTTAACTAACGAAACTGGAGCTCCCCAAGGCTACACTGGGTCTAATAAACCCTTTTTCAAGCAAGTTTTCAATCTGATTCTTTAACTCCGCCATTTCATTTGGGGCCATACGATATGGGGCCTTTGAAATCAAACCAACTCCAAGCACAATCTTAATCAAAAACTGAACTTCCCGTTCAGGAGGCAATCCGCTAAGATCATCCGGAAATACCTCAGGGAATTCTCGTACCATGGGTATACTACTCAAAGTTTCTTCGGTCTCTCCTTGTACAGAAAAGAACACCATATGCCCCTGGCAACCCTTCTCCAAGTATTTCTCAGCTTTAGCCGTTGAGAGGAAATTCATACTGGCATTTAGATCCTCAACACTTTGAGAAGCAGGATACACTATCCTCTTGTTTCCACAATCAAGCAACACATTATTTGTCGTTAACCAATCAAAACCCAAAATGACTTCTAATTGATAAAGCGGTAGACAAATCAAATCAACAACGGATTGGTAACCCCCACAGTTATAACACAATTTAAACAAGCTTCAGTAGTTAAGTCTTTGACACCTATCGGGGTTGAGACAATTATATTAAATGGAAACTTATGCACATGCATGCCTAGGCGTTTCATACAATCATAAGCAATGAAAGAGTGACTTGCACCCGAATCAAATAACTCTTGTAACAAGTTACCATTGAGAACTATATTACCTTGAATCAGATCAGGGGACTTTCGAGCTTCCTCGTGTGTCATGGCGAATACTCTCCCCTGAGTCCTCTGTCTCTACTCTAGTCGGGGCCATTTGCATTCACTCAAAATATGTCTGGGCTGCTTGCAGTTAAAACATATCACCAAACCCTCACAAGTTTTTCCATGATGTGGCTGGTTACAACAAGGGCATATCCATAATGAAGGAGCTCTCTACTATTCATGACTCATGGACTGATAGGGCTTTATACCACTACCTTTGGACGAAGAGAATCCCTGACTCTTCCACTTATGGGAAGTATTACCCTTACTAGGTTCATTACGGCTACCAGCAGCCTTATCCAGATATAAATCTCTCAAATTGTTCTCGAAGATCCTGCATTCCTCGACTGCCTTATTGAATTCAGTGAATCGGTGGGTGGCTAACCTTTTCCTTAATTCCCACTTCAACCCACATATCAACATATCAGAACTCCACTTCTCATTTTCCATTTTTCGTAGATATGAGGAATACCTGGACAAATGGATGAAACAGGACAGATAATCATCAAAAGTTTCTGTGTCACCTTGCTTAATAGAAAGAAATTCAGTCTCCTTCTCAAGTCGAACTGACTTGGGAAAATATTTTTCATTGAACTATTGTTGGAACAATTCCTAGGTCAGGGGCACATTGCGATTCCATAGTGTCAAGGCGATATTCTACCACCAGCGATTTGCATCTCCCTCAAGCTTGTATATTGTCAGGCGTGCCTTCACTTTAGACGGGCACTCAAGGACTTCAAAAATCTTCTCAAGACGGTTCAACAAATCTTTAGCCGCTTGAGGATCAAATCTACCTCTGAACACTGGAGGTAGATGCTTGCAAAATTTTGAGACCCAATATTGCAAATCCCTTTCCTCTCTAATTGGAACCCCACGTGATTCTTGGTTTGGCCCAGTGTGAGGAGGTGATTTTGGTGGTCGTGTCGACCCTTCTACAGTTTCTTCAAGTGGTGTCTCTTCGTGAGTCTCCTCCTGGGTGGATTGAACTTGGTCTTCTTTATGCTTCGCTCTCTCTTCTCGGAGCTCTTCTCTCAGCTCAATAATCATATCCCTCTGATCTCTTATCAGACCTATCAGCTCTTGTATAGGATCTGGTGGATTGTGATTAACTTATTCCACCTCTGGGTCTACTTGCTGTAATCTAGGGCAACCTTTTGTTTTCTTCATTCTACAAATAACTCACCCCATCAATATCACAAATAGGTATACATATATGTCCACAAATCTCATATATATATTCACAATAGCAAAGAGTACATATACACAACAGCCATTCACAATCATCTTCTATCACTAAGACCAGACTAAGGGAATTGTCCTAGCAAACTCTACCCTTGCCAGGAACTATAGCTCTAATACCACAAATGTAACCCCCTTCCTGGTAAACCATAATTATGATTTGAAAAGGTGTAATTAAAATGAATTAGAGACCGATGAATAATTAAACTCATTTCAAACTCCCCTTCTTACGGTAGGGTTTTTACAAACTCTTTCAAAATTTCATTCCTATTCTGGTCTCAAATTCAAGTTTCGAATATAATTACCCTATGCAGTTGAATCGTATTCATACATATCAGAGTGTACAACAAAAATCCTGGCAACCCCCGGGTTTCATTCATTCTATAACCCCCTGCCTTAATTTGCATAATTATAACTCGAAAATGCGTAATTTAAACAAGCTAGGGGCCGGTGGATCATTAAATTTCCTTTCTAATCCCCTCCTTTTGGTAGGGTTTTTCATAAATTCTTTCAAAACTTCATTCCTTCCCTGGTCTCATTTTTCAGTTTTCGAATATAATTATGTATACAATTAATCACATTTCAATATATCAGAGTGTGTAGAAAAAGTCTCGAAAACCCCCGAGTTTCATATATATTTGCTAAGGGTTTTCACGTTCCCATACAGGGGATTACATAACTACTTCCAAAATATTATTTACATCCCAAAAAGAATATACAGTAATGCCATTCCAAAATAGATAACCAACAATCTAGATTATCATCCCTACAGGATCCTAGCCACTCCTGGTCTCTCACTTCTAATTGGAGCCACTTGCCTTTTCTAAAGGTTAGTCAAAGGAAAGAAAAAGATTTAAAAGAATCCCAGTAGTAACAAATCACTCATATAATATATAATCACATAGCAGCACAAATACAAATTACACCCTACCTTCATCCCCTTTTACTATCAGGAAGGCTCGTAGTCCTTACCTGAACCGTTGTTAGTGACTCAGGAACTATTGGCGGTGAATACACATAGCCTTACGGCTCACAATTAGCCTTTCGGCTTCCACATTGCCTTACAGCTTACATATAGCCTTTCGGCTTCGACATTGCCTTACAGCTTACATATAGCCTTTTAGCTTCCACATTGCTCCATCTGCTATCACAAAACAATGACAAACACACATACAATGCATTTAAACATAGTATAAGGGAAGAGTCACTACCTTGTTCTTTCCTAACATTCCTTGGCACAGTGGGCTCACGAGTGTAGCAAATGTCAAAGCCTATAAACAAAATCAAGGATAACTAATTAATTTCCCAACTCCAAGTTCTCATTCTCATAGCTCTTATAGTCGGTTATCATTTGAACTCTTTAAGTGGCTATTAGAAGCCTAAACATCTGCCTAAAAGGTTGGGAAAGTTTATACCAAAAACCACCTTTCAAAAGTGAAAAATACTGATTTTTGGGGGTTGGCCACGGCCCAAAAATCCACTGGCCACGACCAAAAACAGGTTAGAAACTTTTTAGGGCCGCGGTCAAGAAAATTTTGTTTCTTGGCTGAATTTCCAAAAATCATAACTAATTCCAAAAAATTGAAATGAGGTGATTCTAAAGCCAAATGAAAGCTGTTTAAGTCTTCTTTAATGGAAAAATATGGACCATTACCAGAAATCACCACACAATTACAGAATTGCACAAAATCCAACACTGCTCCAAAACAGAGTCCAGTTTCAATCCAAAACTTTGGAACACTATAACTCCTAGCTCAAAAAACGAAATGACACAATTTATGTGTCCATTTTGAGGCTTGGGATGTGAACTTTAATACTAGAAAGTTTAATAATTTTTAGGCACCATTTTCCTTTTCAAAACATCTACACAAACCAACTGTCCACCATAGAGTTTCAATGGACAGAATTCCAAGTTTTGAACCAATGCTTCCAATGGTTCCATTTTCACATCAAACACCACTTCCACACAAATTTTCACAAGGAATCCATTGGAATCACTAAAACATCCAAATTCACATCACATCCACACATATTCAATTTTGAACCACATTGCAACACAACCACCAAACTGCCAAACTTTCCATTTCAAGTTCCAAACTAATTCCAACCAATTTCATTATTCAAATCATGCAATAAGACACCTATTCCAATACCAAATTACCATGTAATACACAAGACCCTAATAGCACGAAAATTAGGGCTAAAATCTAGAAATTTCAAGTTCCAACCAATGAGCTCAACATATATACCAAAAGATAGCTATTTCTCACCTCTTTCACTTTCCAAGTCTTGTTCTTTGATTCCACCACTTCCAACTTTTTCCACAAGCTCTCAAACACCTTCTTTCAAAAATCTAATACCATAGAGAGGAAGCTCTCATCAAGGTGAACAACATTAATGAATAGTATTTGAACATAAAAGACCATTTACAAGGCCAAAACCCTACCTCTTTCTTTCTCTTTCCTCTTCTTAGTTGGGTGAAAATAGCAGCTGAAGTAAGAGAGAGAGAGAGGTGAGGAAATAAGATCATATTTTTTGCCTCTCCTACATCTCTTGGCCGACTTAATTGAGGGGAGAGAATTTTGTGTTGACAATTTGACCCTCATCTATGTCTCACAAGATGCCAAGTGTCAAGATCTTGAGCCACTCCTCAACTCTTTCCATGCATAAGCAAACATGAGAGAATTCCCTCTATAACACTTAGACAATTGTCACACTTCTTAATCTCTTATGTTACTATTGAGTTCCTTCTTTAGTTACTGACTATTTGGTCAATAACTTTCCTTTTTCCCATTTTGCCCCTAATTATAGTAAGTTCTTACTGAATCACCACCAAACACCCTTTTATCATTCCATTTCACCACAATATGTGCCCTCCCTCTATTCTAATTCAATTTAGATGTTAATCCATAATTGAACTTAGATACAGGGTTTAGGCATTACTCATAACATATTCGAATCACATTTCACATCGTATTCTCCAAAAGTGTTGGTTGAACCTTAATTACCTTCACTTTTAAAGTCATTAACCCTTAATCAAATTTTGGTATATTACACATTCACTAAGGGTTTACAGTTTCCCATGTAGGGGATTATACAAAATCATTATACATATATACAGTTATCCCAAATCAAAATGGATAACAACAACCAACATCAAAAATCTCTAAGGAATCCTAGCCGATCTTGGTTGTTTGCTTCCCTTTGGAGTCACTTGCCTTGTCTGTAGGTCAGTTCATAGAAAGAATGAGATTCAAAAGAATCTTAGTAGTAACAAATCAGTCATACCATATATAAGCACACAGCATGTAAGTAAATCACAAACAGTAACAGCAGCAGTAGCATAAAGATACATGGCTTTTACCACAAATGACAGCACTCATGACTGTATACACAATGTGACAGCTCTCGTTGTAATCATAATCATGACAGCTTACGCTGTAATCACAATAACGACAGCTTGCGCTGTAAACAATAGCTTTCACTGTATAACGATAGCTATCACCCGCTATAACCGTAGCAGTATGAGAAATCATCACAAAAAAGCGATGCCACAAACTTACAGTGCATTACACATAGTATAAGAGAAAGACTCACTACCTGGTTCTTTCCAGACGTGCTCTAGCACAGGTCGTTCACGATCAGGACAAATGTCGAATCCTACAATTCCAAATGCAATATTTAGACACTTTCATAGTGTTTCTTAGGGTTATATGAGTCTATAATGAAAATTTACAAAAATGCCCCCGGGGACCCGGCTCGGGCCCGTTGCCATACCCGGTCCGACTACACTTTTCCTGAAATTCTAACTTAGGCTATACTAACATATTTCCACCCAAGGAATCCATTTTCAAACTCAGAATTATCAAATTCAATTTCAAATAACAAATTTACCCTTGGCAGCCCCACTGTAAGGGTTCTGAGGCGTTTTCGTAATTATGTCTTTTCAGCCTTTTCCGAAAAAGTGACTAACTATAACCCCACCAAATTTTCCCTCCTGAATGCAATGGAACCATTAAATCATTGAAAATCCAACTCTAAGACCCATTTCTAGAGCTGGCCAAATGTATGTGTTCTCCGGGGAAAATTAGAATTTTACTATTTTGGCTTCGTAAACGCGTTCCTTTATACTCCTAACCACCTTATTAACCATCTAATTGAGTTATTACTACCATTTAAACTCAAATTGAGCAGCATAACCCTTAGGCACACATATTTCTAAATTTTAAAACTAATGGCAATCCAGCAAAATTTCACCGATTAAATTGCCCACAGCAGCCAGAATGGTTAATATACGAAGGTTTGGAAGTTACCTCAAGCTCCCACAAGCTTTTCCCAAATATGGCTAAAACCCTAACCTTTAAATAACATATTCTTGAGCCTCCAAACTTTAAAGAACAAAGAGGAGTAGCTTAGAATTGGAGTTATACATGTTAGGAGCTAAATCGTCGGAGAAATCGGCTTACCTTGCGGGATTTCTTCTCCTTTCTCTGTCTAGAAATCTCACACACACACTCTCTCTCTATTTCAGACCTGATTCATGTCATTTTTGCTGCCAAGGAAGGAGATGAAGTTTTATTATATTAGCTTATGTCATCCTTTATTTATTTAATAATTTTCCAAAATCAAAAATTCCAACTTTATGTTCATAAATTCCATGTACAGGTAATCTTGCTCATTAAGCCCAACCAATATTTCTTTCTTCATGCTACATGTAGGAGACACCTAGGGGTCCCTCCCTATGGTCTCAATTGACTTCACAACTTGTCCAAGTTATGTATACACGTAAAGTCTCAATTTGAGTCAAAATTGCATTTTTGCTCAAATTTTCCATAAATTCATATTAAATTGACCAAAATATTATAAATATATTTTTCCCTTTTATTTTCCTTAATTAATTGAAATTCAGTTCAATTAATCGGAAAATAATTAATTTTGTGATAATTTGGTAAAATTACGATTTTGCCATTATCTTTCTAATCCAATTTCTTCTCTTATTTTTCTTTGGCCAATTTCCATCTATTTTTGGACCAAATATTTTCACTAATATTTCTTCATTTTTGGACCTTAATATTGGGCTTTTTAAATCACCTAAATTAATTCCATATTTATTTTTTGCCCAATTTCTCATGAAATTGAACATTTATAAAATTCATAAATTCCAAATTCATGAATATTTACCATTTTATTGAATTTCTAAAATAATTACAATATTTTTTGTGAATATAAAATTTTGGGTGTTACATTAACCATACACATTCTCGACTTGCTTCATGCGTTGCTAGAATTTCTGCATGGTTAGATGATATGGCTGATATAGTCCATTTCATATATCGCCATGAAATAGCTGTACCTCCACATGTAAATAGATAACCTATTTGTGATTTACTATCATGGGGATTAGAAAAAAATACAGCATCCACATAACCAACCAGTTCATGCTTGGATACATTTGAGTAGCATAACCCCATATCCATAGTGCCTCTGAGGTAACAAATAATGTGTTTTATTTGATTCTAATGCCTTCGTATAGGTGAAGAACTATATCTTACTAATAAATTAACAGCAAATGATATATCAGAACGTGTGTGATTAGCAAGATACATTGTGCGTTAATAGCACTAAAATATGATACTTTTGGACCAAATAGTTCTTCATCACCTTCTTCACTAATTACTCGAGGTCAAAATGAGTCTTTATCCTCCTGCAAAAACCTTACAATCATTGGGGTATATAATGGATGAGATTTATCTATATAAAATCGCTCTAGGACCTTTCTTGTATAAGTTTCTTGATATATGAATATCTCATTTTTGAGGTACTTAATATGTAATCCAAGACTAAATTTTGCCATTCCTAAAGCCTTCATTTTGAATTCTTTCTTCAAACAATTAATTGCCTTTTGAAGCTCTTCAGGAGTTCCATTGATATTGATATCATCAACATGAACAACAATTATAGCAAACTCACTTTTAGATCTTGTCATAAAGATGTATGGGCATATCGGATAATTTTTGTATCATTCTTTCAATAGATATTCATTAAGACGACTATACCACATGCATATAGGGATTTATTCAACTTAATCGAGTACTGTTCTCGAGAACTTAAATCAGATGTTTCTAGCACTATAAGTGTAATGCCCCAAAATTCAATAAAGGCTAATGACAACTATTGATAATGTAATTTACGTGAGGAAATAATTTTGTGAAATAAAGTATGGATTATGGTTGAATTAATTATTGGAAATGCCTAATACCCTGTATTTTAGCATATTATGTGACAAAGTAATTTTGGGGCTAAAATGAGGGAAATGGTGCATGGAAGAAGAAAAGAGAAATAAAATATGTTTTTTGTGGCAATTCAAGAGAATGTACCATAACCAGGGGAAAATTGAAAGAATGGAAAATAATCAGTCAATTAGTCAGTAATTAATGAAGAAATTAATTACTAATTAAAAGAAATGAGGAGTGTGACTAACTGACTAATGGAGTAGATAGTGTAACCATGTGGTTGTTTATTTAGTGAGAAATAAGGAGAATGAGACATGTGGATGTGAGATGATGAAAGAGTTGTTGAGAGAAAGTCAAATTTTCATTTTAAAATCATTTTCTTATCTCTCCCTCTTCCTTGTTTTCGGCTGGGCAAGCATAGGCATGGGAAATGCCATCATTTCTTCATCTTCTTCACACTCATCTCTCTCATTTCTCTCTCCATATTTTTGGCTGCCATTGAAGGTGAAGAAAGGGGAAGAAAGCTTTGTTAGAGCAAGCGTTTCACCCAAGAAGGGGGGTGAATTGGGTGATACTAAAAATTTTGTTGCAAATATAAAAACTTGACGGTGAATAAAATGCAGTAAAGAGTAAGGAGAAATATCACCGAAGTGTACACTGGGAGTTATACTGGTTCGGCCACAACCACTTTGACCTACGTCCAGTCCTCAGAGTATCTCTGAGAGTTACACTATAATTTCCAAGATTCAGTGGGTTCTTGGTACCTCGGTACAAGCAAGTTCCTTCGCCTGGACACTCGCTCCCCCTTACAAGTTGTAATCCAATCCCAACTCAAGGTTCCACAACCTTAAGTTACCTCAATAACAAATATTGAGTTTGAATGAAATATCTCTCTTACAGAGTGAATAAAAATCACTGAAGTACAGAATTACAAGTATGTAAAAAATAGAGTATTGAACGTGAACTTGATAATGTGTTCGTGTGTGTGTTCTTGTTATCTTTCTCTATTTGGATGTTCCCATATATATAAATATGCTGGTAATGATTGTTGGAACATTTTCTTCTCGCCCGTTAGAGTGTGCGCAGCCACTGTTGACTTTTCCAGTATTTGAAAAATATCCGTTTGCGGTAGGCGGCGGTAGGTAGCGTTTGAACGTTGCATTTGACTTTCCTTATTTGGTAAGATCTCTTCATTGTTTATCTGCGAATATGCTAAGAATACTAATACAATGAAGGGTTAATCACATAGGAAACAAATCAATGAACGTTGGAATGATTTCTGAATTTATGGACTTGGATACTCGAGTAGTTCCTCGAGTATTCATAAAGTTTACTCGAGTAATTACTCGAGTATCTTCGTGAGAGTAATGATAGATAGCAAGTTAATAAATAAACATCACATTACTCGGGTAGTGCATGAAATAAACAAATTTACAAACCTTGCAAATACCTGTTTACTTGGGTACTTACTCGAGTATGGTACAATTTTCTTCATAGGTTACTCGAGTGGCTACTCGAGTAGTCTATCAAATAAACTTCAGGTTACTCGATGCTTCACTCCAGTAATGTTGGCAGGATTACAAGGTCGAGAGCACTTCAAGTTTGCTTACCTGGTTACTCGAGTACTGCCTCGAGTAAACATCAATTTTCTGCATAGCTTACTCGGGTAGATACTTCAAGTGCTTTGTAAATAATTTTGCAGATTACTCGATTACTGACTCGAGTAATCTCCTTCAAGTCTTTGACATAGAACAATTTAATACCTGCATACTTGAGTGGTGCCTCGAGTGAAGTGTGATAATAGCATATCAAATTAATCGAGTATTACCTTCAAGTTTTGCTTACCACAGTGATTTACTCGAGTAGCTCCTCGAGTAACATTGGCAGGATTGAAAATGCCGAGAGCAACATATTTCTTGAAGCAGGGAACTTGAGTACAGACTCGAGTAACGTTGGCAGGCCGAGAGCAACTGGAAGTAATTTTCCTGATTACTCGAGTACTTACTCGAGTAACCTTGGCAAGCCGAGAGCAACTGCAAGTCTTTTCCTTGGTTACTCGAGTACTTACTCGAGTAACGTTAGCAGGTTACTTGAGGGTCAACTCTGGTTACTTCAAGTTTCTGTCTCATTACTCGAGTTCTTACTCGAGTAACCCTTTAGAAATTTTGCCAATGATGAAGTTTCTCAGCTTTTTCTCTTGGCCTTTCTTCATTACTCCAATGCTTACTTCAAGTGATGATTTTCTCTTTCATTACTTTGTTCAAACTTATTTGTTTATCAAATCTTTTTCACATCCATTCTTTGTTATCATCAAAACATGTGAGATCTAACAAGCTTGTGAAAAGGTAGGCCATTTGACCCTCCAAATGAACTCCTATGCTAAAAATCTCTTCTTTAATCTTGTTTATTGAGTTGAGAACTTCAATTTTATGTTTTTATATTTTTCATTGTCGATGGTTTATGCCCTCAAGAACATCTAGAGGTTGGAGAAGTAAGAAACAAGTTGTTGAGGTGAGTAAGATGAACATTTCTATATAAGTTTTGTGGCCATTGGTTAAGCATTGAATTTCTGGAAATTTTACCTTATTTTCATTGGATTAGGGACTTAAGGAGTTTGGCATATTGTAATCTTGAAAATGGTGTATTGTTTTGTGTTTGGAATAGATAGAATTTATTTAAGCTTGAATTGTGAATTTTAAGGTTTTTGGGAATTTGCATTGAGTTGTTGCCTTTGTTGTATCATGGAAAGTAATGTGAATATGGTCATTTTGATGTCTCCATTGGTTTCCTTGTGAAATTTGTGTGGGAATGGGTTTTGGAATGATTTTTGGAACAATTGGAGATATAGGTTGCAAAATTGGAATTGTTGTAAAATTTTTCAGTTTTGTAGTTCAAATTGCAAGCTTTCTATTGATATAAAGTTTGAATCATTTTGAGTTATGTGTTGAGAGTTATGGTCAGTTGAAATTAGCCAAGAATCAGGGCAATTCATGGCCACTGCCCAAGAAGGCTGGCTGGGACCCAAAACCTTATATCCAATTCTTGGCCACGGCCCAAGGGGTGGTGGCCACAGCCAAAATATTTTTGGCCAAGTGTTGGTCGTGGCCCAAGGTGGCTAACCGCGGCCCAAATCTATCTGACCTTCTCTTGGCCGCTACCCAAAGGAGGCTAACCATGGCCCATGACCTTCTGACTATGTCTTGGCCACAGCCCATAGGTGGGCTGGCCATGGCCAACCCCTGCTTTTCAGCACTTTGAAATTCTGAAAAGTAGTTTTCAACCTAGTACTTCCCAACCCTTTTAGGCTATTATTGGAGCCTTCCATAGCTACTTAAGGGACTTTAATGATAACCAAATATAAGTGTTTTGAATTCATTTGAGTATTAGGACAAGTGGTAACTTATCGTCCTTAATATTGATTATAGGATTTGATATTTTCCTGAAACGTAGAAGGCTTGTGCCTGAACAAGAATGGAAAGACCAAGGTAGTAATACTTTCTCCTATATCATGTTTAATTCATTATATGTTTGTATTTATTATTAAATGTATGATTGGGTTGTGGTGGGTGGCCCAACCTTGAACGTTGCCGACGTTGATTGAGTCATGGCAGTTAGCTTGACTTTTAATGAACGATTGGGTCGTGGTAGTTAGCCTGGCCTTGATTGTAGCTGTTGTTGATTGAGTCATGGCAGGTAGCCCTGCTTTGAATGTACGATTGAGTCATGGCAGTTAGTTCAGCTTTGAATGAATGATTGGGACGTGGTAGTTAGTCTGGCCTTGAAAGCTGCTATTGCTGATTGAGTCGTGGCAGGTAGACCGGCTTTAAATATTGTTGTGTTGCTGAATTGTGATATATGCTTACATGCTTTATTTAATTATGCATCATATATGTGAAATGTTACTACTGGGATTCTTTTGAATCTCACTCTTTCCAATTACAATTTTAGCCAGGGTAAGCAGATCAAGGGACAAGCAAGTGAACAAGGGCAACTAGGATTGCTGGTGGTAGTCTTAGCTTTTTGGTTTTTGGTTATAATTTTGGATAATTGTATATATTTGTTGACCCTAAAATAGTATTGCTTGTGTAATCCCCAATATGGGAAACTGAGATGGGCAATGATCCCTGTAAATCCTTTAGTTAATGAATATTGTTAGGATCGACAGGCACAGCAGAAGAATTTTAAAATTTTCGCCGATCCTAATCAAGGATCTATCAAAGGCATTTAAACCAAGTTAGAAAGATTTGTACCTTTTTCAATTCAGGGTTTTTGATCTCTAGAAGCCAACACCTCAGGTCCACTCCCTCAACTGGTATCCACATGAATGCTCTCCAACACAAATTGCATGCTAGTGTCTCCAATATCTCCTAGGGTTTCCCTTGCAGCTTTGAATTCTCATTCGTATTTGAGTTTTTCTGCTCTATCAATTTTATAACCTATGAGGCTATATTCAAATTTCAAAATTAATCTTTATTAATTTTGAAATTAATTAACAATTAATTATCTTGATGATCTAATTAAATAAATTGAGTTTAAATTAAATCTGTCCAACAGATTTAATTTAACCTATTTATAAGTGTGTGTTTGGATTAGCTTTTTTTAATAGCTTTTACGACTTACGAGGTAAGTGTGTGAGAGGAGTTTTGTCTCGGGTTGCGCAAACTATGGTTTGAAACCATGGTTTTGGAAGTTCCCAAACACACACTAATCTAACTAAAGAGCCATTAGATTTAATTTGTCTTCTTAAATTAAATCTAAGATATTATATCTCTATCATGTTAGTTATTAAATTTAATTTATCTTAATAAATTAAATGTCAAACTAACACAATATAATAATATCATATAACACACACAAATATATATAATATGTATTTCAAAAATAAATAAATAAATATATATATATATATATATATTATTATTTTCATGAATTTTATATTATATATATATAAATATTAAATATATATATAAATATAAAATTCGTCCACCTTAGATTAAACATTATCTCATATTGGGCTATTCTTATGTGCGACTCTGTAGGCCCATACGAAGTTGGCATTAGGCCAATAACTGTACTAACCCACAAGTCGCAAGTGGCTTCTAGCAAGACATTACGACTACCCAATTCATATGAGGATTGTTAACATGATGCAACCTGTCATACAACCATGTCACGTCTCTTTTGTGACACGATATATCAGTCAAGGATGAGGCATGGATAATGTCATCCTCTTGTTCCTGACCATTACTTTCTCGATTCCTGAGTAGTCTGATAATAGAAATGGAAACTCCTTTCCATCGTAATATGGCTATACATTTCTCATACTCACTCATCGAGGGGCCCAGTAATATCTCTCTACTAATATGAGGGACAAATTTCATCTTGATCATTCATATTCCTCTACATGAAAAACCACCAAACCTGATCGTAGCTTTTATCATCACCCAGTCAAAAGTGACTTTTAACTAGTTCAAAGCTTAGCAATTCTTATGTAAGAATTCATGATGACCCCAAGTCAAAGGGCATTGTGACGTGGTTATACATGAGAAAAGCTTATGACTTAATCCATGTAGCTTTCTCATAGTGGGTTGGTCCAGCACCTTGTACTCTTACAAGTGCCTTAGACTTTGATTCGTATCTTCATATCTTATCAAAGTCACACTGGTCTTGTTTCATCTCTGCTCCTGCATAGATGATCGACTAGGGACATTTTAGGACAATCTTTATGATTTATCCAAGGATACAATTATCACAGTTAACATGAAAATAATATGATAACAGAATCGAGAAATTTCATTAAATTAATAATGTTCAAAGTACAATGATTGGCCCTTACGGCACGATTTCCAACAAATATATCTCGGGTGAATGTCGGGAATTTTACTAGCACTATGATATTATGTATGTGACCAACAGAACAGGATAAATGATTTTCTCGTTAAATATGAATGGAGATCGTATTATACGGGTTTTGTAAAAGTTTTTTAATTATGCTCGATCTCTTATTTGATTATGAAACGTGTTTTAAACACTAATCACGGTCTTGATGATGACGGGGATTACATTAAGTCCTTTAGGGATTTTCATACAAATATTATTATCAAGTGAGCTTTACAAATAGGCAGTCACGACATCCATTAGGTGTAGATCAAGTTTCTCATTTACTGCTAGGCTAATCAAATAATGAAAAGTAGTCACATCTACTATTAGTGAATAAATTTCTTTAAAATCAATGTCAGGTCTTTGAGGTAGTGACTTTTCTCTCATGATGTGTATGATGATTGGTATGCATGACTTATCATTGTTTTGTTGTGAAAATCTTTGGCATAAGGCCATTGTGATCTTGTGAATGTGTTATTGGCCGTAAGGCATTACAGCGTGAGCAGTCATAGGGGGTGATGGTTATCAATCTACCCCTGCCATTGTAATTGTCGAGGCTGCTTTGTGGAATCGTAGATTCTTGTTTGATTATCCGGCTAGTGTGGCTGTGTGTATGTGAAATATTTTATATGGATCCCAGCTATGATAATATATGTGATATGAACATGTGAATATGCAATACATGCCGAGCACTTCAGCATGAGCAAATATAAGGGCGACGCACGTCATACCTGCCCTTGCCGCTGTAACTGCCATTGTAGTTGTTATGTGTTGTATGATGATTTGCTTTCATGCTCTATGGTTGTGCATACTATGAGTGATTTGACACTACGGGGATTCTTTAGAATCTCACTCCCAAAATAAATTTCAGACAGAGCTGGAGGTTCAAAAGAGAAGCAGGTGACAAAGAGCGGATAGAGCTCCGGGATAGGAGTTTTATTTTGGATAATTGGTTATCATGTACAAATTATTTGGAATTTTATTGGGAATTGCATGTATGTTTTGGATCATAGAATAGTATTTGTGTAATCCCCTTGTTATGGGAAACTGTTACTGGGCTTTATGCCCTGTAAACCCTTTACTGATTAATAGAACCCGAGTGTATCGGGAATTTACATTGTACTCTAATATTTATTAATGGAATCGTATTGTACAGGCCATTTGTGTAATTGAAATGTGAATATGAGACCATTGTTGAATAGGTTTAGAAAAGTTTTTTTTGGAAACCCTAATTTTGGGAAATTTATTTTTATTAAGTCCCAAATGGTATTATGGTCTCTAATTCAACATAATCACATATTTATGAACTTAATCTCGAACTTCATGAGAAGGGGGTTACACATATACCGCACATCCAAAGTCCTTAATGAGAAATATTAGGTTCCTGACAAAAAACTATTTGTAAGGGAGAAACTTGTAGGTAACTTGTAGGCCTAATATGAATTAACATTGTTGCATGCAAAATGGCATGGCTCCAAGCAGAAATTGGGAGATTAGATCTCATAAGTTAGGGTCTTGCAATCAATTGCAATATTTTAACCAATGATTTTGCAAGTCCATTTTGCGTATGAATATGAGCTACAGGATGTTCAACTTCAATTCTAAGGGATATACAATATTCATTAAAAGCTTGTGAAGTAAATTCACTAACATTATCAAGATGTATTTTCTTGATAGGATAATCAAGGTAATGTGTTCTTGATCTAATCAATTGAGCAAGTAATCTCGCAAACGCCAGATTGCAAGAAGATAATAAGCAAACATGTGACCATTTAGTTGATGCATCAATTAAAATCATATAGTATCTTAATAGTCTACATAGTAGGTGTATTGGTTGTAACACCCTAAATTTTGATTATGGGCTAATGTTGATTTTTGAGAATGTAATCGTGGATTAAGGTTGAATTAATGAGTAATTGTGACAATATTATCTAATATGTCATAAATGATGGAAAATTGATAGAATGAAAATATTGGCCTTAAGTTAGTAGTTAGTGGGTAAATTAATTGCTAACTAAGAGGAAATGAGAAGTGTAATTAAAATGACTAATGGAGGGATTAGATAAGCTAATTGGGTGCTTATTGTATGTGAGCCAATGAGGAGTGGACACTTGGCAAAATCACATGTAAATAGAGGAAGTAGAGAAAAGTCAAATAGGGATTAAATAATCATATTTTCTCTTTCTTCTTCCCTCCCATTTCGCTGACATGGAAGCTAGAGGGAGTATCATCATCATTCTTCATCCCTTCACACTCCATCTCTCATCTCTCTCGTCCTCTCTCTCCTCTTCTCTCCTGGTGCCATTGTTGCAGAAATAGGGGGAGAAAAGCTTGCAAAAAGGTAAGGGAGATGATCCCAAATGCTCAACTTCATTGTATTAATATTTTTCCTTGCATTAACAGCTTCAATTTGATAGTCATAGTTTGGAATTTAGGGTTGGATTGAGTTCTAAAGGAATTGTGAAAGTTGGAGAATCAAAAAGTCTTTTTGAGAAAGTTGTTGAGGTGAGTAAAAGAAACATATCTATCTAAGTTTTATGCCAAATGGATTAACTTTGGATTTATGGGATTTATTGGCAATTTTCAAAAAATGATGATCATTGGTCATTTGGTATGTTATTGGTATGGATATGGTATATTTGGAATGTATATGGATAGATAGGATTGATTGGAGATTGAATGATTGAGTTTGTGGATTTTGAAATTTTAGTGTTTAATGTTGCCAAGACCAAAGCATGATAATGGAGTATGAATTTGGTTGTTTTAATGGTTTTATTGGATTCATTGAGTGATTTTCTATGGGGATAGCTTTGGTTGAAGTTTTGGGTCTTTTGGGAACTCTTGGGAAAATTCTGGGAAATGTTGTCATTGCTTCTGCTTTTTCTGGGTTCTGATATGGTCACTCGAGTGATCTAGGGCTCACTCGAGTGAAGGATGAATATCACTCGGGTGAGGTTGGGTTCCACTTGAGTGAGTCAGTGTAATTCTTTGTTTCCCTTCAGTTTTTGTATTGTTCTTCGGTGAAAAGAGTAAGAGTGTTGCCTCACTTGTGAGTGATGTGAGTCATTACTCGAGTGGGACTCCTCTCACTTGAGTAAGGGTGCATTTGACACCCTAAACCTGCCTCTCAGGTTGTCACTCACGGGTAAAGTGCAACAGTGCGTCTTAACACTCGCAAGCATTCAGTATCACTCGAGTGCAAAGGCCAGTGCTCAAGTGCTTCTCTTTTTTAAAATTCCATTTGCTCTCGGGTTCTCACTTCCTGGACTTCACTCTCTAGTGCTCGAGTGAAGCATTTGGTTTTTACTCGAGTGAGGTCCAATGTGCTCAAGTGCTCCTGTCTCTGAAAGGTTCTTATGCTCTCGGGTGCTCACTCGCTATCCTTCACTCTCTGGTACCAGAGTACAGAGCATACCACCACTCGAGTGAGGTCGTCTTCACTCGAGTGTCAGTGCCCCATCACTCAAGTGAATCAGTGGAAAATGTCAGTGTTTGTGCTTCTAAAAGGGGATCCCTGGGGTAGTTCTCCCAACCCTTTAGGGCTTTTATTAGAGGCATATATAAGTGTTAAAGAGAGAGTAATGATAACCAAATTAAGTATTGTGAAGTTATTGAGTATTGGAATAAGGGGTGACGTATCGTCCTTAATTATGACTTTAGGATTTGATATTTGCCCGGAGCGTAGAAGGCCCGTGCCTGCTTAAGAATAGAAAGACAAAGGTAGTGATACTTTATCCTATATCATGTATATTGCATTGCTTGTATGCATTAATCATTGAATACAGTGAGGGGACATGGTGAAAGCCTGGCCTTGAATACATATACAGTAAAGAGAACATGACGTAAGCCCAATCTTGAATATAGATACAATGAAGGGACATGGTGAAAGCCCAACCTTGTATACAGTGAAGGGGATGTGGCATTGTGCTCGGCCTCAAATATTGATTGATGTATTATGATATATGTTTACTTGCTTTGTATATATACATCATATTCGTAAACTGTTGCTACTGGGATTCTCTAGAATCTCATTCTTTCCAAATAGCATTTTTAGACAGGGCAAGTGGATCGAGGAACAAGCAATTGGATAAGGGCGATTAGTACTGCCGGCGGTAGTCTTAGTTATATATTTTGGTTTTATACTAAACTGGTTATCATTTTGGATAAATGTATATATATTGAATAGATCATAGCATTATAATTTTGTGTAATCCCCGGCATGGATACTAAGACGGGTAGTGATGCCCTGAACAATATTTTGGATTAATGTTATTATCCTGAGTGAACGTCGGGAATTTGCTGATACTCTGATATTGTATATGTAACAGACCGAACAGGCCGATTGTTTTTATGAATGAAATGAATGGAGATCTATTTGTACAAGTATTGTAAAAAAAAATTTTTATTATTCCGGATCTCTCATTCCATTATTAAACATGTTTAAACGCTTAATCTCGGCCTTGATCATGGCGGGGGTTACAATGGCCCACAAATATCTCTATGTATCCGTTCTTGAAATGTGAGAGACTCACTTTCTACTTTGCTTGGTGAGAGGCAAATAATTAACTTTCCCTTGGAACATGCAGCACATGAGAAATCATAAGATTGTATTATTTGTTTACACTTCAGGGTATGTCTACATGAATTCCCAATTATTTATAGCATCATGATTGACCCGGGATGGCATAACAGATCATGCAAAACATTAAATTCATTAGTAAGCTTCTGGTTTACGTTGGTAGAATTCTGGTCTATATTAGTGAACTTCTGGTTCTCAATAAGATATATTTCAATTTTATTTATAAATGTGTAATACAAGCCAGAAGAAAAGGCAAGAAAACTTTCTAATATGCTTTTTCTATCAGAAGCTAAATTTGTGATAGCAAAACATTCTTGATTATTTTTAGTTGTTGTTTTTATATGATATCCATTTCTGCAGATATCTTTGAAACTCAATAAGTTTCTTTTAGACTTGGTAGAATAAAATGCATTATCAATGCATAATTTTATTCCTTTAGGTAACAAAATACTAGCTCTTCCAGAGCCTTCAATCAAATTTATACTACTAGATATAGTTTGAATGTTGGCTTCTTGCATTATTAAAGAAGAATAATATTTATCATTTTTGAGTATGATGTAGGTTGTTGCGCTATCAACGAGACACAAATATTCAGGACTGATGCCAATAAGATTCATTATTCATTAAAAGAGACATAAAAACATAATTAAGAGAAATATATTTGATAGAAGCAACTTTAAACATATTAAAATATAGTAGTTCAAAGATAATTTATACTAAGAAATCAGCAACATCCAAATGGGTAATATCCATGTCTCCATACTTAGAATTCTCAGCTTGATCAACATGATTTACTTCAACTTTTAGTCTATTACCATTATTTTTAAGTGATTCTTGGTAAAGTTCAACCAGGTGACTTGGCGTACGACAAGTATAAGACCAATGACCTTTGCTGCCACAACAATAACATGGATTTTCAACATATTTATTATTCCCACTAGTTTCCATTTTGTGGTTCTTATCAAATTTTCCCCACTTCTGGTAGGATTTGAACCACCATGATTTCAACTACAACCATGGCCAGGACCATGGCTATAGTTACGTCCACACCCATAAATAGATTCATTCGATACTATATTCGCTTCTGGGAATGGAGTCAAACCAGTTGGACGGGATTCATGGTTTTTCAATAAAAGCTCATTGTTATATTCAACCACAAGGAGATAAAAAATTAATTCCGCATATTTCTTGAAACATTTTTCACGGTATTGCTGTTGCAAGAGCAAATTGGATGCATGAAATGTGGAAAATGTTTTTTCTAACATATCTTCATCAGTAACATTTTCTCCACATAATTTTAATTGAGAACTAATCCTGAACATGACTGAGTTATACTTGCTTATAGATTTAAAATTTTGCAAACATAAATGTATTCAGTCATAACGAGCTTTTAGGAGGATGACCATCTTCTGGTGATTATAAATTTCTTTTAAATTGTTCCAAAGAACAAGTGGGTCTTTTATGGTAAAATATTCAATTTTTAAACATTCATGCAAATGGCGGCAAAGAAAAATCATAGATATGGCTTTGTCTTAGTTGGATGCCGAATTCCCTTCTTTAATTATGTCTTCCAAGCCATGGGCATTCAGGTGGATTTCCGCATCCAGCATCCAAGATAAATAAGTCTTTCTGGTAATATCAAGAGCCACAAATTCAAGTTTTGCTAGGTTTGACATGATTTAAAATAATTAAAGAAATAAATGAGAATAATTAAAATATGAAATGTGAAAAAATGCAATATAATATCATAAACGAAAAAAACAGTAAATTCATAAAGATAATAAATAATTCATAAGGCAAAATAAGAAAATTAAAACTTTTATGGCTTCGAGCCATTTAATCTCAGGGATTCAGAACAACTAATCTCAATACGAGAGATTAAACTATTTATCTTTAGAATAAATAAAATTTGTACATGACTTCTCGTCGTACAATAAGATTAAAAAAATATGTATATTTCTTCTGGCCATATAATAGGAAATCAAAGTAATATAGCTTTTGGCTATATCATAAGAAATTAAAACAATATGACTTTTGGTCATATAATTTCAGGAATCAGATGTGTATGGCTTCTGGCCATAATAATAATAATAATAATAATAATAATAATAATAATAATAATATAAAAGAACTTGTAAATGATATATACATGGTATAAAAACAATAACGATATCTAATCTTAGCCATGGAATCTGATGTTATATAACAATCGGTAGAAATTCTCTCTGATTCCATATAGCAGCTCAGATTATCCCAGATCTATCAAATAAAATAATGTAAAACAAGATAGATGAAATCTTCAAAGAAACAATGAGAAGATCATATCTGGTTAGAGCTTCGTGTTGATAACATGTTATAAAAGTATGTGTGATAAGAGAGCAAGAGTTAAAGGAGAGAGAATTTTAAGAGAGAAAATAGAGAGAACTTCTCATTTACTTGTGTGCGTACAAAATGTTTAGCCCAAGACCTCTATTTATAGGCATAAAATTAGGTGAATAGTGAATTTTCCGTGTTGCTACAATAACCACGTGTCGCTAAAGTACTATTACAGTAATCTGTCCATGATGTTGCAATGCTTGGCCCATGATGCTACAGTGAAATACGTATGTGCAAAAATTTGCTGCAGTACCATATATGAACAGCATTTTCTGTATAAACAGAAATGTCTAGTTTTAGAGATCTTGTTGACTAAAAGAGCAAGTTGGTCTGGATATGAGTCAATAGATATCCACATAATTAATATTCATAACATAAATATATTTATGGTGTCTTTCTTTTTTCTTTGAGAAAATGAAAAACCATCGTGTTCTTTTCTCTTTTCAAGTTTTTTCCACCAGCAATTATGGTGTTCATGAGATGTGGTGGAATATAGGGTGCTTTCATTACACTAAATATTGAATATCGAATGCAAAACAAATGGGGGTTATGCTAACTAAAAAGAGGGATGAGCCTGCAAAAGATATCTAAAGCTATAGTCTTTTTTTTTTAAGGCCAAGGTCTGGTTTCTTAAAAGGTTTGATAAAGCCTAAAGTTTTTTTAAATGTAAACTTATATTTAGCTGTTGTTCCCCTCCCAAGTTCAAGTTCTTAAAAATGTAGGCTTTCAAAAGGCTTAGACGTTTGTACCTCTAAGTTCATATATAATCCTTGAAGTCTATGTTATATCTTAAAACTCTAGAATTCATTATCACTTGTAATATAAGAGTTTAGCAAGGAAAAGGAAAAAAACGTTCCTAGTGACAACAGTTATTTGAGCAAATAGATAGATAAAGAAAAATCAATCATCTGTTGATTAAGAATACATTTTTTAAAATCAACCAAACACAACAAGTGTCATGCAAAATTGGATTTTACCTCTTCTACTTGTCCCCGCAAAAACTAGGACAAACTTCACATATTGATATTATAATATATTTGGACATTAGTAGATAAACGTACAACAATTATTATGCTTCAGCAACCGACACAAATTAGGGGAAAGTTAGTGAGCTAGAGTTGTCATCTTGAGCAATCAAGAGAAGAGAGATAGAGGTAAACAACACGAATGAAAGGGTTAGGCTTGTATGTAAATGATGGGAATAGGTTTGTGTTTGCCAAAATAGGCTTGGAAATAGGTTTGAGTCTGATCTATTTATTAAATAGGCTATATTAGCCTCAAAGTAGGCTAGGTTGTAGGCACCTTCTTCCACCCCTAAAAACAAATGACTGTTTTGTTTAACTCAATTGAGAGGAGTGGAGAGAAGTGATTTTAATGATAACTTGTTTGAATTGATTGGAGAGGAAGAATTTTAATAATACATGGTTTGACTTGAGATGGGAGCTAATAAAAAATCGACTATTTTATTCTTACAAAATTTAAATGTTTTTTTTTGTCTCTTTTCTATTTATCAATATATAAATATGTTATGATGCGATTTATCTAATCTTGACTTGCCCTAGTAAACAATTAATCATCAAATACTTTTAATCGCTTGATTTTTTTTGGCCTATTCAATCACTGGATTAAAAATTATATCTTGTGGTGTCATATAATTTATATTTTCTTACAAACCATATAATATATATTTTTGGAAATCATAAAATGCTTATAAATATGTGTTGAATTATCAATTAAATTACCTGGTATTTTATATTTTAAATTTTAATGAAAATAAATTTTAAAATTTAAAAGAATAAATAGATTTTTCTGATGATGTTTGTGCTTATATGATAATTATTTTCCCAACATTTTGATGTTCACACTTAACACTAAGACTAAATAATTAAATAATCCTATTTAAAAATTTATGCAAATTATAAGATATAATTGATTAATTTTTTTATTAATTTAATGCCATTCATTCATTCATTTTCAGGATAACCTGATTAATATGGGCAGAGAATGAACCCGTATGAGTCAAATTTATGCAAATTATAAGTCTTGCATTTGAGTCAAATTCTTTAGTTTCTGTGTCTTCTTCTTCTATTGTTGTTCACCAGAACATAGATAGTATTTCGCTAATTGGATGAATTATTGTTATGAAGAAATGTAAGCATCACAAAAGGAAAATCTGTCAGGCTTGGATTGTATTCCAAGGTCGGCCTCTACTTTCATTCAAATGGAATATGGTTCCATGATTTCCATTATTTACTCTTTTATGTCTCATAGCATGACTTTTTTTGGATTGCAGGTTCATTGCTCTTCCAAGAATCTCAAAGGCAACCCTTATAGATCATCTGTCTTAATTGAGTTTTCCTCCCTCTCAATGGATTCAACAATGTCGTCTAATGTGATTTATTAGAATATCGAGGAGCTCCTTTATAATTTTATTTTTAAATAAGTTAGCTTGTCTTATAATCTTTATAGTGTGAATTTCAGTTTCTTAAGAAACTGCTACACTTTTGAGATTGACATGTAACTGTTTGACATGTTATTTCCTACTATAATCTTTTTAATTAATATATATTTAACTTTACTTTTTAAAAAACCGTACGAGTGAGAGTATGCAAGTAATCCACATATAACATCTTTTGAACTTCATTTTTTCCCTGTTTTTCTGAATTCGGTTCATTTTTTTCATTCTATCATATTTATATTATATGCAATCAACATAAAGTTAGTCTAGTGGTGCAAGGCTTCGTTAGATCTCTTTAAGCCTCAAGTTTGAGTCCTAGAAAAGTTATTTATGTTGAGATAGGCAGTCACAAACCTCAAACCGAATAGTAAATGATGATATAAAAAAAATATTTATATTGCATGTGCGTCCCACTTATGCGGATACATAGGAAGACCTTTCAAAGTGACTAAAACCTCTGTATTTTTCTAATTGCAAATTAGAAATATGTTAATTAAACAAACAATGCTAGAGCAAAGCAAATACAACAAAAAGATAGAAATAACTGTAGCAGAATAGTTTGCATAATTTATAATAATAAAAAAAATAGTCCGTTAACAAAGATTCATTGGCAAAAATCTTCCTATTTTTTTCTTTCGTAGCTTCCAACCTGTGATGCAGAAACATTGTTTATTGAACTTTAATTCTTAAAGAGTATTATTTCTCAATTTAGTCATTTATTTTAATTTTTTCTTATGCACGAATGAAATGTTGATGAGTTTAATAAACTCGTGATATGAAAGTAAGATTAGACTGTGGTAAACTCATAAGAGTTTACTTTTGTTAATAAATAGGTATTAAAAGTATATAATTAAATAATAAAAATATAAAAATGAAAATAATTTGATTTAAATATATTTTAAACATGACTGATTGAAATTAAATTCATCAACGTTTTTAATTTATCATACTCAATAAAGAATTTTCTATGAATTTTATATATAAAACTAATAAATATGATCAAATCAAATAGGCTAGCACGAGTTTAAGAATGAGTGAACATAATTTTGTGGGGTAGAAATTGTTGCAAAGGGTTAAAAGTGTCTTTAATTAGTTAAAATATGTTCTATATAAAGGAATCTATGTGAAATGTTAAGTGTGTGGGATGTGAAATCCTCATCAAAGAAAGGGAGGTAACTTGAGTCTCTCTCTTAGTTCCTAGTAGTTTTGGGTTGTTGGCTATCTTTCAATGAAGGATTTGGTTGTTGTTGGTTACCCTTTAGGGAAGGATTTGCTTAGCCCTAAGAGGGTTGTTGTTTCTTGGTTGATGATTAATGACACTTCAATAATACTTGTTGATATGTTTACATAAAAGTGAAAAACGACATGTGAACTTGTGTGTTCAACTAAATTTACCATTAACATGAATTTAAAAGTAATTTTACACATTTTTGTAAGGTATAAACATAAAATCGTTAATATTATTTTTGGTTGTATAATTTTTTTTTTACAAATATAAATGTTTAAATAATTTTTATGTTAAATAGGGGTATTTTGCTCAAAAAAAGAGTTCAAGAGTTGAACTTAACGGTTCACTAATAGTTAAATAGATAAGAAATGAATCTTAAAAATATAAAAGAGATTTATGTAACATATATTTTGATTTCAAGGGATGTTTATGAGTTTTCAAAATAGAAGGCAGATCTGGGTAATTAAGGCAAAACATAAAAGTAGTCAAAGTATTTGACTTGTATAATTATGTTTTCAATAGTTTATACTGTATTCTATATTGTTAACTTTTTGTCTTTTTATCAACTAATGTTAATAATTTACGAAGGTTATCAAAATTGAAATGAATTAATCAGTTCATTTGTTTAAAAATATATTAAAATTGGAAGGCTTATAAAGTCGAAGTTAAGGTTGTTAAACTCGCAAATTTAAACAAATTTATGACAGTAATATAAATTTGTATCACAAACCTATGAGTTTATTTTTATCAATTAATAGTTTGTTTGTTTGTTTGTTTATGTGTGTGTTGTTATACTACTATAGAACACACATATAACAGTTATTATTGATTATATTTTTATCAATTAATAGTGTGTGTGTGTGTGTTATTATACTACTACAGAACACACATATAACGGTTATTATCGACTATATATAACGGTTTCCCACCATCATATATAAAGGCGCTATATATGCTCAACGTAAAGATATAACGGTTCTGAATCATAATTTATTGAGGGACATATATAACGGTTCTTTATTAATAACCATATTTGTATTGACTTTATTTTTTTTAATTATACTAGTATATGGCTATTTTTTATTATTTTATTTAGTTTTAATATTAATACTTATTATATAAGACACAATATAATCATTGATAATAACAATACTAAATAAAAATTATATTTATAGTTTTCAAAACTCAATACGTTATGGATTAACATCATACAATTTTAAAGAAATTAATCACTTAAATACTTTCATAATATAACATTATCTTATAACCTTTTGAGTTCTAACAAAAATATATTAATAAAAAATGCAAACAATATCATCTAATGCCTTTTTATAGATTGTCGATCAAGCATAAATACTCAAAAGTTCCAGCCACATATCCTTTACCTACAAAATGATAATATAAATATGAAATTAAGTATATATGTAATAAAAATAAGAAAATATAGAAACTTGGGAAAATCCCAACAAAAAAGACCATCAAAATATGCAAATCCCAAATTAGTACACCGAAATTGTGAAATTCCGGTTTAGTGCTGTGTTAGTACAGATGACACTGCTGGTTCGGCGAGAAGACGATTATTGCCCTTCAGTCCTCCCTCTCACCATTTCAGAATAACAACATGAGATTCTTAATTAACAACTCCAGATTCTTGATTAACAACTCCAATTTCTTCTTTATCCTTTCATAATAACAACACCGATCTTGTTATTAATAACACCATATTCTACATTAACAACTCTCATTTCTTGTTTCACAACTTCGTAATTTAAGTTTCAGGGCCAATAACAACACCTATTTCTTTATTAACAACACCGTATTTTACATTAACAATATTATATTTTTTATATACGAAGATATGAAAGAATAAAGTAGAGTTGTTAATCAAGAATCCGGAGTTGTTAATTAAAAGTTTCGTGTTGTTATTCTGAAGTGGCGAGAGGGAGGGCTGAAGGGCAAAATCGTCTTTTTGCATACCCAGCACTGACACAGCACTGAACCGGAATTTCGTAATTTCGGCGCACTGATTTGGGATTTGCATATTTTGATGGTTATTTTAGGGATTTTCCCTAGAAACTTGAACAAGTATCAAAATATAAATATGAAAATCAAATTACAGTAAAAACTGGTAAATATAAAAACTTGAGCAAATCTCAGAACCACATTCAACAAAACTGATTTCAACGTATCTGTTAAAGTTTAGGAATATGAGAGGCCCAAAATTAAGTAACGTTCAAATAGAACATGATTTAAGAAGCTGCTAAAAGTTAGGAAAAAAAATTGTATTGATTTTAACTATGTGTAATCAGAATTATTTTCACTAAAATAAAACAATAATAAAAAAATCATCATTTTACTCATCATTTTTCCATGTAATAGACCAATGGCCATCATAAAACATTAGATATCATTTTTATGTGCGATTCTTCTTCTTAAACAATCCAAAAATCTTAAGTCTCAACTAGTAAGCTCTCGTCATATAAAAAAACTAAAATGAAATGAAAAACCATTGGTTGAAAAAAAAATGAAAGCTTACATGAAGAAGAATCAAGAGAGGAAGAAGCTACAAATAGAAGACCCATAGCAGTGGTGGAGGATGAAACTCACAGCGGGAGAGCAAAACCCATGAAAAAAAGAGTATATGACCCATTAGAGAAACTAAAAAAAGCGTTTGAGGAGGAGTTGGAAGAGTTTCATCAAATAAAATTTTTTTCAGAATTGCACCTCCTTTGATGTTTTTAGAATCCCGCATTTTTATATTAAAGAATACTTAATAGTTCTTAGTGAAGAACCATAATATATTGTCAAATAATATTTGTTCCAAGATCCCACCTCCTTATTTTTTATATATTTCAGAATTCCATATTCGTTTATATTAAAGAATACTTAATAGTTCTTTGTGAAGAACTATAATGTATTGTCAAAAAAAATTTTTCAAGATTCAGCCTCTTTATATATGATATTTTTTAGAATCCTGTCTTTATTTATATTAAAGAATATTTAAAGATTCTTTGTGAAGAATCATAATGTATTGTCAATTTTTTTTTTCAGAATCTAACCTTCTTATATTTAACTTTTTTTATAATCTCGTCATCTTATATATAACAGTTATCAATTTTAACCATTAAATGCCTGTTTGGATTAGCAATAAAAGCTACTTTTCGAATGTGATTTACAGTATATGAGGTCAGTTTATAATATGAGTTTTGTCTCGATTTGCATAAATGTGTTTTTCCACCGTTTTCTCAAGTAGGCACTAAGTAGTCTTAAAGAATATATAACAGAACAGTTCTTTGTGAAAAATTGTCAATTGTATTGTCAAATAATTTTATTCAGAATCCCACCTTTTTTATATATGACAGTTATCATGTTTAATCGTTAAGTATTCTTAAAGAATATATAACGGTTCTTTGTGAAGAACTACAAAATATTATCAAATAAAATTTTTTCAAAATCCTACCTTCTTATATACGGCAATTATCATGTTCAATCTTTAAGTATTCTTAAAAAAAAATACAAGTATTTAGGAATCATAGTTTTACGGTTAATTATTATAACCATTATGTATTTATTTTTGTTGATATAAAGTTATGAAAACAAATCATTTGAAAGTGTTACTTGATAGTTGTTTCATAAGAACCGTCATTTTTGTCTATAAATACATGATGTTTAATAATTACGACAATTATGTTTTTGTTTTAAAAAATCCCATCTCTTAATACATGAAGGGTGAACATATTTAATCATTTAAGTTTTATCATTATATATTCTTGTGTGAATCCTTCCTCAACATACTGTCATTCATTGTAACTGTTATTTATTAAGATTATGTAGTATTGATAATTAAATAATTAAAATTAAATCAATCAGTATTCATAATTTATCATACACAACAAAATATATCTATATAACCATTATGTATTATGTGTTATAAATATCCAAATCTATAATAATGAGATGTATTACGCATAAAACTTAGGGAAAATTGTGAAAAAATCCCTCATTGGCAACTTATTTGCCTAATGGGACCTTTGCGTGCAGATTATCTTCCACGTGTGCAGAATATCTTCCCTGTGTGCAAAATTCTTCCCTATACGTGTGCAGAAATCTTCCCTACATGTGCAAAAATTTTCTCTCCGTGTGCAGATATCTTCCCTCCATGTGCAAGATATCTTCCCAGGTCCCATTTAGCAAATAAGTTGTCAATGAGGTCTTTTTTAGCAATTCTCCCTAAAACTTATATGTCAATTATATTAATATTTTTTTCCTTTTCTTTATACATTTTTTCCGAAAACACTTCCAGAATCAAAATTTGAATGCAATTGATCCTAAAACAAAATATGGTCCAAAAAAGACTCCAAATGCTATAAATAGGTCATTTCAACGATTTTTTTTAAAGGAAATGCAGTAGTAATCTATTTGGAAAAATCCCATATAAAACTACCTTAAATAAAAAAACTCTAAATCAGGTTGTTAAACTCAACAAATTTCTAATTAAGTTATTGACTTAATTTAGGATTTTAAAATATGAGTAAAATGACTTTATTGCACTCTTATAGTATACTTTATCTTTTTTCCTCTTAAAAGAGTTTTATTGTTCTATATCTTAGTTTTTCTATATATATTAACATTAATATATAATAAAAAAAATGTGATTCCTTTAATTGGGAAGAAACAACAAGAATAATTCAAGTCAAAAAAAAAAGAAGAAAAGCAGTAATCCAATATTAATTAAAATATTTTTACTTGAGTATCGTAAATAAGAAATTGTATTTTTAGAAAAACTTGACTTAAATTTTCTTTTTGTTAATAAAAAAAACCAAACTTCGTTAAATTTTTATTTATATATTGTAATATCTAGTTTGTTTTTCACATTGATGAAACTCTTTTTTTTTTTTAAATGCTGCTAATAAAAATATTTGATATATACATACTAGTCAGATTCTTTTTATTAACATATCTACTTTTCTTTTCATCGGAAAAAAGTCTAGTCAAAAATAAAATATTTTATTCTTAACATTTGATAAAAAATAATTTAATTGATATTGGGGTTATGCTTTCTTTTTTCTTTTTTTTTTCTTTTTTTCCTGAATTATTCTTGATGATCCTTCCATGACACAAAAATTCTTTGATTTAAGCTAATCATATTTTATTTTATTATATATTGATATTGTATACATAATTATTGGAAAAAATAAGTTACAGTCACTAAAACCCTTTTAATAGGAGAGGGAAGACTAGGAGAGGGTAATAAAGTCATTTAACTCACATTTTAAAATATTAAATTTGATCAATAACTTAATTAAGGATTTATTAAATTTACCAACCTGATTTAAAATTTTCCTATTTTAGATAACTTTGCATGGGATTTTCCCTAATCTATTCGACCACAAACATATATTGATATATACCTCTATCGGTTTAAAAATTATTCTGATTTTAAATTTTAAATTTTATTTATAGGGAATAAAATTGAAAAGATAATTAAAACACTAAATTAGGAAGACAATTCAGGAGAATAAATTTAAAAATATCGGTTCTTAAAAGATCAAACCGAAAAGGCCAAATTCATGATCTTCGGGGAGTTTTCCTCGTTTATAATCTCTAAATTTGTCATTATTTAAGTTGCTCCTATAAAAAATTATTAAATTTCTGTTGTGAATAAAATTATATTATCTTTAATGATAATTAATGCCAAGGCATCGCAAAAAAGGAAAAAGCTGCCTCAAGTAAGTTGCGTTGCGCCTCTCAATAAAAATACAATTAATAGTATCAGAATTTATATTTTATATGTAACAAATATAAAAACTAGGTCAAAACTAGTAAGTGGATTATTATATTAATCAGAAAAAAATTTAATCTGTATATAATTATTAGCCATAGTTAAGGAAAAAAAAACAAAAATGGCTGTCTTTCTCTATTGATTGACTTAAATTTTATACCAAATATTAATATTAATCCCCTCAATCACTTACTGGTTTATATCAATCCCATTAATATCATAATTAATTTTCTGTGTGATTTTGTGAAATTAATTATTTCTGATTCAGAATGGCTGCATTAAGTGATCGCAAAGCCCTATAAATACCACCTTTTATCAAAATTCAGTTACACATTTCAATTCACATCTTCTTCTTCTTCTTCTTCCTCCTCTTCACATATTTAAACAGCTAGAGGCATGGCTGTTTCTGTGTCTACTTTTTTCTGGTTCTGGTTTCAGTTTATGATGGCCATCTCTTTCTCTGCCATGGCTTCTTTTGCCTTTGATGGAGACTGGCATGATGCTCATGCAACCTTCTATGGCGACATGTCTGGAAGCGAAACCATGCGTAAGTGTTCATGTTCTGTGAATTTTACATAGATCATTCGATGTAAATTATACTGTTCATGACTGATAAATAATACGTCGAGTGTTTGTTTTCTGTGTATTTTACACAATATT
Organism: Inga leiocalycina; assembly: GCA_963242795.1. Taxonomy (NCBI): domain Eukaryota; kingdom Viridiplantae; phylum Streptophyta; class Magnoliopsida; order Fabales; family Fabaceae; genus Inga; species Inga leiocalycina. The sequence continues at coordinate 68,649,156 of OY725322.1, forward strand.
CTTGCGATATAAGTTATATTATTCATGACTTGTGAATAATGCAGATCGACTCTTTTAAACAATAATATTGTGCTAACTTTCTGATGGAAAATTTTGAAAGAGATTCTCACAATTTTTTCTTAATTTTGAGAGAAAGCTATTGTTTTTCCCCATTAATAAAATGTTGTTTTGTATTTTATTTTATGAATTAAAAGTACACCCTGTATGCAGTTGTTTAATTTTGTTTTGAATTTGAATGTGTATATCTATCATAAATTTAAACAAACTTATAAAATAAAGAGAAAAAACAAAAGAATGTTCTTAGATTTGTCAATGAGTCTCATTTTTAAATTTGTAGCTTTTTTTTTATATATATATGCATACGAGAAATAACAGTCCTAGATTGCATCAAGTGACAAACTTCATTATCAAAAACAGAAAAAAACAAAAGACAGAAATAATTGAGTAAACAAATCAAATAGTAATTATACTTTCAATCACAAGGCATAATTATCTGTCCATCTGAGATTTTGGTATTAAACAGCGTAATACTTGCCTGTCATGTAGACCCACACACGCGCGCACACAAAAATGCAGTGTTTATAACCGGAAAAAAAAAATATTTCATATCAAAAGGCAAAAAAAAAAAACAATATGAGATTCATTTTTATCTGCTACCTAATTATATATATTCAAATACTGAATACTAAGATGATGCATATTATATTATTAATTTGAATTATATGGAAAGGCTCAGATATAAGCGTGATCAAACCCACGCAACCTCTCACTTAAAGAGAGACTTTCATATTATTAGGTTATAAAACTACTACCGCTGCTGGAATTATTTTTATTATTATTAAAGTGGCCTGAATAATATTGTCATTTGCTTCCCATGCAGAAGGAGCTTGTGGTTATGGAGACCTATTCAAGCAAGGTTATGGCCTGGAAACGGCAGCCCTAAGCACAGTTCTCTTCAACAATGGAGCTACCTGTGGGGCCTGCTTCGAGCTCGAGTGCGTCAATGACCCGCAGTGGTGCATCCCCGGCGCCGGCACCATCAAGATCACGGCCACCAACTTCTGTCCACCCAACTACGATCCTCCTGTCGAGTACCGCTGGTGCAACCCTCCCAGGCAACACTTTGACCTCTCCATGGCCATGTTCACCAAGATCGCCTACTACAAAGCCGGCATCGTCCCCGTCCACTACCGTCGTGTCCCGTGCTCCAAGTCCGGGGGCGTCAAGTTCGAGCTCAAGGGCAACCCTTATTGGATAACTACGGTTTTTTTCAATGTGGCCAATGCCGGCGACATCACCGACGCCAAGATCAGAGGCGGTAACGGTGGCTATTGGATTCAGATGACGAGGAATTGGGGTCAGCTCTGGCAGACCGGGACGAACCTAGTGGGACAAAGCTTGTCGTATAAGTTAACTACTAGTGATGGGAAGACTTTGGAGTTTGACAATGTTGCTCCTTCTAATTGGCAGTTTGGTCAGACTTATGAGGGAAAACAGAACTTTTAATTTGGGAGATTTGGTTTATATTAGACTCAATTTGTTGCTGAAACTATAACATATGTTTTGAAATCACTTTATAACTTTAAATTGAATTAACAAGGTATTATATATGGGACCTTTATTATTTATGATTCAGATTGTATTCCCCTTCTTTCTGTTTGACTGTTTTAATTTATTTGTTTAGGAAGATTCTGTTTTATTAGAGAGAGGGGAGGGGGATACTCTCTTTTTCCTCTTTCTCATTTTCTTCTCATAATTTTATCTTCACTATTAGATCATAAATCATAAAATGGATAGTTTAGATTTAATATTTTATAAAATTATTATTATAATAATATTATATAAATTAAAATTTATTTATTTTTTTGTATTGCAGTTATAAACTGTATAAATCGAATTTTAAGAATTTAATTTATTTATTTATGTTTATAATAATAATTTTATAAAATATTAAATCTGAATCATTTATTTCTTTATTCAACCTTGGATATCGGATTATAAGAGGAAAATGAGAAAAAAATGTGAGAAACCCACCGAGAGAGTGCTTTGTGACACTTATTGCCAGATCATATATGCGAAATATATACCGAATCACGAATTATCAATATTTATAATCTTAATCCTATAATAGGAGTTGGGATTTGTTTTCCTCTAGATATAAAAACTTCAATTCACTAATGTCTCTCAAACTCAATTTTGTTTTTTCAAATTCTCTCTGTTAAATGCACTTATTATGGGGTTTATCCATCAAAGGGTGATTTTCAATTCAAATATTTTTTTTATAAGTATAGGTTTCCTCCTATTAGAGAGAATAATCTTATTTGAAATTGTTAGATACTAGTACCTCTCTCAATAAGAATTTGAAACCTTGATTCCTCATGTTTTGAGAAACTAACTCCTTTAGTACGTTGACAACTCCAATAGGTTTTCAATACAAATAATAGAAGGCGATATTTAAGGGAAACCAAGATACACTTATCTTATAAAAACATAACTTAACTAATTTTTTTAATCTCCAAAAATTACTTATCTAGTTGCCAGATTTAGGAAAGCATTGTATTATATACTACCTCTAGTCTTTAATATAAGATTTTGTTTGTAGTGTAACTTACATTGCTAAATTACACTATTAACGAGATCTTATATTAAAAACTAAGGGTGTATTTGGTGTGAGGGATTTGGAGGGGAGGGGAAGAGAGGGAAAATTTTTATGAATTGAATTTTAAAAAATTGAAGAAGTGGGGTAATAAAATTTTAATAAATAGAGTATATAAGACAAAAGAGTAAAAAAAATTAATTAAAAATTTTTAACCTCATTTCTCTATTTTTTTTTTAAATTCAACTCAAAAAAATTTTCTCTCTGCCCACTTTCTCTTCCCTCCCCTCCCCTCCTACCAAACAAGCCCTAAAAGAAACATAGGATTCTTTCGCTCTCTTTATATTTCCATACAGCTAACGATTCATTGAATATATTTCTGTGTTGTCGGTAAAAGAAACAAAGGATTCTTTCGCTCTCTCTATACATGAATTTGGATGAAATTTTGAATGATGAATGCTGCCTTTTTACTTCTCACTTGTGCAATGTATGAAATTATATGGGTTAATATAATATTGATTCTTCAAGTTTACTCTCATTTTAGTTTTAATCCTTCAAGTTTTAAATCATGAGTTTTGATCCTTCAAAGAGCAAAATACTCTATGTTTTTATTAAATTATAAAGATAAATGTTTTAAACAGAATGAAGCTTAAGGGAACAAAACTTATTATTTGAAATTTGAGAGATTAAAATTAAAATAAAGACAAACTTGAAAGACAAAAAATTGTATTAACCCAAATTATATTAATGATCTCAATTCATGTTTTCCAGAGGCTAAGTGCAATAGTGAGGAAAAAAGTGAAAAATACTACCCCAAATTATTGAACATTTCTTAGTCAATCACACTTGTGTCTGTTGATTATTTTTCACCCCAAAACATTACCCTAAATGACCAAAAAAGCTCTAGCCTTCATGATAGAAAATTTGATACCTGACGTTTGAAAAAGTAAAATACACTAACAACTTATACGTAAAATATTTGTAAAAGAAAAATTAAAGGGAGAAAAAATAAGACTTTTAAATTATTCATAACAATTTTAACCAAAATTAAGAATTTAGTATGACAAAGGGTAAATTAGTAAATAAAGATTATTCTAATATATAAATTTTGATTAAAAAATATCTTTTTTAGCAAATTTTTAAAAGTATTAACTGCTTGGATTTACTTGTGTATTTTTAAAATAGGAGGATTTTTTTGGCATAAAGGAATATTAGAGTATTTTACTCTTAAAAATTATATTAACTACATGTTATGAAAAAATATATTAACTACTGTTGCAGTTTTTTACATTGAATATGTCACATTTGAGATCATACTTGTTAACAAGAAATAATACTAACTGACAATAAATCACAAATTATATACAAAATTTATTGATGGCCAATGCCCCTTTGTCAAGCAGATCGAGCTTTTATTGAAAGAGGAAAAAAATTTGGATGCATAACTTCCAATTTAACCCCAATTTTAATTAATGAGTAATTTCGAATCAAGATTGTGAATTTATATTAAACACTGGAAGTCAGCAAATAATAAATTTGAAATTTTTTCACAAAAAATTGTATAGCTTATTCAAAGGGAAAATACCAAAAAAATATCTTCAATATGTCAAAATCCTAAATACTCAAATTCTTAGTCGCTTCTTCTTCTTGTTCCCTTGGTTCCGTCTTCTCAAACCCCTTATTTGTGTACATGGAGCTGAGTCAGATTACCCATCATTGCCACTTAAGATGTGACTCAAAATGAGTTGGAAATGCCACAAAAAATAATATAAAAAATAAAAAAAAAATGAGAGACTAAATCACGCTGAGTTTCAAAACTGGGTTTCAAAGACTATAGTTTGAAATAGCTTTTTTTTTAAAAAAAAAAAAATAAGTGTTTACTATGTAAATCGAGATAAAACTCCTCTCACGTACTTACCTCGTATATCGAAAATCACGATTTATAAACACTTATAAATAAAAAATAATTTATCCCAAACAAGCATTAAGTAGTGAATTACTAGTTGAAGGACCAAAATATTAATTTCCCCTAAAATTTTCAATAAAGTTATAAACACTTACGAAAAAATGAAAGAAACGAAACTATATAATCTTTTTTTTTTTAGTATTGGTGACAATCAACAAAATATCTTATTGAACACACGAGCATGGTCAATCATCAATGTCGATATCAATATTAATATTACCAAGTTATAAATATTTTTGACTCATTCCTTGTACAAAAGAAAATATAGATGATCTATTAGTACCATTGAAACAAGCACCAAACCAAAGGAAGAGATACAAGTCTCAGTATTACAAGGCTGTTGAATATATTTCAATTTACTCTTTGTCCTTTTTTCCTTTTTCAAGATATTATTACAAGGGAAAAACACAGAAGATAGAAAATGAGAAGAGATAGAACCAGAACGTACAACAATGGTTAATAAGAAAAGTAATAGGCTTACTATACAAGACAAGCACTTAATCTGTAGTAGTAGTAGTCATATTCACAATGTCTACACTTGTATTAATTGATTCATCCTTTTGCTGTTTGCTGCATCTGGTGCTTGCTTCTTCAGCAACACAAGCCTCTCTCTTGAAAATGGTTATGGCGATTCATCAAATTCCATCTCCTATGCATAACCAAGAACACAAATCAAACATCATTCCATAAATGGTTTTTTTTTTTTTTTTCATTTTCAAGGCCAATATTTAGTTCATCAATCAGAAACTCGCTTTGTTAGTAGCTATAGAGAATATCATACACCGGACATCAATGGCTAGTTCAGTTCGAGTGATAAGAGTAGAGTGACGTGTATATTTTTGCCTGTTTGTTTTAACTTTTCAGAAATGTTTTTACAATTTACGAAGTAAATATGTGAGATGATATCTCGACTCGCGAAAAAGAGTTTCTAAAACCATGGTTTGTTGTTTCCCAAACATGCACCAAGTCTAAGATTGAATTCCTCTTGATGTAACAATTTACTCTCTCTCTCACAGTTAGAATTTGGCTCTCATCTCTTGGCTAAAACCCTCAAGTCACTCGCGCGCATAAATGCAATAAATTATTCCAGTTTCTTACTTCCACATATCGCTTTCAAAATATTAAATAATACTCCCTCCAGTCCTAAATGTAAGGGTTAGTTTGAGGGTTTACTTTAATCTTAAATATAAGACCTCAATCCACTTTGAATCCCAAATTTATAATTTTTCATCCAAATCATCCTCATAGATTTCACATATTAAAAGGGTTTTCATCAAGGGGTAGTTCCACTAAAAATCATTAAAGACAACACACATCTTTTACAAATAACTAACTTAACTAATTTCTTTAATTTCTGCAAATTTGTTATCTAGCTCCTACATTTTGCATGTCTGGGAAGCATTGACACTTGGCAAAAAAAAGTGAACTTGCTATATTATATATCAATCAACATCAATATCAACAGAAAACATAAATTTATGGCAAGCAACATTATTTACATCTCCAGAATGATATGACTCATTTCTTAAACTCCTCATGATATCTGAAAGACTTGTTTAATTTGTGTGAAAAGCGACATTTATCAAATCAAAATCTGGAAATTTCAGACTTAATTTGTGCCACATTATTCATGCTTCCAAGTGTGTGTACATATATTGTTGACACCAGTGTAAGGATTTAATATGCCTGTTAGAATAATGGAGGTACACATGTATGTCTGTCCATGTATTGAAAGATCATTGTATGGTACGTATGTAAAGTTTGTAAGATCATTTTATTGGAAAAAAATTCAATATCAGTTAAATATATTACTAAAACCAAGGACATGCAACATAAATAGACAAATGAAATGTTTATTTAAAGTATCTTATCCACACCAGATCTCCTGCCAAATATACAGTGTCTAGAGGCACAACAGAGACCCCTCATCCAAAGGGTGTGGCAGATATTAATTGCAATAAGATAATCTTATAAACAGAACAAAACTATTAAAACATTTTACAAAAGGAAAATTGCATTACTCAATGGCAGTTCACCAGAATTTGAAGTTTTCTGAAACACACAACTCAGTGACACTTTCAAGTTGAAAAGTGCAACATATGAATGCAATTCTTTTTACACTGTAGCATTTGACAGTTTTTTGTCTATATTAAATTGTTTAAAATCTGGGATAGTTCCTCAAACAGCCTTCACATGCCCCACACCCACCCTTATATATCATTCGCCAAGCCTTTTACCAGACAACTCACACTGCCCACCACATTCCTTTTCATAACCAGCTCTTACTTGACTCTGGGGTTCTAATGTCCAATAACCTAATCATTACGGAGAAAACAATTTAATTCAATTACTCTGGGGACTAATGTCCAATAACCTTATCAGCTTGAGATTGGAGACTGATATTGCTGAAAACCAATTTGGATTCATGCTAAGAAAGTCTACAACAAAAGCAACTTATTAATTAAGGGGGCTAATGGAAAAGTATAGGAATAAAGGAAGATATTTGCATATGGTTTTCATTTATTTGGAAAAAGCGTATGACCGTGTGCCAAGAGATACACTTTGGAAAGCCTTGGAAAAGAAAGGAATGCAAGTTGCATATATCAAAGCCATTTAGGACATGTATGAAGGGGTTACAACCAATGTTAGAACGCCTAGAGGTATTATAAAGGACTTTCCTATAAGGATTGACCTACATTAGGGATCAGTTTTGAACCCTCATTTGTTTAACCTAGTGGCAGATGTTCTAACCAAGCCTATGAAATAAGAGATCCCTAAATGCATACTTTTTGTAGATGATATAGTTCTGTTGGCCGAATCCAGAGAGGAAACTAATTCTAAACTTGAGATATGGAGACAGACTTTGGAATTGAAGGGCTTTCGTCTGAGTAGGAGCAAAACTGAATATATGCATTGTAATTATGGTAAGTGACAAGGTTGAAGTGAAGTTGAAGTTAAATTGGGAGAGCAAATCATTCCGCAAATGACAAAATTTAGATCTTTGGGATCAATTATACAACAAGATGGTGATATTGATGGAGGAGTTAATCACAGAATTCAAGCTGGATGGTATAAACAGAGAAAAGCTACTGGAGTTATTTGTGATCGAAAAATACCTAATAAAGTAATAGGAAAGTTCTTTCACACTGCTATAAGACCAGTAATGCTATGTAGTAGTGAGTGTTGGGCTTCAAAGGGATAATCTGAACATAAAATGGGGGTAGCCGAGATGAGGATATTGAGATGAATATATGGTCATACAAGAAAAGACGATTCGTAATACTCATATACGCAAACGAGTTGGAGCAACCTCTATTGAAGGAAAAATAGTAAAAAGTCATTTGAGGTGGTTTGGACATATTCAACGAAGGTCATTAAGTGCTCTGGTGATGAGGTTGATCAAGCAGTATAGATTCCTGTAAAATGAAGTCGAGGAAGACCGAAGCGAACGCTCAATGAGGTCATAGAAAGAAATCTTTTGATTAATAATATATCTAGAGATATGGTTTTCGACAAAACACAATGACGTCGTGCGATCCACGTAACCGACCCCACCTAGTGGGATAAAGGCTTTGTTGTTGTTCTACTTAAATAATCAATCAAATGGTTAGAACTTTCCATATGGGATTATTTTAATGAAGTCATCTAGGATTTCATGATGACCTAGCCCAGACAAAGATGCCAGGGCAGAGGAGAACACTCAAGGGCACAAAGGTACAACCCTGTGGAATAGATCTTGTTCAAATAAGGTCATAGATCCAAATGGGCTGAGCTAAGCTTGGTTGATTTATCAGGTTTAATCAAATTCCCCACACCCATTTTATCTGGATAAAAGAACCAACAAACTCGCCAATAGGAGTTAGTCTTAGTGGAAGGGGTTTTGGCCGCTTAAATACAAGGTCTCGAGTTTGAGTCCGTATAAATGCAAAAAAAAAAAAAAAAAAAGCCTTTAAGAGAACTACCCCAATTGAATACAACAATACTCGAATCTGACCCAATCAGATAGCCATATCAAAGAACCAACAAACTCAAGAGACTAATCCAATCTCTAGTAGGCTCAGCGAAAAATACAAGTTTCCAAACTTACAGCAACACAATTTAGAATTGAAAGATCAACACATGGAGCTTGAAAAAGGCAAATTGGCAGCCAGGCTTTGCGTTTATGCAGTGTCGATATTATAGACAGCAGCAAATCAATTGGATGTAAGATTTGAGAAACAGCTCAAAAAATTACGCATCTTACACAAGTAATAAAGCAAGAGAAAATGACTAGGAGCCAAGACTATTATATAACTGAAACAATAAAGCATGTTAAATGTAGATACAAGAGAGGAATGAATAAAACCGTAGCTCATAGCAAAGTTAAAACCCATTCTTCATTGGTTAAATTTAAACGTCAATACTCAACTCTTCAAAATGGTTCACACAAAGTTTATCTTTTTAATTAAATTGTTGATTTGATATTCAAAACCTTCCTGCTAGAACTTTAACAGAACTATATTTCAACTACCTATCCATAAGAAACAAGGGCTAAAATCAGGAAACTGCTAACAAATCAAACTTTTTCACTCAATGAAAACACATAAAATGCATATGATTCTGAAAATAGAAATTACGTGAAGATACTGAATTAACAATCCAGCCCCTACATGCCCAATTAAAACTTAAATACTTTAAAAATCTGCATCATCATGTTCAGAAGGAGGATGCTTGTATATAGCAGGAAAAGAAGGCTACAAGCCTAATAATTAATGTGTTAGTTTCAAAAGTAGCTGACTATAAAGATTTATCATATAGCTGTTATTGCCCCAACAAAATTCTGATTGTAAAGTAAAATGGAGGAAATATTTTGTGACAGACTAATTCCACATGCTTAAGTGCAAAAACCTGCATTTACATTGGAAAAAAAGTGGAAATCATCAAACTAACATGATTCCTAAAAATTCTAAATTTATTCATAAGTGAATCAACACACAAAACTGTTGATACAGTACTATTGGCAATTAAAAAGTGCGGGGGAAAAGTAGATTAAGAAAAAAGGCAAACATAAGTAAAAATTGATCACATAAAGTCCTAAATGTGCACTTGTATTTGAAAATAAAACAAAACATGTCCCTTTGATATTCATGCCTAGCTTTCGAGAGACCACAGGCACTTAAAAACAAAATTATAAATTATTTAATTGCTGCACATCAAATTAGCCTGGTTTTTGGTTTTCTACTTTTCTGCGCCATTCTTTCTTTTGTTTCTAAAGAAGGGTGCCTAATCCTCCCCTTCTGCAAGTTTCTCCCACATCAAGACTTCTTTTTACGTAAGAAATATTTATAAAGAAAGATCGTTGAGCATACAGTTTGACAATCTTTATTCCATTCTATGCTTGTTGCTAGTGAAATACCAATAATTACAGCAAGAAAATATTCACAGACCAAAAAGAGGAAAAGTACCTTCCCACACACTGGACAGTTTTCACTTCTCTCCATCCACTCATAGATGCAGCCAAGATGAAAATGGTGAAAGCATTTTGTCATTATCTTTGGATTCTCTCGAGTATATTCTGCAAGCAAAAGAAATATTGCAGAACCATCAGAATCTTCAAAAGGTCCCATTATCTTAATAAAGAATTTGCCATCATCAACAACCTATTCGTTGCAATAAGGACCATATGTCATGTAGTTGAATACTTATTTCAAACCTCTGCGGCTTCCTGAGTTTCTTAAGCGAAGGTTAAATTATAAGTCCATGCTGCTTCAATAGTAAAAATGTTATTATTTTCCTCTTTTAAAATCAACTAATGGAAGACCAAAACAAAACCCTTGAGAGAATCATATCTAACCTTTTCAAGACTTTTATGAATTGAGAACAAATTAAATTACACGACAGAGATTAGAGTCGCAAGTAAGAATGAGTTTTCCAAACATCATCCAACATAAGTACAAGAAAATACCAAGCAAAGTCCAAACATTCAGTTTTCTCAAGACAGGCACCAAAACATTTGACACTATCATCATATGAGGCTTCAAACTAAAATTCCAGATTTAATATCTCTACCTTCAAGGCATGTTGGGCAAACATCCTCATCTTCTAATGATGCATAGACCACCCCAGCTCCGGTTGTATATTTTGCTGATGAGAGTCTTAGTGAGGACTTAGTAAGGTACTCCCTTGATCCATTTTCACAAGCACAATCATTCCATTTGTCTCCCATGTTCAAAGATTCTGAATCCACATCTAGATCACTTCGTAGAGGTTGTGATTCCTCATTTGAATGACTTGAACCCTTCTCCCGTCTTGAAACTAGTCCATCACGTTGTGAGAGAAAATGCCTGGAGTCTGCATCATACGGCAAGGGCCGTGGAGGAGCACGGTACATGTCTGATAATGAATTATCTAGTGATGCCGTAGAAGTCATAGATGCTGTCCCCTGAATAGATGAAGAAATAGAATGCACTTCGCGCCTACGAAATATTGTAGTATACTGAAAGTGGAAGTATGGAAAAATGTTATATTCATATTGAGAAGTTGTAGCTCTCATCAATGAATAATACCTCACCATGAAAGATAGATCTATGACTTAGGATTTAACATATCCTTTTCAAATGAAAATGAACCAAAATCAATGTCAGTGGCTAATGATACTACAGATTACCAAAAGGCTCTCACAAACAGAGAAAATAAGCCAAAAAGCAATAAACATACAATGTCTCTTACTGACTTGAATTGTGACTTTAATAGGACAACCTAAAAAGCACTAGAACCTCATATGGCAAACTTATCCCTCCTACAATAGGCATACAGGAAACATTAATTAAAGGCTCACTTTAACAACAATTCTTCTTCATTAGCATAGATGCTTCTATGTGGCACATGGAAAAGCAAGATGTGTACGCATATTTTTATGACTTGTGAAGTGAAAGAATACCAGCAATCTACCAGCAAGTGCAATGGTCTTTGCCTGTTAAAGACAAATGAAAATAAGGATGTACAATGTGCCCCAATGCTCACAACAACCACAGGCATGCTCCTAGAAAAAATATGACGAACAGGCATTCTGCCCCGTAGAGATACAGAAAAAAACGGTGCATGATCAAGTCATTAGGGAAGACATCAAATTCAACTTTTGACACACGAGAACTGAGAATTTCCGCTGTATCAGCCAGGAAAAGGAAAGGGAAAAGGAGGCTAGGATTAAAAGACATACCACATTCAAAAAGTTTTGTATGAAGCAACTGAAGCACATGCAATTTCTATATACAGAACTATTTGGATTCACATAATCTTCAAGATTCTCAACACTCAAACAGCAACAAACAGAACCCATTGTGCCAAGCCTCTGCCTCTTCCTTAACTTCAAAAATTTCCCACTCCTCAACTTATCAACAAAATAGTTGGTGCTACATGCAGGAGTTGAGAAAAAGAAAGGGCCTCCAACAGCAGCGAGATTTGAGAAATTAGGAGAGGGGATTCTAAATTTGCAGAAGTCCCACAGCCTCCGCAAACCAGGACGCTCCCTCTTCCATTCCAGATGCCCACGGAATATGAATTAGCGGCCTATTTTATCACTCTCACCTGTAAAAGAAACCACAATTGCATACAAATGCTCAGTGAAGCAGACGGGAAAAGTTATAGCAGCTGTCATTCAGTACTTAGATTTACTTTTGAAGCACCAAACACTGGTATCGAGCAATGCAGGCTTTAATCGGGGATAAAGCAACATATACTTCGTTAGAAAATTGGGGGTGTAATGTAAGTCGACGATACAGCTAAAAAATTATTATCAAAAGAAGACAAGATACGAGAATTAAAAAGAACAAGAATAAAAAGTAGAAAATAAATTCTCTAAAATTACCCAGAAGTTGTGGAGTCTTTTACCACAACCGACAACTCAATTACAGTTTCCTTCAAATTTTGGGAAAATTGATTCTCTACTTCACTGATGAACCATGACGATGCATCAACTAACAGTAAAAAACACTGATTGTCCCTCTGATGGCTCATCATAACCGATGATTCAGACAATACGTCGACAGACAAATGAACAGGCAAAGCATGTTCATCCCATGTATGCAAAATTTGGGGGAAATTAGGGAAACAATCACATCCGATTTGTATACTTCGACGCTTTAACTTTTCCATCAAAGAAGTACGATCGACCAAACCCAACGAAAAAATCAACACAACCATTCGGGTGATCACATTCAAAATCACCATCGGAAGCGAGAAACCGAACTGTGAGACTGAGATATTTGAAAAAAAAAAAAAGTACCTCAGTTGGGGAGAGAGAAAGGGGTTAGAGATGGAGAGAGGAGAAAAAGATTCAGTTTGATCTTCGGTGGAAACAACACAACAGAGCAACAAAGAAACACTTCGAAATCCAGTCAATTGCATTAAATTCACATCATTGGAACCTAAAAGAAACCAGACGCGTGTCGGTTTTTGGGATTAGTGGGCAAGAACCAAGAATAGCAATAAAATTGAAGCCCTCTCTCACCGTCTCTTTTTGCTATTGAGGGGCTTTGGGTTGGTGAGGGAATGGATGATGAAACCTTCATATATATATATAAAGAAGCCTAAGCGAAAGCCATGGCCCTGCCACTTTTGTTAAATTTCAATGATGGCACAAGTTGCAGCACTGTGCATATATACGTATACAGTACACAACCATAAATTTTGACAAATACACAAGTCCCATTAGGACATTAGGTATAAGATTTCTATCATTGTCCCCGCGTAGAATGCAATACATGGCGGTCTGGTAGCCTGTCACGAAGAGCAAGTCAAGAAGCATATTTCTCACTACACTATGCTTCCTACTATAAATCATTGTTAACTAATGAGTTAAGGTGCACCACTTTAAAGTATTTTCTTAGGTTTGGCGTCTTAAAGTAATTTATGGTGACAATTTTACCCTCAAAATACTAATTTTCACATGAAACAGACGGATATTATCATGTCAATAATATTATCGTTTTTTACTTTTTCTTTTATTTTTTGGCCAACATTTTTACTTTTTCAACTGTGCGCAAACTCACTTTTGCTATGTTATATGACCAAGAGGATGTTAATTGCAACTTTGTTATAACAACCAAATAGATTCCCTCATGCGATGCACGGGCCCTACGATTTTAAAGTGAAATAAAAATTTATGACAGGTGTGAGATTTGGAAATTAAATAATGTGTTTGCTTGGGATAGATTAAAAAGTAGAAATAAGTGCTTTTTACATAAATCAAAATAAAACTCCTCTCACATACTTACCTCGTATATCGTAAATAATGATTAAAAAACACTTATAAACTAAAATTAAGTAATGAGATGCGTCACAAGTCAACGAAATGGAGATTATTGGTTTAAGACATTCCGTAGTTTATAGTTGGAATGAAATTCAGTGTGCTAGATTTTACAAGCAATCTTTAATTCAAATTTTTCTTTTTTTTGGCACACAAAGAAACAAATTAGATTAAACACGAGTAAAAGCTACAAGGTCTTGTACACAATAAACAAAACAACATTCCAAATGAAAATAAAAACATAATCGAAACATAATAACAAAACAAAGGTTAGAAAAAACCAGCAACAAAAGGTCATCAATGCAGAAAGAACTTAAAATTGGATAAGAAGAAACTTCATGAGCATCTTGCACCAATAAATCCTGCAACTGAGATGGAGGTTGAAATGCCCAATCCAGAAGGTAAAACCAATCCAATGAAGCTTTGATATTCCATTCAGCTACCAAATTTACTTCCATGGGAATCCATATACAAGAATGGTTCCTAATCAAATTCCTTGAGACAATAGTATTCTCAAGGAGAACAATACCCATCATAATATCAAAGAAAGCACCGTCAGCATGCCAATAAATGAGAAAATCACAACTCCACCTTGAAGATGAACAGTGTTTCCACACACACTGAACTGGCACATGTCTAGCCCAAAAATGAACAGTGGTAACACACACACTGAACAGGCACATGTCAAGCCAATGATGAACATCATATACAAAAACACTGAACAGCAGGAGTTGAAGATTCTTAACTGACTAGCTAATACCCATACATCAGAAGTTCGAACAACATAACTAATCCCCCTCCCACAAACAAATATCTCAAACCCATCATAACAAATCTTTGAATGAGACTCAAAAACCCTATTTTTAGTACAATAATCATCCCTCATTACTCTTCGCCACATAAAAGCCTTCCACAGCACTTCAATAGGGACAACTACAATTTGTTTATAAAGTATTGGCATATCAAATGCACTAACCCTTGTACAAGTACAAATAACCCCCCCAATAAGACCAAAATAACCAAACCACTACAGATTTCAACACTTCTGGCCGAGCATCAGCACTAAGCATAGTAGCTTTAACAGTAAGAGGGACTATCTTAACCTTCTCTAGAACCAAACTCAAAACATCATCAATATAAAAACTTTTAATCTCAAATAATCCACTGACCTCAGGAGGATTTGTAGTTCTTAGCCGTGATTTCTCTGGACTTCTTTGCGCCTCTGTCTCTGATTTGTGCACACCAATAAAAAAGCCCAAACTCTCCCCCATCATTTTGTTAGTGAATTCCATCCTTTCAACCATGATTCTAAAGTACCCCCACCTCGACCCAAAGATCGCCGTCATGAACCCTGGAGCCACCCATCGGAGATTGTCTGCGTAGGTTGTCCCATTAGATCGATTATTGCAAGTCTCCTTTCTTCCACCCACCTCACATCGTCGATCGTTCCCGTCAGAGACCGTGATCCCAATCAGCAACTCCAAAGATGATGCTGCAAGGACAAGAACAAGAAACCCCATCGGAAAGGGAGAAAGGACCCTCCAAATAAGAGGAAAAGGTTATCTCAATGGCAGATCTATCACCGCACAAGGTGGAGAGAAAACCCTAGCTGAGAGAGAATTCCAAAAGAACGGTTTGAATAAGAGAATATCCTTTAATTCGAATATTTAGTTATTCGTTGAGAGGTATACAAGAATATGTGTATAAATGATTATAAAAAAGGAAAATGTAGAGTTTGCGGTTGTAATTATTGTAACCCCCTTCACACCATAGGCCGGGATTAGTTCATAAAAACATAATTAAGTTTGAATTAGAGACCATGTATGGTCAATTGGGACTTATTCAAAATAAAACTTTCCAAAATCAGGGTTTTCAAAAACTTTTACAACATCTGTTCCACAATGGTCTCTTACTCATATTTCAACATAAATGGCCTGTACAGGTTGATTTCATTCATACATATCAGAGTACAGCATAAATTCCTGGCACACTCGGGTTCTATTAATTAATAAAGGGTCTACAAAGGCACAAAGCCCATATCTTTTTCCCTTTTACTTGGGGATTACACAAAACTACACTACAAATCCTAATATATACACAATTGTTTCCAAAAAAATCCAAATAATTTATACATGATAACCATATATTCCAAAAGTAAAACTCCTTGCCCGGAGCTCTAATTGCTCTTCGTCGCTTGCTTTCCCTTAGATCCTTTAGCCCTGTCTAAATATTTATGTTTTTGGGAGATTAAGATTCTAAAGAATCCCCATAGTAACAAATCACTCATAATATGCACAACATCACAGCATGAAAGTAAATCATCTACACAACACACAGCAATCACAACAACAGTTGCAACGGCCGGGGTAGGTATCATGGGCATCGCCCCCTACGACAGCTCACGCTGAACTACTTGCTGTATTGCACATCCATATGAACATATCACATATATCACCACATCTGGGATCTATATAAAACATTTCATCACACGCAGCCCCGCGGGCTGGATACTCAAACAGGAATCCACGATTCCATAACGCAGCCTCGGCACTTACAGTGGCAGATACAACAGCCGAGGTAGGTATCATGAGCATTGCCCCCTACGACGGCTCACGCTGAACTGCTCACGCTGTAATGCCCTATGGCCGATAACACATTCACAATGATAAACATGCATATCAAGTATCATACACAACATGAGAGAAGAGTCACTACCTTGATCCTTCCGGACATGTCCTAGCGCAGGTTTCTCCCGAATAGGGCAAATGTCAAATCCTATATTCATAATTAGGGACAAAGAGTCAATTCTCTATTCCAATCCTCAATGACTTCTTAATACTTAATTGGTTATCATTATTGCTCTTTTAGAATCATTAAATACCCCTGACAAAACTCTTAAAGGGTTGGAAGAACTATCCCAAAGATCCCCTTTTGGAAGCACAAAAACTGATTTTTCACTGCTGCACCTTGAGTGAAAATGGTCTCACTCGAGTGAAGAAGGCCTCACTCGAGTGATGGTACGGACTGCACCTCAAGTGCTAGAAAGTGAGGACAAAAAGTGTTTGCCCGAGAGCACAAAAACTTTCAAAGAAGAGGAGCACTCGAGTGAAGAAGACCTCACTCGAGTGACAACTTAATACTCGCAAGTGTTAAAGCGTACTCTTGAATTTTGGATGCGAGTAACAACCCGAGACGAGAGTTCATGGTGTCAAATACACCCGCACTCGAGTGAACTCACCCTCACTCGAGTGATGTTCATCCCTCACTTGAGTGAACTCACTCTCACTCGAGTGATTTTATCATAAACTAGAAAACGCAGGAAAACTGACAGCTCTTCCCAACAATTGCCCAAGTGATCCCAATGGACCCAAAACTTCTACCAAAGCTACTCCCACACAAAAACACCCAAAGAATTCAATGGAATCATCAGAATTATCCAAATCCTACTCCATTATCATACTTTGGTTTTGGGCAACATAATCATCCAAATTCCAAAATCATACAAATATACCATTTCAATCCCAAATCAATCTATCTATCCCAAAACTCATATTAACATACCATTACTATACCAAAAACATGCCAAAAGCCTAATGACTCTCATTTTCTAATTAAAGGCCAAAATTTCCAGAAATTTCAAACTAAACCAATTGGTATAAAACTTAGATAGATTAGTCTCACTTACCTCTTTCACTTTGCCAAAGAGGTTCTTTGATTCCCCAACCTTCAAAATTTCGTGTGGCACAAATCAACACCAAATAGGCACACTATACACATCAAAATAAACTCTCACTCCAAGGATCAACATTAATGAAGTGAGTTTGAGCAAAAGAGGCCATTTGCCCTTACTTTTTGAAGCTTTCTTCTTCTTCCTTGGCCAAAAATGGCAGACGAGAGAGAGAGCAAGAAAGAGAGATGAGTGTGAAGGAGATAAGGAATGATGATGAATTACTCCTCCCCCATACCTCTTGTCAACTGAATGGAGGGAAGAGGAGAGAGAGAGAGAGAGAGAGAGAACATAAAAAAAAATCCCATTTGACTATACTCTCTCTTACACTCACTTTTTGTCACATGTCATATTGCTATTAGCCCACCCAATATAAGTCACCAAATAACTATTCTAATCCCTCCATTAGACATTTAATCACACTTCTCATTTTTCCTCTTAGCTAGTAATTAATTTCTCCATTAATTATCACTTATGACTAATATATCCATTCTCTAAATTTTCCAACAATTATGACATATTAATTAATATTTCCATAAAACACATAACAATTCCAATTAAATTCATAATTATCCACAATAATCATGATTAGCCCATAATCAAAAGTTGGGATATTACAATTATAACATATCCATTAAGGTTCATTTAGGAAATAATTTGTAACCCCTACCTTAATGCCATGAATATAGTTCGAAAATGTGTCATTAAGTTAAACTGGAGAGCAACAAGTCAATTCAAAACTTATTAAAGGTCTCAACTGCAAGACAGGGTTTAGCCCTATGATAAGTAGGTTTTCAAAAAATTTTCCAAAGCCTATTTAATACTGTCTCATATTCACTTTTTAAATTTATTTGGCCTGTGCAGCATGAATTCATTTATAAATATCAGAGTGTATAACAAAATTCCCGACGACTCTCAGGTTTCCTTCATTCACTAAAAGGATTTATAGGGCATATTCACCCATTTCAATTCCTGTGACAGGGATTACATACAACTTAAAATGTTTACAACATATACAATATATACAATCATCCCAAAAGTATGACAACCAACATAAAAGCTCAAAACTTCTAACTGGAAGCACTAGCCCCCCTTCGTCACTTGTTTCTCCTTAGATCTGCTTACCCTAACTGTAGTTAGTTAATGTAAAGAGTGAGATTCATATAAATCTCAATGTAACAGTTCACTCATAAGATATATAACAACAAAGCATGTAAGCAAATCACAAAGCAGAATCACAATAGCATCCACAGCAGCAATCACATTCATGACTTCCGCCACATAAACGACAGCTCTCACGGCTATATACACAATACGACAGCTTTCGCTGTAAACATCTTCATGACATCTTTTGCTGTATTCACGTTCATGATAGCTTTTGCTGTATTCACGTTCATGACAGCTTTTGCTATATACACAATACGACAACCTTTCACTGTAAACATCTTCACATTCATCATAATGATAAGCGCAACATACAATGCATTATACATGATATTAGAGAAAGAGTCACTACCTAGTTCTTTCCATTCATGTTCAGGCATCGTTTTCTCACGCTGAGGGCGAATGTCAAGTCCTATAAATCATAATCAAGGACAACGAGTTATTCCCTAATTTAAGTTTTAACTCCAAAATTCTTAGGGTTGGTTATCATTTGAGACCTTTATGTCGCTACTAAATGCTCAAACAAAAGCATAAAGGGTTAGGAAGAACTTAGCTAGAGACCAATTTTCAAAAGTTAAAAATGCTTATTTTTGGGGTTGACCGCGGCCAAGGAATTCTTTGGCTACGGTCAAAAATAGGTCAGAGGGTTTTTGGCTGTGGCCAAAAGCATGTCAGAAAGTTTTTTTACTACGACCAAGAATCTTCTAGCTGCAGCCAAAAGTAGGTTCAATACTTTCTGGCTACAGCCAAGGATATTCCTGTTTCTTGGATGAACTTCCAAAAATCATAACTAAATCTACAAAAATCAAAATGGAGTGATTCTAAGTCCTAATTGAAGGTTTTTAAGTCCTCTTTACAATAAAAATATGAACCACTGCCATCAACAACCACAAAAATACAGAATTTAACGAATTTCCATACTGTTCTAGAATTAAGTCTAGTTTCAACCTCAAATTTTGGAAATGCATAACTTTCAGCACACACATCAAAATGATACCTATTATATATTTAAAGCTTGGCCTATGCACTATTAGATTGGAAAATTTCAGAATTTTTAGATACTATTTACTCATTCAAAACTGCCATAACAACTGACTACCCTGCACAGAGTTTCTATTGACAAAACTTCTAATTTTTCAACATATGTTTGCAATAATTAGAATTCATAACCAGGGCTACTCTCCACACAATTTTTCATATAGAATCCAATAGAAATATCAAAATAACCAAATTCACATTCCTTTCACAAACTCTATTTTGGGCAGAATTTTTACACAAAATCCAAAAATTCCCAAACTTCACCTTCAAGACTCTAATCAATGCCATTGTCCATGCACATCACAAGACACCATTTCAACAATCAAAGCACCATGACTCTTTAGAACCCTAATGTATACAAAAATTAGGGCAATTTCCACAAATCAAAGTACTCAATCAATGACCACAATATACATGTCAAATGGTTGCTTGTGCTCACCTCTTCCTCTTCCTCTTGCTTGTTCTTTAATCCTTCAATCACCAATTTTCTTTGAATACTTAAACACCTCCCCTTGAAAATCTAAAACCATACATATGAAGCCCTCAACAGGATGATCAAGATTAAAGATGTTTTTGACATTTAAGGTCATTCACAAGGTCAAAATGCAAGCAGAATACCTTGATTTCTTCTTTCTCTTTCCTCCTCCTTCTTGAACGAAAATGAGAGCTGAAGAGAGAGAGAGAGAGTAGATGATGAATAATCACTCTATTCTTTATTAATTGGAAAATTATGTGAGACCATAGGTAATTAATGGAGCAGAAAATCAAGAGAGGAAACACAGTGACATGAAAAAAAAATAATTAAAAACTATATAGAGGAAAAATTGACCGATCCTCTGTTTAGCTAATTTCGTTGATAACTTGCATTATACTTGATACATTATAGTTCATTATATTATATCTTATCCTATTATATTATATTTTAATATATTAATACATTAATAATATTGGTAAATGAGACCGTAGTTAATGGAGTAAGCAATAAATTAGGAGAGTGGATTAAGCCAAGCAAAAATGTCACAATAATGATAATATAATATCACAATATAATATCTACATAATATCTAACACATATAGTGTATAGCCTTATAGTAACCTAGAACCCACCTCCCCCTGGTTGAGTTAAATTGAACATTGCTAGAGCCTTCACGAGAACATGTGAAGTTGGCTATAATGGACTCATACGGACAAAAAATGGGTCCTTTGTTGAAGGTTTCATGCATGGTTATTGAAGCAAGACTGGACCGGTCAATTCGGACTGAAATCGGTGAACCAGTCTGAAAAATGGTCCTAGCTTGAATAGAAACCGGGGACACCCTTTGACTCGACCATGACTCGGCCGACCTGAGGTGACCCAAACATAACCTATCGTGACTTGCCGAGTTGAGCTAGTGGCGCGGGTTGTCAAATATTTTTTTATCCCTAAAATGACGAAACTACTTCATTTCATGGGTATGTTTTTTTTAAAAAAAACTTCAGCCAAAATGCAATGTCACAAACACAAAACGCAAAACGGCTAATAGCTAAAAAGAATGAAATCAAAAATCAGATTGGCCAAAAACTCAGGATGCTCCTTGCCTCTCCCTACTCCCTCTATGCTATTGCGTGAAGCTTGAAGTGCTAGGTTGAGCCCTAATTGTCGCCATCATGGGTTAAAGGTTGGAGCTTTTGGTTGTTCTTTACTTCTCATTGTAACCCCCTAACAGTAATTATATCCGGACTACAAAATTTAAGTGAAATAGAGACCAATAAGACAAAAAATCATTGTTATACTCACTCATCTCTAAGAAATGGGGTTAACAAATAAAACATTTAAAACAGAATTCATCTGGTCTCACATTCACTTTCTAATACAATTACCTGTGTAGTTATATCACATAATAAATATCAGAGGGTGTAACCAAAATCCCGGCAACCCCGGGTTACTTATATATATATAATGGGTTTAAAGGTTTCCCAAAATAGGGATTACATGACCAAAAATTCATATTTACATCTCATATACAAAGTAATCCCAAAATCCAAAATCCAAAACAGATAACCAACGATCCAAACTCCAATATGCCCCTACTAGCCCTAACCACTCCTGGTTGGCCGCTTATCCTTGGAACTACTCGCCTTGTCTGAAAATGTTAGTCATTTGGAAAGAGTGAGATTCTAAAGAATCTCAGTAGTAACAAATCATTCATACCACACGTAATCACATAGCATGTAAGCAAATCATCACATAACAGCAGCAACACAAATCACACTCCACCCTAATCCCCTTTTACCGCTGGGAAGGCACACTGTCCTAACCCGAACTGTTGTTAGCGACTCAGGGACTGTTGGTATGGCAGTGCTTACGAATAGCCTTACGGCTCACATATAGCCTTTTGGCCCACAAATAGCCTTGCGGCTTACATAATCACAAATGTTACATCCTAACCTCATCCCCTTTTACCGCCGGGAAGGCACACAGCCCTTACCCGAACCGTTGTCAGCGACTCAGGGACTATTGGTATATCGACATATACACAATTTCACAAATATTGCAGCATACGAATCCATAACAAACCAATGATATAACACATACAATGCATCACATAAGATATAAAGGAAAAGTCACTACCTGAATCTTTCCTGACGTTCTTTGGTTCCGTAGGCTCACGAGGGCGACAGATATCAAATCCTATACCAAATTAGAAACAATCAATCAATCTCTTTTCCAAAGGTATATTTCTATAATACTCTAAGTTGGTTATCATTTAGGATTCTTTAGATGACTAATAGAGGCCTAAACATATGCCTAAAGGGTTGGAAGAACTACCTTGAAGACCCCTTTTTCCAAAGGTAAAACAGTGATTTTAGGCTGGCTTACTGGAGTGAAGATGACCTTACTCGAGTGATGAGCGACTCGTGCCCAAGTGAGAACGGCTCTCACTCGCGAGTGCTTGACAGTGAGCAACTACCCTAACCCGAAAGTGCTCACATCACTCGAGCATGAAACTTTACACTCGAGTGAAGACTCCAAATCTACTCGAATACCCAAAAGTCCAACACAAGAAGTGATAACCCGAGAGCACAGACCACACCAGAGGGAAAAGCTTACTCGAGCATGACCCCTAGCACTTGGGTGAGACGACAATGCTTGCGAGTGTCAGAGCACACTCTTGACAAATGGCCAACGAGTGAGGACCCGAGAGCAACCTTAACTCTGGACTCACACCATCACTCGAGCAATCCCTTGTTCACTCGAGTGATCACCAACTTCACTCGTGGTTACAAAAGTACACCCGAGCTCCACTCATAGAACCCAAGTAAAACTCAAAGTAGAAAAGGGAAAATACTCGCAGCACTCGAGCATGATCTTCCCTCACTCGAGTGTTGCTATCAAATTACCCAGATCACAGCAGATAATAGAAAATTCCTAGATGGCCAAAACTAATGCCAATGACTCCCAAACCTCATTAACGCACACATACACACACACTTAACCATGCCTAAAGAACACATAGGCAACTTCCAAAACACCTTAAAAACATTCTAACCACAATCAAACACTTAGGTCTTTATGACACACCCAATGTCCAAATTTCATTCAACTCAATTCAAACTTTCCAAATCAACTCCACAATAGACTAATTTCAACACCATCCACTATGAAATCCATATACTCAACATTGATACAAACTCAAGGCAAATTTCCAAATTTTTCCCAAACTTGTCCAAAAATCACAAATAATAGATCAAAATGTATCAAATACTTACCTCTTCACTTTGCCAAAGTCAGAATCTTGATTCTCAAACTTCCAATTTCGTCCAACACCCCAAATCAACACTATTCAAGATTCTGAAATCAACACGATAAAGCTCTTAATGAGGTGCCCAACATTAGAGAAGAGGTTTAGGGCACTAGAGATCAACCAAAACTTCAAAATCCCACCTTTTCTTCTTCCTTTCTTCTTGATCACCGAAAATAATGGAGAAAAATGAGAGAGGAATGGTGAGATGAAGATGATGATGATGATGTACCAACTTTTCCCTTTTATCCCCACACAAAAATGCATAGGAGAGAGAAGGGAGAGAAAAAGTGATGTTTTGTCCTTTTGTGCCATCCAATGGACTACACCATGCCATATGTCACCAACCTACACACTCTACATAAGCTCACATAGATACAAAGCATGGGATTCTGACCTATAGTCAATAGATCTCAACCCTTGATCTCTAATCATCCATGAACATTTTTATCAAACTTATATCATATTTCTTTAAAAGTGTTTAATTACACTAATCACAATCAATATCATAATCATTAGCCCTTAATCCCAAATTGGGTCATTATACTCATCGCCTTTCGTCGCTGGTCCAGAGTTGTTTTTGCCGTTTGTCAAGCAAGATGAGGTGCTAAGTGTTTGAAGCTTTAGGTCATCAATCTTGATCTTTTAGTATTTTTCTTTGATTTTTTGGTTTGCTTTCTGAATTCCTTAGTCTCTATTTCTATTTTATGTTTTCATTTATCTGAATGGTTTCCTCTTAGTTGAAAATGGCCGATGCTTACTATTGCTCTATTTCATGAAGCAAACATCTCTGATTCTCCTTATTGGTGTCTTCTTGCTTGAAAAAGGCTGAACATTGGGCTTAAACCTTGGCCGAACCTTGTCAGCTTGTCACATGCAATGCTCTATCATTTAATTATTTCTTCCTTCTGTTGCTAGATTTTTTTTTTTGGTGTTTGCCTCCCTCTATAGCCTAGAAAAAGAATGAAAACGATGATATAGATATAAATGTATTTGTTATAATATATTTGTTAGCTTCTCTCAATATTTGCGTTTATTTGTTATCTTTTTCAAATGAGATAACTGAATAATATGCTAATGAGGTGACTTGTATGGCACATTTAAGGTATGGCACACTAAATTATCTAATAATTGAACAAACTAAATAATCTATTTGTTATAATCTATTTGTTACAACTATTAAGGTATGTCACATTCTTATTTTGGGCAACTTTTTTTATCACAGCACTAATTTCATGATCCTCTGTATCTTTACGCTCTGCATGTGATTGTTGAGATTGGCTTTGGACATGGAAGCTTAGTTGAGTAGTTTACTAAGATTATACCATCCCTCAATTTCTTTTGTTTATGCAGTAGTTGTTAAATTATAAGACTAGTTACTATTATGCTACAAGTACAACATTGTTGGAACTCTAATATGACACCATAATGTTACTTCTAATATGGCTTACATGAGTTACATCATTTGAACTTTTTTGTTAAATTGATTTTGGTTGCAGAAGTAGTAAAGTGGAAGATAAAACTCTATTATTTTATTTTTGATTATGAGTTACATTACATTATTTGAACTTATGGTTGCAGAAGTAGTAAAGTAGTAAACTTTGCTTTCTATAATTAGTGATAGCTAGATTGTAATTGATATTGGAAAGTGCTAGCCTAGAGACATTGTGCTCTTCATAATGTTACTTCTATAATTCTTTTTTTGACGTTTGGATGTTATTGTATTGTTCTTCATTGTAGCTCTGATTAATCATATTAGTGCTTTTGGCTTATTGTGTATTGTGGTGCTTTTGGCTTGGTGTCTATAGTTGAAAGGTTGTGTTTGGCTTTCTTTGTGGTTTGTTAATGGAGGCCAAAAATAAAGAAACTGATAATATTCTACCCCCAATTATGAGTCTAGCAATCCCCTTAACAATAGTGAACCCCAACCACAGGCATCAAGTAGTGTAAAAAAAGTGGATCCTTCTTGGGAATATGTTTCTATAAAGAAAGAAGGGAAAGTAAATGTATTTACATGCCTTTTATGTGCATCAAGTTATAGGGGAGGTAGGATAAATGGTTGAAGCAGCATTTGGTTCATGTGAGTGGTCAAGTAAGTTCTTGTAAAAAAGTGTCACATGATATACGAACTAGAATGAAAGAATCTTTGGTAGAATGTTCAAAGAAAAAATATGTTGCTAATGATAAGGCAAATGAAGCTAGAGAAGTTGATGTCAGAGAAATTGAGGAATCAATTGCTTCAAAGAGGAAAGCTCCTGATGTTAGGAAGGTTAACAGTTATTTTGCACCTAGGACAAGTCCTAGCGCCCAACCAAGCATCAAGAGTGCATGGGTAAGTCAAGAAGCACAATATAATGGAAAAATAGCTTTTGCTCATTGGGCTTATGTGAATTGTATTCCATTTAATGTACTTACTTGTTCCTCATTTCAAAACGCTATTTGATGGTGCTATTGCAATTAGTCCTAAGTTTAAAGTCCCTAGTTTTCATGATTATAGAGTTAGCTTATTGGGAGATTATAAAAAAGAATGTCAACTATTGATTGATAGTCATCGAGCTAAAAGGAAAGAAAATGGTTGTACACTAGCTGGTAGTTGGACTGATATTAGAGAGTGAACTCTGATTAATTTCTCAGTCTATTAGTATATGGAATGGTATTTGTGAAATCAGTTGATGCTTCGGATTTAGTTAAAGATGACAACACTTTATCTCACTGTTCAGAAAAGTTATTAAGTGGATAGGTCCTACAAATATAGTCCATGTGGTGACTGACAAAGCTACTAACTATGTGGCATGTGGTATATTGATAAAAAATAAATATAAAACCATTTATTGGTCACCTTATACAGCTCACTATTTAAATCTTATTTTGAAAGGCATTGCATCCATGTCTCATGTGTTAGACCTTGCAAAGAATACACCTAAAATCACTGTATTTGCACATCTTAAGGAAAAGACCGAGTTGGAAGAAAATTGTTCTCCTGGTGCAATAAGATTTGCCACCATATTCATCACCCATCATAGCATATATTCACATAAGCATGACTTATAGGCTTTGGTTGTTGATCAATATTTTGTAAACCATAAATTAGGAAGTACTGAAGTTGGGAAAACTTTCAGTGCAATCATTCTAGATCATCGGTTCAGGAGCGATTGCTTTAAAGTTGAGACTTGTGTCTCTGTTGATAAGATTATATTGTTGAGGATTGTTGATTCAGATGAGAAAACTTCAATGCCTTTTGTCTATGAAGGCTTGCAGAGAGCTAAAAATGTAATCAAAAACATGTTTCAGAGAAAAAAGGAACTATACAATCCCTACACGAATATTATTCAAAGTCGCTGGGATAAGCATTTGAAAAATGACCTTCATGTAGCGGCATATATGTTGAATCCTGCATTCTTGTATAGTCTTGACTTTATTAGAAATGATAGACTAATGGATGCTGTGGTCAATTTGTTTGAGGTAAACTCACCTGACAATGCTGATCATTATGTAACAATGATGCAGCAAATTGCTATCTACCATGAATGTAAAGGATCCTTTGACAAGGTTTCATATGAAAAAATAGGCCAAAAACTAGTCCCTCGTAAATATATTAAATTTCATATCTTAAAGCACATATTATGATTACTAATACATACTAAATGTCTTTTTTTTTATTTTGCATATAAGTGATGGTTGTACTACGAGGGTTCAATACCAAAATTGCAACAAATTGCTATACATTTTCTTAGCCAAACTTCTTCTTCTTCTAGCTATTAAAAAATTGAAGCTTGTTTGAGCATATCCACAACAAAAGAAGAAACATATTGGAGCATTAAAGGCTTGATGATTTGGTTTTCATAAACTACAAATTGAGGGTAAATTTTAGGTAATCCGTAGTCTTGTCATGACTTTTGAACCGTTGTTTTATAGTTTAATTAAAAATAGTAATATACATTGCATTAATGTTGATCTTCCATCATGTTGGCTAGGAATCAATTGAAAAAGAAGAAAGAGAATTATGATCCCATTGATTATGAATCACTTGATAAACTAGAGTTTAGGGTACTTGAAGAAGATCCAACTCCCGAATTTGATAATGTAGAATTGACAAATCTTCAACTTGTACAAATGGCGAGGGGTTTTGGAGGTTTCTAACTTCTAACTTCTAACTATCTCTTATATTATTTAAAATTATATTAGTATACACAAGAATGGAACTTTTTTTTTTACATAACTATTCATAATTCTATTCATTTCATATATATGTGATGATGATGTTGCTGGGGCCTCATCTTTAAATGATGATCATGTTGCTCTTAGTTCTTTTAATTTTCCTCCTACAACTCCACCTCCTGATGTCTCAACATCTAGGGAGTTGAATGATGTTAATGGTGATTTTTATAATGATGATTATTAGTTTAGTGATTGAAGGTGGGAATATTTTGTTATCATATAGGTGGGAATATTTTGTTATCATATATATATTTTTTGGTATTTGTTACAATGAATATTTTGTGATTACGGATTATAAATTCAAGTGTCACTAAGTGGTATATGATACTGTGATAGTGTGATGTCTATAATGCCCCAACTTGGGCTTAAGGGCTAATGACTTCGAAAGTGAATGTAAATATTGTTAAATAAACACTTCTGAAAAATATGATGCGAAATTCGATCTAAATATGTTGTCATCAGTGCCTAAACCCTATATTTAAGTTCAATTGTGAATTAACATCTAAATTCAATTAAATAGGAGGAAGGATACATGGTAAGGCGATATTAATGATATAAATGTGCTTAGTGGTGAATCAAGTGAAATTGCCATAATCAGGGACAAAACGGGTAAAATGACAAATTATCGACCAAGTGATCAGTTACTGAAGAGGGAACTCTTTGGTAACTTAAAGATCAATGGTTGAGATTCACTTATTAAAGAATTAAGTGGGGCGAATCATGTGTATGTAAGCTCATGTGAGTTCATGGTAGATAGAATAGGATTATGCCAAGTGCCAAAGTATGAACCATAGATTAAGTCAAAAGTTCAAACACTCTTCCCTCTCTCCTCTCTCCCTGAAAGTCAGTTTAAGGGCATGGGAAGGCCAAGAAAATGGATATAAACCATCATCATCTCATCTCTCTCTATCCTCCATTTTCGTTGAGCAAGGGAAGGAAATAGAAAGTATAAAGGTGAGATTTTGACTTGCAAGATGCCTTCTAATGCTCAAGTGTTCTTCTTTAATCTTGCTCATGGTGACAAGAGCTTCATTACCATGATTTCATATTTTTGAAAGGAGGATTTTTAGTGTTAGAAGGAATTTGGAAGTTGAGAAATCAAGGAACTCACTGTGGGAAGAAGGAAGAGGTAAGAAAGAGCTCTCTATTAATCTAAGTTTTGTGATCATAGGTTAAGTTTTGAGAATTTATGATTTTTCCCTGATTTTGAGTCATTTTAGAATAGATGAATAGCTTAGTGTATTGTGATGGAATTAGTGTTATAATGTGCTTTTAAGCTATTGTGATTAATTTAGAATTGAATTAGGAAGTTCGGAGATTTTGGTAGTTGTAGTGCAATATAGATCAAAACCCAAACTTCTTGTTAGAATGGGAATTTGGTTGTTTTGGAGGTTACTAATGGGTTCCTTATGAAATTTTGTGTGGCAGAGAACTTTGGTATGAGTTTTGAAACCATTGGATTCAGATCTGGCAAATTTGGAAAATGTTGTCCGTTGCTCGATTTGGCTTCTGATATGCATCACTCAAGTGCACCAAGGTCTCACTCGAGTGCAGTATGCTGTTTCACTTTTTCCTTCAGTTCTAGTCGCACTTCCTCGCTAGGGAAGCAGAAGTGCACTTCCTCATCTACGAGTGATATAGGTTGTCAATCAAGTGCATTAGATATCACTCGAGTGAGTATGTATTCTGTACTTTGGGGTTTTTGCACTTTAGGTTTGAGTCTCGGGCAAACACTCACAGCCAAATTGTCAAGAATGTATTCTGGCATTCGCAGGTGTTGGGTAGTCACTCGAGTGCCAGAGCTAGTGCTCGAGTGTCCTTCTCAGTCTAGGGTTTCTGTTGCTCTCGGGTAAATATGCCTGACTTGATGGAACTTAGGTGAGCAAAAGGTCATCACTCAAGTGTTGGGGTCAAGACTTGAGTGTTGTGAATATTTTCTGTCTCAGTTCGTGCTCACGGCCAAACACTCGCACGAGTGATCTTCAGTGCTTGATTGTAAATCACATTATCACTCGAGTGAAGCCATCTTCACTCGAGTGCCTGAGTCAAAAATCAATGTTATGCCTCCGAAAAAGGAATCTTGATGTAGTGTTCCCAACCCTTTAGATATATGTCTAGGCTTCTAGTAGCCAACTAAAGAGTTCAAATAATAACCAATCTTAAGTGTTATGAAGATAAAAATTTGGGATAGAGTATAACTTATAGTCCTTGATTTTGGTTTATAGGCTTTGATATTTGCCCTGATCGCGAGCAACCGGTGCCAGTGCACACTAGGAAAGAACAAGGTAGTGACTCTTTTCCTTATACTATATGTGATACATGGTATGTTTATTTGATCATTGTTTCTGGGTCTATCACCTGCGGCCTATCGGTGTTAACGGTGGGAGGATCGTACCTTTGAGGCGGTAGAATCCGGGGGATTAGACTATGTGAAAGCTGAAAGGCTATATGTGAATGCCGAAAGGCTATTTGTGAGTCTATCACCCGCAGCCCATCGGTGTTGACGTTGGGAGGATCGTGCCTTCGGGGTGGTGGAATACGGGGGATGAGACTATGTGATTGTGTGTATATGTGGTAGCCTGCATGATGTGTTCTATACTGTGATACTGCTTGATGATTTACTTACATGCTTTGTGATTATGCATGGTATGAGTGATTTGTTACTATTGAGATTCTTTTGAATCTCATTCTTTCCTTTAACTAACCTTCAAACAGGGCAAGTAGCTCCAAGGAGAAGGAGACGACCAAAGGCAGATAGGACTCCTTCGGGAGAATTATATTTTAGGTTATTGGTTATCAGTTTTGGTATTGGGATTACTGTATGTAAATTTTGGATATGATTTTTTGTAATCCCTTATATGGAAAATCGGTAAACCCTTAGTATATATGTATGAAACCCGGGGGTTGCCGGGATTTTTGTTATACACTGATATGTATAAATGTGATTTAAATTACACAGGGTAATTATATTCGAAACGTGAATTTGAGACCAGAATAAGGGTAAAGTTTTAAAAGAATTTATGAACACCCTTCCAAAAGGAAAGGATATTAAATAACTTTGGATGATTATTGGTCTCTATTTCACTTTAATTACAAATTTTGAATCATAATTATGAAGGGGGTGTTACAAGTGTAAATGGTCTATTAGAAAGTGCAAGTGTACACTATCGTCAACAAGTAATATAGAAGTGAGTAGAGTATCGTTCCCTCGAGGATTGATCACTAAGTACCAAAATGAGTAATTTTAACTCTATTTAGTCGATGATTAGTTGGTGATTGAGAGTACGAAATAAAAGATAAGTAAATATGAATGCAAATGATATGAAACAACTATTGAGAAAAAGCCCTAGGGGTCAGATTTCACTTAACAAATTCTGCATTGAATCACTTATCTATTCTAGCCCAATTTATTCCACATGATTGATAGTCGAGTTTCCCTAATTTAATTACTAGCCTCTTCCAAGGTTAAGCAATTCTATAATTAATTACTAATCCAATATATTCCTATATGAATTTAAGCAATTAATTATGTATTAAAATTTATGGAACTTTATAAGACTACACAACTCATATGAATATATTTCTATTTCATATGCAAGTTATGGTTTTAATTATAAGGTCTACACACATGTATCTCCTTCCGGTCTCAACATAAATATTGAAATCATTCAAAAGATGACCAATCAAATGAAAACATTAAGAATAATACTTAAAACTCAATCATGAAGGAAAAATTAAAACTAGATTTAATAAGTTAAGATTCAATCCGTTATTAGTAAGCTACGTCATCACCCTAGAAAAATGAAAATTTAGCTCATGATAAAATTAAAAACAAAACAAAAATAAATTGATATTATATAAAACTAGAATGAAATCCTCATAAATACTGCATAAAACTTGAATATTAAATTCTCAAACATAAATATACAACCAAAAGATGTATGAAAAATAGAAAAATATAGTCGTCCCTTTAGGAGGTAAAACCTTCCATGTAGGTGGCATGCAAAAAATAATACAATCATAAGCCTTCCAAGATTGAGGCATGCAAAAAGTAATACAATGCATAAAATTAACTCTCAGATGGTGTATGTAGAGAAGAGAGGAAAGTAATGGATATGAAATGGTTATAAGTGGAGAAGAGAGGAGAGTAATGGATATGAATTTGTTGTAAGTGAAGAAGAGAGGAGAGTAATGGATAAGAATTGGTGTGTAAAATGTGAAGGAGATGGTGGCTATATATAGGGAAGAATGGATTAGGGTAGATGAAGTGGTAGATGAAATGTAGTAGGTGAAGTAGTAGATAGAATGTGGTAGATGAAGTAGTAGGTGAAAATAAAGATGAAGTGGTAGATGAAATGTTTGGTGGAACAGTAGATGATTTCCGCTCTTAACTTCCAAGCAAAATTCGAAACCCTTGGAGATAGAACTGGATTTCGGTCTCAACATAAAAGTTGTAGAGCTCTTTCTTAGATTTTTATCCATTTAAAGAACGTCCCAATCCGACATCTAGAGCTCTACATATTACCTGAAAACTGAAAGAGGGTCTAGTAATTTTCAAGAAATTCTATTTTATGTCAAAATCATTATTTATTTATTACACCCAAATTTATTAAATTGAGCTCAAATATCATCCTCAAAATCATCATATAAGGAAAAATTAATATGCAAATATTTTACTTATCAAGGGGTTACATTTTTTGTATCAGAGCTGTAGTTCCTGGCAAGGGTAGAGTTTGTTAGGATAGTTTCCTTAGTTTTAACTATAGTGGTAGAAGATAACTTCTGTTGGTTTGTTGTGTATACACATGTGTTTTGTATGGTGGATATATATATGAGACTTGTGGACCATGTGTATACATTATTTGTGGAATTGACGTAGTGAATAATTTGTAGAATGAAAAAGATAAAGGGTCGTTCCAGAGTTCAACAAGTAGACCCTTAGGTGGAAGAAGTTAATAATAATCCACCAGATCCTATGTAACCCCTTTCCTTGATAACCATAATTATAATTCGAAAATGCGTAATTAAAATGGAATAGAGACCAACAGATAATCAAAACTCATTTAACGTCCCTACCTTACAGAAGGGTTTTCACAAATTCTTTCAAAATTTTTGCCTTACCCTGGTCTCAAATTTCACAATTCGAATATAATTACTCTATACAGTTAAATCGCATTTATATATATCGGAGTGTATAACAAAAATCCCTGTAACCCCCGAGTTTCATTCATTCATTAAGGGTTTACAGTTTCCCATATAGGGGATTACATAAATATATCCAAAATAGTACTTACATCCCAAATCAAAATGGATAACCAACAACCAAATCATATATCTCCAAGGAGTCCTAACCGCTCTTGGTTGTCCCCTTCCCTGTGGAACCACCTGCCCTGTCTATAGGTTTAACAATGGAAAGAATGATATTCAAAAGAATCCTAGTAGTAACAAATCACTCATACAACATGTAATCACAGAGCATGCAATGACATCATCAATCAGCATCAAAGCATAACACAGCACGCAGGCTGCCACATATATACACAATGACATAGCATCATCCCCCGTATTCCACCGCCCCAAAGGCACAATTCTCCCACCATCAACACCGATGGGCCGCAGGTGAAGATTCATAAATAGCCTTTCAGCTTTCACATGTAGCCTTTTGGCTTTCACATAGTCTCATCCCCCAGATTCTAACGGCCCGAAGGCACAATCCTCCCACCGTCAACACCGATGGGATATAGGTGATAGACCCACAAAAAATGATAAATCAAACATACAATATATCACATATAGTATAAGGGGAAGAGCCACTACCTGGTTCTTTCCGAACGTGCTCTAGCACGGGTCGTTCACGATTAGGGCAAATGTCAAACCCTATAAATCAAAATCAAGAACGGCGGATTAATTCTCTGCTCCAAATTCTTACTTTCATCACACTTAAAGTCGTTATCATTTAGACTCTTTAGGTGGCTTCTAAAAGCCCAAACATATGCCTAAACGGTTGAGAAAGATCATACCAAAAATCACCTTTCAAAAGTGAAAAATTCTGATTTTTGGGGGCTGGCCGTGGCCCATAATCTGCTGGCTGCGGCCAAGAAAATCCTATTTCTTGGCTGAAATTTTAAATATCATAACTAATTCTAGAAAAATTGAAATGAGGTGATTCCAAAGTCAAATGAAAGATATTTAAGTCCTCTTTATAGGAAAAATATGAACCATTACCATAAATCACCACACATTTACATAATTACACAAAATCCAACACTACTCCAAAATAGAGTCCTGTTTCAACATCAAAATTTGGACAGTCATTAATCCAAGCACAAAAATCGAAATGGCACAAATTATATATCCATTTTGAATCTTGGAATGTGAAATTTAAGACTGGAAAGTTTTATAATTTTTAGACACCATTTGCCCATTCAAAACATCCAGACAACCTGACTGCCCTGTACAGAACTTTAAGAAACATAATTTCAGTTTTTGTGGAATTGCTTCCAAGAGTTCCAAATTCACAACAAATATCATTCCCACACCAATTTTTCATAAGAAATCTATTGGAAACACCAAAATGACCAAATTCAACTCATATTGACATGTTCCACAAGAAACACAAAATGTCACACAAGAACCTAATTCAAAACTCACAATGCAACTCCTTTCCATTCAAGTTCCAAACCAATTATAATGACATCAAAACCCAATTTAAGACCTATTCCATTGCCAAATCACCATGCAATCCACAAGACCCTAATGGCATGAAAGTTAGGGCAAAAATCGAAAAATTCAAAAGTTTAACCAATTGTCACTGTACATATATCAAAAGATAGCTATTTCTCACCTCTTTCACTTTCTCAAGCTAGTTTCTTGATTCCACCACTTTCAATTTTTCCCAAGCTCTCAAACACCTCCTCTTGAAAATCTAAAACCATAGAAACGAAGCCCTTAACAAGAGGAACAAGTTCAGTAAGGAGGGTTTAAGCATTCAAGGTCAAATTTGACACCTTACCTTGAATTTTCTTCTTTTCCTTTTCTCTTAGGTTTGGACGTTAATGGTGTTCAGAGAGAAAGGATGTGAGATGATGATGAAGATATAGGGTGTGTTCTTATTAGCTTTTGGAGAATAGCTTCTGGAGAAAAAATGGAGAATAGCTTTTGGAGAATAGATTATGGAAAAAAGTGATTTTGATAAAATGAGAGTATTTGGGTATTATAATCAGAATAGCTTTTTTTCATGGTCAAATTACTAAAAAGGACATTAACTTTTACGATAATTACATATAAAGGATAAGATTATATTTTATGTATTATTTAAAATAAAATTTCATAATAAATACAAAAAATGATATATATTTTTCTGAAAAAGTTTAAAATTATAAGATTAGTCATTTAAGTAACATTAAAAAAATATAAAAAATACATATATTGATTAACATATATGACTTCGCCGGAAAATGGGGGCCGGAAAACTCATGCTTGCCGGAAAATGTAAGTCACCATTGGAGAATTGCAAATGCTGTTGGAACTCACAAAGAATGCCAATGGATGAGGATGATGTGGTGTTCTAGTCAAAAAAGACGCTGAAACTATGAGAAAAAAGCTCACCGGTAAAATCAACTTCGCAAGAAAATAAATAAAAACTTTGTTGCAGGAAGTGGGGGTTGGAGTTCTCGGCAGTGTCGCGGTCAACTATGGTGGGGGGAGTGCCGTTTGTGTCGGCAGCAAGGTGAGAAGGAAATGGAAGTGAGGTGTTGGTGAAGACGGTGGAAGGTGGTGGAGCTTGAAGGAGACGGTGGTGTGGAAGAATGACGCTGTGCAGTCGACATTCTCCATTTCCAATCGCCGATTGATCACCACCACCGAGCACCTCTTCGAAGACAACGACGAGAGAGAAGAAAGCTACGAAATGGAGAAAGGAAGGAAGCAACTGAAAGAAATTGAAGACCATGACAAGAAAGAGAGAAAATTATAAGGCAGAGGAGAGAGAAAAGGACAGCAATAATTGAAAAAAAAAGGGATTGTCTCCAAACTATGGTTTTGGAAGACAAAACCATGGTTTGGGTATGAAACGGGATTGTTCAGAATTTTTCAATGTTCGGATACTTTTAGTCAAAACCATGGTTTCACTTGAAAAGTGCTTTTTTTTTGTGTAGCCGAACACACACATAAGAAATCAGATTTTCCTTTCTCCCATTCTCAATAACCGACTATGAAAGGAAGAGAAAGGAGGAATTGGATGAAAATTCCATAGTGGACCTTTTTTACTACACAAGATTGTGCCAAGTGTCCATATCTCACCACTTCTTCCATGTACATGCAAGCATGTGATTCTACCCTCTTTATCTCTTGAAAATTAATCACAACCATTGATCTTTGAGTCACCAATGAGCTTCCTTTTTAGTAACTAACTAATCGGTCGGTAACTTTCCTTTTTCCCATCTTGCCCCTGATTATGGTAATCCTTACGAATCACCACTAACACATGTTTATGGTTCATATCACTCAACCATGCGCCCTCCCCCTTCTTTAACTCAATTTAGATGTTAATCCATCATTAAACTTAAATATGGGGTTTAGGCACTGATCAAAAGCACATTCAGATCGAAATTCATATCTTATTCTTTAAAAGTGTTTAATTAATAATAATTACATTCACCTTTGAAGTCATTAGCCCTTAATCCCATTTTTGGGTCATTACATCCTATGCAAGAGCTGGTGCGTCTGATCAAAGATCGATGAGATATGATTACTAAGCTGAGAGAAGAGCTCAGAGTAAAGAGAGCAAAGAATAAAGAAGACTCGGTTTAGTCCACTCCGGAAGGAACTAAAGAAGAAACTCAGCATGAAGAGACTGTAGAAGGATTAACACAACTATTAGAATCACCTCCTCATGCTGGACCAAATCAAGAATCACACAGGGTTCCAGTTAGAGAAGAAAGAGATTTGTAATGCTGGGTCTCAAAATTTTGTAAACATCTGCCTCTAGTGTTTAGAGGTAGATTAGATCCTTAAGAAAAGGCTGGAAAAGATCTTTGAGGTTCTTGAGTACTCGGATGAGGCGAAGGCACAATTGGCAATCTACAAGCTCGAGGGTGATGTAGATCATTGGTAGTGGAATATCGCCCTAACATTAAGGAGTACAAATCTACCACTGACCTGGGAAGTGTTCTAGTAGCAATTTAATGAAAAGTATTTTCCCAAGTCAGTACAACTTGAAAAGGAGACTGAATTCCTTTCAATCAAGCAGGGTGACTCAGAGTCTTTTGATGATTATTTGTCTCATTTCATCTGGTTATCTAGATACTCCTCATAAATGGATGATGAGGAGTAGAGTTCTGATATGTTGATATGTGGGTTGCAGCTAGAATTGAGAAAGAGGTTAGCCACCCACCAATTTACTGAGTTCAACAAAGCAGTCGAAGAATGCAGGATCACTGACAACAATCTGAGAGATCTGTATCCGGCTAAGGGTACTGGTAGCCGTAGTGAACCCAGTAAGGGAACTACTTCACATAAGTGGAAGGGCCAGGGATCCTCTTCATCTAGGGGAAGTGGTAAGAAGCCCTACCAACCCAGAGATTGTGAGCCTTAGAGATTTGCAACAGAATGGGTATGTCCTCATTACAACAAGCCGTATTATGGTAGAAACTATCAGGGTGAAATGATCTGTTTTAACTGTAAGCAACTGGGGCACCTTTCTAGAGATTGTCGGCAACCACAGGTGGAGCAGCAACCAAGGACTCAAGGCTGAGTATTTGCCATGACTCACGAGGAAGCCCGAAAGTCTCCTAATCTCATCCAAGGTAAAATTCTCCTTAATGGTAATGAATACAAGTGTTGTTCGACTCAGGTACAAGTCACTCTTTTATTGCCTATGATTGCGTGAAGTGCCTAGGTATGCATGTCCATAAGTTTCCCTTTGATCTAGTTGGGTCGACGCCAATGGGTGTCATGGCTGTGACTGATGAAGCCTGTTTAAACTGTGTTATAACTATGGAAGGGCTTGAGTCTACTGTGGATTTGATTTGTCTGCCACTTTACCAATTAGAAGTTATATTGGGTTTTGATTGGTTAACGGCAAACAATGTGTTACTTGATTATAGGAGCAAGAGGATTGTATATCCTGTATCTCAAAGAGTTCAGAATGTAAATGATGTGAATGGCAGTCTGAATTTCCTTACGACAGCCAAGGCTTAGAAGTATTTAGAGAAGGGTTGCCATGGGTATATGGTATTCTTTTCTATCCAAGGAGAGATCGGAGAAACTCTGAGTAATATGCCCGTGGTAAATGAATTCCCCGAGGTATTTCCTGATGACCTTAGCGGATTGCCTCCCGAAAGGGAAGTTCAATTTTTGATTGAGATTATGCCTGGAGTTGGTTCTATTTCAAAGGCCCCATACCGTATGGCCCCAAATGAAATGGCGGAATTAAAGAAGCAGATTGAAGACTTACTTGAGAAAGGGTTCATTAGACCCAGGGTGTCGTCGTGGTGAGCTCTAGTATTGTTTGTTAAAAAGAAGGATGGAATTCGTCGTTTGTGTGTGGATTATCAAGAACTGAACAAGATTACTGTGAAAAATAAGTACCATCTTCCAAGAATTGATAACCTTCTAGATCAATTGTCTAGTTCATGTGTGTTTTCGAAGATTGATCTAAGGTCAGGGTATCATCAGCTACATGTGAGAGTAGAAGACATACTGAAAACTACTTTTAGAACGAGATATGGGCATTATGAGTTTTTGGTGATGCCATTTGGGCTAACCAATACACCTGTGGTATTCATGGATTACATAAATCATGTCTTTCGACAGTATTTGGACCAGTTTATTGTTGTGTTTATTGATGATATCTTCATATACTCCAATAGTAGAGAGGAGCATGAGCATCATTTGAGGATTATATTGAATATATTGCGTGAGAAATAGCTCTATGCCAAGTTGAGTAAGTGTAAGTTTTGGCTGTCAAAAGTAAAATTCTTAGGCCATATTATCTCGCAAGAAGGGGTCTCTGTAGATCCTAGTAAGGTGGAAGCAATACTGGACTAGAAGAGGCTAGAAACTGTTGCTGAGGTACGC
This sequence comes from Inga leiocalycina, assembly GCA_963242795.1. Classification (NCBI taxonomy): domain Eukaryota; kingdom Viridiplantae; phylum Streptophyta; class Magnoliopsida; order Fabales; family Fabaceae; genus Inga; species Inga leiocalycina. The sequence continues at coordinate 68,688,012 of OY725322.1, forward strand.
AGTTTTCTGGGTCTCGCTGGTTACTACTGGAGATTCATTCAGAATTTCTCCCGTATTGCTTTACCAATGACCAAGCTTATGAGGAAGGATCAGCCATTTGTGTGGGATGAGAAATGTGAAAATTGCTTTGTAAAGCTGAAAGAGAGATTGACTACTGCACCTATGTTGATTATACCTGATCCTAGCTTGACTTATGTTGTGTATAATGATGTGAGTAACTAAGGATTAGGGTGTGTCCTTACGCAGTAGGGACGTGTAGTGTCCTATCCCTCTTAACAGCTCAAACCTCATGAAATTAATTATCCTACTCATGATCTAGAGCTTGCAGCAAATTGTGTTTGCTTTGAAAATATGGCGACATTAATTGTATGGTGTGATGGTAGAACTGTACTGCTACCACAAAAGTCTCAAGTATTTATATGATCAGAAAGAATTGAATATGAGACTGCGTCATTAGATGGAGTTGCTTAAGGCCTAAAACCTGGAAATCAAATATCATCTGGGGTAAGGCAAATATAGTCATTGATGCTCTTAGTCGAAAGACAGTGCTTGTAGCAGCAATGATGATACAAGAAGGGAAGTTGATAGAAGACTTTCAAGATTTGAATCTTTTCAACCATATCGTCTGTACCAATTATACTGTTTCCCAAGAGGAAACTGATTTGAGAGCTAAGATTGAAGAAGTACAAAAGCAAGATGGTTGGATACAGTGTAATCTAACTAGAATTGAACGGGGAGAAGCTCGGGCCTATGACTTGTCGCCTAGTGGACTAGTTCAGTATCAGAAGAGAATTTATGTCCCACCTAAGGCAGAGTTGAGGCAAAAGATTCTTAATAAGGCACATAAAAACTGATATACTCTTCATCCTGGTATGACTAAAATGTATCATAATCTGAAATCTATATATTGGTGGTCGGGATTGAAGAGTGATGTGACGAAATATGTGGTGTTGTGTCTTACTTGCCAGAGGGTAAAAATTAAGCACTAGAGACCACCAAGGTTGTTGCAAAGTCCTAAGATTCTGGAATGGAAATGGGAAAGTGTAACCATGGACCTTGTTACGGGATTGCCCAGAATCAAGAATTATGATGTGATCTGGGTAATTGTGGACCGGTTAACGAAGTCGGTGCACTACATACCGATCAATGCTAGCTACTCTCCAGATAAACTAGCAGAGATTTATATTCGAGAAATTGTGAAGCTCTATGGTGTACCAAAGAATATCATTTCCGACTGAGATCCTCGATTCACTTCAAGATCCTGGAGGGCCTTGCATGAGGCTCTGGGTACTCAGTTGAGATTCAGCACAAACTATCATCCTCAGATAGAAGGACAGTTAAAGAGGACTATTCAGACATTAGAGGATATGTTGTGAGCTTGTGTCCTTAACTTCAAAGGAAATTAGGACCACTTCCTTCTACTTGCTGAGTTCGCCTATAACAATAGCTACCATGTGAGCATCCAGATAACGCTGTATGAAGCATTGTATAGGAGGAAGTGTCAATCACCTTTGTGCTGGAATAAATTATCTGAGAGGAAACTATATGGGCTGGAACTTGTTGATCAAACCTCAGCACAGATTCGAACCATTCGAAAGAGGCTTCTTGTAGCACTGAGTCAACAGAAAAGCTACGCTGACAGAAGGAGAAGACCTCTAGAGTTTGAGGTTAGTGATCACGTATTTTTGAGAGTATCACCAATTACCCGAATTGGGCGAGCTATCAAGTGGAAGAAGCTGAGCTCTAGATATATAGGTTCTTTTAAGATTTTTAAGGGAATTGGGCCTATTGCTTATCGAGTGGCCCTACCCCTAAACTTAAGCAAGCTCCATGATGTGTTTCACATTTCCCAATTGAAGAAATACCAACCAGATCCATCTCACATTGTTGATTATGAAGAAATTGAGTTGCAAGACAACTTCGCCTATGCAGTCGGGCCAGAGTAGATCATTGATCAAGAGGAGCATCGGCTCAGACACCGGAGCATTCCTTATGTGAAGGTGTTATGGAGGGAATGACACAAGGAGAGGCAACTTGGCAAGCAAAAGATGACATGTGAAGGCGTTATCTGGAGTTTATAGCTCAAGTGGTATGACAAATTTTGAGGACAAAATTTATTTTTCGGGGGGAGAATTGTAATGCCTTAACTTGGGCTAAAGGGCTAATGACTTTGGAAGTGAATGTAAATATTGTTAAATAAACATTTTTAAAGAATATGATATGAAATTCGATCTGAATATGTTGTCATCAGTGCCTAAATCCTGTATTTAAGTTTAATTATGGATTAACATATAAATTGAATTAAATTGGAAGGAGGGCACATGGTAAGGAGATATGAATAATATAAATGTGCTTAGTAGTTAATCAAGTGAAATTGCCATAATCAAGGACAAAATGAGTAAAATGAAAAGTTATCGATCGAGTGATTAGTTACCAAAAAGGGAACTCCTTTGTAACTTAAAGATCAATGGTTGAGATTCACTTATCAAAGAATTAAGTGGGGCGGAATCATGTGCATGTCGGCTCATGTGAGTTCATGGTATATAGAATAGGATTATGCCAAGTGTCAAAGTGTGAACCATGAATTAAGTCAAAAGTTCAAACACTCTTCCTTCTCTCCTCTCTCCCTGAAAGTCAGTTTAGGGGCATGGGAAGGCCAAGAAAACTGATCTAAACCATCATCATCTCATCTCTCTCTATCCTCCATTTTCGTTGAGCAAGGGAAGGAAAGAGAAACTGTAAATGTGAGATTTTGACTTGCAAGATACCTTCTAATGCCCAAGTGTTCTTCTTTAATCTTGTTCATGGTAACAAGAGCTTCATTACCATGATTTCAGATTTTTGAAAGGAGGTGTTTTAGTGTTGGAAGGAATTTGAAAGTTGAGAAATCAAGGAACTCACCTTGGGAAGAAGGAAGAAGTAAGAAAGAGCTCTCCATTAATCTAAGTTTTGCGATCATAGGTTGAGTTTTGAGAATTTATGATTTTACCCTGATTTTGAGTCATTTTGGAATGGATGAATAGCTTAGTATATTGTGATAGAATTAGTGTTATAATGTGCTTTTAAGCCATTATGATTAATTTGGAATTGAATTAGGACGTTGGGAGATCTTGGTAGTTGTAGTGCAATATAGATGAAAACCTAAACTTCTTGTTAGAATGGGAATTTGGTTGTTTTGGAGATTACCAATAAGTTGCTTGTGAAATTTTGTATAGGAGAGAACTTTGGTATGAGTTTAGGAACCATTGGAATCAGATTTGGCAAATTTGGAAAATGTTGTTAGTTGCTGCGATCTAGCTTCTAATATGCATCACTCAAGTGCACCAGGGTCTCACTCGAGTGCAGTATGTTGTTTCACTTTTTCCTTCAGTTCTAGTCGCACTTCCTTGCTAGGGAAGCAGAAGTGCACTTCCTCATCTGCGAGTGATATAGGTTGTCACTCGAGTGCATTAGATATCACTCGAGTGAGTATGTATTCTGTACTTTGGGGTCGCGTCTCAAACAAACATTGACGGCCAAATTGTTAAGAGTGTATTCTGGCACTCGCAGGTGTTGGGTAGTCACTCAAGTATACTTCTCAGTCTAGGGTTTCTGTTGCTCTCGGGTAAACACTTCCTATGCCTCACTCGATGGAACTCAGGTGAGCAAAAGGTCATTACTCGAGTGTTGTGACTATTTTCTGTCTTAGTTCGTGCTCACGGCCAAACACTCTCACGAGTGATCTTCAGTGATCAATTGCAAATCACATTATCACTGGAGTGAAGCCATCTTCACTCGAGTACCTGAGTCAAAAATCAATGTTATGCCTCTGAAAAAGGAATCTTGGTGTAGTGTTCTCAACCCTTTAGGTATATGTCTAGGCTTCTAGTAGCCAACTAAAGAGTTCAAATGATAACCAATCTTAAGTGTTATGAAGATAAAAATTTGGGATAGAGTATAACCTATAGTCCTTGATTTTGGTTTATAGGCTTTAACATTTGCCCTGATCACGAGCAACCGGTGCCAGTGCACACCAGGAAAGAATAAGGTAGTGACTCTTTTCCTTATACTATATGTGATACATGGTATGTTTGTTTGATCATTGTTTCTAGGCCTATCACCTGCGGCCTATCGGTGTTAACGATGGGAGGATTATACCTTTGAGGCGGTAGAATCCAGGGGATTAGACTATGTGAAAGCTGAAAGGCTATATGTGAATGCTGAAAGGCTATTTGTGAGTCTATCACCCGCAGCCCATCGGTGTTGACGGTGGGAAGATCGTGCCTTCGGGGTGGTGGAATATGGGGGATGAGACTATGTGATTATGTGCATATATGGCAGCCTGCGTGCTATGTTCTATGATGCGATGCTGCTTGATAATTTACTTACATGCTTTGTGATTATGTATGGTATGAGTGATTTGTTACTATTGGGATTCTTTTGAATCTCATTCTTTCCTTTGACTAACCTTCAGACAAGGCAAGTGGCTCCAAGGAGAAGGAGACGACCAAGGGCAAATAGGACTCCTTCAGGAGATTTATATTTTGGGTTGTTGGTTATCAGTTTTGGTATTAGGATTACTATATATAAATTTTGGATATGATTTTGTGTAATCCCCTATATGGGAATTTGTAAACCCTTAGTATATATGTATGAAACCCGGGGGTTGCCGGGATTTTTGTTGTACACTCTGATATGTATAAATATGATTTGAATTACACAGGGTAATTATATTCGAAATGTGAATTTGAAACCAAGTTAAGGGTAAAGTTTTAAAAGAATTTATGAACACTCTTCCATAAGGAAAGGATATTAAATAACTTTAAATGATTATTGGTCTCTATTTCACTTTAATTAAATTTTTTGAATCATAATTACGAAGGGGGTTACAATGTCAATCTGTAAAGAATATTTGACAAGTATATGAATATATGATTATTTTGCTAGTGAAGTAGTGATTCAATGTATTGAAATTATATATAGTTTTTGGAATTATGGATGGTGTGATAAGAAATTAAATTATTTCTCAATTTTTTATTCCTCACCAGTCTAGTACTAGGTTGACTCCGAGTTGACTTTGGTCTGACCCATTAACTCTTGATCCAATTCTTTGACCGGTTCAGTGGTCGATCCAGGTTTGATAACCTTGGTTTCATGTATTGACATGAGAACGTTAAAACATTATTACATCAAAGTTGTAGGCTCTGTCGCATGGGACCAAGGCTTTCAACAGACCATCTCTGAAGCGAACTCTTCAAATGTAGACAATCCATGCCCAGATTTCACCTAGTTTTAAATCCTACTAAGGACCTTCTTTATTTAGTGAAAGATTATTTTCCCTACTAATGATGGGTGGTGAGTCTTGAGGAGTTATCTTCTTATAAAAAAGTGTGTGTGTGTATTTTATCTATTCCAAAACATCTTCTCTTCTTGTCTTATATCTTATAGTACCCTATAACGTCAAATAAATCAAAATATTAAAATAATAAAAAAAATATATAATGACAAGTCTGAGTGAAACAAAGGAAAGAAAAGAGATATGGACCATAGGAAGTTAGTGCATTAATTGCAAATCAAGGAAAGGTAGTGATAGTAATGAAAATATCAAAGAAATAAAAAGTTTTTAGAAAAAGAAATTAGTGCATTACTTGTAAATCAAGGAAAGGAGCTACATTTTTTCTTAAAAAAATAACACAAGGAGTTGCTTTTCAGGGTAGGGAAATTGGGTCAATCGTAATTAAGATATCATTGAATGCACATGAGGGGAAAAGAAGAAAGGAAACAAAGTCCAAAAGATTCAAATTCAAATCTTTTTTTAATATAAAACTGGAATTCATTAATCCACAACAGATTAATACAAAGCCGCCTCCAAAAGAGGCATAAACAAGACACTCTCATCAACCATCACCTATCGTAAGCGGAGGAGGTGGATGATCAAAGGTAACAAAATTAACCATACTACCAGGAGTTAACGATGCTAAATAATCAGCATGAACATTAAGGTCTTTAGAGATATGAGTAAGCATGACCTGCCACTCTTTTGCCATCCATAACGTTGCCTCATCAATAACATCTCTGAAGGGATAGCTATGATCGCAACCCCTAGTAAGCAAATTTACAGCTTCAACACAATCGGTGCAAACAACAATCCTTTTGATATCTCTATTCCAGCAGATTTAGAGTCCCTGGATGATAGCGATAATCTCAGCAATAACCGAAGGAACCTGTGAAAGTCTACACATGTATCCGCATACCCAGCCACCATCTTCATCCTTAATCACTCCCGCACTTGCACTTTCTAGAACCGACCCGTCTGCTTCTAGTTTATAGAACCCCTGCTTCCTTGGTAATTGATCCGAAGCCCCATCAATAGCTCGAGCATAAAAATTACAATGAGCACTTAATTCCATATCCCAACTTGCTTGAAATAGACTTGATTGAGCATTCTGATGATCCATGTTTGTTTCTTCCCCGAACAGCTTCCAGCATCTGTCCACCCAAATATCCCAGCAGACATATCCGAATAAAGTTGCCCAGCTGATCTTCTTTGTGAAATCTCATCCCGCTTCATGCTTGATGTTCCATTCTATCCACTCAGGTCCCTGCAAATTGGTAAACATATTCCACATACCTGGCTTAACAATGGAAATCCATCTCTCGCGAGCGTTGACACAATCTCTCAAAAGATGCATGACATCCTCATTATGGTCACAATGAAAAGGACAAGTTGCATCATCCGAGACTCCCCTCCTTGTCCTGAGCTGCGCTGTATGCACGTTACCATGTACAACTAACCACATGAAGGATTTAATCTTCTCAAGTATCTGCCATCTCCAAAGTGCCCTCCAGATTGTTGCACCCGAGCTAGAAGTACCTGCATTAATAAAATGGTATGCTGAACTCACAGAGAAACAACCATCAGACGAAGGCTTCCAAATATATCTATTACCTCCTCTGTCTTCCCCTGGCGGGTTAACACAAATAATAGTTTGAATAATATGATAATGGAACCAGTTACTCATCTTGGGAATATCCCATCCTCCCCAGGGATTTACATAGTCGATAACTTTTTCATTCCTGTCGATGAAATTTTCCCTCCCAGGGATTAGCTCAATCAGCGGTCTATTAATCTCAGACCAGTTGTCAAGCCAAAAAGAAGCAGAAGCTCCATTGCCAACTTTAACTCCCACACCCTTCTGAAACCTGTCCCAAACAGAGCAAATACCCCTCCAGTTAGGTGACGCATTTCTTTTAGATACCGGACCATTCTGCTAATCCCAACCATATTTTCCTCTCAATACTTGGACCCACAGCTTATCTGTATTATTAAGGATCTGCTAGCAAAGTTTCATGATAAATGCTTCATTTTGTTTGCACATGTCTCTAATCCCCAGGCTACCCACTTTCTTGTCTCTCGTAATTTGGTCCCAAGAAATAAGATGGAGTTTCTTCCTGTCATCCTGATCATCCCAAAGAAATTTTCTACTTTTCCTCTCCAGGTCCCGCAAAATCCCTTTAGGAATCAACATTGTCTGCATCTGATACGAAGGCAAAGCGGAAAGAACAGCTTTAATGAGAACAGTTCTACCCGCAAAGCTTAAATAGCCTCTTTTCCACCCAGCGATCCTCTTTATAGTTTTCTCCAAAACAGGCACAAAGGTAAGCTTAGTAACTCTTTTTTGAATTAATGGAATACCCAGGTATTTTCCCAAATCTGTCGTAAGACTAATCCCCATCTTTCGACTTAACTCCACTTCTCTGGAAAAATGCACTTTCTGTGAGAAACACACTCTAGTCTTGTCCATGTTCATTTTTTGACCAGACATATTACAGAAAATCTGCATGCACTTCATCATTACCTCAGCTTGCTTTTCTGACGCCTCTTCAAATAGAATAAGATCATCTACAAAGAAAAGATGTGAGATGTTGGGACCATTTCTTCTCAGCTTAATGGGCTTCCATTCCCCTTCCGTAATAGCATCCTGGATTATATGATTCAGGCGTTCCATGCACAGGGTAAATATGTAAGGAGAAAGAGGATCCCCCTGTCTAATTCCACGAGAGGACTTAAAATTTCCCATAGCTTCCCCGTTCCACAAAACCTGAAAAGATGGACTTGAAATGCACGCCATAATAACCTCAGAGATTTTCCCTTCTATGCTCGCCAATCTAAGAGTATCATAGATAAATGGCCACTCCAAGCGATCATACGCCTTTTCAAGGTCCACCTTAATCGCCATCCACCCATTTCTCCTAGTTTTTGTCTTCATAGAATGAATCACTTCTTGCGCAATTATGATATTTTCACTACTCTGACGACCCGCAATGAAGCTGCATTGATGATTACCAACCACTTTCCTCATAATATCCCGAAGACGATGACTCATGATTTCGATAATAATCTTATAACTCACATTGCAAAGAGATATCAGTTTGAAATCCCTAATTGTCTCCGGGTTCTCCAGTTTTGGAATAAGAACAATGTTAGTATTATTTATTTCTTTGATTCTCTCCGGATCCTGGAATATTCTCCCAACCAACTCTACAATGTGCTCCTGAAGGATTGACCAGTATTCTTGGTAAAAAACCGCCTGTAGCCCATCCAGGCCAGGAGTTTTAAAGGTGCCTAGATCAAACATCGCTTTTTTGATTTCTTCCCTGGATACTTCTGCATAAATCTTTTCCAAGTCCGTTGATGTTAAAGCGGGGAAACATTGATGTGTATCAATTGAGACGAAATTTGTTAACTCACTCCTGAAAAGATCTTTATAATAGGAGACCGCCATATTCCTTAAACTGTTATGATCAAATATCCATTCCCCGTTCCTATCCCTGAGACCATCCACTCTATTTCTTCTTCTCCTTATCACAGCGGCAGTATGAAACAACTTACTATTCTTGTCCCCCCATTTCAACCAATTGCACCTCGATTTCTAGTACCAAAGAAGTTCTTCCTGGGCTAGAACTTTATTATACTCTTTCCATAATTCATTTTCAGTCTGAACTAAAAACTGATTATCCCTTCTTACTCTAGATCTGTCAATACCTTCAATCCGATTCAAAATACTCTTCTTTTTGCGAATCAAATTCCCCATCTTCCTTGTGTTCCAATCACGAGCTTGCTCAGAAAAAATTTTCACCTTTTCATTCCAACCCTCCCTGTCCCATGTTTGCCTAACCAGATCCACAAACTCCTCTTCAAGGAACCAGGCCGCTTGACAATGAAAGAAAGGTTTAGGACAAAAGTGAGGATTAGGAGGGGCAGTTTTAAGAAGGATTGGACGATGATCAAACCCGAACTTGCTTAGGTGATATGTCTTCATAAAGGGAAACAAAGTATTCCAATTATTGTTCATAAATGCCCAGTCAATTTTTTCCTTAAGACATCCACGCTCCCAAGTAAACCGATCACCAACAACTTCAGTTTCAATGAGGTGGGCCCTAGATATACATTCATGAAATCGTCTCATAGAACTCAAATTTGGCCCTGACCCACCACTTTTATTATCACTATATAAATAAGCATTGAAGTCCCCAATAACAATCCAGGGAATATTCACCATGAGGCTCAAATCATTTATTTCATCCCAAAGAGAATGACGCCTAATAGGATTCGGTTCAGCATAAATACAAGAGATATAGAAATCACCCCCATCATTAGGTAACCCAATTTTAACATGAATAGCTTGAGTAGATGAAGAGATATAATTAAGATTAAGATCTTCCATATTCCACAAAACCCAAATCCCCCAGCATAACCTGTCGCTTCCAACCGTAACCAAGTATTAAAGCCCAAATTTTTAATAATTTTATCCGCCCTGCTCCCACTAACACGAGTTTCAGTGAGAATCAAAATTTTAATTTCCTTCCCCTGAATTAAGTCTCTGACTCTCCCAGGAAAAGATTTAGAACCTGCACCCCTACAATTCCAAGCTAAAATATTCATATTTAATAAAATAGATAGGAAATAGAAGAAAAACCTGATCAGCAGTGTTCTGCCTGATGTATCGACTCTAATGTCACCATGGTCACATCAGCTACCATGCCTCCACTGCCAGCAGCAACTATACAATTTTTTCCTGCCTCATCCATGTGTAATTGCATTTGAGCATTTTTAGTTTCCACTACAAATCCCGCTTGATAATTTTCGTCCTTGTCTGCTTGGGTATAGCTTGAAATCGCTGGTATATGTTGTTCAAATTGGTTTTTTTGTTGCACTTCCTCCACAAGATGGGTAATTTTTTCTGCCCCAATTTTAGTGCTTGATCTACACACTATTCTATGTATTCTTCCCTTTATGGCCTGATTTCTTTGAACCAAGCCCAATGAATTTTTTGGCTCATGAGTATTAATAACCCTTTTCTTTTTTGAGATATTACTGATTAGGCTCAGCCTGGTCTTTTTCGTAGTCCCAACGGTTTTTTTTGTTTGATCCATTTCCCCTTCCTTCTCTATCTCTATAACCCGATCCCTCTCCTTCTCCATTACCCAATTAGCAGCGTTCTCTTCCTGCTGAGAACTGATCTTCATCAAACCTGTCACGTCTGTCTCCATCCTCCCCAAATCTCGCTTCTCCAGTTCTGGTTTGGTACCGCTCAGCTCCCCCAACCCCGATTTCAACGTCACATCTTCTAGCTGTTGCCTACTCTCTTCACCGCCGACATGGACTGGTGCAATTTGCTTCCCTAAATCCTTCCTTCTCCACTGTGTTTCCTGCACCCTTTTCTTATTTGTAGGTGTTCTTTCTTTAGATAATACCTCATCCCCATAATTTTGCAGAGCATTGAATCTCGAGCCAGCTCCTCTTTCATTTTCCTTACCGTTTTGATGAACCATCGGTGACGTCTTAGGATTCGGATTTGATCGTATCCTAGTCCTAGGCTTCACCTGCATCCATTCACCGTACTCCTCTTCCACATTAACCCCTGGTACAGAAACCAAGGGTAGCTTCCGGTCATCCCTTCCGTCGACGGTCATGGGAGAAATAGCTAAGTCACTCTGTTCCATCGTTTTGCTCATACTCATGTCTTTTAGCTTGCAATTCTCTAATGTATGGCCATATAACCCGCATTTGAAACAAATAACACCAAGCCCTTCATACTCAACTGGATATACATGATTCCTGAGCATAAACCTGGACTGCAATTTCTTATTCAAATCAATTTCCACACTTACTCTTGCATATTTTCCTCTCTCCACTGCTTGTTTATTATTCCCCTGATGCACCAGAGTGTTCATATCCACCTTAAGTGTTCGGCCTATCAAATTGCCAATTTGAAACATACAATCCTCTGAATACATATGTAATGGGAGTGTGGGAACCCTTATCCATACTGATACTTTCCTAACCTTGTTGCAGTATGGATTAAAGTTGGGACTCCATCTCTGGACTGCCATGTAATGCCCCTGTATTAACCATGGTCCATCAAAGAGGAGTTTAGAGCACAATGATTTCTCCATAGATCTAAAAATGAAGTAATTATTTGGGAGGTCAATTAGTTCAAATTTGTCTGATCTAAGCATCCATTTGATTCTGTCTTCCATCATATGGAGATTTGAATTTTTCCCCAGAATTGTCAAAATCAGAGCATCTCTCCATGGTCTGCATAATTCTTTCAGTTTAAATACCATTGCAAACTTCAATTCAACTATAAACATGCGAAGGCATTTAATGAAATGAACTTTTTTGAAAGGAAAAATAAAACCAATCATGGATGAGGAAAGTGATGATGTGGACAATACACTTGGACCAATCATAATAAAACTAGCACCATTTGATAGTGTATATTGATTGTCAATTTCCCTTTCTCTTAATATCTATGAATACGTTACTTTTTTTTTTTGTATAATATCGTGCTGTATCCAATTTAAATCAACATGCTATGCCCAGTGGGCGTAGCTTAGATGGTAAGAAAGGGGGAGCCAAGGTGCCTCCTCCGTCATATAGCCTCAAGGGCCCGAGTTCGATCCCTGGGAAGTCCCTCTATACCAGGGGCGACTCCGGATTAGTCTGCCTCCAAAGAGGGTGGAACACCGGAAGTGCAAACCAAAAAAAAAAAAAATCAACATGCTATAGTTATGGTTTGCAACTTGCATAACACTTTTGTGTTTTGTGTTACATCTTGGGCAATACACAGGAGAAATTTTTACTTTAACAACATGCATTCCATTTATCTTTTCTTATACTCCATCTTATCATTAATATAAGATATATTTACCTACTTTGATTGGATTAAGTTAGTTAGTCAAATTAGTTAATATGATATATTTTTTCTAAAATACCCTAGTCTTTTTCTTTAATTCGCGCATTCACTTTTCTTCTTGATTATTGTTGAGCGGTGCATCAATAGGGGAAATTAGAAAAACATTGACAAATATGAAAACTATGTTTTATATTTAGGACCAAGATAAACTCTCTAAATATATCTTATATTAAAGATCAGAGGGAGTATAACAAAGATGGAATCTATTTGCATTGTTGGCATAAGAGGAAATATATATATATATATATATATATATATATATATATATGCGCATTGTTGTGCTAATTAACTTATTCATAATTGTACTCCTTTACTAATTATTTTTTAAAAATGTTTTCAATCTTATCAAATTGATGAAGTGTTAGGGTAGATTGGAGGAAAAATATACTCTATATACTATTATAAAAACAAAAATGAAAATTGAGGGACTCCCCCCAAATCCTATATACTAATCACCTTTTAGAATAAATTGATGATTGAACCAACAAGCTATTGGTTGAGTTCAAAACCTTTTGCATTCCAAGTTTCAAAAAAGGAAACCTTTGATCAATTAAAAAAAATAAATGGATGATTGATGATGAATAATTTTATGTAGGACAAAATTTACATCCAATAGCTTAGAATCAGTTCATCTGGTTGCCCAATAAGAAAATGACACCTAAATATTTTTAACATCCAATAGCTTAGAATTCTCTCGTCTGCAAGAACCATGCGCCTCCAAGATCTAATTCTTATTCATCTACCAAAACAACAAAAAACAAAACACCCCCTAGAGAGGAGGATTTCAAGGAAGGTCTCCAAGAAACCCACAAATGGTACCCCAAATTGTCAACTTAGACCATCAAAAGATGCCTTACAAAACTAAATTCCACAAGTTTTGAGAAGTAAGCAGCAAGATCAACAACGTGCCCGTGCCGATGCCAATGCTCATGAAAAAGGAAGAAGAGATCTCTGAGGTTTATGAGATTTACAGCTTGGGTAAGAGCATGGTGTCGACCACTTCAATAGCTTACCTGAAAGACGAGGATGACGAGATTAGCCAAAGGGTCAGTTCTACTCAGGCAAAAATGTAGAAGAACCAATCCTTTACTAGCAATATAAGGGAGAGGATGGTGGGCAAATTGCCAACCCAGAAGTCAAAGAAATCCTTAAGTTGAAGGAATATCAGGTCAGGGAGGCTAACTTCAAGCAGAGACCAAGTAGTTTGGAATCAAACAATGGGAAACTATTCATGATGGCTGTTGTACCCTTTCCTCATGGTTTCTGTTGTATCCTCTCCTCCGCGATTGCATAATCCGCTCTTCACGGCCATCTGCTTTGCTGCAAACAAGGTTCGGCAGTTCAAGTTTTGTGCTTTAGGTGTATTTTGAACAGTGATGGAGAGAGTAATGAGTAACACTGTTATTGATGATGTGTAAAAAATGTCTAGGTGTCATTTTTTTTATTAGGGAATAAGATGAACTAGTTCTAAGGCACTAGAAGTAAATTTTGTCTATGTATTAGTAACCGAACATTTTTTTTTAAGGAAAAAATCGACCTTATTAATAAATTTTTAATATTTTTCTTATCCATCCTCTTAAATAAAAGTATAATTAAAAATTATTTTATTTTTAAAATCTTTTAATAATTTAATGGGTGAAGATGCAATTTTAACAACAATTTCTTATGTTAGGGGCATCTGGCACCATTAAATTTTTAGAGATGCTAAAGTACACACAAACTTTATAAATTAGAGCAATTTTAACAAAACAAAGGCTGTGTTTGTTTCAGCGTTTTGTACAGGAAAAATGCATTTATTACGCAAGCCGAGAAAAAACTCCTCTCACATACTTGCCTCGTATACCGTGAATCACGAATTATAAGCATGTTTTGGATAAAAATAAACCATTCCAAACACACACAAAGCAAACTGATGTTAGTTTTAGCATATGTGGGTCCATACTCTTTTTTTTTTGGGAAATAATTGATTGTTTCTTTCTCCTGCTTTTTCTCTTCTGCAAATTTTTTTCCAAAAACTTTCACTCTCTCCCTTCTTTCAATCAAATACACCTCCCATCCTTCTTCCCCTACCACATACAAAGTGGCGGCTTGGATACTGGGTTCTGCACAAGCATTTCAGTCATGTATTAGAGTTTTGAATGTTATGAGGAAACAATGTACGTTTCATCATGGGGATTAATTCTTTAATGTCATCCTCTTCTTGTTTTGGTCGTCAGAAAGATTTTCTTTTGTTTTCAATTTGCTTTCTTGAACCCAGCGTGAACATGTGTCACTTGCTTTCATTATAATGTATGGGTTGCCAACTATTCTAGGTTCACGTAATTGTTGATTTCAAATATAGAATTCCCTTATGTTGTATTCTCATCGTTCTGAACTCTATATATAGGCTGCCAGGAAAACTATTCCTCTCTCTAGTAGTGTTAAAGGTCTCATTGCTTCTGACCAGGAATCGTCGCACTCTGGTAATACAACGTGTCTCACCCAACCCGATAAAATGGGCGGTTTGGGTTATGCAAAAGTGCAACCATTTTGATGCAGTTTTTTTTTTTTTTTTGCCCGAACCCATTTGGGCCCAACCTGCGGCGGGTTAGACTATTTTCTATTTTCTTAAAAAAATATGTGATTTCTCTAAGTGTATTGTGTAACATATATTGATTATATTAAATGTTAATGATGACTTTTGGATTTATATTTGATTTATACTGTGAGAACTTGTAATGAATGCTTAATTTGTAATATCTGAAACTTTGAATTTGATGTTTTATTATCACTTTGTGATTTTGTAATGTATTTTTAATTTTTTTATTGTATATGTTTGTAGAACAAAAATTTTAGTATATTGTTTAACAGAAAAGTTTAAAAAATGTAGTATAATTTTTTTATAAAAAAAGGAAAATAATATGGGTTGGGCAGGTTGTTATGGGTTGGGTTGGCTAAATGTCAACCCATATTGATGCGGTTCTTTTTTACTCAAACCTATATGGTTCCAACCCGTGGTAGGTTAGACCAAATCCTATGGTCCAACCCATACTACCAGCTCTAGTCCTAGCTATAACATCGAGTGGACTTGGTTGCTCTTCATTATAATTTTAAACTTATTCTAATCAAATTTTAATATTGTAAATTAATCTATAAGTACTTTTAAATTTTAGGGAAAAAGACAGAAAAAGAACTTTGAAATTACAGAATCTCAAGTTAGATTCGTTATCAAGAATTGATAAGAAAAT
The DNA here is from genome assembly GCA_963242795.1 of Inga leiocalycina. Classification (NCBI taxonomy): domain Eukaryota; kingdom Viridiplantae; phylum Streptophyta; class Magnoliopsida; order Fabales; family Fabaceae; genus Inga; species Inga leiocalycina. Next base: position 68,703,481 of record OY725322.1, read on the forward strand.
GACGAAACTTAATAAACAATTTACAAGTCACAACTCATTTTTTGGAAAACATTTTATTTAGATTTTTTCAATTTTAAAGTTCTTTTTCTTTCTTTTTTCTTAAATTTTAACACAATAAAATATAAAAGCCCATTAATTTCTTGTTTTCAGAATATTTTTTGCTCTAAAAAACTTTTTTGAAAATATGCTTTTTGTTTACATGTTCTAAGAAAACAAAAAACAAAAAATAAAAGTTATTAAGTGTCTGTTTGGATTAACGATGCAAATTATTTTTCCAACGTGATTTACGGCATACAAGGTAAATATGTAAGAGGAATTTTATCTCAACATATATAAACGTACTTTTCAAACGCTAACTAAAACATACTGCTGGAAAAACAAGAAAACTAGAACATCTATTTTATGTTTTGATACTTTTTGTTCTGCAAAATTAATAAAGAAGCAAAGAATATTGTACACAAACCATGGTTTAACCATTTATTCCACCATTTTAAATATGTTTTCCAAAATATCAAAGCAGGTGCTCTTTTTTAATTTCGTTTTTAAAACTTGTTCCAAAAAGTTATTTTTACAGAACTATTTTAAGATCACAGAAACCATCACACAAGCCCTAAATCATCAAGCTTAATCCAACAATTCAATTCAGAAATCTAATTTGTGAGTGTTTGGGGACAGCGTTTGACCCCAAATGCTCAATTAAATAGGATAAGCTCAATTAGTAATTAAGAACAAAAAATATGAGTGTTTGGACACCATTTTCATCAATTGAGGTTATCTCATTTAATTGAGCATTTCCTATAAACTCCATTTCCTAACTTTTACTAATTTAGCGTTTGGGGAGAGTGTGAATGATTAAAACATTTTTTCAGTTGTGCCCAGTATGCTATCAAATTGATTGCAATTTTACCCTTAATGTACTTTTTCAACTACAAAATTAATTTAAACTATTTTTTGGTGCTTTTAACCCTTAAAATATTTTTTCAACTGTACCTGATGTGTTATCAGACTAATTATAATTTTATCTTTAATGTACTTTTTCAATTCTCAAAATTATTTTAAACTATTTTTTTGTGCTTTTAACTCTTTAAAATATTTTTCCGCTCACTCTTTTTTACTATTATCATAAAAGTCACTTGTGCTTAAGTTAATCTAAACAAGTTTTACTAAGGTATTAAAACTCGGATTGGGCATTGAACTAATCAGGGAACTGAGTTAAGGGTCAGTGGGTTAGACCGGGGCCAAACCAAAGCTAAACCGGGACCAAACCGATGAGAAATTGAAAATTTTAGATTTATAGTATGAAATTCTAAAGGAAAAATTTAAAAACAAAATTAAAATATGAACTAGGACCAGATCGGGAACCGAACCGGTTTATTGTCCAATTCACCGGTTTCCGGGCCGGACCTGCCGGTCTGGTCCAAGTTCAAGAACCTGGAGTTTTATTTTTATAAAAGTCATTTATACAATCGTTGTTCAAAACATAAATCACATTACACAATCAAACTTTTACCAAAAATAAAATTTTCAAAAATTAAATTAAGAAACTTTATTTTTCCCATCGCTATTCTAAACAGACAAGTTATCCCTGTTTGGTGTGCAGAAGTATAATAGAAAAAAGTAAAATATACGGGCCAATATATGTGTATATATATATATATGAATATATATTTTTTCTAAAGATAAAATCGCATTTTCTTTCCAGAATTTCAATTTGAAACTCAAAAAAACGAAGCGCCCTCTCCTGTTTGGACGGAGCGAATAGCGACCAAGCGAGCGAGACGATTCAGTGTTTTGCTTTGCTTGGCCGGCCATTAACCTCCGCTTTTGTCAGATCTGCGATTTCTCTTCCCTTTCTCTTTCTGATCGCTCACGTACTCCGACACTCTACATTCTCTTTCAGTTCTAAAGGAAAAAAAAAAAAATTAGAGGAACCGATTATCTGGCTACTCTCGAAGTGCTCGCTCGTTACTGTTTTATACTGAAAATGTTCTCTCTTCCTCTGATTTCGAATGAGGTTCAGGAAAGTTAACTTGGGGTGAATTGGAGTCAATGAGAGGTTAGTCTCAGAACCTACAATTTCTTCCGAGCTTTAAATCCCGACTTGAAATGCAGAGCTTATCGAGCTCAGTGGCTCAACCGGAGGCAATACTGGAATGGCTTCAGATGGAAATGGGGTATAGACCCTTGGCTCAGTATGGTGCCTCAAGTAAATCGCATTTGCCATCGGTTGAGTCGTTTCGGAAGATTTGCCGTGGGAACATGATTCCGGTTTGGAATTTCTTGATAACACGGGTGAAGTCGGAGAAGACTGTGGAGAATATTCGGAGAAACATAGCGGTTCATGGTGATGCGGATCATGGTGGTAGTGTTAGCAGTTTGGTGAGTGCCGTAAAAGAAGAGGGTAGGAGTAAAGGGAGGAAAAAGGAGAAAATATTGGGAGAGAGTTCGAGTGCGGCGGAGACTCGAGAGGCTGCGCTTCAAGAGCGAGATTTGGCTGAGAAAGAGGTTGAAAGGTTGAGAAATATTGTAAGGAGGCAGAGGAAGGATTTGAGAGCTAGGATGCTGGAGGTTTCAAGGGAGGAGGCTGAGCGGAAGAGAATGCTTGATGAGCGGGCGAATTACAGGTTTGAGATTTTTCATAACTTGCCAAGAATTTGACTTTATGGTTAAGTACTTGGTGATTTACCATTTATTGTTCTCTCCTTAAAATCTTGTTAAACGTAGTTTAGCAAACTCAAATTGGTATCCATGTTTTTAATATAATTGGACTCTACGAGTTTAGGCATCATCTTATCGCTTGGTAGGATGGACTTCCGAAATTATATATTTTCATCGATGTTGTGATGCAAGACTTGAATAGGTTAGGAATTGGTTCCCATAAAATATATACATCTTTACTAATGAGATGTTTGAAAGAAAGAAAAGAAAATAGAGGATAAGATTAATATGATTGGCTTGACATGATTCATGTGGTGTGTAAACCCACTGTGCAGGCACAAGCAAGTTATGTTAGAGGCATATGATCGACAGTGTGATGAAGCGGCAAAAATATTTGCTGAATACCATAAACGTCTTTGTCACTTTGTAAATCAAGCAAGGGATGCTCAAAGGTCAGGTGTTGATTCTTCTATTGAAACGGTCAATAGTTTTAGTACCAAAAGTGAAAAGGAAGCTGTTTATTCTACTGTTAAGGGTGGTAAATCTTCAGATGATGTCATTCTCATTGAAACTACAGGGGAAAGGAATATTAGAAGGGCTTGTGAATCTCTTGCCTCTTACATGATTGAAAAAATAAGGAACACTTTTCCTGCTTACGAAGGTTGTGGCATTCACTTGAATCCTCAATCAGAAGCAGCTAAGTTGGGATTTGATTTTGATGGAGAAATTTCAGATGAGGTTAGGGCTGTTATCATGAATTGCCTAAAGAGCCCTCCTCTATTGCTTCAAGCACTTACTGCATACACATACCGAATCAAAAGTCTGATTTCTAGAGAAATAGAGAAGATTGATGTAAGAGCAGATGCAGAGACCTTGAGGTATCAAAATATTTTTATTTTTTCTCTTCATGTTGTGTTGGTGATCTTGTTAAATCTCTGTCGTTCTAATTTTTGAACTTTTGAAACTTCTACAAATTCATTAGTCATTTTATTGTAACTCTCTTAAAAGTTAGTCAGGGAAGAGTGGCAACTCACACAGCAAACTAAAGGTAACACTATGAAATGTGCTCCCTGATAAGAATCCACACCCACTCCTAGTATATTCTAGAAGAAGAAAACGTGGGCAAAGTTGAGAGCATGTTTACCCTTTTAGGATTTATGATTATTAGGAAAATGTTTAAGTTGGTTATTAATATTAGGAAGTAACTGCATAATAGTGCTGAACGTGGATAGGCAGTTAGGGAGTATTAGGATCAGTTAGTTTCATGCGTGTAGGGTATTTATTGGTATGGAAGCTTTGTATCAGGGATATAGAATGATATGAATTGATTTTCCTTTCTCTCCTGTCTCGGGGTTCAGATTCTGACCCAAGACCCTCTGCTTCTCCCTATCCTTCTTTTTCTTTCTAAGTTCTTACCTCTACGGGCTGGTTCCTATCACTTTTGGTATCAGAGCCGTTCCTTCCTCACCTGTGAAAAATGGTGACCACTCGCTCTGGGCAGTCTGATCAATACCCACCATTATTACCCAACCCCTCTACCGAAACATCTCACGCGACGCCCTCCACCCAACAGCCTACTGAGTCTGCTTTTCAGGAGTTTATTGCACAACAAATGGCTCTTATCCTATCCAAAATGAGTAGAATGGACACTAACTTGACAGAACTCAAACAAGGAAAGACGTCCGACGCACACAGAGACACTAACAATGTCGAAGAGGAAGACGATGAAGGTCATGCCAGCGAACGACCTTGGTGGACGCAGAATCCTACTCGAAGACCCCACGCTAAGGTGGAATTCCCAAAATATGAAGGTGGAGATCCTAGAGGTTGGATACTGAAGGCTGAGAAATACTTCCGCTACTACCAAACACCCGACGATCTCAAGGTCGATGTTGCTGCAATCAACCTTGAAGGCGACACCCTTGATGTGTTCACATGGGTCTTGTCAGGAAGGACAATCAGCTTCTGGGAGGATTTAATCGAGATCCTACAAGAGCATTTCGGTCCAGCGGAGTTTCAGAATCCGGACGCCCACTTATGTGCCATTAAACAAATGGGTACAGTACAGGACTACCGACAGGATTTTGTGCGAAGATCCTCGAGAGTTAAGGGGTGGCCCGAGCATTGCTTGTTGGGTGTGTTTATCAATGGACTGAAAGAGGAGCTTCAAGCCGACGTCAAAATCCAGAAACCGCGAACGGTTTACCGGGCCTCCAGTCTTGCGATGGAATTTGAATCAAAACTCCAATTGCAAGCACAGCCGCGAAATCAGCACAGACCGCAATACTCTCGAGGTAGTAACGGGGTTTATTTCTCGAAAGAGAGAAATACCATCTACCAGAAACCGTATCCATCGGCAACAGCGGGATTTTCTCCGGGAGTTGCACCAACAAATTCGAATCCGAAACAGATCATGGGAGCCACTTCCAAAATCGAGACGGCAGTCCCTAATTACTCGACCAACCCCTCCTCGTCTGCCAATTGGGATCCGGAAAAACAGTTACGGCGAGACAAAGGACTTTGCTTTCGATGTGGCGATAAATTCGTTCCAGGCCATCGGTGCAAAAGTTCCTCATTCGAACTCATGGAGATTACCGAAGAAGCCGACACCCCAGAACCAGAGGCTTTGGACGAGCACCAGGCACCAGAAAGTGAGTTCGCAGAAATATCGCTGCACGCCATCTTGGGGGGACCGTCAATCACCACTATGAAGGTACAGGGAACTATTCGGTCAAAACCAATTCTAATCCTCATTGACAGTGGGTCAACCCACAATTTTATATCGGATACGCTAGTGACTAAACTCCAGCTACCTACCCAACGGCTGCCTTCTTTCGGAGTTCAAGTGGGCAATGGAAATATCATTGCATGCAACTCTATATGCAGAGGATTAGAGGTGCAAATTCAGAACCTGGTTGTCAAAGACGACTTCTTCCCTTTTTCAATTGGTGGATCTGACATGGTATTAGGCATTCAGTGGTTGGCCTCCCTTAACACAGTAGAAGCCAATTGGCAACAAATGTACATGATCTTTTGGTCGAATGGGAAGAGGTTTAAATTGCAGGGTACACCACAACCAAGCCCATCGGTTGCTGCCTTACAGAGCTTGACCTGTCAAGATTCGATGCCAGCAAAAGAACAGAAAATACAGAGATTGCTTGACTTTTATTCACTGATAGAGGCATACCCAGCAGTTTTTGAGAAACCAACACAGCTACCACCATTTCGTTCTCACTCCCACTCCATTCCACTGCTCCCAGGTTCCACACCCCCTAATCTCAGGCCTTACAAGTATCCTCACTCCCAAAAGGATGAGATTGAGAGGCAGGTGGCAGAATTACTTCAACAAGGTTTCATACGTCCTAGTGTTAGTCCATTCGCTAGCCCAGTGCTCCTGGTACCCAAGAAGGACTCCTCTTGGAGGTTTTGTGTTGACTATAGGGAGCTCAACAAAATTACCATACCGGACAAATATCCCATACCCAACATAGATGAGCTCATTGATGAATTATGGGGCTGCATACTTCTTAAAGGTTGATCTCAGATCTGGTTATCACCAAATCAGAGTAGCTCCCCAGGATATACACAAGACGGCTTTCTGCACTCATTCGGGACACTATGAATTTGTGGTCATGCCATTTGGCCTTACAAACGCCCCATCCACATTCCAGGCAGCCATGAATGACCTTTTCCGCCCCTACCTTCGCAAATTCATTCTTGTTTTCTTCGATGATATCCTAGTATTCAGCAAGACAATGCAAGAGCATCATACACATGTTCGCACTGTGCTACAGACGTTACAGCAGCAGCAATTCTTTGCCAATCACAAGAAATGCTCTTTTGCTCAATTGGAAGTTGCCTTTCTAGGACATATCATTACTCAGAAAGGGGTAGTTGTAGATCCAGAGAAGATAGCATCAGTCACAAAGTGGCCTTTACCCCAGACTCTGTCAGACCTCAGGGGATTTCTTGGGCTTACTGGCTACTACAGGCGCTTTGTGCGTAACTATGGTCTGATTGCAAAACCACTCACTGATATGACTAAGAAAGACTCTTTTCACTGGTCTGCTGACTCTACAGAAGCATTCACCTCCTTGAAAAATGCTCTAGTGCAAGTACCGGTACTGCAACTCCCAGATTTTAACACCCCTTTTGTAGTGGAGTGCGACGCATCGTCGGTGGGCATTGGAGCTGTATTGCAGCAAAATGGTCACCCTATTGCCTATTATAGTAAAGGGCTATCTTACTCCAATAGACACAAATCTGTTTACGACAGGGAATTATTGGCACTAGTGTCTTCTTTACAGAAATGGAGGCATTACCTCTTAGGGCGCAAATTTGAAGTCCTCACTGATCATTGCAATCTCAAACATCTCTTGGAACAAAGAGTGACCACCCCTGAACAACAAAGATTGATGGTAAAATTATTACCCTATGATTTTGTCACCAAGTATCGGCCAGGGACATCCAATCAAGGCGCAGATGCACTCTCCAGGTACCCTTGCTCAGCTGACCTGTTCTCCCTTAGCATACCCCAAGCATCAGATTTTGATGAACTGGATCAGCAGCTACTGCAGAACGAATATACAGCCTCAATCATCGCTTCTTTACAGGAAAACCCAAACTCAGTACCTCACTTTGTCCTGTCTGCCAATAAGCTATATTATAAGGACAGACTCGTTATACCTGCGGCAACAGATCTGAGCAACAAACTTCTCACTGAAGCACATTCTTCACCATTGGGAGGCCATGGAGGTTTCCTGAAAACATTAAAGAGGCTGCAACAACATTTCTATTGGTACAATATGAAGGAGGATGTGAAGAAATTCATCAAGCACTGCCCTACTTGCCAAAAAATTAAGTACATCACTCAATCCCCAGCGGGATTATTACATCCATTACCCATTCCCACACAAATATGGGAGGACATATCACTTGATTTCATTACAGGCTTACCGAAGTCCCATGGCATGGAAACGATACTTGTGGTAGTGGATCGCTGCAGTAAATATGCCCACTTCATAGGTCTGTCCAGACCTATTACTGCCAAAAATATTGCAGCAATCTTCTGTAAAGAAATTATCAAGCTGCATGGGTTCCCCAAGTCCATTGTCTCTGATAGGGACCCGCGCTTCTTGAGTTCATTTTGGCAAGAACTCTTCAAACTCAGCGGCACGCAGCTTCGAATGAGCTTCGCTTATCATCCACAATCTGATGGTCAGACCGAGGTGGTAAACAGATGCTTAGAGACTTACCTCCGCTGCTTCTCCCAAGAGCATCCAAAACTATGGAGTCAAATCCTTCATTGGGCAGAACTGTCCTATAACACTGGGTTCCATACAGCGGCAGGTACCACCCCATTTCAGATTGTCTATGGTCGAGTAGCCCCAACTCTCCTACCTTACACACCCGGTGCAACCAAGGTTGATGATTTAGAGGAATATTTGGCAGAACGGGACGCTGTCCTTACTACCATCAAGGATAACTTGGCCTTAGCTCAAGCTAAAATGAAGCAACAAGCGGATCTCAAACGACGGGAGGTGGAGTTCTCCCCAGGGGACTTAGTTTTTCTCCGGCTGCAACCATATAGACAGAAATCTCTAGCCAGGCGCCATTTTGAAAAGCTTTCCCCAAGGTATTTTGGTCCCTACTCTATCAAACGGAGGGTGGGCACGGTGGCATATGAGTTAGACCTTCCACCGGGTACACGTGTACACCCCATCTTTCATGTTTCCCTCCTTAAAGCGGCTCATGGTTATCAGCAATCCGACATGACCCCACCTCTTCCCATCAATGAAGACTGGGAGTTACAATTGCAACCTGCACGAGTTCTGCAAGCTCGGACTCTCACCACCAACGGCACGCTCGACATTGAACTCCTCGTCCAGTGGCACAACAGACCGCAAGAAGAAGCCAGCTGGGAACTGTATGACCACATGGCAGCTCAGTTCCCTGATTTCCGCCTTGAGGACAAGGCGGCTCTCTTAGGGGAGGGTATTGATAAGAATCCACACCCACTCCTAGTATATTCTAGAAGAAGAAAACGTGGGCAAAGTTGAGAGCATGTTTACCCTTTTATGATTTATGATTATTAGGAAAATGTTTAAGTTGGTTATTAATATTAGGAAGTAACTGCATAATAGTGCTGAACGTGGATAGGCAGTTAGGGAGTATTAGGATCAGTTAGTTTCATGCGTGTAGGGTATTTATTGGTATGGAAGCTTTGTATCAGGGATATAGAATGATATGAATTGATTTTCCTTTCTCTCCTGTCTCGGGGTTCAGATTCTGACCCAAGACCCTCTGCTTCTCCCTATCCTTCTTTTTCTTTCTAAGTTCTTACCTCTACGGGCTGGTTCCTATCACTCCCCATTTCCATTCCTGACATTCACAGTCCGACCTCTTAGTGAGGAATGAGATAGGATAGATAGCTTGAATTTATAATGATAATAATATTTATTGTTTAATTGGGATATCTGGGGACTTTAATGATTGATTTTTCTTAAAGATTATCATTTTACTTTATTATAGTGCATAAATTAGGATTGTAAAAAATTCAGGATAATAATTATCGAGTTACTTTGGATTATTTACATTTATCAGTTATCAGTATTTTAACGAAGTTTGACTCAGAACTTCTACAGTCCACATTTATATATATGACTTTTTAATATTGTTTCTGTTACATTTTCTTTTTCGTAATTAACATTGCTTAAACTTTTAGAATTTATCGTCAAAATTTCTGTTGTTCTATACCTTGGGTTCTACACTGCCAAGCAGTACAATATTATGTGCAGAATATGGAATACTTCTATGCTTTTTAGGAATGTTCTGTTGTATTTATGTAGTCTGAAATAATTTTGATTGTTGTATTGATTATGTTCCACACTTGCATTTCCCAATCAGGTATAAATATGAAAATAACATAGTCATGGATGTTTCCTCTCCTGATGGGAGCTCTCCATTACAGTATCAACTTGGTGGAAATGAAAAAATTGGAGTTGATGTACCTTCAGGAGGAAGCCAAAATCAACTTCTTGAGCGACAGGTCTTCTCCTTTCTTGAATTAACATTTTTACCTTTCTAAAGAGATATTACAACTTAAGGAGTTAATTTGCCCCTTTTTTTTTATGTTATCATCTGGTATCCGGTTCGGGGTTCTTAGCTGCCCCTCCCAACACAAGTGACTCTTCTAGGACTCAAACTCAAGATTTAGAGGGATCTAGCGGGGTCTTATACTGCTAGACCAACTCTATGTTGTTCCTATTGTTCCAATTATCTTTTCCATTTAAAGGGCCTTGAGCTTCTTCTGCTGTTGTATTTGTATAGTCATGTGACTGTGTTCTTTCTCCTCAGGTTATAAATGGCTGTACCAACATGGTTTGATATTTTCATACAACTTTTCACTCAGTTTATGAACTGTCCATTAACTTGAGTCTACGTGGAAAATAAACCTTGCCCATCGTAATTTGTTTCGCTTTAAGTTCTGCTTCGATTTGTGGAGGCAGTCAATTGATGTCACATGTATGTGTGTACAGAAGGCTCATGTTCAGCAATTTTTGGCTACTGAAGATGCACTGAACAAGGCTGCAGAAGCTAGGGACTTGTGTCAAAAGCTCATAAAACGTCTTCATGGGGGCAATTCAGTTGGTATTGGAAGCACCTCGCAGAACATTGGCAGTCTTCGGCAATTTGAGGTTTTCCCCTAAAGGAAATTAATAATCAGTAATTAAACAAATATTGCAATTTTTTCATACTAATTTGAGGTTTTTAATAATTAGTAATAACATCCCTTTTATTCATGAATATCTTTCTTTTACAAATTTCTATTTAATGAACAGTAGATTAAGTTTCTTAATGAAGGCTTTGGGATGCCTTTGATTGATCACTTTTGCCTATGTTTTTATACTTGAGATTGAGATGTGGTTGAGAACTTGTCTGGTAATGTATGCTCCCATGTAGCAGTTTATGATTTTCTGTACTGTTCTTATGAAATTGATTCTGAAAGTTGACTTTCGCAATAAATTCTAATATCCTGGAAACCAGATGATTTTATTATGATTTGTATGTCTATGATGAACTAGTTACTTATACTTCTACCTTTTCTTCATTTGTCTTCTGGTATTTAGTTGGATGTTTGGGTGAAGGAAAGAGAAGTGGCTGGTTTGAAAGCAAGCTTAAATACCCTAATGTCTGAAGTACTACGGTTGAATAAATTGTGTGCTGAGAGGAAAGAAGCTGAAGATTCTCTGAAAAAAAAGTGGAAAAAGATTGAAGAGTTTGATGCTCGTAGATCAGAACTTGAGATGATATACACAGCGCTGCTAAAGGCCAATACGGTAGGTTCCATCCATTATTCTAGTGTTTCTTGTTTTAGTATTAGTAATACTGAAATATAAATAAGGTATCCGTTACATTTTATCATCCCTGGTCCTCAAGGCCTCAACCCTCTTTTGTATCCTTAGATTATCTCTAGTTTTATTGTGTCTGATAATAGATTTATCCATTTAGCATTGTTGCATTCATATGACGTGTGAATTTTAAAATTGTATAAAAGAACTACTTCTTGAAATTCCAGCAAGTATAGCCCATGTTATATATCAGATAGTGTGATAAGGGAGATAGCAAAGTTAACCTAGTTAATGGTGGAGTATGTTGCTGGCCTAAGAATGAAGGGGGCTTGGGTCCTTGAAATTTTGTATCTAACGGCATGGCCCTGTCAACTAAATGGCTGAGTCATTTCCCTTTGGAGGTGACTGTTGTATGGCATACGATTATTTGAAGTTAGTGTGGCTTAAACCTAAATGGGTGGGATGCCAACATTGCAGCGAATGTGAATTGTGCAAGTCCTGGGAAATTTGTTTCAAAAGGATATGCCTCCTTTATGCCACTTCTTTCTCTAAAATTATGTGATCGCCCAAAGATACTTGGGTAGGAAATTCCCTTTTTTGAAGCTCATTCTTCACTTTATCTATTTTATACCATGCATAACCATCAAATGTTCTATACGACTCTTAATACCAATCAATCTTGGAATCTCCATTCTGTAAGAATCTTGAATGATAACAAAAGTAGCAAGCTTCAGTCTCTTTTCTTGAATTGATTTTGTTAATTCTCTAAGTCAAGATGAGCGTTTAGAATCTTAATCCTTTTGGCCTTTTCTTTGACTAATCCTATTTTCAGTTCCTTATTCATTCTCCTAAAAGATAAAGATTTGTTCTTGGTAAGCCAATTTGGAAATCCAAAGCTCCTTCAAAGGTAAAATCCTTTGTTTGGACAATGATACTCAATAGGATAAACACTTTTGACATGTGGCTGCTTTGATAGCCCCTTGGGGGCTCTTTTCCCTGACATATTTGTTATGTTCACATCTGAGCCAGAAACTTTGCTCCATTATTTCTTCTCTGTCCATCATTTACATGGTCAGATATGTCCTAGTACTTGAGGTCAATATCTCCAAAACATCTTAAGGCCTATTTGGGTTAGCGGCGGCAGAAGGTCATTTTTTTTAATCTGGCTTTTTCCAAAGTCAGATAGGATAAAAATCAAATTGTAAGTGTGATTTGTGTTTGGATTGACTGTGGCAGAAGTGGTTTTTTTTTTGGAAAAGCCAGACTTTTGAGCTTCTTCTCAAAAGCTACTTTTGGAAAAAAAAGCCCAGTTGCCCAAATGTCAACCCAAACACCCTAAAACAAGAAAAAAGCCACTTTTAAGCAGCTTTTGGGATGGCAAACGCCATCCCAAACAGGCCCTTGTAGGAGTCTGTAGTGAACAGGATAACAATACTTTGTGGCAATATGCAGTTTATGGGAATCTATGGTCTGTCTTGTTAAGAAGGAGTGCTTGTACCTTCAAGAACATATATTCACCTTTTAAACATGCTATGGAATAAAATTGTCTAAAGGACTAGTGACTACTTTGATGGTCAGTCTATGGTTTATCCAAGGAAACCTTTGTTTCTAATATGCAAAGCGATTTGACAGCTCTTCTAATCTAATTAGCTTCTTAGGGATTTTGTTACATTGTTATATTTTTTTTATCTGATTTTCAGATTTATTTTCTTCAACAATTTGAACTCTCTTTGATTACAATTTCTTTATTTATCAAAAAGATTTCAAATTTGTGTAAAGACTGAGTATTTGAGAAGCCAATAAAATTTGTCCCTACATTTTCCTTGATTCTATTCACTTGTATTAAGTAAGACTGCTTCCTAATTCTTGTCGTTGTTTGTTAATTTTTATCGTAAATAATTATAAACAACTATAATTGATATTCTTCTTTCATCTTTTTTATTGCAGGATGCTGCTTCATTTTGGAGTCAGCAGCCATTAGCTGCAAGGGAGTATGCATCAAGCACTATAATTCCAGCGTGTGCTGTTGTTGTTGGGATTTCAAATAATGCAAAGGATCTTATTGAGAAAGAAGTGACTGCTTTTTATCGGAGTCCAGATAATAGCCTTTACATGCTTCCTTCTTCCCCACAGGTTTAAATTGCTCCAAAAGCCAATATATTTCTTGTGCATGATTTACTCACATTAGCTATGAAGAAATGGAATTATTAGCTGGTGTTTGATCAGTGAAGTTGCTTTATATTGGCTATCACCTTTGAGGGGTTCCGTGAGACTTGCATTGAATATCAATGAAGTCATTAGTTGTATCTCAACTAATTATTTCTTAAATGATTCTTCTTCAGGCACTCCTAGAGGCCATGGGCACCACTGGTGCTGGTGGACAGGAAGCAGTTGCGAATGCTGAGATGAATGCAACTATTTTAACAACAAGAGCTGGCGCTCGAGATCCTTCAGCAATTCCATCAATCTGTAGAGTATCAGCTGCCCTCCAGTATCCTTCTGGTGAGTATTTAATTCTTTATTTGAAACTCAAGTAGCATTTGTTGGTCAGAAGCCATATCAATGGGTAGGCTCTGCTACATGGTATAGCTAAGGTTCTTATTACTTTGTAGTCTGTTTATTTTGCTTTGGAACATGTTGTTTGGAATCCTTTGTCAGATTTGGGTTTGACCAGAAACTTTGGATCAATTTGTATTGATCCAGGATAACTCATTTGGGGAGAAATAAAGGTGGCTACAATATGTAGTGTTCAGCTTCGCTGTAATTTGGTGCATTTTATTGGAAAGGAATGATAAAATTTCTCATGGTGCCTCAATAGCTGAATAATTTACGGGAAAGGATTTTGTTTCTTGCTTGTCTTTGATATTTGGTTCATGTAAGTTTCAAGGGAGTCTTTTTTATTGATATAAAAAGGGATTGGGTAGCACTGTTATTTTCTTCAATTTGGGGTTTTCCTTCTGATGGAGGTGGAGCCCGTACTAAAAATGCTAGAAATCTGGCAGAGTGTAGGTCTGACCAGAAAAAAAACTATACATATAGCGGAGGTGGTGAAGATAATGGATATAATATAGGCTTTTATGCTTGGAGGCTCTTTAACAGCAATCCTATGTGACACTATACATCTAGTGGAGGTGGGATAAGTCCTTACAAAGGATGCTATATAATGGTATGTTCAAATAATAAATGGATAGTAATCCCAAATCCTCCAAATTGGTGAACATAGAAAATGAAAGGTGAAGGATTTTGGAACATCTTGGAAGGTTATAGCTTGAATAATTATGATTGCGGAGGGGGAAAACCAATTAGTTGATTTGGGATTCTAAAGCTTTTCTTGTAGGAGAAAATTTAATATGATTATAATGGAAGGTAGTGGTAGAACGAAGCCAAGCAAAATGAAAGATATGCTTCTACTTGAGTTTCAACTGTATGTGCTTCTGGTTTGTATTATTTCATTTTCTTGAATTTGGAATAATGTAACACATTTTGTTGTGTTGCATGTACATGTGTTAAAAGCTGTCGTGATACGTTACATGTTTCAGTGTTGATTGGATAGGTTTAGGGGGTTCAGATGCTGGTCTAGCATCGGTGCTAGAGTCCTTGGAGTTTTGTTTAAAACTTCGAAGTTCTGAAGCTAGCGTGCTGGAAGACTTGTTAAAGTCTATTAATCTCGTCCATATCCGACAGGATCTCATAGAAAGTGGTCATGCACTATTAAACCATGCTTATCGAGTTCAGCAGGAATATGAAAGGTAAGTCTGTTTCTAATTCATCTTATCCGAGGACTCCAACTTCATAGATTTTTCACAGATCTCATTTTCAGGTTGTGGAGTAAATGTTGGGCCTAGGTGACATGGGCCCCAACTATTTTCTTCCATTTGAGTATACTACTTTCACCTCCAATTTGTGGAAGGAAATTTTTCCCGTGGCAAGATTTCTGTATTCATATTTCCTTTTGTCTTGACCTTCTGTTTGCTTTGATCGTGAATTGACTATCTCCCATGATTCTAACTTGAAGTCAAACAGTTATTTTGATCTAAGATGTGTGTGTGTGTGTGGGTTATGCTATCTGTGCCAGGGTGAACTGCTTTCCTGCTCATCTTTCCCTTAATTTTCCCTTACTGTCTGCCTCTGTTAATTAACTAAATAATGTTAAAATTTAGGCAAAACTAAAAGGTTCATATGATTTTTTTAAAATAATCTTCTACAGCCTTGGGAATTTGTCAAAAGCTTCCATTCTTACTATGCATTTAATATCATGCTGCAGGACAACGAGTTTTTCTTTGAATTTGGCTGCTGAACAAGAGAAAACTGTTATGGATAAATGGTTGCCTGAACTTAAGACTGCTGTTTTGAATGCTCAGAAAAGCTTGGAAGAATGCAAATACGTCTGGGGTTTGGTGAGTGACTGCCCCTATAACATGTAAATTTTTCTTAGAGATGCCAAGGAAACATATCCTATGTACAATAATTTAAACCAAGATAACAGCCACATTATCCACCTTGAGAAAGAAACCCCAATTCAGTGGCACATGCTGCCAGGAGCCAAATCACTTACCATATGCCAAATATCCGTTCTCACCATTTCTTACTGGCTATCCTTCCTATTCTACCGCATTTTCTTTTTCTAATCAAAGAAATGCTTGTTCAGACTACAACTGTGGTAGAATAAATCAAAAGAAAATGTCTTATTTGCCCTTAAATAGGCAAGGGGACAACTATGTATGGTATTCCCCTCTCTAACTACCCACCGCTGCTAACTAAAACTCTTGTTATTTCTTTATTCCTTACTACAATTATAGCAGTTAACCAATAAAGCCTACTGATGACATCTAACTTGTATCAGATACTCCACCCTCCAAAAAACCTCCTTGTCTACAAGGATGGAGGAGGGAACTAAAGAAGTGATGGTAGAGTAATCTGGCCAGAGGCATAACCAGGAAATCAGTGTTGAATTCATGGCCATTCACCATCATTTCAAGCCCCTGCATATCTTAACATGCACTAACTGCTCTCGATATGCTACAGTCATTTAGAGCCTATGTTCTGTAACATGCCAAGCTCAAGGCGTTTAAGATACATGTGTGATGTTGTGCATACTGCCACATGTCAATTAAGACAGCGATTGGCTTCTTCTTGATTTGATCTAGGACCTTTAGTTTTGAAGCACCAGCCTTGGCATTTACTGTGACCATAGAAGGATCAGTGGAAAGTTGAACTAGACCAGCTTTAGTTTCTTCCATGGCATCATGAAATCTTGTTCAGGTTCATCTTGAGCCACAAGCACGAATTGCTTGGATTCCTTACACTTGTGGCCCCTCGTATACTTCTCGGAGCACCAATAACATAATCCCTCTTATCCTCCGTTTACTTCCGTGATGTGAATTGTAGGCTTGGAGGTGCTACTGCTAGTGGAAGTCACAGCAGATGCATTCCAAGAACACTGGTCTGCATCTTCTTTGAACCTGGGATGCCAACAGATTTCAATGTCATCTTCGATGAAGGAAGAATTGAATTTACTTCTAGGTCAACATTGGATGCAAACAGGGATTGTGAAGAAGGAAACAGCAAATAAGGTCTGCTGACTAGTGCATTGGTGTGTAACTTCTCAATATAGTCCTCTTGAGCTCTTCTCATGTGCATCGTGTCTATTGTAATAGCTGACCTGACATCAATATGCTTTTCTGGATGTCCTTCCTGAAGCCTTTGATGTAATGGTGAATGGCAATGTCCTCTGGAACGTCCACTTCCATTAGAAACTAATCAGACTTATCATTATTATCCTCAAATGAACCATCTTGTCTCCAAGATTCATAATTTTGATCTTCACATTGCCCTTCCTTATGTTAACAAACCAAGCCTCAAGTTGTCTGTACCTAGTCAGCTCTGCGGAATGATGTTTCTTCATTAAGTTGATCTGCCATTTCAGTGCTTTCTGTTTGAGATGGATACTCAAAAGCTTAATTCACCAGCAACACTTTTGTCGTCAACTTCGAAGAACTGGCAGCATCCATAAAACCCATAGAAATTTATCTTGTCCAGCTTCAGGGATTCCATATGTCTTTTGAGTTCCTTGTAAACCATTGAATGAATCAAACTAAGGAATTGGTGTTGTTGATCCAAGCAGTGCAATAGTTCCTCAATTGGTATTTGAGATCCGTCCAATCTTTGTGCCGGGAAGTCCATCATATCCACTGTCGCTATAATTGATACCTTTGATGAGACCTCAACCGTAGCATTTTTAATGCAGTTTACGGATTGCTCCAAATCATTGATGTTGGTTGAGTTCTGGTCCAGCTTCAATCAAGTGCTCTCCAACAGTGCCATATTCTCTTCAAACCACTATTTGAAGTCTGATTCTCTCATGTGATCTTGTCTTTGGCGATGCCTTGAGTCAGAGTCAGTTCTGATACCTAAAATGATAGAAGAAATCAAAAGAAAATGTCTCACTCACACTTCAATAGGTTAGGGTACAACTATGTATAGTATTCTCCTCTCTTAACTATCACGCTTGCTAACTACATTGACAACTATATACAGTTAATTGTTTCTTTATTCCTTGTCACACATAACTTCACTAAAGCGTACTGGTAATCTCTAACACCTATCAAACTGTCCCTAAGATTTATAGATATATATTCAGATCAGACAACAACCTCCGCTAAGCATTTGATTTTGACTAATGCCCCTTGAAGTTTAACGGAGAAAATGCATTCTAGACAAAACTCAGGTTACCTAAGAGGGGCTTAGTTTGGTTAAGATTTTCTCTTATGGTATTCTTATTTGTATATTTATCCATGATTATTTACAAGATTTCTGTCTAAAATTTTGAATTTTACCTGCTACTGCAGCTTGATGAGTGGTGGGAACAACCAGCATCAACTGTGGTTGACTGGGTTCTGGTTGATGGTCAAAACGTAGCTGCCTGGCACAATCATGTGAAGCAGCTTCTTGCATTTTACGATAAGGAGCTATTGTGAGTTAAACTTATCTTTGCCTTCACTTCAAAAAAAGCCTCTCCTCGGGTCACATTCTTGTTGCATCTCCCACTTGGGAAAACAATCATGAATATTAAGGTAGTGTGATATTGGCTGAAGATATCCGATTTCAGTTTTTTAAAAAAAAAAAAGAAAATGAAAGGGGAAAGTGGCTGTTGGCCTGTTGTAGTCTTAATGATAGCTGCATTGAGAGGGGGGGGGGGGGAATCCTTTTTACCTTAATGATTTGATTTGTACAGTCTTGTTATTATTATATGTTTTTTTCATAATCATTTTGTTTATCATACGCCATTTTAGATGTTAGGTGTTCGATTGGGTTGTTTTGTTTTTCAGTGGATCTCACTAATGTCCAAGAAGGCAAGGTCATGTGGCTGTAGAGCTTGTTTGTATTGTTGATTGTTTGGTTGCTATAATCATGTTCAGCATATTAGCTGTTGTTTCTGTTTTACTTTATGGGCATGAGATGACTGTTTGTAACTCTTTTCCTTCTTAATAGGTTTGGTACGTTAGTATAGTCAGTTTTCTTTTCTTTTCTTTTTCTTTTTCTTTTTTTTTTTTTTTGTTTTGCCAACTAATATAGTCAGTT
This sequence comes from Inga leiocalycina, assembly GCA_963242795.1. Taxonomy (NCBI): domain Eukaryota; kingdom Viridiplantae; phylum Streptophyta; class Magnoliopsida; order Fabales; family Fabaceae; genus Inga; species Inga leiocalycina. The sequence continues at coordinate 68,722,071 of OY725322.1, forward strand.
TTCACTGGCATCATGTGGTTGTTTTCTTGATGGTTAAAAAAATGAATAGTTCAGTCAACATGTTGATTTTTAACAAATTATCATTCACATATATTAATTAGTATTGGTGCATTCCCCCCTTCGGGTCTGATGGTCTCTTTAAATGGTAAATATTGATTGTGCCAGAGGAGGGCAAACTAAAGCTTTGTGAAAAATTAATTAAAGTTTAATGTTTATTTAAAGAATTTACTTAAGTAGTGTGGTCTGTTATTTCAATGTCTTAGTTGACTCACATAGTCACATGTAAACTATGAAACACGAAGACTTCAAATTGCCTGACGCATTAGTGTTGGTATATACTGATACGGACGCACCAATGCTTCTTCGGTATGTATTTGTAGAGGGACAATCGGAATATTAATTTGTAATTAAAAGATAGGAAAAATTAGAATGAAAGACATGGAGAAAAAGATATTTATTGACAAGGATCATAAAAATTATAATTATTTTGAAAGGCCAAATACAAAATTATAAAATTGAAAAGCTAAAATGTCTATAACGAAACTTTTTGTACATTCTATTTTTAAGACTAATACAAAATTTTAAATTTCGCTACATTTAAACAAAAGTTTTCCCAATTTTCACTTTTGACAACTTGCATAGATATATATATATATGGAAAAAAATTACACATTCTTTAAATTTGTCATAATTATAATTTTTAAAAAGATTAAGGTGTAAAAATATACATGTGTTTTTCTAAAATATATTCACCATCAAATACTTTTTTTAGGTGCAAAAGTAACTATAAGTTTTTAAAATAAATGCAAAAGTCATTAATTCCATTAGGAAGCGATGACGTCCGTTGGTTTTGGCATCACGGTGCCAACTGGAGTACAACTATAATTTATGACTCCTTTGACATATGCATCCATGGAAGTGGGTTTCAGACTTGGGATGGGAAAGTGTCTAAGGAAAGAAATTAGGGAGAATTACAATGAGGTCCCAAGGAGTGAAAAAAATGAAGAAATGGTCCCTATAGATTGTAAAATGAAAAAATAGTCTCATTAACAACTCCAGCAGCTTGTATTAACAACTCGTTAACAATTCCATGAGCCTGTATTAACAACTCTTTGGGACCATTTTTTCATTTTGCAATCTATTTGGACCATTTTTTTATTTCTCTTCTTCCATGGGACCTTAGTGTAATTCTCCTAAGAAATTATCCATTAAACCCACACTAACCCCGCAATCATTTTTCTTTGGGAAAATAAAAATGAACCAACGAACAGAGGATATTGAAGAATAATGGCAAGGGCAACAAATACCACATCGGTCACTATGACTTGGGGGCTCTCACTATTACTTAATCATCATGATGTGTTGAAGAAAGTCTAGGATGAGTTAGACGAGAAGGTGGGAAAAGAGAGGTTGGTGAACGAAATAGATATAAGTAAACACATATGTATTTTTACACCTTAAAGAATTAATAAAAATTGTAATAAAAAAATTTATATAATTTTAATAAAACTCAAGGTCTTTTATAATTTTTTTATTATACATGTTAAACCAAGAAAGTCTATACCATTTATTTCTTTTACAAGAAAATTTATTCGTGCTAAGAAAATTCATTTAATGTTAATAAAATTAAAAAAATATAAATAAGTTATTATATCTAAATAATTAAATAATATATTGATTAAATGAATATGGAACTTGGTGAAAAAACATTACAAAATATTCCCTCCGGTCCTAATTATAAGACAAAGTGGACTTTTTTGGAGAAATTAAGGAAGCCAATTAAATCACTTTAGAGTGTTTATATTTTTAGTATCCTTAGATTATATATTAATTTATTAGTCAAATTAATTAGTTTGGAGGAAAAAATAAAAATATAAACACTCTAAAGTGATTTAATTGGCTTCCTTAATTTCTCCAAAAAAGTCAACTTTGTCTTATAATTAGGACCGGAGGGAGTATTATTTTAATTGACGTTAATTAAATAATGTATTGATTACATGAATATAAAACTTGTGGGGAAAAATGATAAGATCATGTGTCATGTGAATGATGGGTGAAAAAATATGATTTTAATCGTTGTTAATTAAATAATATATTGATTATATGAATATGAACTTGTGGAAAAAAATGATATGATCATGTGACATGTAAATGATGAGTGGTTTTAGTTTTGATTTTAGTTATTTTTTAATTATAAATACAAGAGATAATGGAGAAAATTTAGTTAGAGGCAATTTAATAATTTTAAATTTATATTATGATGTTTGGTCCTTATAAGTAATTACAATTTTTATGGTCATTTATAATAAATATGATTTTCTCTAGATCCTTTATTTTAATTTTTCCTAAAAAATATTTTTATTTTTCATTATGTATCCAATACTTCTAAGTGCATATTTGATATTTCAAGGCATTGTTCTAAAAAATTAAATTTTATTTAAGAGTGTGATGTTCTATTTTTTATTCTTAATTCTTTTCATATTTTATCATTTGCTTTAAAAAGTGAAAGATTCGTTTTCCTTTGAAAGTATGTTCTTATGCTTTCAAAATTAATTAATTTATTTGCTTTTATCTTTTATTCCTGATCAATAGGCAATTAGGTATTGATTGAGTAAGAGTATATTGAACGATTTTGTTTCGCTTGGTATTGCTATTAAAGGACTATATATAAGTGTACTGGTTTGGATATTTTCTGATTGTTAATACTATCTTTGATCGCTGTAGTTTATAATCGTTTTGATTTTAGTCCCTGAAGTTTTAAATAGGTGATATTAATTCCACAAGTTTACTCCATTTCAAAATATTAGACCTTAATGTTTTAGAAGGACTTAAAGCTAGAGTTAAAACTATTGTGGTGATATTGGTTCAGAAGTTTCTAACAGGTGATATTAGTTCATCAAGTTTATTCCATTTCAAAACATTAGTCTTTTGAAGTTTTAGAAGGACTTAAAGCTAGAATTAATACCATTAATTAAACTTATATGGCACCAACACCACTAAATATGCTTATGTGGTTTTAACTGTGTTAGAGTCACATAAACTTAATTAACGGTGTAAACTCTGACTCCAAGTCCTTTCATAACTTTATAGACTAACATTTTGAAACGGAATTAACTTGAGGGATAAAAATCGCATGTTTGAAACTTCATAAACTAAAATAAAAATTATCGTAAACTTTAAGAACCAAATGTGGTATTAACTGTTTCCTAAATTATAATCATTTTTTGTGTTTTCTAAATTTTATGCGTGTGTGTATGTATTATATAGCGGCAGAGGTGGTAATATGGATTGGGACTGTGGGCCGAGCCCGCCCAACCCGATAAAATGGGCGGTTTGGGTTCTTCAAAACTGGGACCATATTGATGCGGTTCTTTTTTGCCCGAACCCATATGGTCCCAACCCGTCACGGGTTGGACCACCGGGTTGGCGGGTTGGCCCATATTTTTTTTTAACTAAGAGGGAAAAGGAAGAACCATTAGCCAATAGTCCAAATCTTAAAAACTCTAACTCCAAAGTCCAGCCCATTTCTCCTCAATCCCTACTCTCCTCAACGTGCTTCAAATTGAAACACCTTTAATATTAACTAATTATTGATTATTGTTAAGTTATACTGATGACTTGTATATTTATATTTATTTTGTTGTGTATGTACCTGTGATGAATATTTAATTTGTAATGTATTTTAATTTTATTATATTTAAGTGTGTAGAGAAAACAATCTTATTGTATATATAAAAAAAACAATCTTAGTATATTGTTAAAAAAAATTGAAAAAAAAAAATATGGGTTGGCCCGCCCAACCCGCCAACCCAGTGGTTATGGGTTGGGTTGGTTAAATGCCAACCCATATTGATGCGGTCCTTTTGGGACCGAACCCATATGGTCCCAACTCGTGGTAGGTTGGCCCGAACCCACCGGGCCGGACCATATTACCACCTCTAATAACGGGTATCATATCCTATATTTTGATATGTTTCAAAAACAAAAGTATTGACTTATTGGATACATATCGTTCACATTTCCGATCTGTGCCTCATAGCATGTAAATTACTAATCATCTATATATTATATAATACTCATAGTAACATCATTAAATTCCATTTTATTTTTAAGTAACACTGTTTTATTTTTATAATCCTTCATAATTGAATTTTATTTTATTTTCATAAATCTAGGAGTTATCCTAATTAAAATTACATATTTTTTGCCCAAAAACATAATAAGTATATTTGGATCCATTAATCAATAAATATAATTTACTGATGATTATTTTATAATTTTTCCTAAAAAAAAATATTATGGGATTCAGTTTCGATCCATTAATCAATAAATATAATTTATTGATAATTATTTTCTAATCTTTTTATATTCATAATTTGGTTCTAATTTGTTTGGATTATGATTTTGCATTGTGATCCATTATAGGTTTCTAAATTTGAGTGTAAAAATATTAATTTAAATTTAAAAATTTCACAGTCTTTAAGAAATTCTCTTTCTTTGTTAACATTGTATACTCTTAGAAAAATATGATTGAGCAAAATAAGAAAAGCCATGTACAAGTGAACACACCTATAACCGACTTCATATAACCTAATTAAGACATCACATAGATATGAACTGCGTGCAATGTACGGGCACCAATAATTGTTTAAGATATGTTTGATAAAGCGGAAAAAGAATAGAATAAAAAAAATTAATCAATAACAGATATGTATAATTATATTTTTGGTTTTATTTAAAATTAATGGAAATGGAATATATTGTTAAGGGAAAATTCCAAAAAACTACACTCAAAATATAAAAAGGATAAATCAGTACATCGAAATTCAGAAAAGACGAATCAGGCGGGTGTCAGAAAAAGGAGGAATCTGGCATTTTGAAATTTCGGCCAAATTACGAAAATGCCCTTCAGCACTTCAGGCTCACTTCAGAATAACAACATGATCCTCGGAATTAACACCTCCGGATTCGTTATTAACAACTTCAATTCTTCTTTTACAATTCATAAGTTTCAGGGCTAATAACATCACCGATCTCGCCATTAACAACTCCGGATTCGATATTAACAACTCCATTTTCTTCTTTCGCACTTAACAAATTTCAGGGCCAATAACACCATCGATCTCGCCATTAACAACTCCTATGTTGTTATTCCGACGAGGGCTGAAGAGCATTTTCGTCATTTGGCCGAAATTTCAAAATGACATATTCCTCTGCCCGTCTGACACAGCCTGATCTATACTTTTACAATTTCAATGTACTTAATTGTCTTTTTGCTATTTCCAATGTAGTTTTTTAGAATTTTCCTTATTGTTAAATAAAGATATGATAAATATTACACGACGATATATTTTTGTCTATTACCAATGTTTCTTGTTTTATTTGGTATCTATGAAATCTTCAACTTCGTATTTTTCACGGCATCACTTTAGATCAGCGTAGGATCTCATTCAAGTCATAATCTCAGTGGCCAAGCTTGAAAGCTGCTTTTTTCCATATGTCCACACACCGAAATTGACTTGTTTGTCACTTCATTCAATCATCTTGTGTTTCACTCTTGCAAAGCCATGTGCCTCAAAGCATTCTATTTCATTTGACACTATGCTTGAAGGCTAAAATAGTTTAGAAACATATCTTACTATCCCAAAGAAATTATGAGAATTTGAATGTTTGGATAGAAATTAGATCAAGTTTTTATTTAAGCATTCTATTCATCTTGCATGCATTGTTAGAGTGTGGTTGGATTAACTTTTAGAGAATAGATTATAAGGAGAATAGATTTTGGAGAATAGATTATGGAGAAAAAATGGAGAATAGCTTTTGAGGAATAGATTTTGAGCAGAATAGCTTTTGGAAAATAGATTATGAGTAGAATAATGATTTAGGAAAATTGTGAAAAAAATCCCTAATTGCCAACTTATTTGCCAAATGGGACCTTTGTGTGCAGATTAATTAATTTTTCTAATATAATCAAATTAGATAAATAGGTTTTATAAGATAAAAGGGAGTATTAAAATTTTAAAATTCTTAAAAAAAAAGGGATTAAAGAAAAATTGGTGAAATTATAAAAAGAGAGAGAGAGAGAGAGAGAGAGAGAGAGAGAGAGAGTGGTGTGAGGCCCACATTAATAAAAAGGACCAATTAGAGTGAGATGGTGGGGTCCACATATAGAAAAAAGCAAAAAAAAATAGATTTTCTCAAAACCATGGTTTGAGCTCAGAACCTTGGTTTGAGAAAATTTGAGGTGTTTGGATGATTCTTGCAAAACCATGGTTTGGGAAAATTTTTGAGTGTTTGGATGATTTTTTCCCAAACTATGGTTTGAGCTCAAAATAGCTTTTTTTAAGTGCATCCAAACACACTCTTAGTATTATTTGCTACTGAAATTCCCTTGAATCTCACCCTTCCCTGCCAATCATATAGGTCCGTGAGTAGGACAGAGAAGAATGCTTGAAGATGAACCAAAAGGAAAGATGACGAATAATTGAAGAATGAAAGTGTATTAATTTACTGTATGTAAATTATAAATTATTTGCACAACAACATATTTGTATGAATAGGCAAATTTTAGTGGAACATAATTGGGATAACCAAGAACAAGAATTAACTCTGATGTTGGTAAGAAGAACGGATAATAAGTTGGAAATGAATAATAAACCCCTAAGGAATTAATGATTAACACTTCCGCTACATAATTAAAAGGGTAAGTAAGACGGGTGTTACAACATCACTATATCCTATCAACAATTAAATCCTTATATGGGTTATTAACGAAAAGGTCCTACTCAACAATTTTATTGAATGTTTCTCCTCGGTCTCCTTTTACCCCTTTTCACAAGACTTCATTATGTCATAAAGGAAGTAAAAAAAAATTGGCCCTATAAAAATAGAAATACAAGGGAAAAAATTATGAATGATTAAATTAAAATTTCTTGAATACTTCTAGGAGGAACTAGGGAATGAAGAAAATGTAAGTAGCACCATATCAAGCGAAGTGCATGCTATATCACATGTGTTTGCTTCATGGACAGTGTCATATAGGTCATTGACTTGGTGGATAATATTTTGAATGAAAAGAAATTGTAAAGACCTTATGGCAGAGACATAAATCACAATGACTTGGCTAAAAATTGATTGTAATGATTAAAATCACAAGCTTAATTAAGCCAATTATAACAAATACATTAGAGTGATAAATAATATATAGGAGTTGAAAATTATAAAAACAAAATAGAATTCATTTCTAGAAAAAAAGTTACTCGTAGTTGGCACACAAATAAAAACTCTAACAAACTTATCACTATAAAAGAGTATTATTAACCAACATGCATTGATTCTAGGGGGGAAAAAGGTGATGGTCCCTTGTACATAAATTATTGACTTTGAGTTGAATGCAGAAAATATTTTTCCCAGAATGACCACTGTCAAGTTCAATAATGTTCGAATTTGACTCAATATCATTGAATATAAAATAATTGTTTCCAAAGGGGAAGAAAAAGGGCCTTATCAAAGGCTCATGAATTGGCTTAAGGAATGAGCTGTCTGGAAGAATCTTGAAAGAAAAGAAGAAATATAAGTCAATAATATGAACCCCACTTCTTAATTCTTATCTTCGATTAATTATTGGTAGTTGGAAAAAAAGAAAAGATTAATTATTGATAACTTGATAAGCTCTATTTGATTAAACATGCCAAACCGTCGTCCGTGAACAAAGACTTTAGTGAGCCCGTGAAGTGATGAAAGTGACTAGCTTGCTGCATTTCGACAACGACCATGAGAATAAAATTAAGGATTAAGGTGTAAAAATACACATGTGATTGTCCACGAAGTGCACCCAACACCGAATACTTTTTTTAGGTGCAGCAGTGACTATGTGGTTACAAAATAGGTGCAAAAATACCCTTTGACCGTTAGTTTGACTTTTTGACCTTGAAAGTGATAACGTGTACGATGACATGGATGCTAAAATGACATTTTGGAAAAAAAAACTTGTTGACTGGTAAAGCTTTGCAATTAATATTAGCCACATTTCACTATTTTAGTACCACATTCACTGAAGTAAATTCAAATCTGAGTGCAAAGTGCTTAACTCACTCAGCAGAGCTGTTGCCCTAAAAAACATACTGATTGCTCAATTTTTTCCCAACCCTAGATTCCCAATATTATTAAATTAAAATCATTATAATACATATATTATATTACTAATTTTTATTAAATTATATGATTTATTAGGAAAATTTGATTTTCAGCAAGTTTTTTTTTTCAGAATGTCACTCCAGCGTCCATGTCATCGTACACGTCATCACTTTCAGGATAAAGAAGTCAAACTAACGGTCAAATGGTATTTTTGCACCTATTTTGTAACCACATAGTCACTGTTGCACCTAAAAAAAGTATTTGGTGTTGGGTGCACTTCGAGGACAATCACATGTGTATTTTTGCACCTTAACCCTAAAATTAAACCCTTTTCCATGGGCAATTTTTTTTTTATCTAGAAATATTTATGTGAGCCAGGGTTTTGAAAACCCATCAAAGTTGAACAATTAAGGTTTAAGAATTTTGATAAAAATATTTACCAGTTACCTAAAAAATCCTGGGCAATAAAAGAAAAGATTTCATGCAATCTGAACTAGTAAATATGAATAATGCTTCATCACGTTGACGAAGTAAATATTAAAAGATTCTAAATTTGATTTTTACTATCAATACACTGGAGTTGGACTTTTTTTAACTGCTTAGAGGGATTTAATATGATTATAAAAGGAAAAGGCCGCAAGCTCATCGTAGATTTATAAAGATTTTGATTCAAGTAAGCACATGTTAAATTATCCCAAGATCTGAATAAACAAAAGAACACTCACAAACTTTGAACTGGATTAATAATATAAAAAAATATTATTCTATATAAATTTTGAAATATGAAAAAAAAATAAAAAAGGAAAAAACCTGTGGCCTGTCTGTCTTACAAAAATCATGATTTAAAAAAAAAAGGTTTTCATGCACAAAACGTTGGGCATAAATGGATAAAAATTAAGATCTTGAAATAAAAAAATATAAAACTTGTTCAACAATGTCATTAATGATAACAAGAATACCATGAATAATATTTATGTTATGTGCATGTTAAAAATACTTTTTATAATAAGGAAAATGACAAACAGAACTTGAAAATTGTAAAATTCTGAATCATGTTTTTCTTATAAAATGAGTTGTAAATTGTTTATCAAATATAGTCATTGCTTTATTAATTCAACAATATTTAGGATTTTTTAACTCTTAGGTTCTTTTTTTGTGAATTTTCCTCGATAATACACACTAAAAGTCTAAAAGACAGACCTAATGCAAATTTTAAACTGTGTCATGTGAGTCTTACACACTAAAGTTAGCTGCCTAAGGTGTCAGGAACTAAAAAATGAAGAAACAAACAACAATGATTCTCTTGGGAACCTTCTAAAACAGTTCTGCATGTCAGAAGCCATCAATTAAAAAACAAAGCTTTAACATCTTCTGCTTATTTGAATAAATTTCTTTAAAATTGTCAGACATCTTGAATAAATAATCTCTAAGCTTTGACGTTTGAATTTTTCAAATAATTTCAAAGATTAATTTTTTAGAGTGTCTAATCATTGTTTGTCCTCCACCTCGATCCCATCGCCTTCTCCCACATTCTCCCCTTAATATAGGGTTCTTTGCTGAGTTTGAGTTGCAGGCTGCATCAAATATAAATGTGTGTTATTTAAGATAGGTTAATTGGGTAAGTGATTGAACACCATCACAATCATGGCTCTTTTTTAAAAGCACGGTGACAGCTGGTTTAGGATGTTTGGACTTGCATTTTTATAATTAGGCTTTTTTCCTAAAAGCAGTTTTTGAAAAAAAAAATCAAAAATCTTTTCTAAAATAAGTCATTTCTGCTACCGCCAATCCAAACACAAATCACATTACAATCTGACTTTTATCCTATATAATTTTTATAAAATTCATATTAAAATTCTATGACTGCTAACCCATTCGGGCGCTAAATAGGCTAATATATCATGGCTTAAGGAGTTGATTCACCAACAACAATAACAAATAAGCTTTAATTCTATTAGGTGAGATTAGTTATAGGAATCAAACGACACCATGGAACTCTGTCAAAAACCAAACCTCGGGATAAATTGTAAGAAATAACAAATATTTTACTCCCTTTGGTTCTTAATATAAAAATATTTATTTGATTTGATTAGATTAAGGAAGTTAGTTAAGTTAGTTAATATGACATATATTTTCGAAAACACCTTAGTCATCTTCCTTAATTCCCTCATTTTCCCTCCTTCTTGATTATTATTGAGGAAGCATCAATAGAAATAAATTAGAAAAAGATTGATAAATATAAAAATTATATTTTATATTTAGAATAAAGACTAACTCCCAAATGAGTTATATATTAACCACAACAGGGAGTAATATCTAACTTTCATGTCTTGTCATTTCAAAAATAGAAAAGACATTCCAATCTCTCTAATCATTCTAATGTCTTGTAATAATAGTTTTGTCCTTAAGACTAAATATTTTTCAATTTTTAAAAAATTATATTAGGAATTGGTTTAGTGTCCACATTGAAGGCAAAATCGAGAACCAATTCAAACCTGGCCAAAACCGATAGAAAACTCGTGAATTAAAAACCAATTTGAACCAACAAATTAATGGTTGAGGTGGTAAAATAGTCTCCCCGCAAACAAATAGATGAGATGATATCAAAGCTATGAAAAAAGAGGGGAGGAAAAGCATACCAAGAGGATAACTATTACCTATTGGCAAGGGATCAAAAATCAAATATATATATATATATATATATTAAGGTGCAAGACCTTTCATGTAGCAGCAAGACCACCATAGGCCATAGACGAGATGACATCAAAGCTCCATGTTGGGAAAAAAAATTCAAATTTTAATATATTTTGCTATTTAACTACCCTAAGTTTTAGCCCAATTATCATTTTTCCCAAGACTGTTATTCTTCTCTATCCTCTGCAACCCCAACAAACTTGACCACAAATCCAATTCAAAAACATAAAACTCACATGAAAGCAAAAGTTGTTACCACCACATGAATCCAAAATCCTGGTGTGCATATCAGTTTTACATGGTGCTTGCACGTGGTCACTGACTTCAGATGGACGCCTACCATAGGCCACCAACCTCGTTTTGCTGTCTGCTTCCCGTGTGAACCTAACATAGAAAGTCAATAAAGTAAACTCTTTAAGTCGGTTCATGTTATAAAGTCTGATAAAAAGTTAATCACATAGCCTACTATTAGTATCATGATCAATTCATTCTCTCAAAGTTTGTTATCATAATTTTAGTCAATATTTACTACAAGACATTATTTCAATTTGACTCAGTTACACAAAACTTCTCTAAATTCTACGTTTTGTACGACCAACTCGAAGTCTAACCATTAAAACTTGACAAAAATGTCCTCATAATTTTTTAAATTTGTGCAAGTAATCCCAATTAGTTTGTCGTTTCTCTAATATAGCATAATAAGTTGGTAATTATTTACCCACTTAAATTCTTTTTTTAAAGCTAACCGCCTCAAGTTTTACGCCATGTGCAAATTAACTTCCTAAATGTCATAATTAATAAAACTTAAGCAAACAAAACTTTAATGTTACATTCCATTAGTTACATTGGCCCCTATTATCAATTCATTCTTTAAAAACTTCCTATCAAGATTTTAGCCAATATTTTTAAACAAGGCAGTATTTTAATTTTACCTAAACTTGGTTAAGGAAACAAGGGATAGATTGATGAAATATTTTTAATTTTTAAGAGACAAATATGGTTGGAACCGCAATATAAAATAGACTACTTCCTTTGTCTTTTTGTCATCATCATGATGCCTTGTCTCATGAACTTACAGAATATCTGGCCTCTTTCTTGGTCTCGTGAACCAGCAGGAAACCCAACTGTAGCATTTGTCATTTTCCAAACCATTCCTTCAGAATCTGTGGCTAACTTTGCATGATTGGCATTAATAGCCCATCAAAGGGTAGGGCTCTATATGAAAGTTTGTGTCCTATTTTTCACGGCACAGAAAGCAAAAAAGGACAAAGAAAAGATAAGGGAATGCAATATCGAAGAATAAGTAGTCTTTCACTCTTTTAACCTTTCTTTCCTCGTAGCCAGAGTTTTCAGTAAACTGAAGGAAGAAATGTCTTGGTTCCTAGTAGTTCTCATTCTCAATCTCACGTTTAGTAGCTTCTCAGAGGCCATCCATGAAAAGAAGCTTCTTACCCCAGTTGTTGTAGGCACTGTCTACTGTGACACTTGTTTCCAGCATGATTTCTCCAGGGACAGCCACTTCATTGCAGGTGAAGTTTCAGATTCTTAGCTTTCTTGTTGCAAGATTAACTCTGTTCCTTTGAACTTTTATTCTGTATAGGAAATGAATTCTGTTTGAGTTGGATTTAAAGCTAACAAATTTTGTTTGGCTCAGTAGAATATATTGATTGAGGATAATTTATGAAAAATGAAGGGGAATTGTTCATATGGATCCAAATAAAAGAAAGTGTCCAAAGTAAAGTTCCTCTTTCCGTTTTTCATCACATCTATTCTCCTCAATTCAGACATATCCTTGTGTAATTGTGTTTCATGTTAATATTGAAACAAAGAATAATACTTAATCGAGGTTCTCCCTCTTAATAAGTATTAACCTTTTGGATTGGCTCAAGCCAAGCAAGAAATGGCTACCTAATATTTGTGTTCGCTTGTGCAGGTGCATCAGTTGCTGTAGAATGCAAAAATGGGGATTCAAAGCCAGGATTCTGGAAAGAAGTGAGGACTAATGAGCATGGAGAATTCAGAATTGAGCTCCCATTTTCAGTGAGTAAACGTGTGAGGAGAATCAAAGGGTGTACAGTAAAACTAATAAAAAGCAGTGAGCCTCACTGTTCAGTGGCCTCAGCAGGAACTACTTCTTCACTCAGTCTGAAATCAAGAAACCAAAGAGAACACACATTCTCAGCTGGGTTTTTCTCATTCAAGCCCCTTCAACAACCAGATCTTTGTAACCACAATCCAAGTAGTGTTCAAAACTCAACGGAATTTGATTCTGTAAAAACTGGGCTTCCTCCAAACTTGCTTCCTCCACTTCAGAATCCAAACACCCCCATTGGTCTTCCAACTCTTCCTCCTCTTCCTGAAGTACCTGACCTTCCACCATTGCCACAACTTCCTCCTCTACCTCCTGTACCTGTCATAGGAATTCCACTACCACCAATCCCAAAACATGCTCAAGAGACTAAGAAACCTCAGTCTACAGATGAGAAGGTAGCTCACCCTGATTTTTTCTTTCCTCCTATCCCATTTTTGCCTCCACCCTTGATCCCAAACCCATTACAGCCACCGCCCTTGATCCCAAACCCATTTCAGCCACCACCCTTGATCCCAAACCCATTTCAGCCACCACCCTTGATCCCAAACCCATTTCAGCCACCACCCTTAATCCCTAACCCATTTCAGCCACCAAGCCCACCACTCATCCCAAACCCATTTCAGCCACCAAGCCCACCACCACTCATTCCAAACCCATTTCAGCCTCCGCCAGCAAGCCCGGCACCACTCATCCCAAACCCATTTCAGCCTCCGCCAGCAAGCCCGGCACCACTCATTCCAAACCCATTTCAGCCACCACCAGCAAGCCCAGCACCACTCATCCCCAACCCATTTCAGCCACCACCGGCAAGCCCAGCACCACTCATCCCTAACCCATTTCAACCCCCACCATCCCCACCATCAAGACCACCACCATTTCTTCCTATTCCACCAATACCATTGCTTCCTATTCCACCAATACCTGGTTTAACACCATCGCTGCCGCCGCCGCCGCCTCCTCCTCCGCCACCAATCTTGCCATTTCCTTTCCCTCCATTATTCCCACCTCGTAGCCCTGGTAACCCCCCTGCTTCTTCTTCAAGGACTACTTCTCCTTGATGAGAGATTCTCATGCAGATTCAATCTATAAAAGATGAGTAGAAACATATAAACATATAAAGAATGCACCCCACTAGCGTGGTTGATTTGTGTACACGTCTCTTCCTAATTAGTTTGGTTTATCTATCTTTTATAGACTGAACCTACTTAAGAATGGCTCTTCCTTGATCAAATAGAACCTACTTATAATCCTCCAAACAGTTCCTTCCACATTAAGAAGTTATTTCCTTTCAATGTGTAAATCCTAATATAGTTACCATATAATCAGCGATAGATGGGGACGTGTCTGCAATATGTAGAGTGTCTATTACTGAAAATGATCGAGATATCATTATTACTGTATTAGTAATAAATAAGTTTGGGTATGTCAACATGCTACAGTTTCAATCATGTAAAATCTTACTATTTATGTGTTTGTTTTCCCTGAATTTTTCTTCGAATGGACACTTTTGTTTCTGACATATTGAATATTGCAAAGCTCATAAACTCATCTTACATAGATAGGTAACATCTCATGCTTCAAATAGAAGAATTGAAATTAAATTCAAACCCCCCAAAAATTCAGAATTGAAAACGGATCATTTTGTTGTTCAGTCTTACTACGTTGCCATTGTCAATGACAACTTATGGTCTCTTCGAGAGGCTTGGGATATGGTAATTTAAAAAAGTTCAAGCTAGTTTTTATTATGAGCAACAAAGCTCCTGATAATGTTACAAAGGAAAGTTTCCTGAAGAATGAACAGCATTTTGGGCAAATTAGGAGGGCCAAACTTTTAGAAATAACAATAATAATAATGATAACAAAGTTACTCAGCGACAGTCTAAGGATAGAATCAACCTCTCACAAGTGATGGCCACTTGACAAAAATTTAATAACAAAGCTCAATAATCAGCAAGGCAACCAAACTCTTAGTCCTACTGTAATCTGGCCTTTTCGATTAATGGATTTATTGCTTTTAACTCCAAAAAAACAGAAATTAAAAGTGAATTAAAGCAGAACTCGTACTCCTTCAACATAAATCTGTCATATGTTAGCCCTAGGGCACTTCGAAAGCTCAAATTTGTAGTTTCAATGACAAAATCTAACAGTATTTTTGGCAATCATCAAGACCATAAAGAGCATATTTAAGATTTGAATCTATCTATGATGTTAAGCATGTAAAAGCATAATAACCTAATTGCTTATTTGATTATGCAAGATAAGAAGACATCATCGAAGGAATAATCACTGATCAAGACCATATCGCTCAAAGAGCATATTCAGAGTTAGAATTTATTTAAGATATTAAGCATATGCAATGGTCTCTTGCTTCATTGTGCAAGACATAAAACTATAAATAAAAGGAATGAAAAGAATTCCCTTTTTTCATTGCAAGCCAGCAACTACTCAAATCATTCAAGAAAGCAGAAAATCATGGAGCTAAATGAGAGGCAAATAAGGAAGTTCCTTTTTGATACTCCAGCAGCGGTGAACTATGATATATATATAACTACCTTTTATACAAGGAAGAGACTTAAATGTAGTTCCTACATATCTATTTTATTTTATTTTATTTTTGATAAAAAGTTCCTTTATACCTTTACTATTAAGTTTCTCAGCCATGAGAAGCGTCTATTTTTCAGGCGAGTATATGATTCCTCCATTAAACTATTCAATTGTCATGCTTTAAAGGAAAACTTGTCCCATTGATCAAACGAAAAGGAAAAATTGTCTGCTAGTTATATTTAAATTTGGAACCTAATAGACTAATAGCAAGGATATAAAAATACAGATATAATCCTTAGCCACAGAATCTTTTGTCCTAAAAGTCATATAACATATTGTCGGCAGCTAACCAATAAATTTAAGAAAGGAAAAGGGATGGCAAAAAGATAATATAACAGATATCCTCCAGAGCACCAAAAATTTTAGGGATTTTAAATGAATTTGGTCTACCAGGCCTGGCGGACAAAAGAAATAAAAAAGCCAAACCAATTGGGCTTGGGTTAGCGAATTAGAAAATTCAAATAAGTACTTAATATGTGATTACACGTAGTGATAAGAAAATGCTAGTTCGACACCAGTTATCCATGAACCATGTTTGCTGAGTAATAGGGGGAAGAAGATTATACCGAGAAGGAAGAGCAATGGCAGCCATCAACGGCGTTTCCGGTGGAAGAATCGGCAGATACAGAATCGAAAGTGGAGTCTGTAAAGATGGCGCCACCATGAGAGCAGGTAGGGGACGTTGCGTGATCGTGTTGGATGTGAATTGTCGGCAAAAGCCGCGCTGCAAATAAGAAGCTGATTAGCCAAGCGTCCGCATTCCAGGCTCAGAGTGATGAGAAAAAAATTTTCATCACCACAACTACGTAGTTTCCCTTGAAAGAGGGATATATCATATAATCTATCGATATAAAAATAATCCGAGCTGTCTGTGTATCACCTGTATCTGGATTATCTAGTATTTTAAAATATTATTTTTTAATAACGTGCAGTATTTTAAAATAATTTATAGTATTTTTAAATTTTTAAAATATTTTTTCAGTTATACACAGTGTATTAGTATATTGATTGCAATTTTATTGTTAATATATTTTTTCAGCTCTAAAAATTACTTTAAAATATTAGATGCTACTAAAAAATATTTTAAAAATATTAGATGCTACTAAAAAATATTTTAAAGTGGTTAAAAATCAATAAATTAATATCCTAAATTTTGGGTGATCGTTACTACTAAGAAAAATACATTAACGGTGAAATTGTAGTCAGTCTCTTAAAATACTGAGTACAACTGAAAAAATATTTTAAAAGGTTAAAAGCACAAAAAAAATATTTTAAAGTAATTTTTGGAGTTGAAAAATATATTAAGGGTAAAATTACAATCAGTCTACTAACATACTTGATACAATTAAAAAAGTATTTTAAGGGACTAAAAACAATAAAAATTATTTTACGAGGAGAATAGAGAGGTGACATACGGACCAGATTACTTACATATCAACGGCTCAGTTCTCTCTTTGAAGTGAAACAAAGAGAGATTAGCTAAATCTGATGAGCTTGAAATGCGAACGCCATTAGCTAAATGTTGTTGAGGGGATGCGTTGAGCGGGAGAGCCAAATCATTTTGTGATGGACATTTATTTCACAAAATATAAAAATAAGATAATTACTCATCTTCATCAATCAATATAAAAAATTCCTCAAATCTTTAATATAAGATATATTTATTTAATTTGATTAAATTAAGAAGGTTAATTAAATTAGTTAATATGACATATATTTTCTAAAATACCCTAACCATTTTCTTTAATTACATCATTCTTTTTCCTCATTGATTATGATTGAAGGAACATCAATAAGGGTAAATTAAGAAAATATTAACAAATATAGAAATTATATATTATATTCAAAATTAAAGTAAATTTTATAAATATATGTTATATTAAGAAATGAAAAAATATCTAACTATAGTTAGTTCATTCAGAAATTTGGGCAATTTGGGTGCGAGGGACTTCTTTTTTTTCTGTTATGGAAGTTTATTAAATGAAGAAAGAAAATCATTGATGGGATTCAATAGTTCATAAATTATTTTTCTATATTAATTTTAGGGTTAAAAGACTATTTTGCCCTGAAAGTTCTCACGAAAGAGCAATTTTGCCTCTAAAGTGTCAAATATAGAGCAATTTTGCCCTAACCTTTATTTCAATTAAGTTTGATTGTTAATTGACTAAATATGTTGAGTTAACGGTCTATGTGTTGTCCACTTCATTTTTGTTAAAGTGTAAATTTGTACCGAAAGTTTTTGCTTAGGAGCAATGCTACCCCAGAAGTTTCTAAATCGTAGCAATGTCACCCTGACAGTTATCTAGATTAAGTTTGACTATAAGGTGACCAAATACGTTACATTGAAGAAGAAGAAGAAGTTATATATGAAGGAGGAGCTCACATTCGCTAGAGAGTAATGAAGAAAAAGATTCAATCACTAGATGCATAACACACTAAGGAAGATTGCCAAAAACAAGGCCATTGAAAACTCTAAGCTGCCATACCCCAACGACACCAAGACAGGCAAGTACCTCTTTGATTTTCTCTTCGCCGTATAAGATGTTTTTACCTCTTTGATTGTCTCTAATCCTTCATATACGATGCATTTTTTGTAAAAAAATATATATTTACTTATTTTTAAATCTAACTTTGACAAAACTGAAATGAATAACACATTAACTTGCCAAATAAGCATATTTGATAAACAAACAGGTAAACTTAACCAGAATAACAATCAGGGTGAAATTACTATGATTCAGAAATTTCTGAGACAATATTACTCTTGAATGAAACTTCTAAAGCAAATTTGCGCCTAAACCCAAAACAAAAATGATGTGGAAAACATGTGAATTGTCAGCTTAACATATTTGGTCAACTAACGGTTAATTTTAACTAGGATAACGACTAAAGCAAAATTGCCCCTCGAAATCCTTCTGGTTCAAAATGGCCCCTCTATGACAACTACTAGGGTAAAAATAGCCCTTTAACTCTTAATTTTATAATTGAGTTGTAATTGAACGAATTTTTTTAATCAAGGCCAGTACCATTGTAAATCAAATGAACTGCGCCAAATTTTGTTTTGTTAGCCTTTTGTTTTGGAGCCTTGAAATTTGGCCACAGGAAAGATAATGAATTTTGAGTTACATTTTAAAAAAAACAGTGTTGTTCCTTCACAAACTAATGTTGCCAAAACCTGCATAAATTATGCTGGCTCAAGTATGTAATAGACTTAAACGAGCCATTGCAAAATAGTTTATAAAACAATGCAAGAAGTAGATGGAGCGGAGAGCCGGAGAGGATTGATCTAAAGATTAACGGTGTAGACATGGGGTTAGAGCTGGGAATATGGACAAGCCCGAGGGTTGGGGCTGGTCCGCACCAACCCGCGGCCCGTACTTCTGTGGGTTGGCAAAATGCCAACCCTAACCCGCAGTGTGCGGGTTGCGGTCCAGCCCGCAGGCCAGCTTTTTTTTTTTTTTTTTTGAAAAGAAATTCCTATTTTTTAAAGAAGAAGGGAAGAGGCTAAGATTTTTTCTCTTTGGATTGGGAGGTATCAAGATAAGAGTGGAAAACTTATAAGTTTTGTAAAATTATTATATGTAAAAAAAATAAAAAATTTTGAGGGCCAATCCGCCAACCCGCGGGCTTTTCACAGGCCCGCATTTTTGCTGGTTGGGATTTTCCCAACCCTAACCTAACAAAACCCGCGGGCTCACGGGTTGGGCCCATATTACCGGCTCTATATGGGGCATTGCCAAATTTCAATTGCATTTATTGTCTTGTTGTCATACGCACAAGCTCACTCTTCCATATATCCTGTCTAATAACTAAGGTTCTGAAACCCGGAACGGTTACTGAATTGGTTGGGGTATTGGGTCAAAGGTCAGTGGGTCAAATTAGAGTTAAATCGGGGCTAGACCGGTGAGAAAGGGAAGATTTTATGATTATTTATAATTCTGAATAAAATATTAAAATATTAAAAAAACCGATCAAACCATGTGAAAACCGGTCAAATCGGGATCAATTACTGACCAAACCTGTCAAACCACCAGTGCAATGGTTTCAGAGTCGAACTGGCCGGTTCGGTCCAGTCTTAAGAACCATGCTAATAACCCCAAATCTTTTTTTTCCAATTAATAACCTCAAATCACAAGTTATTAGATGTGCACTTGGGTTTTGAACCTCTTAAGCAGTATGAGATTTATTCCTTTTAACACACAAACTTACAACACATTAATCACTTCTTATCATTCTATTCCTTTCATTATGAGATGAGAAGTCTTTTTTTTCCCCAGTTTTACTGGTTTGTATAAAAAGAGTGCCACAAATATGTATTTAATTATGATGGATCTCATGTGTTATATAGAATTTGAGAAATGAATCATACTGTTCATGACTTATTAATTATATAAAATATTAAAATATTTATATTATATGTAAATATAACAACATATAAATCATGATCCCATGAATTGTATTTTGAAATAAAGATTCATATTGTTATTCCTTATTATTTCCAACTCAAATGAACTTTGGAGCATGGCTAGGTGTTACACCACCTTGGCTTACATGGGTTTTCTACCCAAAAAGAGGAGTCTATTGGGTTTTTGATGTTTTTGTTGGGCCAACAGATTTTTGTTTCTTTATCTAGAGTGTGTTTGGAACAACGATAAGAAAAATAGAGTTTCTTAATTTAGCATTTGGTAATTTTATTTTTGGTAAAAGCCCGATTGTGTAATGTAATTTATGTTTGGAACAGCAATTGTATAAATGACTTTTACAAAAGTAAAACTTGTTTGGATTGACTTAAGCACAAGTGAATTTTGTGATAATAGTAAGAGAGAGTGGGTGAAAAAATATTTTAAAGGGTTAAAAACACCAAAAAATAGTTTAAAATAATTTTTGGAACTGAAAAAATACATTAAAGATAAAATTGCAATCAGTCTGATAACACATTGGGTACAGTTGAAAAAATATTTTAAAGGTTAAAAGCACCAAATAATAGTTGAAATTAATTTTTGTAGCAAAAAAAGTACATTAAGGATAAAATTGCAATAAGTCTGATAGTACACTGGATACAATTGAAAAAATATTTTAACCATTCTCACTCTCCCTAAAAGCTAAATCAGTAAAAGCTGAGAAATTGAGCTTATGGCAAAAGCTATTAAGATAGAATTAAGCTCGATTGCTCATTTTGGGAAACAAACACTCACAATTTTTTTTCAAATGGGCAATTTGGCATTTGCTTATCAATTGGGCGTTTGGGGGGTCCAAACGCCCCCTCCAAACACACACCTAGTTTTGTTTGCTAACGGCGAGCGCGCGCGTGCACAAAATATCAGCCAGGAAGAGACATTACTAGCCCACAAATATCTGAAAAAAATACTTTCTCAGTCCTAATTATAAGATAAAATTAATTTTTTTTGGAGAAATTAATAAAGTTAATTAAATTATTTTAGAATATTTATATTTATATTTTTTTCTTCAAACTAATTAATATGACTAATAAATTGATATATAATCTAAAAATACTAAAAATATAAATACTCTAAAGTCTAAAGTAATTTAATTAGCTTCATTAATTTCTCCAAAAAAGTCAACTTTATCTTATAATTAGACCGGAGGGAGTAATCATAATATATTTTTCTTTAAAAATATTCATACGATACATTCTTTTTTTTTTTTTTTAAGTACTAAGGCAAGCAAAGCTTGAAGTTTACAAAGGAGATGTTAGGAAATATGCATCGAACATTGACCCGATAGTATACCACCACACTCTAGCACAAAAAGCGCATTGCAATCCGCTGGCGAAGTGTTGAACACCGAGAACACATGATTGCTCCTCTGAGCCCTTCGTGCTAGGTGATCAGCACATCTAACACTCTCCCGATAAACATGCAGGATCTCTAGATCCCAATCCAAGAGGATAAGAGATCTAGTGTCATACGATACATTCTAAAATTATCACTTACGACAAACTCAAGAGATAACACCTAGTCATAATTTTTATTTGTTTTGATTTTTTAGAAGTGCTTTTTACTATATTCAAAATAAGTAGGTCATTAGAGTATTGTGAAAATGTGCTTAAAAAAAATTTTTTTCTTCCCAAAAACAAGAAATAAAAGAAAACATGAATACATTAAGATTATAAGTAGCAACCAAACACTCTTATTTTAATAATATAATCATGATTATTATTGTAAATTTGTAATATGGTTGAACTAAACAGCCCCAAACTTCTTGAGTGAGAATGTTGTAAACGCATGTTATTTTGAAATCCAAATTAGTTTTAGGAGTCTTTTTTTGAAAAACAAGTCATTAAAGTCTGAGTTAAAAAAAAAGATCTCAAAAAAGTCTAATTAACAATTAAAAAAAGCAGGAGTTCTTCTAATATATTCCCTCCGGTCCTAATTATAGGATAACATTTAGGAGTTGATCTTGGTCCTAATTATATGACAAAGTTTTAATATTTGTCAATTTCTTCCCAAAATACCCCCCATTGATCCTTTCTCAATAATAATGAAACACAATAACAATTTTATAATACACCTATATATTCTATAAAGTGAGTAATACTTACAACTCATTAATGTCACATACATATCAATTCTACTGTTTCTTTTATTCTTTTTAATAAAATAATTTTAAAACCCTGAGAAACTTTAAGTTAACGTATTTTGATAATCTTTTAAAATAGAGAGTAATATACGTTGTTTGTGGTTTTTTCTTGGCTTTCGCGCACTAGCTAGAGAAATTAATTCTCAATCTTTGTAATTAATGAATCAAATCTGACTTTGTTAATCAAACAATGAGTTCTGAGGTCCTTAACTACAATTTCCTTAGATATAAGAAGTGCTCCAATTAATACTCCAAAGTGAGGATATTTTTAAAAAATAAATAAGATTAACTAATTTAACTACTATTCTTAATTTCTTTAAAATTAGATAAATATATTCTATAATTAAGACGAGAGGGAGTAATATTCTTTGGTTGGGACCTTAACGATAGCTTTTCTGTTTCTAGGGAAAATTTCGGTCCATTTGACCTTGTGCCATTTTTTCCCTTCCTTATGGCTTTTTTTAAAAGGAAGAAAGAAAAGCAATTTTCCGCTCTTCACCATGCTTGCCCTTGCTGCTGCAAGTCAGCAGCAGAAGTAGCAGCATCACAGAGAGTGAATCAGCTGCGCTTTGCGCTTCCCCTTCTCTATCAGGTGATGTTAAACCCTAATTTCTTTTTCCTTCTTCTATTTTTCCTAATGTTTATCTTTTATCTTCTTGTGATTTTCCATTTCTGGATTAAATTTCTACTGTTAAGCTAACTCCGTACAAGCCCCTGAAATTTTCATATGCTTGCTTTCAATATTCAACGCCCGTTTTAGTTTTTTCTTCCGACCGTGTCATTCGTTTTCATTTGGTTTTATTCTTGCCTGAATCTTTTCAGCCATACCGAGGCTGCTTTTGGACTCTGAAGTGAACGAGATTATGAATCCCTCGTTTTTGGTCTATCTTACATTTGCACAGAAATAATGGTCTCTTTATCGATGAAAAGAGATACATAAGCCAGAGACAATATCTGTTGTTCCCGAGGTAATGTCGGTAGATTCTAATTGCTTTCTGGAAAATATTTCATTAGCTGTTATGTTCTGTTTGAGCTTCCCTCTTCTTCTGTTATATGTGCCCTGAGGTCTCTCTCTGTTTTTTTTGGTAAACAAAATTAATGAAAGAACTTCGCTTGCAAGTTGCAAGGGATGATAAATTTTATCTTGGATTGGTTTTTGGTAATTTTGCCTAATCTTATTAGAGGAATGCGTTAACTTTGGTTGTTTCTGTTCTGTAGCTGACGATACAATTAGACAACACAATAAAATATACTTGTACAGGAGCCTGAGGAGCATTTACTGGAGAACGAGTGCATTGAAATTGTTTCTCATGTGGGGGCTTCAAAGTCCATACAGTGTTAGGCAAGTTCACTTCAGTAATCATCTCTACTATAGCCCTTCTCGGCGTTGCTATTCAAGTCCACCCGTCTGTTTTATCTCCCCTTCAACAAAAACTACAGAAAGCAGCAAGAACAACAACCAATTGATTCAATCATTATGTAAACAAGGAAGCCTCAAGCAAGCCCTCCAGGTCCTTTTTAAGGAGCCCAAACCATCTCAGCAAACATACGAGGTTTTGATATACTCTTGTGCCCACCAGAACTCACTTTCTGATGGCCTTGATGTTCATCGCCACCTCATTGACAGTGGCTTTGACCAAGACCCATTTTTAGCCACCAAACTTATCAATATGTATGCTGAGCTAGGGTCTATTGACCATGCACGCTGGGTATTTGATAAAACTAGAGAAAGAACCATATATGTCTGGAATGCACTCATCCGTGCACTAGCAATGGTAGGTCATGGTGAGGAGGTGCTGTATTGGTATAGTCAGATGAATTGGAGTGGGATCGCATCAGATAGGTACACATATACTTACGTGCTCAAAGCTTGTGTTAATTCAGAGTCAACAATCTTTCCTCTCCGGAAGGGTAAGGAGATTCATGCCCATATTCTGCGACATGGCCATGAAGCTCGAGTTCATGTTATGACAACTCTGCTGGATATGTATGCTAGGTTTGGTTGTGTGTCAAATGCAAGTTCTGTGTTCAATGCTATGCCCGTCAAGAACTCAGTCTCATGGAGTGCTATGATTGCATGTTATGCAAAAAATGGCATGTCCGTGATGGCTTTGGAGCTTTTTCAGCAAATGATTCGTGAGGAGCATGATTCAGTTCCAAACTCTGTGACAATGGTCAGTGTGCTTCAAGCTTGTGCAGCTCTTGCTGCTTTGGAACTAGGAAAGCTGATTCATGGGTATATTCTTAGAAGGGGTCTTGATACAATCCTGCCTGTTCTTAGCACCCTTATAACAATGTATGGAAGATGTGGTAAGCTTGAATTGGGGCAACATGTATTTGATCAGATGAGAAAGCGTGATGTTGTTTCATGGAATTCTTTGATTTCAAATTATGGGACGCATGGTTTTGGAAGGAGGGCTATTAGGATTTTTGAAAAGATGACCAACCAAGGAATTTCACCAAGTCCGATATCATTTATAAGTATTTTGGGAGCTTGCAGCCATGCAGGCCTTGTCGAGGAGGGGAAGATTTTATTTGAGTCAATGGTAAGTAAGTATGGAATTCATCCCAGTATGGAGCATTATGCTTGTATGGTGGATCTTCTTGGCCGAGCAAACCGGTTGGATGAAGCAATCAGAATTATAGAAGATTTGCGCATTGAACCAGGACCCAAGGTCTGGGGCTCCCTCCTTGGATCTTGTAGAATTCATTGTAATGTCAAATATGCAGAGAGAGCAAGCAAAGCTCTATTTGAGTTGGAGCCTTGGAATGCTGGCAACTATGTTCTTTTAGCTGACATATATGCCGAAGCTAAGATGTGGACAGAAGTAAAGAGGATAAAAGAGCTTTTGGAAGCTCGTGGGCTGCAAAAGATTCCAGGCTGCAGTTGGATTGAAGTTAAAAGGACAATATATTCATTTGTTTCTGTTGATGGGAGCAACCCACAACATGAGCAACTCCATGCTTTACTACAGAAAATGTCGAAAGAGATGAAGGAGCAGGGTTATGTGCCACAGACAAAGGTTGTTCTTTATGATCTTGATGAAGAAGAGAAGGAGAAAGTTATATTGGGACATAGCGAAAAGCTTGCTGTTGCTTTTGGACTTATCAATACTGCTAAGGGTGAAACCATCAGGATCACTAAGAATTTGAGATTATGTGAAGACTGTCATTCTGTAACAAAGTTCGTTTCAAAGTTCGCTAATAGAGAGATTCTTGTTAGAGATGTCAATCGAATTCATCACTTTAAAGATGGGGTATGTTCTTGCGGCGACTACTGGTAATTCTTTGGAGAATATTATGCAGTAGAAACGCCCAATAAATTAGTTCCCATATTGTCAGAGAAATTTTATGAAGGTATAGTTTTTTATTATACAACGAGCCCTCAGTTTGTCGCTGATTTTTTTATTTAAAAATAAATTTCTTAACCACTGCCTGATGCTGATTCAGTTCAGTTATATAATTCTATTTTTTATATAAAAAAAAAGTAGTTCAGTTATTATATAAATTGTAATATAACTTTTAAGTTTACACCTTTGCTTCAGAGTTATTTATGCCTCTGGGTTAAAGTATGGCATTCAATTGGGGAGTACGAAATACTGGTGGTTGAGATTATATGGTAGAAATTACATAGGAAATTAGGGAAAAGTTCCATTGAAAATCTTATTGGTGAGAAGGACTGAAATACCTATGCCCTGCAAATTTTGTATATGCAAATTACCGGTAGGTACTTTAATTTATGTCATTTTCACCAACAAAATTTTCAATGAATAGGGGACTTTCCCCAATTTTCTAAGGGTAAAGATGCTAAAATATAAATTTTGTGAAAAGTGCAACTGTAACAATAAATTATTTTTTGGAGTAAAAGTAACTATAAATATTACTATATAAAAGAGGGTAAAAATAATTATAACGTTAATGTCCGTTAATGTGAATTTTTTAACAAAACGTTAAGGTGCTAAAATAGTCACTAATTAATACCAAAAGTGTAAAAGTAATTACAAACTTTTTCTTGGATGTAAAAGTAACTTCTTGAACATTAATTTATATTTTTTTTTTTTGCTTATGTTATGAGTGTTTTATCAATTTGGAGATTAAAATGACAAAAGTAAAAAAAAAATTATAAATTAATATTCAAAAAGTTTCCTATTTTATAATTAATGTTAGGGATTTTATTATGGTTATCGGACCCGAACTGGACCGGAAACAGGCAACCGGTCAGTATATCCGAGTCAAGTTTTTAATTTTTTTTTTAAAAAAACATTTTTTTTTATTTTTCCTTTAAAATTTCATACTATAAACCTAAAATTTTCCATTTCTCACCTGTTTGGTCCCGGTTTAGCTCCGGTCAAACCCACTGACCCTTGACCCAGTACCCCGGCCGGTTCATTGACAGGTCAAGGTTTAATTACCTTGGATTTTATCTTTTGGAATTAGGTGATAATTTTCTTTCGTTTCATCATTCTAACCAAAATAAAAAAAGTCGACTTCTTAAATATTAATTCATAAGTTTTGTCATTTTAACCCCCAAATTGATAAAATACTCATAATACAAAAGCAAAACAAAATTATGAATTAATGTTCAACAAGTTATTTTTACATATAAGAAAAAGTTTATGGTTATTTTTGCACTTTTGGTATTAGGTAATGGCTATTTTAACCCCTTAACATTTTGTTAAAAAGTTCACATTAACGGACGTTAACGTCATGGTTATTTTTACTCTTTTTTATAATGTTTATTATTACTTTTGCTCCAAAAAATAGTTTATAGTTACAGTTACACTTTTCACAAAAATTTGTGGTTATTTTAGCACTTTAACCCATTTTCTAAATTTCTACACGTGAT
Source organism: Inga leiocalycina (assembly GCA_963242795.1). Lineage (NCBI taxonomy): Eukaryota > Viridiplantae > Streptophyta > Magnoliopsida > Fabales > Fabaceae > Inga > Inga leiocalycina. The sequence continues at coordinate 68,749,043 of OY725322.1, forward strand.
CCTTAAAAAGTAAAAACTTTACTAGGAAAATATGTGAACTCTTGTTTAGAAATTTTATTAGCTATAAAAGACTTGATATGTTTTTATACATATAAAGCACTTGTAATACACATGATTTTATATATAAAAAGTATTGTCACTCTAATTTAGGTCCTTTTTGGTAATAAAACTTTTAAATAGGACGCTTCATTGATTTTCCAATTTTATACTTCTCATTAAAACATTCGTTTTTAAAACTTGAAGTAAAAAATTTGAGATTATGTGAAATACTTATCATTGAAATAATAATTTGTAGTAGAAGTGCAAGTTGAGGTTCTCTTCTCTTGATATTCCACGATTCAAGATTAATAATGATGCAAGTACAATAATCATGAAGAGGCAAAAACGAAATAGACTACGTGGGTGTTTGGCCAAGCTTAAATAAGGGCTTATTTAAAAAATAAGCCCGAATCACGCAAGTCGAGAAAAAACTCCTCTCACATACTTACCTCGTATACTGTGAATCATGAATTATAAGCACGTTTTGGACAAAAATAAGCCATTCCAAACACACACTACTATTTCTTATCATGTCTTCATACTTTGTCTTTACAACAATTCCTTTATGGAAGAAACCAAGTGTCGGTAACTCTATTCTTACTCAATGTTTGGCAACATTTTGTGTTTGTTTGGAATAATTTATTTTTGAACAGAATGTGAGAGGAGTTTTATTCCGGCTTGCGTGATAAAGACTTATTTTTTAAGAAAAAGCTGAACCAAACAATCCTTTATTTTTTAAATATAAGTGTTTATTATATAAGTCAAGATAAAACTCCTCTCACATACTTACCTCGTATATTATGAATCACGATTTATAAGTACTTATTGTCCAAAAATAAGTTTTCCAAACGAGCACTTATATGCTTGTTTGTAATACCTTATTTTTAACTTATAAGTGTTTATAAATCGTTATGTATGGTATACGTGGTAAGTATGTGAAAGAAATTTTATCTCGATTTATGTAATAAGCACTTATTATTAAAAAATAAGCTATCATATACTCCCCATTAAGCATATATTGTTAAGCAGGATACTTTCGCTTTATTGACGACTTTGCCCAATATTATTCATATTGGAATTATGTAGCCTACTTTCTTTCATCATTTTATTCCTCTTTGTTCTTGCCCAATTTCTTTATCGGTACTTTAAAACTTTGTATGATTTTCTTATATTATCATTTTGTTTATTATTAAAAAAAATTATATGTTAGGCTGTAATTTCCTATTTTAAAAAAATTATAAAAAACGGGCTTCTCAAATTGAGTTCATATTATAAGAAAATGAGTTTTTAAGGAATTAAGCCTAAGCCCATACGTGGATAATGCTTATGAATATGACATGTTTTCCACTTGCACATTATTATTCAAAATTCTTAATCTAACAGCTATTATTTAACTAATTCATGTAGATTAAATAAACTAAATAAATTACTTAAATTATAATAAATACAACTTGATTTTTCTAAAATACTCCCATATAACATTAAATTATATATTAATTTATAAGTTAGATAAATTAATTTAAAAAAATATGAGAGAAAAACTGAATTAATATATTACATTTAAGACTAAAATAAACTCTCTAATTAGGGGGTCCTATATTTAAGACCAAAAGAGTTTATATAATATTCACTCCAATTTCCAAAACAAAAAAGCTAATTGAGTAATTTGTTTTGTTCTTAAATGTAAAGTCTCGATATTGAATCAACTTATGGGCATTATGGTATATCTCCATTTAGAGGATCCTACCAAAAATTTGTATTTGTTTATAAATTCTCCGGGCAGATGGATAATACCCGGAATAGCTCTTTGTAATATGATGCAAGCATATCACAAAGATAAATTTATAAATTATCTGTCTCTCAAAATTTATAAATATTTTCCTTAAATTATCTTTTTTCTTTAGTTTCTTGAATTATCTTTATTAATTTCATATATTAAATGGGAAATTCGTTGATAAGGATAATAATTAAATGTGGCATTGAGAAAAACTAACACAAATTTATTATAAGTAACAAATTTAATAATTATTTTAATATTTATAAATTAATTATTTAACTCATATACTTGATAACTATTATTTACTATAAATTAATGTTTATGAATGAAACTCACCTACATATCATATCACTATGTGTGTGTTTGTAATAGCGATAGGAAAAATAGAGTTTATCAATTTAGCTTTTGGTAATTTTATTTTTGGTAAAAACCCGATTGTGTAATGTGATTTATGTTTGGAACAACGATTGTATAAATGACTTTTGTAAAAGTAAAACTTATTTGGATTGACTTAAGCATAAGTGACTTTTATGATAATAGTAAAAAAGAGTGGGTGGAAAAATATTTTAAAGGGTTAAAAGTATCAAAAAGTAGTTTAAAATAATTTTTGGAATTGAAAAAGTATATTAAGGATAAAATTGTAATCAGTCTGATAATACACTGGGTATAGTTAAAAAAATATTTTAAGGGTTAAAAGCATCAAAAAATAGTTGAACTTAATTTTTGTAGCCGAAAAAGTATATTAAGGGTAAAATTGCAATCAGTCTGATAGCACAATGGACACAACTGAAAAAATATTTTAATCATTCTCACCCTCCCCAAAAGCTAAATAAGTAAAAGCTCCAATGTTGAGCTTATGATATAAGCTATTTTGATCATCATAAGCTAAATTGGCAACTGGGGACACCAAACACTCTTTTTTTTTTCCAATTGCCAATTGAGATTTGGACACCAATTGAGCTTTTGGGGGCCGTTTACACACCTTAAAGAGAGTGTTTGGAGTCCCCAATTGCCAATTGAGCTTGTGATAATTAAAATAGCTTGTGTCATAAGCTCAATATTAGAGTTTTTATTGATTTAGCTTTTGGGAAGGGTGTGAATGATTAAAATATTTTTTCAGTTGTGTCCATTGTGTTATCAGATTGATTGTAATTTTACCCTTAATATACTTTTTTGGCTATAAAAATTAATTTCAACTATTTTTTGGTGTTTTTAACCCTTAAAATATTTTTCAACTGTACTCAGTGTGTTATCAGACTGATTACAATTTTATCCTTAATATACTTTTTCAGTTTTAAAAATTATTTTAAACTATTTTTTGGTGCTTTTAACCCTTTAAAATATTTTTTCACCCATTTTCTCTTACTATTATTATAAAAGTCACTTATGTTTAAGTCAATCCAAACAAATTTTACTTTTACAAAAGTTATTTATATAATCCCTGTTCCAAACATAAATTACATTACATAATCGGAATTTTACTAAAAATAAAATTACCAAAAGCTAAATTAACAAACTTCATTTTTCCTATAACTGTTCCAAACACACACAATTATTTGCTCGCAAAATTAAAAAAAAACTATAAATATAAATAATAAATTTATTATAAATTTTATACTTATATCTCATGACATTAATGAAGATTATCAAGATCACTCCACAAAAGAAAAGATCACTACAAACCAAAATCAAAAAGCCCCTTGTGAAGGTATAGAAGATTCCAGTTTTCTTTCTAAACAAGAAAAATAAAGCAAACACCACCACAATGCCCAATAGGAGCCAATTTGTCCTTGAAAACATTTGTTCTTGCACACCTTTGCCTTTAAGATTCTTACTTCCCAACACCGCCTTCCTACAGTTTCCATCTCTTTTTAAATACCATAAGCACCCTCCTCCTCCTTTCTCAGTGACTCTCACTAGCAAGTCTATTCTCTCTCCTCCATCCCATTTTTCTCTTTCCTTCCTCCTTCACTGCCACCATCACTCTGTACCTCTCGTCTACTATCGCCATGGATGAGAACCTCAAGAAACTTGCAGAGGCTCTCTTTGTTGATGGTAAGCCTTTGTCGTCAGACGATCTTGTACAAAAGCTACGCTGGGACGATGCTATCAGGCTAGGACTTAAATCTTTCTATTCGATTCTCAAGCGCGGCGTTGAGGTGATTGGAGATGGAAGGTTGGGCCTCCAATTGTGGAACGATTCGCAGATTCAGGCAATTTCTTTGTTTGCGCACGCGATTGCTTCAGCTTCTCGATCTTTGTCAGGTACTTCAATGATCATTTCTTTCTATTCTGGTAGACATATGCTTATTGTTTGGACTTTTCTACGGTCTTTTTATCTCGCATGTTTTGCTAGCAGTTAGGTTATAGTTTTGGAACTGAAGTGTGGGAAATATCTAGCAGATGATGGAAAATTTCAAGTTGGTGTGGTCTTTTTTCGTTCTTGATTGTTTTGATCTGTTATGGTATGATGAAGAGTTTTTTTTTGGGTTGGAAGCAATTCAATTATTGCTATTTTTCCTGAAGTATGCTTTTCAAAATGCGTGAAAAAATGGAGCTTTTACCTATTTTGATTTCGGTTTTGTTTGCCATTATTGCATGATAGTGGAGAGAGCGGAAGCAATACTTGTTGCAATTGTGCAACAGTCGATAGAATTTGCCCTTTGTTACATGGAAGCTTTTGGGTGCAACGACGATGATCTTGGGATTCAGGTATCTTTCTAGGTTCTAATGAGTTCCTTTTTTATTTATTCTTTCTCTTGTTTCAAGGAGTTCAAAATTAAAGTAGATTAGTCCTGCACAGTTTACCAAATTTCGAGTAGTTATTTGATGAAGTTTAATTTGATTGATTTTGTTTTCGTTCTCTTGGAAATCATGTTTCATACTCTGTTGACAAAAGCTTCTATGTTTGTTGAAACAAGAATTCATTATATAATTGTATAACATTCTGTTCTAGTCTTGAAAGTGAGCAATGGTTAGCATATAATAGTTATATTCGCAGATTAGAGACATTCTTCGATAATTTTTTGTGTAAGTGTAATTTCTTGACTGCCTGGATGCCTGTATCTCTGGCTAAGGCTACGCCATTTTGGGAAAAAAGATGCGATATGCTGGAATTATAGATAGCTGTTTCTGAATTAGCATTTTTTGGGTACTATTTGTTTGTCCAACTATAGTAGTACTGGTATTCAATAATGATGAATTTAGAAACTGTGACCTAGCAATAGTTTTTCTGTTTTTGTGCGGAAGCCAGATCAATACCATGGTAAATTAGTTAGACTGCTGCATAAATTTAATGGATTAACATTTAGCATCTGATGGATTCAAAAGGTTTTTCTCCCGTGGATAGAGAAATATTTTGATTAAAGAGAAGCGAAACAAATAAAATTCATAGCATGATCAATTAAATCATGAGCAGAAATTAGTTAACAGAAAAAGGAAAATAAATAAACATCAAATTATCAACTACATGTAAAATGATGCATTTATTTTTGGGGACAGAACCTATCTTGCATTATTTCAAAAGATATTGTCTCATTGCTCAATAAAAGCTAGCTGCACACTGATGTTAATTTAGATTGGCAAACAGTAGAGTAGACAAGGGATTCATAATTTTCGATTGGTTAATTTATGGATTTGAGTTTTATTATGGATCCTTTGTAAGATTTATACAATATTAATAATCTCAATGGAGAACCATATTTCAAGGTGTTTTACTTCCTTCCTTCATCACTGACTTCTGGAATCGTCAACATCTATATAATTAATATTTGAAAACAAAATTGTTGAGTACTTTTTCTTTATTGGCCTGTTATTGTTCATTGATGTAAAAATCATATCAATGTACTATAAAAATAGTAGTCTGGTTATTGTTTTTTCTGAAGACAATTTGGATATCTTGGGCGATGCAATGGGGACTACTAATTGGTTCTTCTCACTGACCTAGCTATTATAGGTTTATATTGACAATTTTGTCTTGAAGGAAGACTATTACGTGGATATTATTTTTCTCAATTGCAATACATGTCATGGACAATTTTATCCCTTTCTTTAAATTTCTTAGTTGAAGATGATTCTGATTTCTTGCAATGACAGGGAGAAAAATGGGCCCTTTAGATGACTCTCATCCAAAACAGACTTGAATATGATGTACATAGCTTTGTTTAAGACAACTTGAGAGTAGTGTACATGCTTTTATGTGGTTAGGATAGCTTGGGCCTCGGGGATAGATATGAAGAACATCTCTTTCTTTCCTTTTATGAAGGAACAATGGTATGATATGGGTAGAAAGGGGTGTAAACTTATACATAGGGGGAGAGAGCCCAGAGTTCAGGTGGTCTCCATCTACATATTCTTGTATGGACGTTCATCCATAAATCTTCTTAATTTCCTATAAATGTTGAATTTTTAATTTTCTGGTCACTACACAAGAAATATTTGAAGACTTTACTTAGTTTGTTGACCTGTGCTATTTTTTGGTGGTTTATCTGTATTAATTCCTGATATATGTTGGATACTCCAGAACAACCTGGTTCATCTTTTAGAGATAGCATTGGTAGATGAAATGGATAAGGCAGGGGACGTGTTGCTACCGAGGCCTGCAACCGCATTTGTAGATATGTTACCAGTACTGGTTGATGCTTCTTCTTGTGATTTTGTGGACGACCACATGAAATGCCATCTTGAAGGTATTGCGTTCATTTAAAATATCAAACTTGCCATTTTTCATTCCTTTTCTTTTAACCTAACCAAGTTCTTTGTGTATGCAATAAGGCTTGAGATTCTCAAAGGAAGGAAAAGCCTTGGATTGGCTTCTAAAGACATTAGCTTCTGAACATGTGCTGCCTGATAGGCAAGGATCTACTTATTGTCAAGATTGCAGTAAATTGGTCTTTATATCCCAGCAATGGGCAGTTGCCCATGGGAAATACATTCCTCGTTTAATTTTGTTGTGCAATAAACTTATAAAAGTCAAAGATGCGTTTGATGAGAGGGTAGCGGATGTAAGCTTCCGAAAGAGACTTTCATTCACTTTGAGGATCTTGAAGTTACTTGGAAGTCTTAATAAGGATGTTCCATGTGTTGAATACGATGCCTCATTGGTGAAGGCAGTTGCTTCATTTGCTGATGCTTTGTCTAGCTTGTTTAGAGTTGAATTTGAGTTTGTGTCTATGCATGCTATTACCGAGGGAAGTTTTGAGAGCATCATTCTATTGGTCGTGGAAGAATTCCTTCACATTGTTCAAGTTATTTTCAACAATAGCAGTGTTCCTCAGAATGTTCAAGCTTGTATTGTAGCATCTATAATTGAAAGTTTAGATTCTTCTGTATGGAGATATGACAAGTCTGCTTCAAATTTGAAGATTCCATTAGCTTACTTCCCCCGCTGTGTCATTTATACAATGAAACTCATTGATGATCTGAAGAGACAAAGGCATCAGGTTTTTCTTGAGTGGATAGATTTTGACGCAGAACTTGCTGGTAGTTCCAATGGTATACAGAATGATTCACCCTCATGCATTGTTCATAATGAGACTGTTTCTTTACTAAAGAAATACTCAAATGAAGAGCTTCTGAGACTAATATTTCCTGCATCAAGCCAGTGGGTGGACAATTTGATGCAACTTGTTTTATTTCTTCATTCTGAAGGAGTAAAACTGTGGTCAAAAATGGAAAGGTCATCTTCTAATTCTGCAAAATTTAGTTGCTCATCTGATGTTGAAAATGCTTTATGTCATGAGGATGAGGCTATTTTTGGTGACCTTTTCTGTGAGACTGGGCGTTCTGTTGGATCGGCTGATGGATGTGAACAGCCACCTGCTGCTGCAGGTTCTAGCTCCAGCTTTCATAATATGCCAATTCAAGCTGCTACAGAGCTTTTGTACTTTCTTAAAGCATCTGTCTTCTCTCCTGAATGGCATCATTCTCTTTATGAGGATGGATGCAGCAAAATCTGCACAAGACATGTCGACATTTTACTTTCCCTACTCAATTGTCACGACATTTCTGAAGATAATATGTCTCATAGTTTTACTCCTTTGCATGGAGACAAGAAGATTGGACAAATTCATGATTTGTGCTTTGATCTTTTGCACAACCTTCTTACACACCGTGTTTTGGCTGATTCACTTGAACTCTACCTTGTGGAGAAAATCCTTACTGTAGAGAATGGGGCCTTTAGTTACAATGATAGGACCCTGACTTTGCTGGCTCACACATTGTTTTCTCGGGCAGGATCTGTTGATAGTCTGTTGAGAACCAAAATTTATCAAGCATATGTTTCCTTCATTGTTGACAAGGCAAAATCTATATGTGTAAAATGTCCCAGTGTCCAGGATTTTATTGGCACCCTTCCCTCATTGTTTCACAATGAGATAGTTCTTATGGCATTCCACTTGTCAGCTGGGGAGGAAAAAGCAGTTTTGGCAAACCTAATCTTCTCAAAACTTGAAGAAGTTTCTGAAGCAGCATTGGATTTGAACAGCGCACAGTTAACTTGCTGTGCTTTAGTGGTTTCAAGGTTGATCTTAATTCTTCGTCATATGATAATTCACCAACACACGTGTCCAACACCGTTGCTTTTAGATGTGCGTTCTAAGTTAAGGGAAGCCCCATTGTCTGGGTCATCTATACCATATAATGTGAGTGATCACTTGTCATCTTGGTCATCCAATGCGTTAAAAAGTATTATGGGTGGATGCCATGGAGAGGAAGCTGTTCTTAGTAGCTTGACTGATCAAATGATTGATGCTTCAGGGTCTCCTTCACTTGCGAGGGATGACTTGATGATTGACAGCTTAAACCTGAATTGGAATGACATATATATGGTCTTTTCACAAGTTTTGGGATTTTGGAAAGGCAAAAGGGCATCAGCATTGGAAGATCTAGTTGTTGAAAGATATCTTTTCAGTCTCTGTTGGGATATTCCTTTTGTTGGCTCTGAAGCAGACCAAAAAATAATTCCTTGGAGTGGGGATTTCCCTCTGGATTTATCTGACATGTTGCATTTTTTCCACTTCAGTCATTCACTTCTAGGCCATCATGAGGCTATTGAAAAGTGTACTACTTTTCCAGATGTTATGCTGAGCTTGCTTCAACATTTAGATGATGTATCCATACCAGAAGACATTGATGAATTAAGTTGGGATTTTCTCAGAAATGGGATGTGGCTTTCTCTTTTGCTTTCATTCATTAATGTTGGCGTATGGAGGTATTGTAAAGACAGTGCACTTTCTAAAGAGGATCTTATCTGGATCGAAAGTCCTTTTGGGGATCAAAATAATGTTAAACTTGCTGGAAGCATGATTTCTTCCATGATTGAAGCTGGGCACTTTGCATCACTTGTGGGCCTGTTCTCATCCTTGCTGAACAAATATGTGAAGATTCATCAGAAAGCTTTTCTTGCTACCCTTAGTTACAAGCAGAAGTTGGCTCCTGGGTTTTCACCAATCTTGCTTCTCAAACATACTGGAATTGATAAGTGCTTGCAGGATGAGCTTCTGCAGAGGAGTGGCTCCAACCTAAGTGAGCTGGAGTCTGTTCTTAGTGTTCTATCAAGGCTGGATGCTACTGTTCAGAGAAAAGCTTCAGGAATGCTATCTTCAACCTCATCAGAGTGCTTGTTGCACGGTTTCCCTTTTCATCTTTCTGCCTATAGTGCAACTATGCTTTCTTCTATTCTTAGTATAAGGGGAATGATCTCTATTCTTGATGGGTTGCTTAAAATACAAGATGTTTGGGGGAATAACTTGGAGATTGAAGTCCTTCAACAAATTCTTGATATGGTAATGAATATCAAGTTTGATAGGATGTTTGAAAGTATTCATGAGAGATGTGACTCTATCTATCACAACTTAAGTGCAGAAATGGAAAGTTCAACTCATGCAAATTTAATTCTGATGAAGCAAATGGAAGGGTTTCTGAGGGACATCAATGCTGGAGGAGTTAGTGATGGCATAGTTGATGAATGGATGATCAGCAAGATAATTGACATTCTGAGTAGCCTCAGAAAAGATCCATCAAAATCTTCCATATTCCAGTTTTATCTTGGTGTTGAAAATGTGTCAGGGCAGATCAACAGGCTTTTGCAGTTGCATCCTGGTGGTTGTTTGGTTCTGATTGACTCTCTAGATAGCTGTTGCTCTGAATCAGTTAATGTTAAGGTTCTTGGTTTCTTTGTGGATCTTTTATCTAGTGAATCGTTTCCTGATCTCAGAAGGAGGATGCAAAGAAAATTTCTGGATAAAGATACACATAACTTGGCCAAATGGTTGGAGACGAGGCTTTTGGGCAGCTTAATGGATTCAGAAGTTGGGGCCAGCATTGCCAAGGGGTGCTCCAATTCCCTTAGGGAATCAACAATGAATTTTATTCTTTGTCTTGTATCATCATCCTCTGAGCAATCAAAAGAACTGCTGCACCACATCTTTGATTCTGCATTGCTGTCTCTTGATACTGCTTTCTTGCAATTTGATATACATGCTGCCAAGTCATATTTCAATTTCATTGTTCAAATTTCAAAAGGAGAACACTTGATAAAATTGTTGCTGACAAGGACAGTAATGCTGGTGGAGAAGCTGGTGGGCAATGAACATTTGCTTCCAGGGCTGAAGTTTCTATTTGGTTTCATTGAGAATGTATTGAGTGATTGTGGTTCTGGTAAAATCTCCCCACAAAGAACAACTAGCAAATGTTCTTCAGGCACTTCTGTTGGGGCTGGCCATGTTGCTGGACCAGCTGGATCCAAGAAGAACTCTGAGACATTCGTTCTTACTGCCAATCAGGAAGGGGAATCAGCCTCTCTTGAATGTGACGCAACATCTGTTGATGATGATGAGGATGATGCAACTTCTGATGGTGAGGTTGTTAGCATAGATAAAGATGAGGATGAAGATGCTAACAGTGAAAGGGTGCTTGCCTCTAAAGTCTGCACATTTACATCTAGTGGAAGTAATTTTATGGAACAGCATTGGTACTTTTGCTATACATGTGACCTGACAGTATCGAAAGGCTGTTGTTCTGTTTGTGCTAAGGTTTGTCATCGGGGCCATCGTGTTGTTTATTCCCGCTCGAGTCGGTTCTTTTGTGACTGTGGTGCTGGGGGTGTTAGAGGTAGTAACTGTCAATGTTTGAAACCTCGGAAATTCACTGGAAGTAGCAGTGCACCTGTTAGAAGCACTAATACTTTTCAGTCATTTTTACCCTTTTCTGAGGATGGGGATCAACTGCCAGATAGTGATTCAGATTTTGAGGAGGACATCTGTTCAGATGTAGATAACTCTCTCAAATTGTCTATCCCAAAAGAGCTTCAAGATGAGATTCCACCATTATTGGAGGAACTTGATATTGAGAGTAGAGTACTCAATCTTTGCACGTCATTGATGCCATCTATAATTAATAGGAGAGACTCTGACCATTTAAAGGATAAAAAAATAATGTTGGGTGAAGATAAGGTGCTTTCTTATGGTGTGGATCTCTTGCAATTGAAGAAAGCATATAAAAGCGGATCATTAGATCTTAAGATAAAGGTTGATTATTCAAATGCCAAGGAGCTTAAATCACATTTAGCAAGTGGTTCTCTTGTCAAGTCATTGCTCAGTGTTAGCCAACGAGGTCGACTTGCTGTTGGTGAAGGTGACAAGGTTGCCATATTTGATGTTGGTCAGTTAATTGGACAAGCAACCATTGCACCTGTCACGGCTGACAAGACCAATGTAAAACCACTTTCTAAAAATGTTGTTCGCTTTGAAATTGTACAACTTGCTTTCAACCCTGTGTTGGAGAATTATCTTGTGGTAGCGGGTTATGAAGATTGCCAGGTCCTCACATTAAATCCTCGTGGTGAAGTGATTGACCGACTTGCTGTTGAATTAGCTTTGCAGGGTGCATATATTAGACGTGTGGATTGGGTCCCAGGCTCACAGGTTCAGTTAATGGTTGTGACTAACAGATTTGTCAAAATATATGACCTGTCCCTGGACAATATCAGTCCAATGCACTACTTCACTTTGCCTGATGATATGATTGTGGATGCTACTCTTTATCTAGCTCCCCAGGGAAGAATGTTTCTTATTGTTCTTGCAGAAAATGGTTCCATGTTCAGGTTGGAATTATCTGTCAAAGGGAATGTTGGGGCCATGCCATTGAATGAAATTGTAAAGCTTCAGGGTAAAGACATTCATGCAAAGGGTTCGTTATTGTACTTCTCTTCAACTTTTAAGCTACTTTTTATATCATTTCTAGATGGTACCACAGTAATTGGACGATTAAGTTCTGATGCTGCCTCTCTAGTTGATATGTCTTCTGTATATGAGGAACAAGACGGGAACCTACGGCCAGCTGCAGTACATCATTGGAAAGAATTGGTGGCTGGTAGTGGCTTATTTGTCTGCATATCAAGTGGTAAATCAAGTTCTGCACTTGCTGTGTCAATGGGGGAACGTGAAATGCTTGCACAGAGCATGCGGCATCCAGTGGGTTCAACTTCAGCTATAGTCGGGACGACGGCTTACAAACCACTATCAAAGGATAAAATACACTGTCTTGTTTTGCATGATGATGGTAGCCTTCAAATATACTCACATGTCCCTCTGGGCATTGATGCTGCTATGAGTGCAGCGTCAGAGAAAGTGAAGAAATTAGGACCTACTATCCTCAGTAAAGCCTATGCTGGTACAAATCCTGAATTTCCTCTCGATTTCTTTGAGAAAACTGTTTGCATTACGTCAGATGTGAAATTGGGTGGTGATGCCATCAGAAATGGTGATTCTGAAGGAGCAAAACAGAATTTAGTAAATGAGGATGGTTTTCTTGAAAGTCCCAGCCCGACAGGTTTTAAGGTATTTTTTGAAAGTGACTGTTCATTAGGTTTTACTTTGCTGCTGTTTTAAATCTTTAGTATATGCTAAACTGTGTTCCCCTCCCCCCTCTTCTTGACTATGGAATAGAGATTATAGTGCTTTAGGAGGTTTGTGTATCATCACCACAGGTATCAGTATTGTTCTAGTTATTATATAAATGCCCCGTCTCTCTTAATTCTTGCTAATTTTTCAAAAATCCTGTCAAAGTTGTGCGCGTTTTTTTACTGTTACATTTTTGTGTTGTTGTAACTATAATAATAATAATAATAATAATAATAATAATAATAATAATAATATCGGTAATTATAACTTCTATTTGAATATATTTTAGTATTAGTATTCACCATTTATTATTTCAATGTTTATTTTCTTTTAAATTTCTATATCTTGTTGTTTTTCTTTTTAGATGTTTATGTGATTATTTGTTTTCATTTTTGTTGTTGTTGAGTTTTATTTGTTAATTTTGAAGTTTAATTTTAATTTTATTAATTATTTTGATGAGAGTATTTGGGTGGGGATGGAAAAATAGTCTTTTAAAATTTTTAGAATCTTCCCCCTGGGCCCTGATGGGAATTCAGCATTCCACCCTTGTAGAATGCACTTGAGGTATGAAGATGGGTGGGGGATGTTTCCTGGGATGCTCTAATCCAGGGAATGCAACATTCTTAGGAAGTTTTTTGCTAGAACCTTCACCAGTTGGTCCTGTATTTTGAAAACAAATATTCCTTGGACTTGGCTCGCCCTCAGCAGTTAATATTAATTTGATTACTTATATTCTTTGCTTTCCATATAGGTGCTAAATTTAATATTAGCGCATTGTTGATGCTTAGGTAAAATAGTAATTATTTTAAGCTCTTGTTTAAATTTGAAATTGTCTTTATGGGTTTGGTTGCAAAATATGAACCTATTTGAAGTGCTTGATTAAATTTCCTCCCACCATAATTCTTTTTCTTTTGTGCTCTGGTATAGATATCCGTCTTCAATTCAAACCCTGATATAGTCATGGTTGGCTTTCGAGTTCATGTGGGAAATACATCAGCAAGCCACATACCTTCAAGTATTTCTATTTTCCAGAGGGTTATAAAATTAGATGAAGGAATGCGGTCGTGGTATGATATTCCATTTACTGTTGCTGAGTCACTCCTTGCTGATGAAGAATTTACAATCTCTGTGGGGCCAACCTTCAATGGCACAACACTTCCCAGAATAGATTCCCTTGAGGTTTATAGACGAGCTAAAGATGAGTTCGGTTGGAAAGAGAAAATGGATGCTGTTTTGGATATGGAAGCAAGGGCACTTGGTCTGAATTCCTCTGTGTCTGGATCTGGAAAGAAGTGCCGATCAATGCAATCTGCACCTATTCAGGAGCAGGCAATAGCTGATGGACTTAAGCTTATTACTAAGTTCTATTCATTATGTAGGCAGCAAGGGTGCTCCAGGCTTGAGGAAGCAAGAGCTGAGCTCAACAAACTCAAGTGCAAGCATTTACTTGAAATAATATTTGAGAGGGACCGCGAACCAGTACTGCAGGCTTCTGCTTGTCGTGTCTTACAGGCTGTTTTTCCTAAGAAAGAGATATACCATCAAGTAATCTGTTATAACTCTTTCCTATATTATGCCAAGTTTGTTTTGTGCATGACTTCCATTTATCACGTGGATGCAATGTTTATTATGACTCACTGGAGTGTACTCACATTAGGTTAAGGATACCATGCGGCTTCTTGGGGTGGTGAAATCAGCCTCAATACTATCATCAAGGCTTGGGACAGGTGGTAGTACAGGAAGTTGGATCATTGAAGAGTTCACTGCCCAGATGCGGGCAGTTTGTAAAATTGCATTGCAACGACGTTCTAACTTGGCAACTTTTCTGGAGACAAATGGTATTTACTACATTTTTCTGATTTTCTCTTATATACATGAGGACTGAGATTTCCTTTTCAATTCCTATGGCTTATATTTTTAGTGAAATTTTAGTATTATTATAATATTATTATTATTGTTGTTGTTGTTGTTGTTGTTATTATTATTATTATTTTCAATTCCTAGTAGATTGGAGAGAATATCTTCATACATGGTTGATATAAACTTTTATATCTGCTGCATTCTGTCATTATGAGATTGTTACTTCTTCTCTCACATGAGGGTAAATTTCAAGTTAAGTTGCACTTGGTTATTCTTTATGGTCTCCTTTCCCCCTATGAAGATTTTGTTTAATAATCAATTGTGACCTCAATTTTTTTTTTTGGCAAAAAGAAAAAAAGACTTCAATTTTTTTATTGTGCTTTTGCCCCAGGTGGTCTCATGTCCATCTTTCTTGCACTCTATCTGTGGTTACATTGATTTTAACCCCAAAGTCGGAAAATTTTTATTCTTGTGATCTGAGTTGAATCGCTAATAATTGTGGTTTCACCATTTTCTCTCTTAATCTCATGGCTTCTGGTTATTGCATTAATTCTTTGTATCCTTCATCTTAAAATATATCTTTTCAAAGATTGAGGTGCAGGAGTATGAGATGAATTCAATTGATTAATCTGTCTGTGGAATTATCTTTGGGAAAAGCAACCATTTTGATTTGATATAAGCTGCTTCTCTTGGAGTAGGTTCTGAGGTGGTGGATGCACTTATGCAAGTTCTGTGGGGAATTTTGGACTTTGAGCAGCCTGATACACAAACTATGAACAACATAGTCATGTCTGCTGTGGAACTAATTTATTGCTATGCTGAATGCTTGGCTTTACATGGAAAGGATGTACCACAACGCTCTGTGGCACCTGCTGTTGCATTACTTAAGAAACTTTTATTTTCTTCCGATGAGGCTGTTCAGACTGCCAGCAGGTATTTTCCATACTTCTTTCCCTGAATTAAGATATATTTTCAGCCAAAAATAATATTTACATTTACTTGTTTTTGTTTTCCAGTTTGGCTATATCTTCAAGATTGCTCCAGGTCCCTTTTCCAAAGCAGACCATGTTAGCTACAGATGATGCTGTTGAGAGTGCTGTGTCTGTTCCTGGGGCTACTGATGCTAGTGGTGGAAATAACCAAGTCATGATTGAAGAAGACTCTATAACTTCGTCTGTTCAATACTGCTGTGATGGTTGCTCTACCGTACCTATATTAAGGCGAAGGTGGCATTGTACTGTTTGTCCTGATTTTGACTTGTGTGAGGCATGCTATGAAGTACTTGATGCAGACCGACTCCCTCCACCACACTCTAGAGATCATCCTATGACAGCAATTCCAATTGAAGTAGATACAGTGGGAGATGGCAATGAATTTCACTTCACACCTCTTGATGTTAGTGACCCTAACTTGTTGCCTATTTCAGCTGATGGCAGCATGCAGAATTCTTCTTCATCAATTCATGTGTTGGAACCTAATGACTCAGGAGAATTTGCTGCCTCATTGACTGATCCTGTCTCAATTTCTGCTTCAAAAAGGGCTGTAAACTCCTTACTTCTTTCTGAGCTTCTAGAACAATTGAAAGGATGGATGGATACAACTTCAGGAGTGCGGGCAATTCCTGTTATGCAGCTTTTCTACAGATTGTCATCTGCGGTGGGTGGACCTTTTATAGACAGCTCAAAGCCTGATAGCTTAGATTTAGAGAAGCTGATCAAATGGTTTTTAGATGAGATTAATCTTAACAAACCATTTGTGGCAAAAACCCGTTCATTATTTGGGGAAGTTGCAATCCTTGTTTTCATGTTCTTCACGTTGATGCTTAGAAATTGGCATCAGCCTGGTAGCGATAATTCTGTGCCTAGGCAGAGTGGAACTGTTGATACACATGATAAAAATGTTATCCAGCTTCCATTACCCACTACAGGGGCTGCCAAGCCTTCGGCAGATGACCATGATAAGACTGACTTTGCATTGCAGCTGCATCGAGCTTGTGATTCTCTTAGGCAGCAATCTTTTGTAAATTATTTGATGGATATATTGCAGCAGCTAGTGAATGTTTTCAAGTCTCCTGCTAATAGTGAAAGCGCACTTAATTTTAATGTTGGGCCTGGGTGTGGGGCTCTACTAACAGTACGTAGAGACTTACCTGCAGGAAATTTTTTGCCCTTTTTTTCTGATTCATATGCCAAAGCACATCGAACAGATATATTTATGGACTACCCCAGGCTGTTGCTTGAGAATACTTTCCGACTTGTTTATACCCTTGTTCGGCCAGAAAAGCATGACAAAAGTGGGGAAAAAGAAAAGGTCTACAAGATGTCACATGGGAAGGATTTGAAGTTAGATGGATATCAAGATGTTCTCTGCAGTTACATTAATAATCCTCATACAAATTTTGTTAGAAGATATGCCAGAAGGCTTTTCCTGCATCTATGTGGTAGCAAGTCTCATTATTACAGTGTCCGGGACTCTTGGCAGTTCTCTAGTGAAGTGAAGAGACTTTATAAACATGTAGACAAATCTGGTGGTTTTCAAAATTCAATTCCATATGAGAGAAGTGTAAAGATTGTGAAGTGCCTTTCTACCATGGCTGAAGTAGCAGCTGCACGTCCGCGGAACTGGCAAAAATATTGTTTAAGGCATGGAGACATTCTGCCCTTCCTTGTGGATGGGGTGTTTTATCTTGGAGAGGAATCTGTTATTCAGACTCTTAAACTTCTGAATTTGGCCTTCTATACTGGTAAAGATATTAGCCTTGTTTCCCAGAAAACAGAATCTGGAGACACAGGCTCAAATAAATCAGGTGCCCTATCTCAGGAAGTAAAGAAGAAAAAGAAAGGTGAAGATGGGGCTGAGTCTGGCTTGGAGAAGTCCTATTTAGATATGGAGGCAGCAGTAGATGTCTTCACTGACAAAGGTGGTGATATCTCAAAGCAGTTTATAGACTGCTTTCTTTTGGAGTGGAATTCCAGTACTGTTCGTGCAGAGGCTAAATTAGTTCTTTATGGTGTCTGGCATCATGCTAAGCAGTCATTTAAGGAAATCTTGCTAATGGCTCTCTTGCAGAAAGTTAAGTTCCTACCAATGTACGGCCAGAATATTGTGGAGTACACAGAACTTGTAACTTGGTTACTTGGAAAATCCCCTGATATGGGCTCAAAGAACCAGATTTCTGAACTTGTGGACAGATGCTTGACCCCTGATGTGATTAGGTGCATCTTTGAGACGCTCCATTCACAGAATGAGCTGTTAGCAAATCATCCAAATTCCCGTATATATAATACATTAAGTGGTTTAGTGGAATTTGATGGATACTATCTTGAGAGTGAACCTTGTGTTGCCTGCAGCTCCCCTGAAGTTCCTTACAGCAAGATGAAGCTAGAATCTCTAAAATCTGAAACAAAGTTCACTGACAACCGTATTATAGTGAAATGCACAGGGAGTTACACAATCCAGACTGTGACAATGAATGTTCATGATGCCAGAAAGTCTAAGTCAGTTAAGGTTCTGAACCTGTACTACAATAATCGACCAGTTGCTGACTTGTCAGAGTTAAAAAATCACTGGTCTTTGTGGAAGCGTGCAAAAAGTTGCCATCTTGCTTTTAATCAGACTGAACTTAAAGTTGAATTCCCCATTCCTATCACTGCTTGTAACTTCATGATTGAACTGGATTCATTCTATGAAAATCTTCAGGCATTGTCTCTTGAACCTTTGCAGTGCCCTCGATGTAGCCGTCCAGTCACTGATAAGCATGGAATATGTGGCAATTGCCATGAAAATGCATACCAATGCAGGCAATGCCGCAACATCAATTATGAGAATTTGGATTCTTTTCTTTGTAACGAGTGTGGCTACAGCAAATATGGGCGGTTTGAGTTCAACTTCATGGCAAAGCCAAGTTTCACATTTGATAATATGGAAAATGATGAAGATATGAAGAGGGGATTGGCAGCCATAGAATCTGAGTCAGAGAATGCTCATAGGCGATACCAACAACTCTTGGGCTTCAAGAAGCCCTTGCTTAAAATTGTTTCAAGCATTGGTGAGAATGATATGGACTCACAACAGAAGGACTCTGTGCAACAAATGATGGTATCTATACCTGGACCTTCTTGTAAAATCAATCGAAAAATTGCTCTTCTTGGAGTCCTGTATGGTGAGAAGTGCAAAGCAGCTTTTGATTCTGTGAGCAAAAGTGTGCAGACACTCCAGGGGCTGCGGAAGGTGCTGATGAATTATTTGCACCAGAAGCATTCTGATAGTGGTGCGGCTTCAAGATTTGTGGTTTCAAGATCACCAAATAATTGTTATGGCTGTGCGACTACTTTTGTAACACAATGTCTAGAAGTATTACAAGTTTTGGCAAGGCATCCAAATTCCAAGAAGCAAC
Organism: Inga leiocalycina; assembly: GCA_963242795.1. NCBI lineage: Eukaryota > Viridiplantae > Streptophyta > Magnoliopsida > Fabales > Fabaceae > Inga > Inga leiocalycina. Next base: position 68,768,016 of record OY725322.1, read on the forward strand.
TTGTTTCATCTGGCATTTTGTCCGAGTTATTTGAAAATAATATTCATCAAGGTCCCAAAGCTGCCCGTGTCCAAGCAAGAGCAGTTCTTTGTTCTCTATCAGAGGGTGATGTAAATGCAATTACTGAGTTGAACAGTTTGATACAAAAGAAGGTTATGTACTGCCTTGAGCATCATCGCTCCATGGATATTGCTGTCACTACACGTGAAGAGATGCTATTACTTTCTGAGGTGTGTTCTTTGGCTGATGAATTCTGGGAATCAAGATTACGTATTGTGTTTCAGTTGTTGTTCTCTTCCATTAAGTTAGGTGCCAAGCATCCTGCCATATCTGAGCATGTCATTCTTCCTTGCCTGAGAATTATATCTCAGGCATGTACACCTCCAAAACCTGATACACCAGAGAAAGAGCAAGGCCTTGGGAAGTCTCAAGTGCAGACAAAGGATGAAAGTAATACAAATGCATCTGGGTTTTTGTCAAATGTCAGTGGGACTAAGTCATTTCCAGACTCGTCAGAAAGAAATTGGGATGCAACACCTAAAACTCAGGATATTCAATTACTGAGCTATTCAGAGTGGGAGAGGGGCGCTTCCTATATTGATTTTGTTAGAAGGCAATACAAAGTGTCTCAGGCTGTCAAAGCTGCTGGTCAAAGGTCGCGACCCCAAAAACATGATTACCTAGCCCTTAAATATGCTTTGAGATGGAAGCGTCATGTATGTAAGACAGCCAAAAGTGACTTATCAGCATTTGAGTTGGGATCATGGGTTAAAGAACTTGTTTTAAGTGCTTGTTCTCAATCTATTAGGTCAGAGATGTGTATGCTGATAAACTTGCTTTGTGCTCAAAGTTCATCCAGGCAATTTAGGTTGCTAAACTTACTCATCTCTTTATTACCTGCTACACTGACTGCTGGTGAAAGTGCTGCAGAATATTTTGAGCTGCTGTTCAAGATGATAGATTCAGAAGATGCTCGTTTATTCTTGACTGTTCGGGGATGCCTGCGGACAATCTGCACTCTAATTACTCAAGAAGTTAATAATGTGGAGTCTTTGGAAAGAAGTCTGCACATAGATATATCTCAGGGATTTATCCTTCACAAGCTCATAGAACTTCTTGGTAAATTTTTTGAAGTTCCAAATGTCAGATCCAGGTATAGTTATGCTGCTTGAATTTTTTTACTCTCGATTTCAATAATATTTTTTCATCATCTTATAAAATAAAAACTTTTGTGTCAGATTCATGCGGGACAACTTACTTTCTGAAGTACTTGAAGCACTTATTGTAATTCGTGGCTTGATAGTACAAAAGACAAAGTTGATCAGCGATTGCAATAGGCTTCTGAAGGATCTTTTAGATAGTCTATTGCTGGAAAGCAGTGAAAACAAGCGGCAGTTCATTCGGGCCTGCATAAATGGTTTGCAAATACATGGAGAGGAAAGGAAGGGACGTACTTGTTTGGTAAGGATGATATATTTGAATTTTTTTGGGACATCAACTGTTTTGTTTTCTTTTATTTTCCAGACTCAGCGTTAGCAAGTCTCTATCTAATTATTATCCTGTATAATTCTGTTGTTAGATACTTTCATCTGCTGCTCTTTATCATAAACTGTTCCGGTGACTAGTTTCTGGACATATTATAAACATTGTGTGTGTGTGTGTGTCAATTTTTAATTGTTACCATTGCTAATTTTCTTGTAATCTATACTCGCATTTGCAGTTTATCTTAGAACAACTCTGCAATCTGATCTGCCCCTCGAAACCAGAGCCTGTATATTTGTTGGTTTTGAACAAGGCTCATACACAAGAAGAGTTTATTAGGGGATCAATGACTAAGAATCCATATTCAAGTACTGAAATTGGTCCATTGATGCGTGATGTTAAGAATAAGATCTGCCATCAGTTGGATCTGTTAGGTCTCCTTGAGGATGACTATGGAATGGAGCTGCTAGTTGCTGGCAACATCATCTCTCTTGATTTGAGCATTGCACTAGTTTATGAGCAAGTGTGGAAGAAATCAAATCAATCTTCAAATAGTGTGGCTAATTCTACCTTATTGTCAACAAATGCAGTTACCACGTCCAGAGACTGCCCACCTATGAATGTGACTTATCGACTTCAGGTTTGTTACTATTAATGAACATTTGATTTAGCTCATTTGTGATGAATTTTGGTTTTGAATGTGAACCATTGTTTACATGTGATTGCCAGGGATTGGATGGTGAAGCTACTGAGCCTATGATTAAAGAATTGGAGGAAGAAAGAGAGGAATCTCAGGATCCAGAGGTTGAGTTTGCCATAGCAGGTGCTGTTCGTGAGTGTGGCGGATTGAAGATACTACTGGGCATGATTCAGGTTTGCAGAATATTTCTCCATTGACATTCTCAGAATTCTTTGAAGAGTTCATTGTGTTTTGTTGTTGTTCTGTAGCTGCATTTTAAAATTAGAATTGCAATTACTTAGGCAATTCGGCTTTGGTGGAAGGGAAATTCCTAATTGTATTGGTAGGAATTGTAATATAATCAAAATTTATGAATATTGTGTTTAACTCCTACCTAAAGCATGGATTAGGGTCCGCTTGAAATTTCAAGATTGACAGCTCTTTTAAAAAATGTTATACTTGATTCTTAGGTGATGAATGGTCAAATCATATGCTATATTGTGTTCTATAAGCCAAGCCATTGAGGAATTTGTCTCAAAATTGAATTTTCTTCTATCATCTTGTCCTATTTTCACTCTGATTCTTACATAGAAAATTGCAGCATTGCCAAAAAGAAAAATTATCCAATGATGGAATGATTTTGTTTACTTTGTTTTTTGTGTTTTCAAGTCCTAGTCCAACCTGCTGTGAAGCTATCTCACTTTTGAATAATGTGCAGCGTCTACGAGATGATTTCAAGTCCAACAAGGAGCAGTTGGTTGCAGTTCTTAATCTGCTAATGTACTGTTGCAAGATAAGAGAAAACAGACGGGCATTGTTGAAGCTGGGAGCCTTGGGTTTACTGCTTGAGACAGCTAGGAGGGCTTTCTCTGTTGATGCGATGGAGCCAGCCGAAGGGATACTTTTGATTGTTGAAAGCCTGACATTAGAAGCAAATGAAAGTGACAATATTAGCATCACTCAAAGTGCTCTTACTGTCACTAGTGAAGAAGCAGGAACGGGTGAACAGGCCAAGAAAATAGTTCTCATGTTCTTGGAGAGATTGTCACATCCATTGGGCATCAAAAAATCAAACAAACAGCAGAGAAACACGGAGATGGTTGCTCGAATATTGCCCTATTTGACATATGGTGAACCTGCTGCAATGGATGCTCTCATCCAACATTTTAGCCCTTACTTGCAAGATTGGGGCGCATTTGATCTTTTGCAGAAACAATTGGAAGATGTGAAAGATGAGAGCATTGCTCAGCAAGCTTTAAAGCAGAGGTTTACACTGGAGAACTTTGTCAGGGTTTCGGAGTCACTGAAGACAAGTTCCTGTGGAGAGAGATTGAAGGACATTATCCTAGAAAAGGGTATAACTGGGACTGCGATAAGACATCTGAAGAATAGTTTTGGCAATACAGGGCAGGCTGGCTTTAGGACTAACGCTGAATGGGCATCAGGCCTAAAATTGCCATCTGTGCCTCTTATATTGTCTATGCTGAGAGGTTTGTCAATGGGGCATCTCCCGACTCAAAGGTGTATTGATGAAGAAGGTATCTTGCCTTTGCTGCATGCCCTGGAAGGTGTCTCCGGAGAGAATGAGATTGGAGCAAGGGCTGAAAACTTGTTGGACACACTATCTAACAAGGAAGGAAAAGGAGATGGATTCTTGGGAGAGAAAGTAATCAAGTTGCGACATGCAACAAAGGATGAAATGAGGCGCAGGGCTCTTCGGAAGAGAGAGGAATTGCTTCAGGTACTGTATATTGAACCTCCTGTTTACAATTGGTTTACTGGCCTGGGTGCCTACAATGAGCCATATATACATTGGCTCTTAACAAAGAACTTGTTATAACTGATTTCTTATTTCCTTTTCTGTTTGATGCAGGGGCTTGGATGGCGCCAGGAATTTTCATCAGATGGAGGTGAGAGGATTGTTTGCTCTAGGCCGGTCCTTGAAGGCTTGGAAGATGTGCAGGAGGAGGAGGATGGATTGGCTTGCATGGTATGCCGGGAGGGATACAGTTTACGTCCCACTGATTTACTGGGTGTTTACTCTTACAGCAAGCGTGTGAATCTAGGAGTAGGTGCATCGGGAAATCCCCGTGGAGAATGTGTCTACACTACTGTAAGTTACTTCAATATCATTCATTTCCAGTGCCATCAGGAGGCCAAAAGAGCAGATGCTGCCTTGAAGAACCCCAAGAAAGAGTGGGAGGGGGCCACACTTAGAAATAACGAATCTCTATGCAATTCTTTGTTCCCTGTTAGAGGTCCATCTGTTCCACTGGCACAGTATATTCGCTATGTTGACCAGTACTGGGACAACCTCAATTCGCTCGGACGTGCAGATGGAAGCAGGCTCCGCCTTTTAACCTACGACATCGTTCTGGTATGTTGCCTAGCTGGATTGTCTATTTTGTCCCTGGATAATTTGAATTTAATACCAAAATGAAACTTGACTGAAGAACTTTTGAGTATGAGAGAAGGTTCTGAAACTAGGAAGTTCATCTGCCTTGTATTATAATCTGTCTCTAAAGGTCGTAGCTATTGTCTCACCCTGGTGTTTTTCCCTCCTTGTTGTAGATGCTTGCTCGGTTTGCCACTGGAGCATCGTTCAGTGTGGACTGCCGAGGTGGGGGACGGGAAAGTAACTCTCGGTTCCTTCCTTTCATGATTCAAATGGCGCGTCATCTCCTTGATCAGGGAAGTCCTTCCCAGCGTCGTACAATGGCTAGGGCCGTATCGGCGTACATAACTTCGTCAACATCAGATCCCAGACCCTCTACTCCACCGGGACCACAACCTAATACAATGGGGGCAGAAGAAACTGTCCAATTCATGATGGTGAACTCACTCCTCTCAGAGTCTTACAACTCCTGGTTGAATCACCGCCGTGCTTTCTTGCAGCGTGGTATTTACCATGCATACATGCAGCATACACACTCTCGCTCCCCGGCACGTGCCTCGTCTGGTTCTGCTACACCTGAGAGAGTGGAATCATCCGGAAGTAGCACAGAAACAGGGCAGAATGAGGATCTTTTATCTATCACCCGACCTATGCTGGTTTACACAGGCTTGATTGAGCAGCTACAGCAATTCTTCAAAGTGGAGAAACCGGCTGGTCCGACGACCGTAAGAACAGAAGGGACAACATCGTCAGCAGCAGCAGCAACAGCAGAGGGGGAAGAAGAGAGTGGAAACTTGGAAAGTTGGGAAGTGGTGATGAAGGAGCGGCTGTTGAATGTGAAAGAGCTGCTGGGATTATCCAAGGAGATGCTGTCATGGCTGGACGAGATGAATTCTGCAAGTGATCTGCAGGAGGCCTTTGACATCGTCGGCGTTCTCGCCGATGTCTTGTCTGATGGGTTCACCCGCTGTGATGATTTTGTTCGGGCTGCCATTAATGCTGGAAAAGCCTAAATATATATAATATTTGTGTCATGCGTCCCCCTCATGAATTAATGATTCATATATCTTTGTAACCAAGCATTGTAAAACACTCATGTCTTGTGCTCATGTGAACATAAAGCTTGTGGGAATAAAAATGGCAGTTTTGGCTATGGAAATGCTACGTTACAGCCTTAATCTAGTACTCCCTCTTCTTTATATTACAAGTGTTACTTGATTATTGTGGGTTAGTTAGGAAAATGAAATAAATTGGTTTAATTTAGATAAATGTGTAACATTGTATTATACAATAGTGTACAAGTCATGTAATTTGGTTTGGGAAAAAATGACAAACATAGCAGATAAAATGAATAAAATTTTGTATCTAAGACCAAAACTAATAAAATTTTAATGTTGAAGGCTTTATTAGCAATTGCTCATGTGTTGGTCAAACGCAACGCATAAATGAGCGTGCAACAAGTTAAGAAACAAATAATACAACATGATTCATTTGTTCACGCATGTTATTCTAAGTGTCAGCATTTTATTCAATCAAAACTACCCCTCGTTTTCATAACAAGATTTCTTCTAAATTAAGAAACAAATAATTAAGGCTCTCAAATTCTGATCCTACCCGCCCCTATATTCATTGAACTGGATGTTTAAAGCTGAATTTATGAATGAATATTGACTCCGAATGTTAACTAGTACTACTATGCTTCAGAATAAGTGATGGGTAAAATATTACTACATGCTAATTAATAATTAAAAACATAATAGTGAATTGATGAACCAACGTCTTGACCTCTCTGGTTAAGAGCTTTGGTTGAGTTTTCGACCCAAAAAAAAAAAAAAGCTTTGGTTGAGTCGATTGGGTTGGACTTAATATTTTCCTCCTTCTGAGATTGAAATAATATCATTTTGGGTTTTAAAATATAGCAATACATCATATTTGTACCCTAATAACTCTGTTTTGTTGGATATGTGAATGTTCAATTTACTTATGTATTAATGCCTTTTTATTTAATTACATATAATTTTACTTATATATTAATCTAAAATTGATCCTGATTTGAATCACTAACCTTTGAATCGCCATTTCAATTGATTCATTGACCGATCCGATTTCACACTCACACATAAATATGTCAATGTCATATTTGAGTTTGAGACGTCATCCAAACATGATAGATAGCATTGCAGTTAATGAGACAGCTTGCCATTGATTGATCGACACCTCTCTCAATTTAATTTACTATATACATAAATGCGAGCCATCAAGTAACTTGTTTAAGGAATGAAAGACTTTATTTTTCATGCTTACATGAATTGGCTTGATTTATAAAATTTATTCCTTGGTAATTCACTATGCTTGAGCACTTTCTGAGTTTAATTATACGCATTAGGAAATACAACTCTCTCACAATGTAGTAGATAAGAAATTAATTCGGTTGGCAGGCTGAATGAAATAAAAAAAAAATTGTAATCTTATACATGAAAAATATTTTAAACCTTTAAGTTTTAAAAAGACTTGGTCCTGTCTTTGACAGCGTTAATTCATCTAACGTGGCACTAACAGTGTTAAACTAACTTATATATCATGCTTATTAGAACAATTGATATGGGAAATATAATATATTGCGCTGAAAATTAAAAAAAAAAAAGGCCATCAAAATGCACGCCACAACCTCAACTCCAACACAAATCGCAATGTCAAAGGAAAAATCGAGAAAGAAAAGGGGGAAGGGTTAGGGCTAGGGCAAGACGCAAGATTGAGGATCTACAAGCACTGGCAAAGTTGAAAGGATCGGCTAGCTTCAATAAGGTTCAAGGGAGGGTGATCATCTGTGGTGAAGTTTAAGGGAGGTGTAATCGAAGTTCTGGGGATGTTTGAGGGAGGGCGTTCGTTTGCGGCGAAGTTCAGGAGAGGTGCGATCGAAGTTCAGGAGAGGTTCAAGGGAGGGCGATCGTCTTATCTGATTTGAGGGAGGGTGATTGTCTATCTTTTTTGTGTGGAGGCATGTGATGGCTTCTAGTTGGAGCTTGTCTTCATACACGATAGGAAGAATGGTCGGTGAAAAATGCAGTTGTGGGAATGAAGTTATAGTTCTCACTTCATTGACAGAGAAAATTTATAGTAGGAGGTTTGTTAAGTGTCCAAATTATAATGAGATAATGAAACCAGAGGAGTTGTGAACAAGGTTACCAACTATTGGACAACCCAATAAGAAAAAAATAGAGCATCATTAATGCACAATGTAGGAAATGAATAGTCTACTAAGAACTATGAATGCAAGCATAAACTCATACTACAGTTAAGGGGTAAATCAAAACTAATGGCCAAATAATTCAAAGCAAACAACAAATTAAACGAAAAATTTTCCTTTACATTGATCTATTTCTTAAGTGTGTTGCTTTACTGTTATGGAACAATATGGGTTCAACCTCAATGTGGATATGAAAAAGAAGTTTCTTACATTTAAATGAAGTGAAGGACGGCGACAATACCGTTGTGATCTTCACTCGGTGGTCGGCATCAACGATTACTCCTCCGAGGATGGCCACATCAGACCTCGCTGGCTGTGGGTCCTCTTTGATCTAACCCTTCCCCCATTTCTTTCTCGATTCCGCCTTTGACGTTGTTGTGATCTGTGTTGGAGTTGCGGTTGCAGCGTGCGTTTTGATGGCCTTTTTCATTTTTTTATTATCAGCACAATATATTATATTATATATTATATTTGTCATATCAGTTGTCCTAATAAGCATGACACATAAGCTATTTTAACTGTGTTAGTGCAATCCGGACGAATTAACGCTATCAAAAGTAAGATCAAGTCTTTTTTAAATTTGAGAGACCAACGGTTATCAGTAGAGTAAACTTGAGGGACCAAAACTAAAATCGAGTCAAACTTTAGGGACTAAAAGTTGTATTAATCCATAAAAATTCCACGATGCAAGTGCTCACAATTAGTGCATCATAGTGCTTCGAATAAGATTGCCTCAATTAGGAGGATACTCATCATGCCTAGTAAAAAAAAAAAAATATATCCCCTAAAATAATTTAATGATTTTCATCATTTGTATTTGTGATAACGTTTGTATATATAAACAATAAGTAATTTAGCAAGCTACTGAAAATCAGATGGTGGAGGCTAATTCAAGGGCTAATGGTCCAACTATAGCTAAATCCGGTTAACCAATCATAATTAGAATAATATATTTTAACTTATAAAAAAAATCATATATTTTAATTAAATTATAAAAATATTTATATATCAATAAAAGGTTATCAATCCACAAGTAATTAAATTATTAAAATATAAATGTTTAAATCACACATATTCTAATAAAATAGTTACTCGAGCACAAACGTGATGGATGATTACTGTTTTTTTAACTCAAACGGACCACTTCTTAGGCTTGGCTGCGAAGGGGGAAAAATATAAAATCCAACCTAGTTGATTCATGCAAACTTTTTATTTATTTATTTGCTAAGCATATATAATTTTATATTAGAGGCAATCCTATTTGAAGTGCTGTCAGACACTAAATGTAGGTATATCTCTCAGCTATTATTTAAAATTTTGGTTCGTCATATTGTGAGAGGCTAACACATTCGCTAGACCCAACCTCATTAGTGATTCATGCAAAACTTTTGATCAAATGAGCCAAAGAACCGTTTCGATGGTCTAATTGACCAACCAGAACTTTTTTTTTTTGTGGGATTAGCACCCACTGGGTGTGGACGCAGGATCGATCCCGGATGAAGAGGCATATAGGCCTCATAACATGCCAAGTGTGTCACATTGCACTGGCATCAGAATTAAATTTTAATACATGCAATTTAGTCTAAATTTAAGCTACCATCATTACTATAACCGTCCCTGAATTGTTGAAGTCAATTACAAGATAATAAAGGCATACATGAATTTCAACTATGCCTGCCTCCACTTTCCAAACACACACACTTTGTGGCTCCATTAACTTCTAATGGAATTTGACACTCCCCCACTATCGTTGTTGTGTGTTAAATTACCACGTTCAACATCATTTTCAACTTTATGGCCAAGCGATTAAAAATCCCCTTAACATTGTATAATCCTGTTAGAATAAAATTAACGAAAATAGAATTGAAGAAGGTAACATTGTAGCTAAACGTACAACATCCTTTGTGCATTAAAATAGAAATGATTTGAGTTGACGTATAATTTGGTTTGAATGTTTTTCCATTAATCTCAATGTTTTGGAACTTCCTTCTTTTTTTGTTTTTTTTTAATAATGAAATTTTTGGAAAAGGGTTGGGCTCATCTACGATTCAAGGGCAGGGTGAAATCTCTCTTTCTCTTAGGTTATACTCCCTCCGGTCTTAATTATAAGACAAAGTTGACTTTTTTGGAGAAATTAAGGAAGCCAATTAAATCACTTTAGAATATTTATATTTTAATTTTTTTTCTTCAAACTAATTAATTTGACTAATAAACTGATATATAATCTTTTTTTTTTTGGACAAAAAACTGATATATAATCTAAAGATACTAAAAATATAAATACTTTAAAGTGATTTAATTGGCTTCTTTAATTTCTCCAAAAAAGTCAACTTTACCTTATAATTAAGACTGGAGGGAGTATCAATATTGGGTAAGACGAGCCGTCAATTACTTTCAGGCGTTTACCTAGACATTCAGGAGCTATGATACCTCCCCAAGCGCCGTGACTAGAACCACAACTAAATGATACTCCCTAAGAATCAAACACGCTTCAAATAATCGCATGTCTCACCTTTTCACTAGCTGAACCCATGAACGATGGGTTGAACTTCATGGACGATGGGTTGAACTTCCTTCTTTTTAAGTCTGGTTGAAAGATACTTTGATCCAATAGCAATGGTTTCTTCAGCATCTCTTGCAAGGAATCATCGTTCTGATCAATTTCATTTGCGGAGTTTATAAGGGTAGTTTATAAAATTAGGGTGCTAAATTCGACTCTTATATAAAGTTGAATGATTAAAGCGCGCATTTTATTAAAAGAAAATACATTAAGTTGTTTCGGGTGAGCAGGACTAATAAACAACTGACATAGAAATAAACTACTTTAGCAAATAAATTGATTGGCTAATTCTGCAACCTTCATTTTTTTTGCCTCACTGCAACCTTCATTTTATTACTCTTTATTTAATCATTTTAATATATTTTACTTCCAAAAATATTTAGCAGATTCCGTAAAGAATTCAAATCCCAAAAATATCGCATGCTATTTTAGGAAGAGGAAAAATAAAATAAGGACCACTTCGAACTCACGTGAATTTGTCACTTTCCTAAATTACAACAAACTTTTACACTCCCTCGCAACTCTCAAGTCTGAACTGAAAACTCCTTGAAACTTGATTTTCGCTTAACCGTGAAACAAAGGTAATCTCACACAAGTTCTCAATAGAAGAATTAAATAATTAATTTATAAAAATTAAAACATTATAAATAGGTTATTTTTAAAAAAAATTGGTGATTTTTTTGAAATTAATGTTCTCTTTAATAATTTTCATTGGAACTATTGCTTAATGAAAACTCCATGCTATCCGCAGGGATAATTTGAAAGACAAAATATAAATTTAAGAAAAAAAAAGTAGATTGAGGTTTTACATATAAAATAAAAATAAATCTTAACTAGTTCCAACATTTAAGATCAGGAGAAATACCATATAAGAATTACATTCTATTTAATTTGGTTTTGAGTTTGAGTTTAATATAAAAAAATTGTTCTTTGACCAAAATAAAAAAATAAAAAGTTTGTTACAACAAAATTTCTGCGTTCATGTGGTCTAACACTCTAACAGAATTTAATATGAATTAATTATGGTCAAATATAGTTTTTCAGAACCATTTGTCATTGATTGAAAAAAAAACCATTTGATATAAAAAAAAAATAGCACTATTGTGTTTCACCTCTCTCTCTCTCTTAATATAACCTGTGTTTCTTTCTTTTTTTTTTTTGCCTGAATAATATAACCTGTGTTTCATCTCTTTAATTATAACAAATTACTACGTTTATATTACACCACAAAATTAAATATTTATTGTTTAATAGTTATATTTGAGAAGATAAAAAATTAAGCCCAAAAAAAATATATTCTGAGATGATTTTATTAATCTGATAGTAGACATTTCTTTGTTTTAGTATTTAAATATTTGTTAATAAAAAATTAAGCATGAAATATACGAAATACTTGTAAAAAATTGAATACCCTATCATGCAGGGGACAGTTCCAGTTTAAATTAACAGTAAAATACACTGACTGCCATTTTGTTTTATCCTAAAGATACGAATCTCTCCTCTATTTTAAAAATATATATTTAAGTCTAAACCGTTAGCTTCATTAAGAATATTTAAAAAAATATTTTTTAATCAAAATTTATGTTAAAATAAATTTTATTTACTAATTTAATTTCTATCATATCAAATCTCTAATTTATTTTTGAACATTTACAAACTTCAGGAAAAAAATCAATAGCCGTAATGATGAATTATTTATATAATATCTTGAACTTATATTAGTTATACTTTATGATAATGAAAATATGTGTCTGATATATGTTTTTATCTTTTAAAAAAAAGGCAAAATAAACATATTTCAATATATATGATGAGAAATCCAAATCATAAAATTTTGTACTATAATAAAAAAATAATAAATTTTTTAACATATCAGAAATTTGAAAATATATATTAGAATTAATTTTTGATTGTATAATTTTTTTTGACAAATATAAATGTTTAAATAATTCTTATGTCAAAGGGGGTATTTTGGTTAAAAAAAAAGTTTGAGAGTAAAACTTAATGATCTACTAACGGTTGAATGGATGGAAAAGGAATATTAAAAATATAAGAAAGATTTATGTAACATATATTTTAATTTTAGGGAAGATTTATATGATTTTTTAAAATATAGGTGAGGTTGTGTAATTAAAATAAAATAGAGGGACGGTAGAGTATTTTACACTTAATAAACAAGTGAAAGTAGCATTTTCGTTTCAAGTAAAGGAAAGACTACCTATTAAAAAGCCGTTAATTATTCAATGTGTTAATTATAATTAATTTTGGTTTTAATAAAAAGGACAGACCGATTTTTATTTTTTTAAAAGGAAGTTAATTATTCAATGTATTCTAATTAATTTTCATACCAACAAACATGATAAGGACCCAGTGGAAAATATAGACCATCCAACTTTCACTAATTACCATAATTAAGCTCTTAACCACTTTCCTTAAATGAAAAATTCAGTGCTTAGTGGCAAATGACTTCCAAATTCCCTTGCATTTGATGTTGAATTTTATGTTTTCCTTTATTTTTTGGTATAATTTCTTTTTCAACTTCAAATGATTGTTTTTATAATAAAGTTATAAAAAAATTCAGGAAACAGGTTAAAATGAAATTATCCAAAATATGGCTAATTAGATCAGGCCACGATTGACTGTTGACATCACTAAGTCACAAACTGGCCTGCCTTTTTTAATTGTCTTACCATAATCAGTGGTTTTTAGGAACTTTTAGACCAATTTTTCTTTAAAAAAAAATACTAATTAATTTCCCATATCACACTTAGCATGTAATCTTGTGAAAAAAAAAAATTAATTAGAACCATAGACATTAACGGAGCAGAGTAATCGTACACATGTAAGCTAAAAAGCATAAATCATTTTAAAATTAGTTTTTTGCTGCATGTCATGTATTAATTGTTAAAATTAATAAAATAGCCATTTTTAAAGAAATACATTTTCTCTCCCACCAAAGGGGTGTCTTCTATAAAAAATCTTACCAGTATGATTAATAGTATTAATCTATATTAATGTGTATATTTTTATCATTTGAATCCAACGGTTTTGTTTCAACCACCTCACTATTTAATTGCAACAGAGAATCTACAAATAATAGGTTACCAAATCACTTCAATAACCATAACCTTAATCTTCTATTCATAGTTATATTTTTCCATCTGAATCTTAATTAGTTACAACTAATCAAATTCAAATCCTCTATTTATTTGCATAACTAACTAATCTTTTGTTTTTATCCATACATGTAGAATAATGTACTAATTATATATGGATAAAACTTATTCATACATAAATTTAGTGGTGTGTGTATATATAGACAACTAATAATAACAACATAATAAGTTTTAATATGAAAATTAAAACCCCCAATTTTTATAACTAACCATAATAAATTAATATGTGTCCAGCACACAAAAGCTTACAAATGTGTTCATAGATGAATTTACAAGTGTATATATCATTTTAACAACTAACAATCATAAAATAACAAGTGTCCAACCATGTGAAGTTTTACAAATCCTAATTTACACTATAATAATTTGTATAAAAATTTAAATTTGTATTTATAGGTGAATTTACAAGTACGCATACCAATTTATAATAAAATAACAAGTATGCATATAAAAATTTACAAATCCTGATTTATATTGTAATAATTGATACAAAATTTACAAATGTCTTCATAGATGAATTTACAAGTGTACATATGTACCTGAATAAGTAACAATAAGAAAATAACAAGTGTAATTGAAAATTTTGACCTAACACACATATACAACTTAACCCAATGAATATAAAGATTTAAGTTTTGTCTCTGTATACTATTTAATATAAATGACTAGCCCTTTCTTTACCAAACAGAAGATATATGTTTTCTTACTTATATTTGTAAAAAGACATATTTTTTTCCTTAAAATGCTTTTCAAAATAATTACAAAGCTACTTGTAAAATTATTCCCTAAAGAAACACTACCCTCGTCCCAGTTATATTTTATGTCATGATAAAAATTTTGAACCATCTTGACCATTCAACAAGATTACTAATTTTCACAGCAAACCAAGGAATATTATGAAACCAAAAAAATATAGCCAATTCAGCGCAACAAGGAACAAGTTATTAGGATGAAAAGAGTAAAATAAGGAGAAAAAGATAATAAGAATCACAAAGGGTGCATAGCTTAATTTCTAGAAGCGTGAGAAATATACCTCTCCTCTAAGGGCCCGTTTGGTACATTGGAATTGGCCTCATGGAAATGGAATTGGAGGTCAATTCCATGCTTTTATCATGTTTGGTACAAATCTAGGAACATGGAAATCATTTTCATGTGGAGGCTAATTTCATCAAGATTGATGGAAATGATTTCCATACCAAAAACTAGGATTTATCAATTCCACCTAGAAAAATTATTTTTGCCCCTCTCCATGCTTTCATTTTTTCGTGGTGATAGGATTTTGTGCAAGATTCTTTTATTTTTTAATTTAAGGGGGTATTTTGGTATTTTCATACAAAAATTATATCTCATTTCCATGACATACCAAACACACTTTTAAACCTCATTTCCATATCCATATCCATATCCATATCCATTTCCATTTCCATTTCCATCAAAATCAATTCTGCATACCAAACGGGCCCTAAGAGAACCTCAATTTCATCCCTAATAAATATTCTTTGATAAACTTGGTTATCTCTTTGATTTTTTTTTTACAAATATAAATAAAGGCAGAGAGAAACTAGAGCTTAGTTTCTAGAACAGTGAGAAACCAGAGCTCTCCTCTAACCTTAGTTTCATCGTTAATAAATTAAAATTTATCTGAACAAAAAAAATTAAAATTTAAACAGTCTCAACTAAATAAATTATAATATATCCAGATATTTGATCATGATCATTTCTATATATATATATATATATTTATAAATATTTTGAAATAAAAAAATTTAAAATTTTTTTTTTAGGTTATTGTGAATTTTCTAGGTTATATTTAAGGTTACATTTTCTGAATGAATATCATTTCATTGCTTCACTATTTCTTCGGCTTCCCTCCTTAATATATTTGATTAATTTCCTATTTTGTGGATTCTATTATACCAACTCTATTTTACTTGTGCCGACTAATAGATAATGAAAAGTATTAACCCTTCTATATTTCATCAAAAGTATTTTTATAAATTTTATATTTAAAAAAATTAATTTTTTTTCTCTCCATAGATAATGAAAAGTGAATTACAAAAGTATGTTACAGTTGAGAGATGAAAGGGTCCGTCTGTCATTTAAACTGCTTCGATCTTTGAGGCCACATCACTTCTTCTCTCTGTAAATCCATCGCTACCGCCTTGATTGTTGGCTTTCTCTGTTACATTTCTCACTCTCTCCTTATTCCTCTTCTTCTCTCTCACTCTCTACCCTCTCGCTCCTCAACCTTCCCCTCAATCCCCGCTAGAATCTTCTGTATTACCTTCATCTTTCTTCTTGCTCATTTATTGTCCCGACTTTCCAGCCATTCCATTTGTTACTGAATCAATTCTTACTTGCATTGAGTCAAACCTGAATATTATATATATATATATATATATAACCTGAATGTTGTTTGAAGTATTGGTGCTTGTGAGCGTCAATCTCTCCTCCAAAAATCTTTTTCCTCTTTTGGAGTCATTTCAATTTCACCCAGTGGTCGAGCGATTTTTCAATTCAAAACGCACCAATTTCTGTCTCTGGTTTTTTAATGCCTAATTTGGATGTTTAGTGCGGTCTAGATTTAGTCCGGAATGCATTGATAGAAGCTGCATTGCCAATGTTTTCGTACTTGGGTTTATGAAAATAATGGTGGTTTGTGAATTTGCGTTCGTGTGCTTCCTTGTGTGAATACATCGCGGGGAAGTGTTTTCGAGTATTAGAATATATTTATAGTAAATAAGTTTCCTTTTATTAGCATTTATTTTAGCCGGAAAGATTTTTTTTTTTGGCCATAGATAGTAGGAAAGAATATAAATGTCTAGTTTCTCGGCATTTAATGATCATTGCTAAGTTCAAGGATTCTTAGAATTGTTTGAGAAGGTAAACTCTCTCACGTAAGTGGGTGAGTGAATCGGAGTGACCACTTTCACTGATGGTGCTCCGATGGGCGAAAAACGGTGATCAGAAACTAAGCAATCGCAGTAATAATGACATTGAAGACATGGAAGTGCAGCTCAAGATTTTGGGCGCAGGAAAAATTGAAAGGCCTAAGAGATTGATTATAAGGCCTCGAATTAAGGTTTGGATGTTGAGGACAATTACAACTGTGATATTATGGAGTTGTGTTGTTCAGCTTATGGCACTGTGTGACTTGTGGGCGCCGTCAAGATTGTTGAAGGACATGCCTTGCTATTTTAGCCACACTGATTTATCTCCTCCTGTGAAGATAGGTGAAGGCAGGTCTCAAGTTTCAGCCATGGCTGAATTGCCTTCCAGAAATTTATGGAAAGAGAAAGAGAAATCTCTCGTTTCAGCCAAGCCTGTGCTTCCACCAAAAAGTAAGTTCTGGGGTTGTTGGCTCATGTTTATCTTTTAAGCTATTAATTAACAATGAGCTTTGCGAAGAAGAAATACATGATCTGGTTTGTTGCTGGTTGCGGCGTTTTTCTCCGTGTCCCTTCCCAGATGATGTTTATTTTTCTGGAAATATTACGTGTTTGGAGTTGGTGAATTCAGAATTTTGATAGTAGAGTTCTTACAAAGGAATAGAACCTACTATCTATTCTTAACAATTAGGCAAACCTCCTCTGGTTTGGTGGTAGTTTTAATCTTTTGTCTAATGAATTGGGATTTCCTGATACAATTCCATACTCAAGGACTCGATGTTTTTTTGTTATGCATGATGACCAATTGATCCTACATTTTTTTTTTCTTATTGACGATTGCACAGTACCCCCTCCCTCCCCTGAAAAACCAGGGCTTCGCTTTTCTGTGTTTTTTCCCCTCCCGTTTATGCTTTTCTATACTTCGCTGAACATTGTACTGAATTTATTGATTCTCGTTATCAGGGATTTATAAGAACAATGGTTATCTTATGGTTTCTTGCAATGGAGGACTCAATCAAATGCGAGCAGCAGTGAGTGCTGAACATACTTTCCCTTTATTGTGACCATCTTACTATATCCATTTGTTTCTGCTGTAGTCTGATTCACTTACTTAAAAGCTATAATTTCATTCTTTGGTTTTCTTCTGCAGATATGTGACATGGTCACCATTGCTAGACACTTGAATGCAACTCTCATAGTGCCAGAGCTTGATAAAACCTCCTTCTGGGCTGACCCAAGGTTTGCACTTAATTGCTTGCTATTTTTAGGATTATCCTGATTTCTTTTTGGAATGACCTCATGTATTTTTCCCCATTATTTTGCAGTGACTTTGAAGACATATTTGATGTAGATCATTTCATTACATCTTTAAGAGATGAGGTTCGAATTTTAAGGGAACTACCGCCTCGGCTCAAGAAAAGAGTTGATGATAAACAACATTGTTCATTGTCACCTGTTAGCTGGTCTAATATATCATACTATGTACATCAGGTAGTTTTTTTTTTGGCTTTCCTCTGGATACAGGATTTTATCAGATTCATAGATTCAATTGGGTTTGCATCAAGGTCTCTGATTCTTCTGAATGTTTGTCACAGATCCTTCCCCTATTGCTGAAACACAAGGTTGTGCATTTGAACAGAACTGACACTCGCCTAGCAAACAATGGACTACCTCAAGAGATTCAAAAGCTGCGATGCCGAGTAAATTTTAATGCCCTGAGGTTTACCCCTCAGATAGAGCTACTTGGTAGAAGGATTGTCAGAATTTTGAGGGAAAGGGGACCTTTCCTTGTACTTCATCTTAGATATGAGATGGACATGTTGGCCTTTTCTGGCTGTACTCAGGGATGTGACAGCAGTGAGGTGAAGGAACTCACAGAAATGAGGTAATCTGCACTTTCTGTTGGGATTCAGCTCCGATCTGTTGACCTTGCAAATAACTCCAGTACCCCCTGAGCCGAGTATATGTTTACGCAGTTTAATATCTATTTTATTTCTTGGTATCCATCTGATGTAATAATATAATCTTGTCCTTCATAGATATTCTAAAGATTGGTGGAAGGAGAAAGTAATTAATTCTGAAGTGAAGAGGAAAGAAGGTTTTTGCCCTTTGACACCTGAGGAAACTGCTCTAACATTGACAGCGTTAAGTATAGATCGCGATACTCAAATTTATATTGCTGCTGGAGATATATATGGCGGAGAGAGAAGGATGGCGAATTTACGTGCAGCATTTCCTAATTTGGTAAGTCGAAAGAAGCAGAATCATAAATGTCACAAGTGTATGTTTTGTCACTAAGACTTTCTCTACATTGTGACAGGTGAAGAAGGAAACTCTATTGGAGCCTTCAGATTTGCAGTATTTCCAAAATCATACCTCCCAAATGGCTGCTCTGGATTATCTAACCTCACTCGAGAGTGATATATTCATTCCTACTTATGATGGGAACATGGCTAAAGTTGTCGAAGGCCATCGCAGGTGCTGTTAAGCTTCCACTTGTGCCCTTTATGCTTGGTACATGAAAGATATATGTGAATGTTCAATGAACTTAGGACTTTATATCTGCATAGAGTATATAGTAGATTTGAGTGTGTTTGAAGTGCATTTTCACTTTGGCCAATCCTATTAGATGATGAATGAAGATCATGACTGCATAACATTCCAACAAACTTTGATCCACTAGCATTTTACAAATTTTTCCTTGTTAATACCCAAAATATTCGTATAATATTCTAGGAAAAACCGATCAAAAGTCTTTATTTGGAAATTTTATTGGTTAGAAGAATCTAATAGGTTCTTATACATAGAAAGCATTAGTACTCTATAGGAGTTCATATGCAGAAAATACCAAAACTCGCATTTAGGTCTTTTTACCCAATAAAATTTTTAATAGGGGATTTTTCGTCGGTTTTCCATTTTCTTGACCTCAAAGCTATGTATTATGGATGCAAATGTTACTTATTTGATTTTGTGCCTCCGAATGCACAGATTCCTGGGATTCAAGAAGACCATACTACTGAAAAGGAAGCTGCTAGTAAGCTTAATAGATCAGTACACCACAGGCTCATTAAGCTGGGATGAGTTTTCTTCTATTGTAAAGGAAGTTCATGCCTCTCAAATGGGAGGTCCCAAAACAAGAGTGGTCATACCAGAAAAACCCAAAGAAGAAGACTACTTTTACGCCAATCCACAAGAGTGCTTACCAATGTTTGATGGTGAACAATGGAGAAGCACATGATGATAATGCAACTGTGGATTTATGTACGTGGTTTAATCCATTCAAAGCTGTGGCAATTGGTATATATATAGGGTTATTACCATTATTAGTGCCTACAATTTGATCGAATTTTGATTTTGGTCCCTTTAACTTTATAAGAATTTGGTCTGAGTTTACCAACTTGTCCATATACTTTTAACAAGTTTTGGTTTTGATTTCTATACTTAAACTCAGAACAAGTCTTATGAAATTATAATGACCAAAATCAAAATTCAATCAAACTATAAAGACCAATAATAATATTAATGCCTATATATATTACTTGAAGAAGGTCCATGGTTCTCTACTAGAAAAAGGTTGTGGAACAAGAAACTGAACTGTGCCTGCTTATTCCTCATAAGCATCATTGGCATCATTTAGGTAACATTTATCAAAATTTCAGGTCTCTGAGGGAGAGATTTTTTGTGTAAAGCAATAGAAAGTGATGTCAAATCTTCACCATAAGTGAAAGGTACAGTATTTCTATTCATTTATTTCTAATGGCAAAACATTTTTTCATTAGTTTACTCTAATGGCAACAAATGCTCCACTTACAGAGAAGCTTATAATAATAACAGGGAAATCTGTTCACCAAATGATCCACCATCTCTGTCACTGTGTTTTTTGGAATTAGACTAAACATTAAGAGGGAAGACTTGAACAATGGGGTTGTTGGGATGTTTGTGGAGGACCCTCAGGAATGATTAACATCATAACTTCTCTAACCAGCACACGATGGAATTTATAGGAAAAAAAAATTGCATCCTTACTTTTAAAAAGTATTGAAAATAGATAAAAATTATTGAGTAATAATTAAAAAATTATGAAAGTATTTATAGACTTTACATTTATTAATCAATAATGCAAATCTATCAAACTCTTGCTCCCTTTAGGTCAATTACTCGTTTGGTGCTCTCTGACTGGGATTATTGAATTGAATTTGATGTCAATAAAAAAAAAAAAAATTGAATTGAATTTGATCGACGACTTGCCGTTTTGGGAGACAGCCACTTATTTTGTTGGGCCTCCAATATGACGTATGACCCTACATCATCCAACACACATATCAAATATGGCCAACACCATGTGTTTAGTAGAATGGATTAGATAAATTGATGTTTGAATTTTTGTTGAGCGAAATGCCTTGCTGGGCATCAAATATGATTGCATTCACTAAGAGGATATCTTCTTGTTTTTTTTTTTCAAAGAGAGAGAGAGATATGAAACAATAAGATCAAACAATTTCTAATGAGGAAAAACTTGGAGCACCTAGAAAACTTCATTAGTGTCAGCATCCAAAAACAAGTGGAACACGCAATGGTCCTAAGTTTAGCAATTCTTAATTCCATAAATTGACTTTTCATCATTTAATGTTGCTAAATTCTGATTCCATGCAACATTTGTCGAAACGCAATCTTGACATTGTAATATTGGTTTTAATATAATCCTTCCATCCTAAATACTTATCACTCTGGTCCTATTTATAAGTCCTTTTCAACTAATTCTCACATACCAAGGAGAGTTAGTTAACTCATTAACTATGGGCTAAATTTCCGATTTCACCCTTATCTATGATTGATTTCAAAAGTCAACATGAATATATTCCTTTTGTTTATTTCAATTAATAGGGGTAAAAAAGTACAAAATGCATTTACTACCTTGAAAATAGACTTATAAATAGGGCCAAAGTTTTTGGTCAAAAAAGAATTATTAAAAATAGGATTAGAGTGGTATGTGGTGTTATTTATAAGATGCTTTAAATATGTTTAATAGGAATTAAGAAAAAATTTAAACCTCATTAAATTTATCTTAAAATCTAATAAGTTCCGAATTTTTCCTCTATTAAAATTTTGAAGAGGAGGGGAGCACTGAGCCAAAACTAATTTGGCTCTTTAAATTAGGGGGTTTTGTAGGAGAGCCAAAATTCTTCACTATTTTGCTTTCATTATTTTGTAATATTTCATTAATGCCCATGAGAAAAAATAAAAAAAATAAGCTCCTCACTCGTTTCAGGCATGAAGGGCGCAAATTAATTTAAAATAAAAGTAAAAATAATTTTTGGCTTTCGTGCCCTCTTGTTTTTGTGATATTCCATTGATACTCACAAGAAAAAATAAAACTAAACGCCTCACTCATTCTAAACACAAAGGGAAAATTAATGTAAAAGAAAAATAAAAATTTCCTGACTATTTTTCCCTAATAACTTTTGTTTATTTGATTTTTAAAAATATTATTATATTATCTGGAAATAAATTAAAAATATCTTGGCATAAAATTTTTTTATAACATATTAACGCCATGTTGGGATGAAAATGAATTTTAATTAATTATGCTATTTGAATTAAGGTATAAATCACTTTATATAACATAAACAAAAAATATGCTCTAATATATCAAGGTAGAATGGTAAATTAATCATTAAAAGCACCTCCCCTTTAACAAGATTACCCCTACATTGCCTCCAATAGAGGATTCATCTAAAAACATCAACTTAATAACCGTACTAAAGTATATGGATACTGAAACATGACTCCAGCAAGTTGCTAAATTAAAGAGATAGAACGATACAAAGCGGACATGATGTGCATATATAAGAAGGATTCAAACTTGAACACACAGTGCTACAAATAAATCTCAGAAAAGAAGCTACAATTCACTGGAAAATGGATGTGATTTGTGAAGAAACTGGGGTAGCTAGGAGCTAAGTTTTGAAGAAGTCGATGATGTCGTACGTGGGACACAGATCATAACAAATAAGCACAAACTCCGAGGAATCGACGGGATCCATCATTCATGGCAGCCACCTTTTGTATAAACGCCACACTTTTGTTTTGTATCCGATGGATTCGTCGGAGGGAGGCAGCTAGTATATCCTTTGCCTTTAGGGCATGAAATAGCTTGTTTACCTGGACGAAGGGCATTTTGTGTTGGAAGACCGGAGGAGAGACTTGTCTCTATAATAGGATCTTTCACATAACTACTCATGTAGTGATTGCCGCTATTGTTTGTCCATGAAGACGACCAAACCGACGTCGTCTCAGCCTCCTGCTGAGTATTATTATTCGGCCATGAATAATAATAAGCTGCCTCTGCAAAACCCTGGAGGTTAAGCAACAAGCTCATCGTTGTGATTACAAAGGTAAGCATTTTGGCCATATGGCTTAATTTCTTCTTCATTCTCTTGTTCTGCTTTGCAGAGAGACGTGTATTTAATCTTTATAGATATAAATAGAGATGTGTGCCAAGAAAAATTACTTTTGAAAATCTTGTCCAGGCTTATCTCAATACAAAAAATGTAAATCACACAAATAAATTTTTGCATTTTTTTCAAAAATAAAAAACTACATAGATATCTCTTTTCCCCAAATTAAATAAACACAAATTTTGTTCCCAATAAAAATGGAAGGCACATGCCTATGTAATTTGAGTGAAATTAATGTGTATGTATGTACATGTGCCAAAAATAAGCAAACAAAGTAATGATGTCCCATTCGATTGGAAATAGAATCAAAGAGACCATGCGTGAGACTGTGTGTATGTCCTCATATTCTTTTCCAGCTTATATTGACAAGAAGCTTCAGACTCTTTACAAGTAGTAGGGCATGCCTCCATGTGATTCAATTAGATGGGAATAGTTGGTCTAAAAGATGGATATCTTTTATCTTAAATGTCAACTTTATAAGACCGTTCTTACCAACAAGCGATGTGAAAAAAGCATTTTTTAGACTGGGTGTAAGTGTGATCTTCAAAGTGACAGACTTTCTAAACCAGTCAACTGTAGACCGAACTTGGGGCTTATTTTAACTGGTCTAAAGAATCTTTTTATTTACTAGTATGGATTAAGGAACACCTTGATTATCATAAATTAGTCCTAAAAATATTCTTAAGACACCAAATAACAATATTTTGGAAAAGAACTATGGTGAAACAAAAACAAAGATTTTACAATATTTTGTTAAGAATTTATTATTTCCAGTAAAGGGGTTAGGTTATAACTAAAAAGTTGTGGGTTCAAATTTTATCAATATGAGGATCTTATTGGTGGACAACCTATAAATACCTTTATAAGTATTATTTGATCCTAGAGGCATATTCTAGCCCTGATGAGACCTTAGTACCCAACTCACCTAAGTTTTTCTGAATAAAAGAAAAAAAGAGAGAATTTATTATTTCCTTTAAACTCTAATTAAGCCCTAATTTTGTGAGAACTGAGGCATGCATGCATTAACATAAGATGGATTTCAAGGTTAATTAAGCCTCTATTGAAAATAAAAGTATGTAGTCAATAACTATTTTAAGGGTTTAATGGAGTTGAAAAGAATTTAATTTGATATAGGGAAAGGTTACTTCGCAATCAAGATTTTTGGTGGACCTATAAATTCAGTTTATCCTTTTGTAGTCCTTTCCACTAATCCAAGTTAATATTTAAATCGAGAAATTTCCTTTAGGACATTGATAGAGCATAATTTTAAATAAAATTGGGCGGGAAATGAAAATTTTAAGTGATAATTCAAGTTTTATATAGGTGGATTAATTAAGTGGGTGATATATCTAGATTGAATTATCCCGAATCCAAGGTCCAAAAACAAACAAAAAAAATCCTGAATCAAACACAAGTTTTAATTCCATATTTTTGGCCCCAAATTATTGTCACTCTCACACTCATATTTGGACCAAACTATCTAAGGAAAATAAGAGACAAAATCAAACACAAATTTATTGGAAATAATCATGGTTGGTGGAGGGCATATGACTATGTCTAAGCTTTATTAATGTTTAGGGGTTAGACTTTCATTGGACCCCAAGTTTGCCGATACAATTCTGCAAGTTTAAACCCCATCTAGCTTCAACGTTCAGCTCATTTAATTTCTAGCAGAGGGATTTTAGTTGTAAAATATCTAACGTGACTGGAATTAAGATCCTATTCAAATAGAAAGATATCAAATATCTGGAGTTCTTTTGTATATTATATGGATGATCGGATCCTCAAGGACCATGATTCGGAATTATTTGACGGTCTTTCTTAGATGAAAAGGCAAAACATAATGAACTTAAATTTGGGACAGCTATTTAAAAGTCGAATTAGGATCATCTAGGACAGAAATTAAGCATTGGGTCATATAAACTTTGGGAACCAAGAGGTGGTGGGATCAAATTTCACTCCTTGACAAACCCTTGCCCAAAAATTCTCTAGCCACCGATAGTTGGCAGTGAAGGGAATTTATTTATTTATTTATTTTTTGGTTACGAAGGGAATTTATTTGATATAAGGACAATTATTCTTTTCACGAAAAACTTAATTATTCTGAGATAATCTCGAAGAACTTCAATGGAATTAAGCTATTTTGAAGCACCGTTTTGTGATTCCCATATTTTGATGGTCCCTCTTTCTCCCTCAAAGAATTATTTAACCAACTGATCTTTTGAATGTGAGAATTCAGTCTTTTGGCATTTATAGTTAAGCGCACAACTTTTATAATTTATACGCACTGGTTTTCAACAATTTACATACAATCACTCAGACATAAGTTTGGGTGTTGTTAATAATTAACTTAAGATATTATAGCCTAATTAACACCATTACCCTTATATTCATCAATTGAGTAATTAAAAATGTAAGCATTAACTTTATAACCGTACTAAAGTATATGAATTATAGATCGATATAACTTGTATAAATCTATAAAACACGTAATATGATTGAGACACATGACTCGAAGTTGCTAAATTTAAAAGATAGAACGATACACGGTGGACATGACGTGCATATATAATAAGGATTCAAGCTTGAATTCACAGAGCTGCAAAATCATAGAAAAGAAGCTACAATTCACTGGAAAAATGGATGTGATTTGTGAAGAAAGTACAAATAGGATCTAGGTTTTGAAGAAGTCGATTATGTACTCCCTTCCATCCAAAATATAAGATGTTACTCCCTCCGGTTCTAATTATAAGGTAAAGTTGACTTTTTTGGATAAATTAAAGAAGCTAATTAAATTACTTTAGAGTATTTTTATTTTTTATTTTTTTCTTCAAACTAATTAGTTTGACTAATAAATTAATATATAATCTAAGGATACATAATATATGATATGATTAAGTAACTTATTTAACTTACTTAATTTCTCCAAAAAAAGTTAATTTTGTCTTATAATTAGGACCGGATGTAGTATTAATTAATAGGTTAAGGTGCAATTTTAACAACGAAATGTTTCACCATGAGTGTCTGGCATAATTAAGTTATGAAGAATGTAACATCCATAGTTATATATAAAGATAGAGAGAGAACAAGTGAGTCCTACATAAAAAAAAAAAAAAGATGGACATTTAGGCATGTTTAATAAAATCAAACCAAACACTACCTCAATTTTAAGTGATTGTACCTACTTACCGTTCAAAACTTAATTGAGCCAGATATTTGTGGCAAAAAATTTCGTTATCAAAATTGTATCTTAACCCTTAATTAATCACAAGAATAAAAAATGTTAGTTAAATCATTTAATATATCTTCAATTGATAAAATTTGCTTACTTTACCCTTATAAAAGACTGTAATTTTAAATATACATTTATTATCTCTCTCTCTCTCTTAAAGGGTACAAGTCAACAAGTCATTAATTATCCTGTCATGCTCTTATACTTTGGATCAAAATTTCTTTCAAGAAGACTTCTTATACTCTGGACAGGATGAGTATGTATGTGGGACAAATCATACTCCATCCGGTTTTTAATATAAAACCCAACTGATTTTTTAGAGGATTGAAGGAAGCTAAATAAAATATTTAATTATAGTATATGTTACATATCATTAGATTACATATAAATTTATAAGTCATAAAAATTAGCTTAGAGTAAAAAGATAAATTTGAATACTTTAAAATAATTTATTTAATTTTCTTAATCTCTTCAAAAAGTAAACTGATTCTTATATTAAGAATTAGAGATAGTAATAATTAAGCGCAAACTACGAGGTATCACTGTCACTGGGGCTTATATGTATAGTTGTCTCTTGAATAGGGGCCACAATTTTGTTTTGTGTCCGGTGGTGTCGGTGGCGGAAAGCATTTATTATATGGCTTGTGTTTGGCTTTGCGTCCATATGGCTATGAGAGGATCAACGACGTCGTTCGAGGAGGGGGAGAAACTTGCCTCTATAGCATCTTGCCCATAACTACTCGTCTAGATGCTAATTGCTATTGCTTGTCAACGACAAAGACGACGTCGTCTTGGCCTGCTCAATACGAGTATTATTCCGCCTTGAATGGAAGCTGCCACCTCTGCAAATCCCTCTAGCCTAAGCAACAAGTTCGACGCCGTAATTGCGAAGACAGCCATCTTATCTTGGCCTGCTCAATACAAGGATTATTGTGCCGCATATAACCAAAAAAATAACATCAAAGTATTGAATGCACCATATTATTAGTTGCTACTAAAGATAAATCACAGAAAGAGGACACCACGTTAATTAACTGGTGAAGCGGCATGCATCTCTACATGTTCAATGCTTTCCTTTCTTAAAGGTAATTACAGATAATTTTTTTTAATATTAAAAAAGTTATTTAAAAGGGAAAATCCCAAAAAGTTCATTTAAAATGGAGAAAAGACAAATCAAGGAGTCCAATATCACAAATCCCAAGTCAAATATGAAAGAAACATATGGGATTAGCAAATTTTTCCAAATGACCAATCTCTGCCTCTAAGTAAATTTTGAAAACACACAGTAAAGTGTTCGACAACATTTGGGGAGCTCAAGTTGTCAATATGGATACTAAATTTATTAATTACAATCCATAACTTGTTATTATGTATACTTAAGTGGTCAATGACGCTTGATACATGAGACTTCAAAATACTATCCATCATAAGATTGTTGGTATTTGGGGAGTTGAAGTTGTTACTATGGATACTAAAGTCGTTAATTGTGGATCTTAAGTTATTATTCTCTATACATAAGCAGTCAATGATGTTTGACGGCATTAGGAAACTCAAGTTGTCAATATAGATACCGAAGTTGTAAATTGCAATTTGTAATTTGTTATTCTGTATATCAAAGTAGTCAATGACACTTGACATGTGTGGCTTCATAATATTACCTACAAGGTTATAGGTATTTGGGGAATTCAAGTTGGCAATATACCGATATTAAAGTTATTAATTATAATTCTTAAATTGTTATTCTTTATACCTAAGTAGTCAATAACACCTAATATATGTGGCTACAAAAAATTATGTATCAATTGTTGACATTTGGGAGTCTGAAATTGTAAATATGTATACTGAAGTAGTCAATTGTGATTCTTAAGTTATCAACATCTATATACGTAAGTAGGCAAAATCAATACAAAATTAGGCAAAATTAACAATTTGTGTAAGCTAAGTAGAGCGTTTGGAAAGGCTTTGGAGCAAAAAGCAAGATTGGAGAGATAAAAGTGGGATTGGGAGCTTTTAATTTTTTTTTTTGATATGTTTGGTTTAACTTTTTCTTTATTGGTCCTATTGGGGAAAAGCTACTTATTTTGTTAAGCTATATTTTGCAGCTTATCACTTATGGCTTTTGGCTTTTGCTATTGCTTAGAGGAGAGAGGGGTATAAAAAAAGAAAAGAGAAGAGAGGGAATTATATATGGTTGATGACCAAGAAAAAAGAGAATGCATATATGGCATAGGAATCTTGATTAAAGATGATAAATTTTTCCCTTTAGATTATATTATATGATATGATATATTTTTTTGCTAGTAAAAAATATGAGAATTTTAATTGGTGAGAAAAAATTGATAAATCTTTATACACAAACTATCCAGAAATTTGGCACACACAGAGTACTCTGATGTAGGTTCTTATCATTTAAATTTTCAATATATAATTATAATATATATGTATTATTTAAGAAGATCCATGTCTTTTTTGAGTCATTTTTTATATAAACTTGCTTTTCAATATAATCATCTAAACAAGTTTTTAAAAATCATATTGGAAAAAAGCCACTTCTATCTTCTCCAATCCAAACATAAATCATATTACATGATCTGACTTTTGCCCAATCTTAAAGTTTGTAAAAATCATATTGAAAAAAATTCACTTTTGTCACTGCTATTTCAAACACAGCCAGTATTGACCAAATATGTTCCATACAAAACAAGATAATTTTTTACAATAACATATTCACAACATCATGGTGCCACAACATATTGACAAACAACCCTATAAACTATTGCGTCATTGGTTGTCGTTTGCTCTTTGTAGTCTTGATTTAGTCTGAGAGAAGACTCAAAGCATCATTTCTTGCTGAATTTCAAGGATGTTTTACTAGCAACCACAAAACAACCCGCCTATATTCCTGCATCTATGGCAAACATCAATTGTGCAGTCTAATTTACAACAACTCAAAAATAAACGTGGACATAGAACGAATAGGGTATTAACAAGAATTCAATCGTGAATAACAAACTTTGCATTTAATGTAGAACTTGCAATTCAATGACAAAAGCTCTTTTGGTATATTGCCTACAACGAATGAGGTATTACCAAGAACTCAATTGTAAATAATATCTTTGCATTAAATATACAACTTGCAATTCAATATGAATTTGGTAGTCCTCCACCCTCTTGAAATTCAATTTACAGTCCCTAATATACTCACTCACTTTAATAAAATAAGCCTCTTATTTTTCGGTGTGACTGTCTTTCATCCTGTATGATCGAAGTCGGAAGAGGCATCATAAAAAGACCATTAACCTCATTCTCATCATCACTCATGGATTATTGACGTATTTTTGTGCAACAGGAGAAACATGAGGATAGTGGACGCTACAACAATCTGAACCACCAAACCCCAATCCTTCCCTACATTTTTGGAACCTATTGATGAAACATAATTGCTCCAGACAAAAATCCCAGTAAAAATCACAAGAAACAACAACGTAGAAAAGAACTATTTCTTTCATTCCCTTGATGAAATCCACACTTTGTCTCAACATCGTGAGTCCCTAGTTGAATTCCACGATCGCAATCACAGTAAGATTCAATTAGCTAGCAAGTTTGCCAACACAAATACGATACAGATAGAGAAACAACAAAGAAGCTGGTGATGAGGTAATGATGGTGAAGAGAAAGCAAAGGAGGAGGCAGTGGAGGGTGGGTTAGACAATGAGAGAGAAAGAGAGTGAGAGGGGGAAGAAGATGGATTGATTATGCATTTGGCTTCAGTGAGGACCCTCCAGAGGCTGAGGGGTGGTCCCTAAAGAAGCCTCGATATGGTCAACGATTTGTCTTTTCCGTATTTTAAACTAATTTTTCTAGGATTTTCCCACTTTAAAATGTTATAAATATATAGATATTTATTTGGAAAAATTGCAACCAAGTTCCCATTAACAGATTTAATTGCAACCAAATCCCCTAAAATCATCAAATTGCAACAAAATCTCAAGGGACCTGAATTTCAAAAGTGAAAATACAGTTTTCCCCTTATTGAATTTGGAAAGAAAAAGCTTAAATTTTTAAGGCTTAGTCGCATTTGAGAAAGTCGAGCTCTTCTCCCTCACTCCAACGTTGTGAGGCGTGAGCATGGTAGTGAGAAAGAAGAGCTCGACTTTTCGAATACGACTGAGCTCTAAAAATTCCAACTTTTTTTTCCCCAAATCAATAAGGGGAAAACTGTATTTTTATGTTTGGAATTAATTGCATCCAGGCCCCTTGGGATTTCACTGCAATTTAATGATTTTATGGGATCTTGTTGCAATTTTTCCTATTTATTTTTTGTGTGTTTATTTATAAGTGGTTGTCTTGGGATGTACGTAATACTTGGAGTCCACACTATTTATACAATTTTTTTCTAAATAAAAAAGGTAAATAAATTTTTTTTTAAGTGTAGCTGAAATAACTTAAACTTCTCACTGTTTTTAATTTTTTTTTAAAAAAAAAAATTAGTAGAGAGAGTGATACAAAACAATGGGGTTGTGCCTAAGGAGTCCATATAATCTAATTATATTTTTAATATTTTTATCATATATCTCTCTCCAAAGCCCAAATAACCTATGCCCTATATGAAGCAATCAATCTTGTGAAGTTATATGGATTTGAAGTTGCATGGCTGGTCCTCATGGTTTGAATTTTCAAATCCTATAGGACCCAAGTTGGATTACTGATACCACCTCCACAAACGATGAATTGAAGTTACATGATAATCCTAATATTTCTTAATTAATAGACACCAGAAATATAAATATAGGACAAAATAGATAGAATATAAAGTTGGTTATGTCCTTAAGTTCAGATTTAAATATTTTCAATTCAATAATTTAAAAGAGGAACACATATGCTACAGTAAGTAAAAGTATATGTATAGTGCTTTATAATCTATTTACTGCTCTCTTTCTCTCTTTACTTGATGCTTTTTCATTCCTTACTAAAAGCTCTCTTTAACTCTCTTTCACTTTTGGTGCTCTTGAGTGGGATTCTTGTTGAATTGATTTTGGTGCACTAATGCAAGATATCTTATATACAACCTATATTTTTTATTTGCAGACATATATAGCTTGTCAAACTCATCATTTTTTTTTTAGGTACAGAGTCATCAGTTTTAATTAAGCTTCTCTTTAAGAGGAGAGATAAATTATAATCCTCTGCGTTTATTTGCACTATATATTTGACCATAACAGTACGTATTTTTTTTATGGAAGAAAGTGGTAAAGACTACGTACTCTGCATTATAAAAAAGAAATAAATGGAAATATTTTAAAAGAAACCAAATGAAATATGTGGACGACAATACATACGTATTATAAGGGTCTAACAAAATTCTGAATTGTCATTTTCTCTTTCTACTCTTCGAAACTCAGTGATCGTTAAACCAAATTTGATACCCGGATATTCAGTTTGGTAACCTGCTACTAATTCTTCTTCTGCTTCTGGTAAATCAAAAGGTATTCTATGATCAATATCAATACAAAAAGTAATAATTCTGTGAAAACAAGATGCCTCTTGCATATTATTTTTTACAAGCAACCAACCTTGAGCTCGCTTGTAGAGCCGGTAAAACGGGTCTAACCCGAGGGCTCAGCCCCCAGGACCGCGGGTTGGGACAGGGTTAGGGTTGGGAAAATCCCAATCCGTGAAAGCGCGAGCCTGGGCTCGTGGGCTGATGCGGGCCAGCCTGCAGGTTGGCGGGTTGGCCCGCAAATTTTTTTTTTTACATATAATAATTTCACAATATTTATAAGTTGTCCACTCCTATCTTGATACTTTCCAATTCAAAGAGAAAAAATCTTAACCTCTTCCCTTCTTTTTTAAACAAAATTATTATATTTTGGTTGTTTGAGGATGAGTTTATATTTTGCTTATAAACTTTGACAAATTTAATAACTTTATCTCTTAAATTGTGAATTATGTTTTTAAATTTTTATAAGAGGAATGATTGATGCTAGAAAAATAAATTTAATAACTTATTTATGTGTGTCTTATATTTTCGACTACCTTAAAAAAAATATTTTTTTTAAAAAAAAATATGCGAGCCCGCGGGCTGGCCCACAACCCGCACACTGCTGATTAGGGTTGGCAAAATGCCAACCCGCAGAAGTGCGGGCCGCACGGGCCTACCCCATGGCCTACGGGTTGGTGTGGGCCAGCCCACAACCCGCGGGCTGGCTCATTTTCCCAGCTCTACTTGCTTATGGTAGTTGATTAATGAAAATGCACAAAAAAATATACTTCAATATTCGAATGGCCTTATAGTTTAGTGGTATAAAAGCTCCCTACAGGTGGGAGCAAGTTATGGGTTCAAATCCTACTTGTAATCTCAAGTTGTTAATACATGTCTCTTTAATTTAAAAAAAAAATAGTGTGGATAATGGGCTTTAGTCTGACTTGAATTTACCAATGTTATGTAACCCGGACCGGACCGTCCGGTCCAGCCCGGAAACCGGCGAACCGGTCGGTAAATCAGTCTGGTTCCCGGTCCGGTCCGGGTTACAATTTTAAAAAAAAAATTTAAATTTTTCTTTTAGAATTTCATACTATAAATCTAAAATCTTTAATTTTTCACCGGTTTGGTCCCGGTTTAGCTCTGGTTTGGCTTTGGTCTGACCCACTGACCCTTAACCCAGTACTCCGACTGGTTCAATATCCGGTCCGGGTTTTAATACCTTAGAATTTACTGCACCCTTTTACAAAGCTTTTTTTTTTTAATTATTGGAATAAAGGAAATAGACAAAATTACACATTTATCCGCGCCACTTTGGTAATTAGGCATTGAAACCAGTATTTAATTTTTCATGAGGGATTAGTTATTATGCCTAAATTATACAAAACCTCATGAAAATTTGGGTCAGTTATATATATAACCCCCAGATGTTTCAAAGTTTAAATTTAACCCAACCCCTCTGACCTTTTATCTTTTTTTATTATAAACACCATGCCATTATTTGACCATTATATTTTAATTTTAAGGGAATTTGGTAGGTCAGATTAATAGGTGACACATGATATCCTATATAAATTGCTAATTTTACGAAAGCCCTGAACTTTGATTAGTTACAGATAACCGACCTGAACTTTAATCAATTACAGATAACCCCCTGAACTTTGATCGGTTACAAATAACCCCTACCATTTCAAAATTTAAATTTAACTCCCTTAATAATTTGATTTATAATATTAAACCAAGTGTCATTACTTGCATCATCTTAATAATTTCATTAAGATTTTACTATCATTTGTCAATTTAAATAGCTTTTTATGGAAAAATTAGAAAAATAATAATTAAAAAATATAAAAATAAAACGTTGAACCTCTTTTTCAAGAAAAAATCTGAAACGTTTTATTTTTATTTTTTAAATATTATTATTTTAGTTTTTTCCATTAAAAAAATGCTATTTCAATTGATAAATGATAGTAAAAACCTTAATAAAACTATTTTGATGAAAAAACAATGACACATTATAAATCAAATTTCTATAGGAGTTAAATTTAAATTTTGAAATGTCATTAGGGTTATTTGTAACCGATCAAAGTTCAGCGGGTTATCTATAACCAATCAAAGTTTGGGGGATTTTGTAAAACTAGCAATTTGCATAGAATGACATATGTCACCTGTTAATCTAACCTAACAATTTCAATTAAGAAGATAATGGTTAGTTAACAATAGGGTGATTATAATTAAAAAAAGATCAGGGGGTTAAATTTAAACTTTAAAATATCAGGAGGTTATATGTAACTGTCCTAAAATTCAGGATTTTATATAATTTAGCCAGTTATTAATTAACACATTCACTGATTTACGTCATAGGATGAAGCTTGCACGCACGCACACATGCATATAAGGGTGTATGAATTTATAATTTTTTAAACGATAAGGACTTACTAGAAAGTACGCTTTGAGGACTCATTATAAATTAATTTTTTCAAAGAAAAAACACAATGATGCAGGGAGCCAGTGATCATCAATTGATCAACATGACTCCAAAATATCTAATTTGAGCGATAGATATATAATTGGGAGAAACTGTGTGGACATTTTCAGCATAAACAAGATTCATGCTTAAATATACATAATAGTACTGCAAGATCATAATTATAGAGGAAGCATAATTAAACGATGGCTTTGTGACCTCCTGGCATATGAAAGCTTTTATGTGAGTGGGAAATTGTAAGGTCAATTGCATTTAGAATAACCTGATCAGGCTGCCAGTGTCTTTCCCTCTAAACTTAAAAAAAAAAAAAAAAAAGGAAATTCACTTGATTATAATTCAGGCCCTACACTTTAACTTGGTGTAGCTTGGTCTTTATAATTTTGACTCGGTACAACTCAATCCCTATAATTTAGGGACCAAATTATAAAAGGGTTAAAACGATAGGGATTGACTTGCAGTGAGTTAAAGTTGAGGGACCAAATAACAACTGAGTCTAAATTATAGGGATTAAGTTATACCGAGTTAAATTACAGGGACTAAATTATAATCTAGTCAAAACTATAAAGATCAAAAGATTAATTTTCTAAAAAAAACACACAAAAAAGAAACAGCATAATCACTAGAATACCTAAGATCAAAATAAGGACAAATTACCAACATAGAGTTGGTCTAGTAGTGTAAAGCTACATAAATCCCTCTAGGCCTCAAGTTCGAATCTTAAAAAGGATACTTGTATTGGGAAGGGCAGCCGCAAACCCCAAACCTAATACTATATAATAATATAAAAAGAAAAAAGGACAAAGTCGGAGGAATGTGTGTGAGAGAGAGACATGAATATCCTTAGGTTAAGCACTCTCTGTTATGTGTCACACCGTGGCTTTTGATGTGAGGGAGGTTTTCTAGGGGGGAGGCAGCCACTGTATCTTTCTCTTGGAGGACATGAAACTGCTTCTTTTTTTTCATTTAGGGTTCTGGCCGTGACGGTGTCCTCCATTTTCATACTCGCCAGAGAGACTGCAATGAGATCACCGGCATCTCCGACGGAGAAACTTGTGGCTTTCATCATAAGATCTTCTATGTAATTAATGTTGTTACTGTACCACGATGACGACTTGTTGGCCTCCTGATGACTAGTCTTCCATGGATCTCCAAAAGCCTCCAGGCTAAGGAATAAGAAGCTCATCGTCGTGATTAGAAAGAAAAGCATTTTGGCCATATTGCATATTTTCTTCATTCTCTTCTAAATCTCTCAACTGTTTTGTTTTACTGCGCTATATACTCTTAATTTACAGAGAGATGTGTATTATATATATATATATATATAGAGAGAGAGAGAGAGAGAGAGAAGATGCCAGAAAATAAATATGGAAACATGATAATTATGGTTACCTTGTGATAGATGATGGAGAATGATATCACCAAAACTAAGAGTCTGTTTGGTTCAATCCTATTGCATGCTTGTAATGGTAATCATTATTGCATTACCAAGAGAAGAGTGCTTGATTGCTTTTTAACATGATAATAGGGTTTACCATGGTAATGATGATTACCAAAAAATTGGTAATCCTTATTCATACCTCCCCCTATGAATCTTCATTACCATCCCATTGCATAGTCTAAAAAGTCCAATTTATCCTTTAGTTTCCTTTGTCTTTGTTTCACTTATCTCATTTCACTTGCCGCATCACGTCACAACTGTCACCGCCACAATCTCTTCCACTTCCACCGCCGTCACCTCCACCCACCACCGCCACCCGCCGCCACCTCCGGTCCCGCCACCGGCCCTCCGCCACTACTGCCGCCACTTGCTGCCACCTCCTCCTCCGCTGCCACCCTCACCCCCGCTGCCCGCCACCACCTCCTCCGCCGCCATCGGCCCACCGCCTACCACCACCTCTTCCACCCCCCGCCACCCACTACCACCACCACCTCCTTCTCCACCACCACTACCACCTCCTCCTCCTCCGTCGCCACCTTCACCCCTGCCGCTGCCACTGGCCCACCGCCCACCACCACCTCCTTTACCCCCACCGCCCACCGCCACCACCGCCAACGCCACCCCCAGCCCACCGCCCATTGCCACCACCTCCTCCCCCGCCACCCCCATCATTGCCACCACCACTACCTCCTCCTCCTCCATCCCCGCCGTCGCCAACTTGTAACTATTTTTTCTACAAAGATTATATTAAGGGGTAAAATAGACTTTGTGTAATATATTAATTTTAAATAATTGTTAAAATATTAACTCATTGCACGTTGCTTAAAAATCAAACCAAACACTACCCCTGTAATTAATATTGTATTGCATTACCATTGCATCAACGGGCCCTAATGGATAGTAATGGTTCACGATACTCTTTTTTTTGTTTGAAAAAAAGGGTTAATTACAAGCACGTTTTTATTTTAAAACATTATAAAATTTTTTTTCAAGCTATTAAAATTATTGAGATTTATAGAGATTCACCGGTGGCTTATTTCAAGCATGGTGGTTGCAAATATATTCTAAATTTAAAAGGATGCTGTATAAACTTCTCATTTTTTCATTTATATAGAGGAGTAGACATTAGTGTGTTTGGTTTGAGTGGAGGGGAGGGGAGGGAGGGAATGAGAGGGTGGGTAAATTACCTTTTTGGGTTGAAAGAATTTAAATTTTGGGCGGGAACCCAAAATTTAAAAAGAATGAGAAAGTAAATTTTGGGCGGGAAACCAAAATTTAAAAAAATGAGAGGGTAAATTTTAGGTTTCTTTTATCCAAAATGGTAATTTCTCCACCCTCCCCTCCCCTCCCTCCCCTACCCTCCCGTCAAACCAAACACACCCTTATGGGTGGGAGGAATCCAAAATTTACCCTCTCCCTAATCGAATTAATTACAAATAAAATGATGAATCAAATAGTAGAAAAAAAATCCTTCTTTGATTTGAACTTATCAAATTCAAAATCTTTCCATTCTGAAATAAAAAGAAATCAAAAATAGAAGAAATCAGACTTTCATGCAATATCTTAATTGAATTGTATGTAATGATCAATAATTTAAGTTTCATTCTATATATAGACACATCAAAATTCTAGCAACAATTTATTCTATAGATATTTAGATATTTGGATTGGAATTGATGAACAACCAATATCAATAATAGTGTTTAGTAGTGTCGAATAGAAATAAAAATGAGGCATGGCCAAGCAGTAAGGCAATGGGTTTTGGTCCCGCTATTCGAAGGTTCAAATCATTCCGTCCCAGAGAGAGCATATCCATTCATGATTTATTTCATATCTGAATACAAATTATATATCATAATCAAGATTGCCCTTTTTTGAGAAACCTTTTGTTTAAGATTATATAATATTGGGTAGAATGTGATTCTTTTTTTTTTTTTTTTAACGATTCATCTCTAAATCGAGTCACTTTGAAAATATGGATTCAAAAAGAACTTTTTTTTTTATTTGTATTGTATATGTATATTCAAAATTTATATTATTATTTTAATTTAATAAAATAGAAAATATATTAAATAATATTTTTTATTTATATATTTCTAATTTATATTTAGAATATATTTCTTTATATTTAGAATATATTTCTATTTATATATTTCTAATTATATATTTAAAAATATATTTCATATTGAATAGTAAATTAATTAATAAATTTATAAATTTAAATTGGATTTTGATAATAAATCAAAATTTTCTGTTAAAATTTTGAATTCTAATTCTATATTTTTTTCTATTTCTATTTTTTTGAATAAGAATATTTTGCATCTATATTTTTCTAAAAAAAATAGAAATAGAATAGAAATTCTATTCCTACAATATCAAATTCATTTTAATTTTTGTTTATATTTCTTTACTTTTACTTTATAAATTTTCCATTCATATAGAAGGAAAAGATATGGATTATTATGGATTGATTGAATCAATGACTATTCATGATTTTAGAATTGAATCAATTACATGCCGGCTCCAAACTAGAGGAATGTTATGGTAAAACTTCGTTTGAAACGATATGGTAAAAAGCAACGTGCGACTTGAAAGACACGATTACATTAGCCGTGGATTCTTACATCCACCATCTTTTCTATTATATAGAAATGAAGGTGCTCTTTCTCGACATCGTTTGTTCTATTCCACTCGAATTTCTTTTTTTAGGGAGGAGGGAGGGTTTGATGATGGAAATAGTACATGATGGAGCTCGAGTTGATTCATATCTCAGGGGCAAGTTTCTAGGGTTAGTG
The DNA here is from genome assembly GCA_963242795.1 of Inga leiocalycina. Lineage (NCBI taxonomy): Eukaryota > Viridiplantae > Streptophyta > Magnoliopsida > Fabales > Fabaceae > Inga > Inga leiocalycina. The sequence continues at coordinate 68,806,336 of OY725322.1, forward strand.
AAAATTAATAAGTTCCAACAACTTCGTAAGTATATTTTCGCTATAGAAATCGAAAGGATCCAATTCGAGCAAGTTAAAAAAAAAGTAAAATTTGTTGGAATTGGTAAAACTATTTTGATCAAAAGTGGATCTGGGAGAATCAGCCATCTATTTGTACGATTCTTTGATGGAAAGAAATAAAAAATGGGTATGTTGCTACCATTTTTTAAATGATTAAAAATCCTCAAAATAATGTCTAAATCCAATGATTCAAGGAAAAGTTAACGGATCGTGGAACAAGTAAATACCATTTTCAATTGTCTTAACTCTTAACAACTATATTACACTGACTAAAGACAAAAAATGGATTATAAAGCTAAAGGAGACAAACAAGAAAGGGGGTGGAGACCGCTCAATAAATGAAATAAAATACCTAACTAAAGGTTTTATTTTCTTTTGAGTTATTTGAGAGTTATCCAACTTGAGTTATGAGGTTGTAAATATGAGTGATTCTTTTTTGGGAAAGAATAGAAAAAGTATTTAATTTTAATCATAGTCTAATTGATTTGATGATTTTATGAATCTATTTGACATCATAATTCTATACATAAGCATAATTTTGAATTTTCTCGAGCCGCACAAGGAGAAAACTTCTTATACATTTGTAGGGGGTGTATTGTTTATCTATATCTATCCCAATGAGTCATTTATCAAATCGTTGCAATTGATGTTTGATCCCGAAGAGAGGGGAGAGATCTTTGGAGAGTGGGTTTTTATGATCTGATAAAGAATCAAACCTATTTAAATATTCCTGTTATTCTATATTTCCTTGAAAAAGGTGCTCAACCTATAGGAACTATTCAGGATATTTCAAAAAAGGTGGGTGTTTTTATGGAACTTAATCCTAATCAACAAACGAAATTCAATTTAAATAAGTAAAAAAAAAAAAAGAGGGGGGGGGGAGGAAGGCTTTTATGTAGATTTGTATAATCTTTTTCTCTCTTATCTCTCCCCTCTCTTGTTCTATTCATACCTAATTTTGGATTTCTTATTGTTGCCACAGAATGCTGCTTTTTCAAAACCACAAAAATCCATTTTTATTGATAATATAAAAATAGGCAAATGAATAAAAATAAATTAAATTAAGTAATAAAATAAAAATATATAATTAAATATAATTTAATTATATATTTTATATAATTAATTATATATATATATATATATATATATTCTATTCTATTTTTTTCTTAGTATTTATTATTCTTTTTTATTTTTCATTTGTAATTTGAATTAAATTAAATTGGATCTCAATTGGTATTTATTCAATTTAATATTTAAGTTTTTTATTTTTAATTCATTTATTTTCTTCATTGTATTCTTTTTTCAACATTAATATTAATATTGACAACAGTGTATCAAACAAATGTAATCCGATCGTGAGTAAATGGATCCTTTTATTCCCATTCCATAGGATCTTTTTTACTTAGATGGGTTTGTTGGATTTTCTGTGATAGAAAGAAGAAAAATAATTTTTTTTTAATTAAAGAAATTCTTTTCTTTCTTTATTTCTTTTTCTTTATATTTTCGTTATATTCTATATCTATATCTATATTATTTAATATTATAATATAATAATAATATAATAATTTATAATAATCTCTTTCTATTTATAACTTAGAATATTAATATAATATTAGATTAGATTATTAATATAATAAAAAAAGAAATAGAAATAATATAAGAATATATATATAGAAAAGAATATATATATATATATATATATATCTATATATAATAGAATATAATAATAATATAATAGAATATATAAATATAAATATATAATAATAATAATATTATAATATAAATTCAAAATTAGAAATTGGAATATAAGAATATAAATATAAATAATTAAATAAAAGAAATGAAAAAAAGAAAATAATGTATAACGTGTAACATAGGCGACAAAGAAGCGGTCTATAAATTGTTATTTCTTTTTTTATCTCTTATCTGAGTGTTATCTGAGAAAATCTCTTGTATTTTAATATGATCTAAACATTTTTATGTTCAGAATCAATTCGACTTCGACATTTAAAATTTTTTTCCCGGATTCCGGATTTTATATTTTAATGGAATATTCTTTTTTATTATCCAATTCAATCTTTTTATTTATTTTGATTGCGGTTGTATCTACACATCTTATTAGTTTATTTTTTAAGTTTATTTTTTTAGGGTTGCTAACTCAATGGTAGAGTACTCGGCTTTTGAGTGTGACTAAAATTTTTACACATTTCTATGAAGCAATGGATTCGTCCATACCATCGGTAGGGTTTGTAAGACCACGACTGATCCAAAAAGGAATGAATGGAAAAAGCAGCATGTCGTATCAATAGAGAATTCTAAGAATATTTCATTTTTATTGGATCGGGCTCAAATCCATGTTTGTATTCTTGGCTCGCAACAAAAGAAATTCACAGTTGGATTGAATTAATAAATGGATAGAGTGTGGTGGCTCCAATTGTAGGGAAACAAAAAGGAATGAGCTTTTGTTTTGAATTTGAATGATTCCCCCATCTAATTATACGTTAAAAATAAAAATATTAGTACTTGATGAGGGAAAAGATTTTCCCATGAATGGATTGTTGATTTTTGTTATGAATCCTAACTATTAGCTATTCTCCATTATATTAGATTATGGGGTGGCGATAAATGTGTAGAAGAAAGAGTATATTGATAAAGATTTTTTTTTCCAAAATCAAAAGAGCGATTGGGTTGAGAAAATAAAGGATTTCTAACTATCTTGTTATCATAGAACGAACATAAAACAATTAGAGGGAAAAAGCAAGTAGAGAGAGTCCGTTGATGAGTCTTACTTGTTTTCTAGGTATCTATTTCTTTTTTATTAGAATAGAATACCCTGTTTTGACTGTGTCGCACTATGTATTATTTGATAACCCAATAAATCTTTGATCCTTGGCCAAAATCAAATTTCAAAAAATGGAGGAATTTTAAGTATATTTAGAACTAGATAGATCTCGTCAACATAACTTCCTATACCCACTTATTTTTGGGGGTATATTTTTGCACTTGCTTACGATCATGGTTTAAATAGTTCCATTTTGGTACAAAATCTAGGTTATGACAATAAATATAGTTTACTAATTGTAAAACGTTTAATTACTCAAATGTATCAACAGAATCATTTGATTATTTCTGCTAATAATTCTAACAAAAATCCATTTTGGGGGTACAACAAGAATTTGTATTCTCAAATAATATCAGAGGGGCTTGCCGTCAGTGTGGAAATTCCATTTTCCCTACAATTAATCTCTTCCTTAAAGAAGGCAGAAAACATAAAATCCTATAATTTACGATCAATTCATTCAATATTTCCTTTTTTTGAGGAAAAATTTCCATATTTAAATTATGTGTCAGATGTACAAATATCCTACCCTATACATCTGGAAATCTTGATTCAAACCCTTCAATACTGGGTGAAAGATGCCTCCTCCTTTCATTTATTAAGGCTCTTTCTTTATGAGTATTGTAATTGGAATAGTCTTATTACTCCAAAAAAAATGATTTCTACTTTTTCAAAAAGTAATCCAAGATTTTTCCTGTTCCTATATAATTCTTATGTATGTGAATACGAATCCATCTTTCTTTTTCTCCGTAACAAATCTTCGTATTTACGATTAACATCTTCTGGAGTCTTTTTTGAACGAATCTATTTCTACGCAAAAATAGAACATTTTGTAGAAGCCTTTGATAAGTATTTTCCGTCCACCCTATGGTTCTTCAAGGACCCTTTCATTCATTATGTTAGATATCAAGGAAAATCCATTCTAGCTTCAAAGAATACGCTCTTTTTGATGAAAAAATGGAAATACTATCTTATCCATTTATGGCAATGTCATTTTTTTGTTTGGTCTCAACTAGGAAAGATCCATATAAACCAATTATCCGAGCATTCATTTAACTTATGAAATGCTCATGTAGTAAAAGTAGGAATTGATAAACTAAGTACTTAACTTTTTTAGAGTCTTGTTCTAGGGAAGGAACTGAGGTTTAGATGTATACATAGGGAAAGCCGTGTGCAATGAAAAATGAAAGTACGGCTTGGGGAGGGATTTTTTTTTTGGTTTTGTTGTTTAATTAGATTAACAAAAAAATTATCCAATCCAAGTCATATGTATATAAATTTGAATTTTTTTATTTTTTGCTTTGAATGAATGAAATGAGGTAAAATAAAATGAGGATTCGGAGAAATCTAAATGAGTAAGAGTATCCTATGGATATTGGTATTGGTTGACACCGGTATATAAGTCATGTTATACTGTTGAATAACAAGCCTTCAATTCTCTAATTATAGAGAATTCGTGTACTTGGGAGTCCCTGATGATTAAATAAACCAAGATTTTACCACGACTGCTGTAATACCCCGAATTTTGAGATTGGAGGTTTGAGAATAAGCCTAAATTAAGTGGACTGCTAAGCCCCGGTTTAGCAGGTGTCCCAAATATATTCTCGAATGTTTCTTATATCTTTGGGGCATTAAAGAAAATAAAATGGTTAATTTTGAAGAAAGTGATTATGCTTACGGTGAAATCGCTTATGTGGTAGTGACCTTTTCATGTGATTTTGAATGAACAAATTATGAGAAAAAATTATGAAATTTTACAGGATGAAAGTAGACATCCTAAACTTTAATTTAATAGGTAATATGACTCAATTAGAGCTATATACAAAAAGATATGAATTTTTGAAGTCAGCACAGAAAAACTGTGAAATTTCTGGAACAGCATGCAAAGATTAAAATTCTGGGAATTTTGTGATTCCAGAAAGCAAAAGGCTATATTTTTCCTTGAAACTAGACTCAATAATGGTTCCATAGCCTTTAGAATCACCTCATTTCGATTTTTCTATAATTAGTTATGAGTTTTCAAAGTTTGGGCAGAAATCTGCCAAAACTTTGTAAAAATCCGAAAATTTGGAAAATTAAAGTAAAATATGATATAATAATATATCATCATCCTCCTTATTCAGCCCTCATTTCAGACGCCATTCTCAGCTGAAACAAGAGAGAGAACGTGAGAAACTCTAGAGAGAGAAAGGAGGAAAAAGCTTACAATGGTAGGTGATTTCTTTAGTAAATCGGTTCCTAACGTGTATAACTCCACTCCTAAGTTATTCTTTTGTGTTCTTAAAGGTTGAGAAGCTCAATTTCCATTGTGAATAATGTCTAGGGTTCAGCCAATTTGAGAAAATCCAGAGGGAGCTTGAGGTAACTTCCAAACTCTTATATATTGACTATTCTGACTGCTGTAGACAATTTAATCGGTGAAATTTCGCCGGATTGTCTTTGGTTTTAAATTTGGAAATTGAGATGACCTAGGGGTTATGCTGCCGAAATTGGTACTAAATGGTAGTTGTAACTTAATGGAATAGTCAATAAAGTTGTTAGGAGTAGAAAGAAACGCGTTTACGCAGCCGAAACCGAAAAACCCCAATTTTTCCCGGAAAACCCATATAATTCAGCCAGGGCTATATATGGGTCTTAGAGTTGGATTTTAAATGATTTGATGATTCCATTGAGTTCAGGAGGGAAAATTAGGTAGGGTTATAATTGGGCACTTTTTTAGAAAATGCCGAGAAAGCATAGTTACGAAAATGCTCTTAAAACACTAAAATAAGGGCTGCCAAGGGCAATTTCATCTTTTGGCAGTGAATTTGGTAATTTCGAGTTTGGAAATGGATTTCTTGGGAGAAAATATGTCAGGATAGCCCAGGTTAGAATTTTGAGAAAAGTACAGCCAGACCGGGTACGATGGGGCCGGGTCCCCGGGGGTATTTTAGTAATTTTTTAAGATAAACTCATATAACCCCCAGAAACAATATGAAAGTGTCTAAATAGTATATTTGACATTGTAGGATCGAATATGGAGCCCCGAGCTGTTTGCATGTAGATGAGGCATGCGTTTCGAGGTGGAAAAGGGTTAAGGTAAGGGACTTACCTTACTTGCATGTATTTGATATCTGCTTGTGTAATGATGTATGTGATTGCTTTACTTGATTGTGTAGAGCATATTTGAATAAATGAAGCTCTGTTTCTGTTTTCATTATGGCCATAGTCTTGTTGTATTAAACATTGAGCATGCAAAAATGTCATTATGGGGCATACATCTAGATAAAGCTAACATGTCATACATATAGCATCAATCATGCATGCATTATGGTATCTGTTTCCTACTGAGATTCTCTCGAATCTCACCCTCCCCTACCAACAAATTAGGCAGGTAAAAATAAGAGGTGTACTGAAAGCAGATAAGAGAACTACACGAGAGGAATGCAGTGGCGAAACAAAGACGGGAAGATGTCTCCATTTTATTGGGATGGGTTTAGATACCCTAGTAGCCTTGTGCGGCTACCTTAATCGTAAGTATCATGTACAAACCCCTATAGGGAATTTCTATAATTGAGCACTTTTTATCAGTATAATTATGTTATTCCTGTGTTGCCTACCGAATCGCATATCGTTTTCCGTAAATACTCTGAAAAAGGTTGAAATTGAGATAAGGGCGTGACAACTGTAATTTTAGAGAGACGCGAGAGCAAAAGCCTATGGGGTTGCTTTTGTAACTGGATAACCAGCACTGGAAACCATCTTTATATTGGATGGTTTGGTGTTTTGATGATCCCTACCTTATTGACTGCAACTTTTGTATTTATTATCGATTTCATTGCTGCCCCTCTAGTAGATATTGATGGTATTTGTAAGCTTGTTTCTGGATCTCTACTTTATGGAAACAACATTATTTCTGGTGCCATTATTCCTACTTCTGTGGCTATAGGTTTACACTTTTACCCGATATGGGAGGCGGCATCCGTTGATGAATGGTTATACAATGGCGGTCCTTATGAACTAATTGTTCTACATTTCTTACTTGGTGTAACTTGCTACATGGATCATGAGTGGGAACTTAGTTTTCATCTAGGTATGCATCCTTGGATTGTTGTTGCATATTCAGCTCCTGTTGTTGTTGCTGCTGCTATTTTCTTGATTTATCCAATTGGTCAAGGAAGCTTTTCTGATCGTATGCCTCTAGGAATTTCTGGTACTTTCAACTTTATGATTGTATTTCAGGCTGAACACAATATTCTTATGCATTCGTTTCACACATTAGGCATAGCTGGTGTATTCGGCGGCTCCCTATTCAGTGCTATGCATGGTTTCTTGGTAACTTCTAGTTTAATCAAGGAAACCACAGAAAATGAATCCGCTAATGCATGTTACAGATTTAGTCAAGAGGAAGAAACCTATAATATTGTAGCTACTCATGGTTATTTTGGGCGATTGATCTTCCAATATGCTAGTTTCAACAATTCTCATTCTTTACATTTCTTCTTGGCTGCTTGGCCTGTAGTAGGTATCTGGTTTACTGCGTTAGGTATCTGTACTATGGCTTTCAATTTAAATGGTTTCAATTTCAACCAATCAGTCGTTGATAGTCAAGGTCGTGTAATTAATACCTGGGCTAATATTATTAACTGAGCTAACCTTGGTATGGAAGTTATGCATGAACGTAATGCTCATAACTTTCCTCTAGACCTAGCTGGGGTTGATGCTCCATCTATAAATGGATAAGATCTTGGTCTTAATGTATACGAGTTTTTGAATGTAAAGGAGCAATAATTAATTTCTTATTCTATCAATAGGGTTAATATGGCTTCTTTACTTTTTAGTAGTTTCATACATCAATTTTGTATTTACTTCAACATTCTTTACCATTGTTTTAAGATAAGAAAAAAAATATTGAAGTTTCATACTTTTTGTTTCTTTGTTACTAATTTATTTTATACGTTTTTCTCAGCAATCTTTCTTTATCTTTTGAAATGAAAAATAAAAAAAATAAGAAATGAATGTTTTTATTCTAGTCTATTTTATCTTAGAAGACGAGTAAAAACTTCAAAATAATGAAAAAAAGAAGAAAGAATACAAATGGAAATCTCTGTAATTTTTAGATAGTATAGGGGCGGATGTAGCCAAGTGGATCAAGGCAGTGGATTGTGAATCCACCATGCGCGGGTTCAATTACTGTCATTCGCCCATAACTAAGAACCAAGTTACTATTATTTCTTTTTTTTTCCTTTTGTGTTAACTTGATTTATTTTTCTTAATAAATGATTCGCTACAAAAGGATTTTTTTTTTGTGAATGTGTCATAGTCCATTACTCCTATTTTTTTTTGTAAAGACGAAGAAACTAATTTTATTCTATTTTCTCTACTCTACTATTTACTACGGCGACGAAGAATCAAACTATTACTATATTTTTTCCTTTTTCTAGTTCTTCTTCCAAGTGTGGTATAACCCCAAGGAGTTGTGGGTTTTTTTCCACCAATTTGGGCCCTCCCTTCAACACCCCCATGTGGATGGTCTACAGGGTTTATAACTACTCTTCTTACTACAGGACGCTTACCTAGCCAAGATTTAGATCCAGCTCTACCCAAACTTTTCTGGTTTACTCCAACATTCCCCACTTGTTCGATTGTTGCTGAGTAGTTTTTGGATATCAAACGGACCTTTCCAGAAGGTAATTTTAATGTGGCCGATTTTAATTGTCCACCCTTTCTGAGTGTGATCTCTATGTTATGTATGGCCATGCCTAAGGGCATATCAGTTGAAGTAGATTCTTCTTTTTGATCAATCAAAACCCCTTCCCAAACTGTACAAGCTTCTTCCAAAGCATACGACTTTCTGGATGTAGATGATGATATCTATACAGATGGATCTTATATATATCATGCAATGAAGTACCGCATGAGTGGATATATAGGAATCCAAATCTGCTGAATCACTCATGTTATGATTTTTAACATCCTAGGTTTTCCCATTCCTTCATCTTACCACATTTGGAAAATAGCCCAAAAAGTTAAGGGAGACGGTAAATATTGGGTTCCTCCCACCCAAGAAGGTAATTTACCCCCCTAAAACCAAACACACCCTAATAAATGACCTAACAAACATGTGGTGAAATTGTAATAAAATAACAATTAATTAAGAAGGAGAATTGGGATAATTATCCTCTACCAAGCCCTTATATTTTTGGCCAGCAAGAACAAAGAAGAGAAAGAGAGAGTTTGAAGAACATATAGAACAAAAGAGAAGAAGCAAGAAGCAAGGGAGTGAAATCAAGGTAAGTTAGTTGTGAAATTCATGTAGTTTAGCTTCCAAATTCATGCAAGACTCTCTCTAATCTTTATGCCATCTTGAAACACACTTGTAGCAAGAAAAAACCAAGAGCAAGGAAGAGGAGAGAGGTGGCATTTTTTAGCTAGAGAGAGAAAGCAATTAGTAAGCACAAGTAACCTTGATTTCTTGATGATTCAAGATAGTTGATGGTTGTTGTGGTTGTTTGGTGGTTTGTCTGCTTGGCTTTTATGATTTGGGATGATGAAACCCTAAGGGGTTATGCTGCCCAATTTTCCATTAATTATGTACAATAGGTGTTTAAGAGAGGTTAAACAAGTTATTAGGATTGGAAAGAAGGTGATTTGTTGGATGGAAGCATGAAAACCTAATTTTTCCTCTTCCCTTCTAAGTTTTGGCCAGCTACAAAACAGAGGGATAGAGTTGGAATTTTATGTTTTTGATTGTTCCATTGTGTTCAACACAAAAAACTGTGTAGAAATAGCCTCTGATTATAAATTCTGGATCATTGAAACAAAATTTTTAAAATGTTAAACTTGATGCCAGTTAGGGTTTCTATATGGCAGTCTTGTTGTCAATAAATGTGAAAACTTTCTAGTATAACATTAGACATGTCAAGCTTCAATTTAATATGTAATTTGTCCCATTTGGATTAGTATGTTAAGAGTTGTGATTTATTCAAGTTGCACCTAGAAATATTTAATGTGTGGTAGTAGTGTGCAAACAATGTTGATACTAGAATTCTGTGCACATAATTGGTTAAAGAAACTATTTTTTTTCTTAAAAATAGACTTAATAAGGGTCACATTTCTTTAGAATCACTGCAATTTGATATTTGTAAATAAAGTTATGAATTTTCAAAGTTTGATGAAAATTCTGGCAGTTTTGGTTAATGTGCGAGATTAAAAAGTAATGGTAAAAATGTAATTACCTTGGGTAAAGATAACTAGCAAAATGAGTTTAAAACAATACATGAATGAGTTATAACTCAATTTTTATAAACTTAGAATTTTAGGACCGGACAGCTTGCCAAAGCCAGATCAGGGATTAAAGAACTATTAGCCAGCAAAAAAGGGACTTAAGGTAGTAACTCTATCTTTCATAAACTATGTGATTATTTGAATGATATTTTGTATATTCCATATTCTATGGGTGAATAGAGTGCCTAGGGCACATTACCTAGCTGTAGTCAAAGACTCAGCTGAGGTAACCGGATAAGTAGGGGAGTTAGCCCTAAATTGTATGCATATACCGGACACAGTTGAATTTTCATTTACACTATGTGGTGCATATCATATTTATTTATCACATTTTATATGACTGATTGCATGTTGCTACTAAGATTCGTTTGAATCTCACCATTTTCCCAAAATTTAAAATATTCCAACAAAAGATAACGGCTCTAGAGGTAAAAACGTAAATACAGGCGATTGAGGGTTCTAGTACGGATCAGAGTTGCAATTGGTTATTATTAGTTTTATTTTGTATATTTTGGGATCTACATATATTTTTGAAACCCTATGGGGATTTCCTGTAATGTAAACAAACACTTTGTATCAATATGTTTATGCTATTTCTGTAAGTCCACCAAACTCTACATTTATTACTCTGCAAATATCAAAATGTTAAGGGGTTTGAGAGCTTACCACTTATAAGAAAGCTTTTATGCTATTAGTTAAGTTAGTTGAAATAACTTCAAGCCTCTCTTTTCTTATTTTTCTTAAAAAAAATGAAGAGCAAACTGATGGTTACAATATGCAAAAACTTTGATCGATGCCCAATAAATCCTAATACTTAATTCACAGGTACAATTAAGAAATGCCAATATATATATAAGGGTACAGCCATGATTAATTTAGTGGTTTATCACTGTTTATTTCCCCTCTTTACTTGATGAATATCACTAACTCTCTTTAAGGTTAAAAAAAAAAAAAAACTGTGCGCGCCCGCGCTCATTAAGTGGGATTGTTGTTGAATTGATTTAATTGTTTGACTAATGCAAGTTTAATTGATGGAAAGCCACACTACTGCAGGCTCATATATTTAATTTGTTAATATCCAAGCGCACATACATTAATTAGTACCATATATCTATTAGTGTTATATAAGAGAACAACTACTGTGTTTATTGTCCTAATTTTAGCCATTAACTTCATTACTGACCTTGCATCTTTAAATGTTGTTAATTAAATTCTCACTCAATCCAACACACACACACACATGAACATCTTCTGCATAACAAAAAGTATTCAAACTTGAACACATACTACTCCGATCCAAGTGGGGTTGCAGCATGCTTCAAGGTATATTAATTTAAAAGTTATTTTAATTCGTTTGTAAATAGATGAGGTTGATTCGTACTAAAAGATTTATTTACAAATATTAATTTTTTAGAAAAAAGACAGAAAAAGAATTTTGAAATTGCAAAATTCCAAATTAGGCATTCCTTAAAAAATGAGTTGTGAATTACTTATCAAGTTTCGTTATTCCCTTATTAACCCTTGGTAACAAACTTGATTTGGGATTTTGTAATTTTAAAATTATTTTTCTGTCTTTTTCCCTAATTTCTTTGGAGATTTACTAGTAATTTTAAGAAGTTTAACCTGCAAAGTTTAATTACCTTGTAAATATTAAAATATTAATATTATAAGAGTTAACTTCTAAATTTTGATGTCATACATTCCCAAAATAATAAAACAAATAAAAGTTTGTATGGTGCTTTATAATTTATTTGTTACTGCTTCTATCTCCTTACTCCTCTTATGCTCCACATTTTATTAATGCAAATCTCCCTAATCCTCTTTAACTTTAATACCTTCCTTGTTTGGTGCTCCAATTCCAAGTGGGAATTTTAAATTAATTTTGGGTTTTTCTTGCCAACTAATTGAATTTAGTTGACTAATAATCCTTTTGTGTTCTTAATATATAAGAGCTATTTAACTAATTTGGGTAGATTAAGAAAGTCATATATTATTTAATTATAACAAATATGATTTAATCTCCCTAGATTATGTTATACATTAATTTATAAGTTAAGTAAATTAGTTTTAAAAAAATAATAAATATTACATATAAAATGAACAACGATCTTATATTTAGGATAAAGGTCAACCTCCTAACTAGTTCGTATAATTAGGATAGGAAGAGTACAAGTTTTGGACCACATTTATAAATATATTTGTAAATTTTTTAGAAGTATTAATTTTTCTCCTAACTATCCTTTGACTTAATATTATCTAACTAACTAAATTATTTAACTAATTACTTAAACAATCTCTCCAATAGGTGAATTTTATTGAGAACATTTTTTAAATTTTACAAAAAAGTAATTAATTTTAACTAACATCTTTAATATACATAAAGTTGTTAATACTTGTTAAGCAGTAATTTCATAACTTAATCCTGCATCAATTGATATTGTGAAATTCGTGTTCAATCCAACATATGTCAAAGTACAAGCACAACGATCCTACCCAAAAAAAAAAAAAGGACAATCTCAATGAAGAGACTAGTGGGGCTTGTGTCTTAGGGGCAAGTTCTTTATAATGTAGCGAATCAAAATTCATATCCTGACTGAAATCAAGGTGCTTATATTTAATGGGAGGATATATGTTCCTGTAAAAGAAGAGCAAATGTACAATTTTAACAACAAACTTTGCTAAAAGTGGCATCCGGTACAACAAACTTTTTTTAGGTGTTAAAATGCACATGAACTTTATAAAAGGGGTATTTTTAACACATGGCCTAACTCCATTAACATTGACCAAATTTAAAGTTGAGAGAGACAAAAGTTTGACTAAATTGGATCTGACATGGCAATGGGAGATTGCTGACATGAAAACATATCAAAATACTGAATTAAAAAAGGTAGAAAAGCAAAAGGCAGATACAAAAATACAACTTAATAAAATTAAAAGAAGTTCCTGCCAAGGTTGTACTCAAACAAAGTCAAAGAAAATCAGGGGCCTTGCGGAAAAGAAATAGAAAACAATGAAGGTTCGTTCTGGGATGAAGATGGAGAAGCGATCGTTTGGGTTTATGATGGCGGCATCATGAAAGGGAAAACTTATGTCCACTGCTCCTATTTCTCCTTCAAGTATTAATGTATTAATGGTGAAGGCGAGTGGGAGAAAATGCTATGAGGATTTTTTGGGAGGTGCAAAGAGGCTCATCCAAAAGGAAGAGGCTCATGTGTTGGTATACAGATTTGCATATGTTTGTTTGATGAATGCAATTGTTGCGTTGAGACCTTGGGACGACTTGGGACTTGTGTCCCCGATGATTGTAGATCTTCTTCTATTGCTAAACACCCTTATACCAGAGCTGAGGGTTCTTGTTATGTAAAGTTGGTGCTCCTTTTGGTAGTGACTGTTTGTGTGACTATGATGGTGGCATTCATAAAAAAAAGCATCGTCAAAGTCAACTGCTCCTTCGAGTCGATCGATCTGACTGCTTCTTCCCTTCTACGTTTTGATCTCTGTTCGGCGCCTTCAACCTCCACTCTACACCTTCGATCACGTCCCACCCCCCTTGTAGCCTTCGAATCCACAACCCTCACTTTTATCTCCCATTGACTTCTTTAATGGAGGGGAATGGAGCTATTTCACAACCACCAACCTTGTTTAGTAGACATTAATGAAGTCAGAGCAAGGATGAGGAAGATCTTATGGTGCTGAGGTGTTCGATCAAAACGGTCATATGTATAAAAAATTTGACACCTGTAAGTTCATGGGACCCACTTAACGTCCGTTAGTGCCTACATAGCTGATGTGTTAAAAATGCCCCATGTTGTAAAGTTTATGTGCATTTTAGAACTTAAAAAAGGTTTATGATGTCAGATGTCCCTTTCAGCAAAGTTAGTTGTTAAAACTGCACATTTATCCTAAAAAAATTGGCTTTATCAATGTCATGTATATATATACATAGTTAAATACTAAGGTAGTTAAACTCGGATCAATCACTGAACCAGCCGGGGTACTAGGTCAAAGGTCAGTAGGTCAGACCAAAGTCAAACCAGAGCTAACTTGAGACCAAACCGGTGAGTAATTGAAGATTTTAGATTTATTAATATGAAAATCTAAAAAAAATTGATTTTTTGAAAAATAAAAAATTCCAGACCAGACTAGTCTACCGACCAGTTGGCCAGTTTCCGGTCCGATCTGGGTTCTATTACCTGGTTAAATACTGCATTTTTTCTGTTTAATATGTTATAGCTAAACATGCTCGCATGTAATATGTATATGAAGTCTAAAAATGTTAATAATAAGTTATTAATAATATAGCTCACCATATATTTATAGGGGAGAATTGTGAAAAAAATACCTCATTGGCAACTTAATTGTTAAATGAGACCTAGGAAGATATCTGTACAAGGAGGGAAGATTTTGTGCACATAGGGGAAGATTTTTGTACACATATAGGGAAGAATTTTGCATACAGGAAAGATCATCTGCATATTAGGGAAGACATTTTGCACACGCGGAAGATGATCTGCACACGAAAGTCCCATTTAACAAATAAGTTGCCAATGGGGGATTTTTTTACAATTTTCCCTATTTATAGTCTAGTTTAGATAGAATTAAATTTATTTGAAAAACAAAAAGAAAGAATAAAAATAAGAAGGGAAAAAAAGCCCAACAACCCATTTGCTGGCTTATTCATATTACTTCAAAGCCCAATAATTCATTTTATGGACTCATAATTCCTTTTAGTTTCTAAATGGCCGTACTTTTTTTTTTTCCAAACCTAAATGGCCGTACTACACCACATTTATGTCACTGTTGGGCCCAATAATTCGCAAATATAGTCATTTGAATAATTGGGTACAACAAAATGTTCACACTGAATATCCAGGCCTGCCATATATTTATACAAGCTCTAAATAACACCTAATGGGTCTTAATGGAATTAAGAGCCCAATTATCCTAACCCTAAGCCTATACCTACAGACTCAATTGCATATTACAATTACACAGACATAATACTACAATTACAATTACAAAAGTACTTTATCACTCATTTATCCTAATATCTTCCATAATATACACTGGTTTTCAACAATTTACAACCACTCAGACATAAGTTCGGACGTTAATAATTAACTTGATATATTATAGCCTAGTTGACGCCATTACCCTTATATTCATTAATTTAGTGATTGAAAATATAAACATGCAATTTATAACCATGCTAAAGTATATGGATATAGTTCCATATAACTTGTATAATTTGATACACACACAAACATAACCAATAGGCGTTTATTCTATTGGAAGGGGCTTTAATCGCTTAAACAGATGTCTTAAATTTAAGTATATGTAAATGTAGAGAACATCTTTGGGAGAGCTAATTAACCGAATCCAATTTGCGAATTAGACTTAGTCAAATAGCCTTATAAAAAAAAAATCACACACACAAACAGTTATATGATTGAGACATATATGACTCCAAGTTGCTAAATTTAAGAGATAGAACGATAGAAAGTGGGCATGGTTAGCATAAGAAGGATCCAAACTTGAACACAGTGCTGCAAAATCATATATAGTATAAAAGAATCTAGAATTCACTAGAGAAATGGATGTGATTTGTGATGAAACTTGTGGGAGCTATAGGCTTTGAAGAAGTCGATAACGTACGTACGGGGGACAAATATATCATATAATAAAAGCACAATTCACTCCGAGGTATCATCACTGCCACTGGGACTTAATTATAACAGCCTCTTGCGTATGGGCCACAATTTGGTTTTGTGTCCGGCATTTAGTGACAGTTTGTTCTATTTTTTCACAAATGCTTTCATGGTTTATGTGATAAGTATATAAGATAAGTTTTGTCTCGACTTTTAGAAAAGTACTTAACAATAAAGTGATTTTTTCTGGGTTCCCCAGACAAGCACTTAGTATATGGCTTTGGTTTGGCTTCAGGGCATTGAACAGCTTCTTTATTTGCGTCCAGGGCAAGCAACTCATTCGAGGAGGAGGAGAAACTTGGCTCCACTGTATCTTCCACATAACTACTACTACTCATCATCATGTTGATGCTATTGTTTATCGATAACGAAGTATTCGCTCGTCGTGGTCGTCCTGGCCTGCTCAATAGGAGTATTATTCTTCCATGAATAAGAAGCTGACAGCTCTACAAAACCCTCGAGCCTAAACAACATGGTCATCGCCATTATTACAAATAGACAAGCATCTCGGTGATGCATTTCTTCATCCTCTTGATTGATTATGTATTGACCTCTTACTTTGCCTCTTAATTTCTAATCTCACCTTGCAAATACGTCTCTTTATAGGGAGATCTGATCTATACCCACACCAAGAAAATGATATTGTCTCCTCCTCCGGTCCTTAATACAAGACATATTTACCTAATTTGATTAGATTAAGAACGTTAGTTAGTTTGATATGTATTTTCTAAAACATCCTAATCATTTTCCTTATTTCCCTCCTTCCCTTTCCTCCTTGATTATTCTTGAGGGAGCATCAATATCAATATAGGTAAATTAAGAAAAGATGGATAAATATGATTAATATATCTTATATTTAGGACCCGGATCAACTCTCCAAATACATCCTATATTAAGGATCGGAGGAAGTAATAAAGATGGTGACATTATTATTAGAATAAAGTAACATCCAGCAACCTGATATTATTTCTAAGTTATATCCAGAATCCTAATATTATTTTTAGCACATTTATCGTGCACCTTGATGATGTTATGTCTTTTTTTTTTGGTGCTTCAATTATAAGTGGCTTATCTTGGAATGCACGCAAAACTTGGAGTACACACTATTCAATTTTTTCTAAGTAAAAAAGTAAGGTAAATAAACTTTAATTATTTTTAGTGTAGCTGAAATAACTTAAGCTTCTCACTGTTTCTTTATTTTAAAAACAATGTGGTTGTAAAGGAGTCCATATCTTGTACTAATACTTTTATGTTTTTTTAAAACTTTCAATATCTCTCCAAAGCACAAATGCACCATATAATATGGCATCAATTTTGTGTGGAGGATTTAATTTGAACTTGATCATAATTCTATGATTTCTTAATAGGCACCCATATTATAAAAGAGATGCCAAAAATAATTAGAATAACCGGGTATTACCCTTAAGTTCATTTTTAACTCTTTTCAATTCAATTTAAATAAGGAAAACATATAATACAATAACTAGAATAATGTATGGTGTTTTTATAATTTATTTACCGCTCTTTTTCTCTCTTTACTTGATGCTTTATCATTCCTCACTAAAACTCTCTTTAACTATCTTCCTCGTTTGGTGCTCTTTGAGTGGGATTGTTGAATTGATTTTGCAGCACTAATACAATTATGCAAGTTTTGAAAGCTGCACATTTAACAAGTGTGTGCGCTCGCATGTAGATATTAGGTGTCAAGATCCAAATGTGTGTGGATTAGAATCATCAGTACTATGTGTCTGTAGTCCTAATTTTATCTATTAATTAATTTCTCATTAATTGACCTTTACATCATAATTTAATTTACCGTTGTTAAATTCTTATGCCAATCCAAAATATTTCAACTTACAACCTATATTTTGCATTGTAGACATAGCTTGTCAAATTCATCAGTTTTAATTGATTAAGCTTCTCTTTAAGTGGGATAAATAATCCCCCGTCTCTGCACTATATGCCCAAAACAGTACGTATAAGAATTAATGATCTTACAAAATTCTAAATTGTCAGTTTCCCTTTCTACTCTTTGAAACTCAGATCATTACCGATTCTATGATCGATATCAATATACTACAAGCATTAATTATGTGAAAACAATAAGATGTGGCTCTTCCATATTAATTTTCTGACCAAACAGATTTGAGAGCTTTTGTGAAAGTTGCTTAAAGCAAATCGCAAAAATAAACTGATATGGTACTATGGCCTTGTAACCTCATGGCATGAAAACTCTATATAATTATAAGGTTGCCGCCCACTTGTAACCTTAGGCTATTAGTATTTTTCCTTCAATTTTTTAAAAAATAGTGTGCTAATAGGGTTCTGTCTGACTTGAATTGACGGCACTCTTTTCTAAAGCTTTTCTTTTCTTTTTTTAAATCAATTTGATTTGGTTTTAAGGAAATAGATGAAATAAAACAAAATTACCCATTTATTCACTCCACTTTGGTAATTAGGCATTGAAACCAGTATTTAATTTGTCATGTGTGATCAGTAATTAATTAACACATTCACCGCTTTACGTCGTATGATAAGGAATAAAGATATAAGGGATGAATGGCTGATACTCCCTTCGGCACTCTTTATAAGAGTTCAATAACTAAATTACGCGATTTAAGAAAATGATTAAAATTAATTAAAAATAATAAGTATATTTGAAATAAACTTTTTTTTTTCAAGTATGCTCTTATTTATGAGGGTCAAGTAAGAAAGAGAAATAAAGTAAACATAAGAATCACCAACATTTTAATTAATACAATATATATAATTAATGAGAGGTAAAAATGGAGAAAAAAATTCATTAAATATTCAGACAACTTTTGTTGGAATTTTATAAAAAAGACTAAGATAGTTTAAATTTTGAGCTCTTATAAAAAGGACAGGAGGGAATAGCATATACATACATATATATAGATGAATTACAATTTTTTTAAACGATAAGGGCTTACTAAAAACTAAAGTAAACTTTGAGGACTCATTATAAATTAATTTTCTCAAAGAAAAAACAAAATGATGCAGTGATAATTAATTGATCAACATGACTCCAAACTAGCTAATTTAAGCTATATATATATATAGAATGAGAAAAACTGTGTGGACATTTTCTGCATAAATAAGATTCATACTTGAATATACATGATAGTGCTGCAACATCATAATTATATATAGAAGAAGCATAATTTACCAATGGCCTCATGGCCTGGCATGGAAGCACTCATGTAAGTGAGAAATTGTGGGTTCTATTACACGTATATGACCTCATCAGTCTGTAATATTTTTTAAAGGAAAAAAACAAAGAAATCATTTTGTAGTTATTTATATGCTTTTCCTCAATTTTTAATTTGGTACCGGTGTATTTTCCCTTTTATTTAAATCATTTAATTTTACCATGATAGATCCGATAGCCCTTGTAACTTTGCTTTGTCAGCACTGTTAGGCCCTTACATGAGCTAGCGGTGCTAACAGAGCAAAGTTAAAGGATTTAATTAAGAGAGAAAAGTACATAGCTACCAAATTAAAAATCAAATAAAATTAAATGATTTTTCATAACAAAGAAGATGAAGAAGCATAATTTGCTGAAATACGTATGATCAAAAAAACAAGGACAAAGTAGGAGGAATATGACATGATCCCTGGGCTTTATTTGCACTCTCTGTTATATGTGCCACAAGTTATAATCTAGTCAAAACCACAATGATCAAAAGATTAATTTTCTAAAAAACAAACACAAAAAATTAAGAAGAAACAGCATAATCACTAGAATACCTAAGATCAAAATAAGGACAAATTACTAATATAGAGTTGGTCTATTAGTGTAAGGCCACATAAATCCCTCTGGGCCTCAAATTCGAATATTAAAAGAGAAACTTGTGTTGGGATTGGCAACCACAAACCTCAAACTGAATTTCGGATGATAATATAAAAAGAAAAAAGGACAAAGTCGGAGGAATGTGTGTGTGAGAGAGAGACATGAATATCCTTAGGTTTAGCACTCTCTGTTATATGGGTCACACCCTGGCCTCTGTGAGGGAGGTTTTCTCGTGGAGAGGCAGCTACTGTATTTTTCTTTTGGAGGACATTGAACTGCTGCTTTTTTTTCATTTAGGGTTCCGGCCGTGACGGTGTCCTCCATTTTCATACTCGCTAGAGAGACGGCAATGACATCATCGGCATCTCCAACGGAGAAACTTGCCTTCATCATAAGATCTTCGATGTAATTAATGTTGTTACTGTACCATGTTGATGACTTGTTGGCCTCCTGATGAATACTCTTCCATGGATCTTCAAAACCCTCCAGGCTAAGGAATAAGAAGCTCATCGTTGTGATTAGAAAGAGAAGCATTTTGGCCATATTGCATAATTTCTTCATTCTATTCAACTCTCTCTACTCTTTTGTTTTACTGCACTACTCTTAATTTAAAGAGAGGTGTGGTTATATATATATATAGAGAGAGAGAGAGAGAGAGATGGCCAGGAAATAAAGATGGAATCAGGGAAACATTATGATTAGTGTTACCTGTGACAGATGATGGAGAATGCTATCACCAAAACTAATGGTTCACGATACTTATTTTTGTTTTGAAAAAAAGGTTAATTACAAGCACTGCACGTTTTTGTTTTAAAACATTATAAGCTTTTTATCAAGCTATTAAAATTATTGAGATTTATAGAGATTCACCAGTGGCATATTTCAAGCATAGCGATTGCAGATATATTCTAAATTTACAAGTAAGGTGTATAAACTTCTCATTTTTTAAAAAAACTTATATAGAGGAGTGGGCACTAATGACTTAACAAACAAGATCGAATCCATAGCTTCTCACTTATAAGAGAGCTTTTATGCTATTAGTCAAGTTAGTTGAAATAGCTTAAAGCTTCTCTTTTCTTATTTTTCTTAAAAAAAATGAAGATCATACTTATGGTAACAAGATGTAAAACTTTGAACCACGACCAATAGAATTAAATCCCAACACTTACTCCTCCCGATTCTTAATATAAAATATATTTAGAAAGTTGATCTTATCCTAAATATAAAACATAGTTTCCGTATTTGTCATCATTTTCCTGATTTACCCTCTATTAATGCTCTCTCAACAATAATTAAGGAGGAGGGGGAATGAGAGAATTAAAGAAGATGAGTATGATGTTTTAGAAAATACATGTCATATTAGCTAACTCAACTAACTTCCTTAATTTAATCAAATTAGGTAAATATATCTTATATTAAAAACCGAAGAAGCATTTCACAGATACAATTAAGAAATGCCAATATATATATATATATATATAAGAGTACAACCATGATGAACTTAATTTGGTGGTTTATCACTGTTTATTTCCCCTCTTTACTTGATGATTTATTAGTTATTAATGCAAACATCACTAACACTTTTTAAGGTCCTAAAAAAAAGGAAAAATAGCACCAAGGTTTCAATTAAGGAAAAATGATATCAGAAAAATCTCTTAACTTATTAATAACAAATGAAAAAGCTATTATTAATAAATCATGAGACTTTTATGATATTATTTTTCTTAATTAGGACCCTGCTGTCATTTTTCACAAAAAAAAAACCCCCCCCCCTTCTCTCTCGTTTGGTGCTCTTTAAGTGGGATTGTTGTTGAATTGATTTAATTGTTTGACTAATGAAAGTTTATTTGGAAAGCCACACCACTGCAGGCTCATATTTTAAATTGTTGGGGGCTCCAATAATAATGTGAACCTATCTCAATATCCAAGCGCACATTCATTAATTAGTACCATATGTCTATTAGTATATATATAAGAGGACAATTACTGTGTCTATTGTCCTAATTTTAGCCATTGATTTCATTATTGACCTTGGCTTGCATCTTTAAATGTTGTTAATTAAATTCTCATTCAATCCAACATAGTGAACATACGCACGCGCGCACATGAACATCTTCTGCATAACAAAAAGGATTCAAACTTGAAAACAAAGTGCTCCGATCCAAGTGGGGTTGCATCATGCTTCAGGTATATTAATTTCAAAGTAATATAAATTCATTTGTAAATAGATGATGTTGATTTGTAATAAGAGACTGACTTACAAATATTAACCTTTTTTTTTTTTTGGAGATTTACTAGTAATTTTAAGAAGATTAATCTGCGAAGTTTAATTACCTTGTAAATATTAAAATATTAATATTATAAGAGTTAACTTCGAAATTTTGATGTCATACATTCCCAAAATAATAAAATAAGTAAAATTTTGTATGGTGCTGTATAATTTATTTGTTACTGCTTCTATCTCCTTACTCCTCTTATGCTCCACAATTTATTAATGCAAATCTCCCTGATCGTTTTTAACTTTAATACCTTCCTTGTTTGGTGATGCTCCAATTCCAAGTGGGAATGTTAAATTAATTTTGGGTTTTCCTTGCCAACTAATTGATTTTGGTTGACTAATACTCCTTTTGTGTTCTTAATATAAGAACTACTTAATTAATTTATGTAGATTAAGAAAGCCATATATTATTTAATTACAATAAATATGACCTAATCTCCCTAGATTATGTTATACATTAATTTATAAGTTAAGTAAATTAGTTTTAGAAAAATAATAAATATTACATATAAAATGAACAACGATCTTATGTTTAGGATGAAGGTCAACCTCCTAACCAGCTTGTATAATTAGGACAAGAGTACAAGTTTTGGGCCACATTTATAAGTATATTTGTAAAATTTTTAGAAGTATTAATTTTTCTCCTAACTATCCTTTGACTTAATATTATCTAACTAACTAAATTCTTTAACTAATTACTTAAACATCCTTTTAATTGGTGAATTTTATTGAGAAATTTTTTAAAATTTTACAAAAAAGTAATTAATTTTAACTAACATATTTAATATACATAAAGTTGTTAATACTTGTTAAGGAGTAATTTCATAACTTAATCCTGCATCAATTAATATTGTGAAATTCTTGTTCAGTCCAACATATGTCAAAGTAAAAGCACAATGAACCTATAAAAAAAAACACACACACAAGCACAATGAAGAGACTAGTAGGGGTTGTGTCTTAGAGGCTAATCCTTTACAATATAGTGAATCAAAGTTCATATCCTAACTGAGATCAAGGTGCATACATTTAGTGGGAGGATATATATGTTCTTATGGAAAAAGGATAAAGCTGCAATATTAACAGCAAACTTTGTTGAAAGGGGTATTTGACACCATAAACTTTTTTTTTTTTTTTTTTGGAGCTAAAATGCATACGAACTTTATAAAAGAGGGCATTTAACCCATGGCCTAACTCTGTTAACGTTGACCAAATTTAAAGTTAAGAGAGAGAAAAGTTTGACCAAATTGGATCTGACGTGGCAATGTTAGATTGCTGACGTGAAAACATATCAAAATACTAAATTAAAAAAGGTAGAAAAGAAAAAGGCAAATACGAAAATACAACTTAATAAAATTAAAAGAAGTTGTTGTCAGGGTTTTACTCAAACAAAGTCAAAAGAAAATCAACGGCCTTGCGGAGAAGAAATCAAAAACGGTGAAGGTTAAGTCTGGGACGAAAATGGAGAAGTGATCGTTTGGGTTTATGATGGTGGCATCATGAAAGGGAAGACGTATGTCCATTGCTCCTATTTCTCCTTCAAGTATTAATGTATTAATGGTGAAGGTGAGTGGGAGAAAATTCTATGAGGATTTGGGAACATTTGATGCAGGTTGTTTTGGGAGGTGCAAAGAGATTCATCCAAAAGGAAGAGGCTCATGTGTTGGTATAGATTTGCAGATGTTTGTTTGAAAAATGCAAGAGTTGCATTGAGACCTTGGGACAACTTGGGACTTGTGTCCCGAAATGATTGTAGATCTGCTTGTATAGTCGAGGGTTCTTGCTATAAAGTTGGTGCTCCTTCTGGTAGTGATTGTTTGTGTGACTGTGATGGCGGCACTCATCTAAAAAAGCATCGTCAAAGTCCACTGCTCCTTCGAGTCGATTGATCTGATTGCTTCTTTCCTTCTACATTTTGATATCTGTTCAGCGCCTTCAACCTCCGCTCTACACCTTCGATCGCATCCCACCCTCCTTCTAGCCTTCGAATCCACAACCCTCACTTTTATCTCCCATCGACTTCTTTAATGAAGGAGGATGGAGTTATTTCACAACCACCAACCTGGTTTGGTAGACATTAATGAAGTCAGAGCAAGGGTGAGGAAGATCTTATGTTGCTAAGATGTTCGGTCAAAACGGTCAGATGTATAAAAAAATTTACACCTGTACAATTCATGGGACGCATGTAATGTCCGTTAGTGCAAACATAACGATTGTGTTAAAAAATGCCTTTTTTTGTAAAGTTCATGTACATTTTAGAACCCAAAAAAAGCTTATGATGCCAATATCCCTTTCAGCGAAATTTGTTAACACTGCATACCCTAAAAAAAATTGGCTTTACCGATGTACGTACATATGTACATCGTTATTACTTTAAAGCCCATTTACTGGACAACCCATTTGCGGGATATTCATGCTACTTCAAAGCCCAATAATTCATTTTCTGTACTCATCATTTCTTTTACTCTCTAAATGGTCGTACTACTCTTTATTTTCTCACTATTGGGCACAATAATTCACAAATATAGTCATTTGAATAGTTTTTATATTCATTTTTAGCTTTTTTTTTTTAATAGGGATTAGACTTATGGACGGAATGAAGAGTTTTATTAGTCCGAGACAATAAAATAAATTGTCTTTAAAGATTATTTGACTACGTAAAATATAATTTTATTGTGACAATTCCTCAAAGTTAAATTAGACCCACCCTTGTAATAATAATCTAGAATTGATTAGAAATCAGAAGAAAAGGGATGATTAAGATTGAGGAGGAAAATGCGTTAGTTAGGAGGTCCACAATAATTAGTTTTAACGATATCTTACAAATATTAATATAGTTAAAAACTACAATAACAATGCGGGCAATATGACTTTGATAGTTTAAATATTGGGATTTAATGGTTTTATAGAAGATCGAATTGATGTGCGATTTTATTTTTATTTTTTTTCTGCTTCAAATGTTCCAGAGAAACGAGAGCTCTTCATAGGCCAAGAGTAAAAAAGCTACATACAGCGGTAAAAACTTAAAGCAAAAACCATAATTGCGGCTTGGCTCTAGCTTCAAATAAATAGTAGTAGTACAGATATTTCTTAATAGAGAAGAGTCGTGAAGCTTTACTTGAAAGTGTCCAACTTTCATTCAATCATGTAACAGGGAACCAAACCTAAGATTCTCAGACATGAACCTAATTCCATTGAAACTTGTGATCATACCAGGTTGTCCTTTTGGGTCCCACCCACCCGTATCAGGACACTAAGAGGTTGGCACACATTAAAAATGCAAAAATGGTCTAGGAACATCAGGCTGCAGTGGATGGATTATTTTAGCACAAAGATAAATAAATACATTTTGCCATGGAATGGGAAAATAAGAGGAATAAACATGAATCATTTTATTCCAGAATGACCATGTTTCCAAACCCGAAAATGAAATGTACATTTTATCTTGGATCTATCTAGCATGCCAAAAAATGAACCACCCCACCCAATCCTGCCTTCCAGTGCCTGTAGAAACAAAATAAAATTGATAATTAAAAAAAAAGGCCAAGAAATCTAACTCTCTTCTGTTCTGAGCCTCTTAAGAGCTTGATCAGAATCTTCACTGTAGTAATCCACTCCTGAACATGGCATTGATGGCGTGTTCACAAATTGGTTCTCATGATCCTGAACAAACAACATTGCCCAATGCCCACTATCAAGATGAATTTAAAGGTTAAAACTTATTAAGCAACACGAGATTAGCATTCTTACGACTGATAGCAATGAAAACATAATGGGTTGACATGACCCATTGGCCGAAAATAAGGGCATACAGTGGAAGTTTTTCCACCTTTCTTCCCTTTTTCATAAATTATCTTAAAGTGGCAGCTAGTAAATGAATACCATAGGTGTAGTAATGATGTGACAGGAAATTCTCAGACATTCCAATCCGAAATTTTGACGAACCTTTGAGCAGGATGTGGAGGCAATTGATCGTCTTCCTACATCAATTTGTACTGAAACGTTGCCCTCAGATAAATCCACACCTGAAGACCGCAATGATTGCACAAAAGTGTCCAATATGCTGTTGAGCACAAAAAACGCACTTAACAAAGACATGAGTGAAATCCAGTACCAAAAGGAACTTTTGCAAACGAGTAACGAACATACCAATTATTTTAGTCAACAGCAAAAAGAAGCCTAATGGCACCTACATGCATTGTAACCACAGATACATAATGATCCATATTAGGACGCATTCCTAGAATCTTAATCTATACAGTTATCACGGTATGCATCCTGCCAATCCACTTGGCATCAACCTTAACTACCAAGCTTAATGGTTTGAATGTCAAGAAGCAAGATTTCAGAATACTACACGCAGAAAGAAATTGTAAATGTATCTCAGAAACCAAGTTATCACAATACAATTAACACTCATTACAACTTCAATAAAACCTTCAGTCACTATCAGTCAGACTACATTATCCAATTTGACAATTCAAACAAGTATGCTTCTGAGAAATTACAAAGTCAGCAATTAATACGCCTTACATTTGTTTTAAAGAACAAGGGCCATTAGTTTGCAGACAACGTGTGGAATTTTGTAAGCAATAATTGTTTAAGCCCAAAATTGGTGCGCACATATTTTATACAAGGTAGGGTGGGCATTGGGAAATTCTTTTACTAGTAAATGAACTATATGCACATCCAATGACAGCTTCTAGAACAGTTATAGTCACTCACTGATTATGTGAGTTTTAGTTTAACGCTAACTCTAGGGAATCAAATGAAGAACTAACGTAAACTCACAAGAGAAACTCACCCCTGAGAATAGGCTCTTGAGATGCTAACTGATTCACTTTCATATCTCAGCTCGTCCTGTTCCTTCAATGTATTATTTTGAAAATCATATGCACCCTCCTTAGGTTCGCCAAGACACACCTGAGGCTGACTATGGGAAGGCATGTTCTCAGTGTTAGATACTGCTTCATGTAAATGTTGGGCTGGGATGCCACTGTTCACAGTCAGATCAAACATGTCCAATCGCATTTGCATACCCAAGGGAACTGGATCAGAAGATAAAGCAAGGGGGGCAGCCTTATGAATGATTGTTGATGACAAGTCAGATTCCATTGTATTCTGTGCATTTAAGGGCAGTGACGGAGAGACAACATCATTGTTCTCATGACCAGAACCATTTTGTACAGCCTGTGATGTGACATTATCTGTAGATCCACGATGATTTCTCTGACAAAAAAGTTGAGAGTTCTAACAAGATTTAGAATAATTGTTTAAACTTCATAAAAAATAATAATAATAATTGTTTAAATGGAAAAACTTAGTTTCATTTACTTATACACATTAGGTTCAATTCTCTAATCAAATCTTAGCACACGGATTTTATCTAATAACAAAAATTCACGTGGAGAATATTTCAAAATTTTGTTTAAGTATCATTAATAATACATATCACACATGACAAAATTTGATTTTTGAATTGGATCTAATAGATATATGCAATTGGACCCAAGTTTTGTCCGTGTTTATAATAATATTCATCAGCACCTATTCACAATAAATTATGACAACGAACACTTTATCATCTCTGAACTCACTAAAATATGCATACTGGAACTAGATCTGCCCCAAGCCAAAAAAAAAAAAGATGGGTAAAGCAGATAGATGGAGGATAGATATAAAAAGTCATGGAGAGGAAGGAAAAATATAGAAGTGCAGAAAGGATGAAGATTGAAATATTTTATTGTGGTTGTATTTCTATTACTGTTCTTTCTCGCATTAAGGTGTTGCCAGATAACAATTTGACCAGCATGTGTCCGCGCTGTTAAGTAAAATGTTCAACTCTGACAACTTCCCAATAATGACCTTAACTTGAAGGGGAAATCATTATGGAAACTGAGAGGGTTCAAATTTGGAGGACCACATTGAGAACAAGTGTATCTGAGGGCCAAAATGTCAAAATTTATTCTTTAAGATATCTGTCATTTACTATTAAAAATATATCGCCCAGTGTATATTCCTTTCAATCAACTCATAAGAAGCTGTACCATATGTCCTCCAAAAAAAAACACACAAGAAGCTGTATTGTATCTTGCATCAAATGCACTGAAAAGCTTAAATAGCCTAGCTGAAATATAAGATTAAAATACAGCCATGATAAATGGGAAGACTTGCTGTGATGATATTTAGATGAGAGAGAGTGAGGGAGAGGGAGGAAGAGAGATAATAAGAGCAAAGAAGAAACCCGAAGAGCACAAATATTATTAGAAATCAAGTAAAAAATTAGGTACACTATTGCCTCTTATTCATAGGAATTATTCTCATCTGAATATATATCCTAATCTCCCCAAATCATTCTCTAGATATCATAATCTATCTAAAATCAACAACAACAACAACAACAACAACAACAAGAAGCCTTATCCCACGATATGGGGAATATATCTATCTATCTATCTAGCTAAATGA
This sequence comes from Inga leiocalycina, assembly GCA_963242795.1. Classification (NCBI taxonomy): domain Eukaryota; kingdom Viridiplantae; phylum Streptophyta; class Magnoliopsida; order Fabales; family Fabaceae; genus Inga; species Inga leiocalycina. Next base: position 68,834,763 of record OY725322.1, read on the forward strand.
ACCTTAGGCAAAATTAGCCATCTATATAGGTGCAGCCCATCCTCAGGGTTGATCCTTCCTCATACCCCTGACCTAAAATGCAAGAGAATCGGTAAAGCTCCGTAATAACCATAGTTCCAAAATTGAAAAGCCACCTGGCTAACTTAAAACATTCTTCTGTGCTCCAAAGTGACTCCTAGAATCACACACACACACACCACACCCCCCAGTGCACTCCATTTGGCCCATGTCAACACATAAAGGGATCTACTGTCTCCAAGATTTGAGCAAGAACAAAAAAAATTAGCACAATAAAGAAAAGTGCTTTGGACAAACTAACATCAGTATCAGAACAGAGACATATCATGCAATTGCCAAAACATTCGATAAAACAAAGGTGCAAAATGCAGAGAAGCAGGTACATGCATGCATGCCCAACATCAATCCAAAGAATTTTACCCAAGGAATTAATTTCATTGGCTCTTGATTCCACCCTTGGTAAGATTGCTCATACATTTGTATTTTCTCCTGTAAAAATTGAATATACTCAATAACCTGCATAAAGAAAAGCCGAATTCCTTGATTTAGCTCATCAACACAGAATCATATGATAATAAGAAATTCATGACTCAATGAAATACCTCCAACAAGAAAGAAGCCTTATCCCTTTTTTGATCGTTTTGAGGAATGAGATCTCTCAGAATCTGAAATCTGGCTCACAAATTTAATTATTTTCAGGCATAAAAATGAAAACTCTCATCGCTATTAATAATTTAATCATCAATCTCATATCAAAATAGCCCAAGAAACATTCAAAGGGAAATTTAAAAATAAACATTTTAATTAGGTCACTTAGAAAACCTGTTCGATATTCATATCTAAACCGCCTGCCAACTACTTAGAAGCAATCTTTGATAGGAAAATAAAAAGCCCATCAAATGAAAAAAATATATATTAAAATGTGAAGAGTGCAGCAACACAATTTTCAGCAAATCATGCATTTTATTGCTCAAATCTTGCACAAGAAATGATGATATTTGCATCCAAAAGTAAAATCAGAACACAGTATTGTACAAAACTAAATTGAAATAATGTCTTCTATTTTGACTATCATGGAGAATCAGCGGCCAGAAAACTGTCAAACAAAAGTCAGAAGCTAATCAGCTTAATCATTAATCCAATTAACAGCATTTCTATCAACTCTAAACCAGTAGGTATAGGCATTGCACAGGGAGTTGCAAGGGTAAATGGAAAGTACGTCACTGGGAAATGGCTTTCATAATAATTTGAAGTCATTTCCCAGTAACAGTTGGTGATGTACGTTTGTACCCACTGGCCGCTGCTAATAAAATAAATCCGAACGGAAAACAAAATTTATCCCGTAGTTTCACAAATGCATTAGTCAGACACGAATATAGAGACACGCACCAGTACCAGTTAAGGCATGGGCGTAAAAAACCAGGCATTGACGAAACATAGTTTACTAGTCAACAATAGCTAGTCGTTTAGCTTGCCTTTCATTTATCTTGCTTCTTCTACGCTGCTCAGTTTCTGAATGCTTAGAACGATGCGCGTTAACCCGCTGCTCTCTAGTCGCTTCATCCACCTTCACTGCCGGTCAAGACATAATTATCAAATCCCAGCATTCAATTAAGAAAATTTCCAGCACCCAAACCCTTTACTACTGTAACCCAATTACCAGAATACCATAAAAAGAGAGCAACACGTAGACAAGCCAAAGCATCGGGGAGGGGCGCAAACCTTTGGACGAAGAAGAGCCATTTCCAGTCAGGTGATCTTCTTCGTCGTCTTCCAATTCTTGTTGCTGGCCCCTCGCAGACCGAGCCATCTCCTCCGCAACACACGACAGAGAAAGGATTGGAAACCGAAGACGTCTCGCGAGAAAATCAAGATTCAGGAACAGAGGGAGATTGTAGAGAGAAATTGAGGAGGAGGAGGAGATTTCGCCGGCAATGAGGGGCTCCGACAGGTTTACGGGTCGAGTTTGTATTATGTACAGTTGGAAGACAGAATCAGAGAAGGAAAGCCCTAAAGTGACGATGAATTGGCGATGTAATTGTCGACTGTAAGAAATGGTTGGTGCTAATGTACGCACTGTACGTGGGGTTTGGTTGCGTGCGCACTGGTTTCCTGGAGAAATTAGTAAGTTGGGAAAATGAGGATAAAGATTGAAAATTTTCTTAATGAGAACTACCTAAATTAGAATACCAATACTTGTATCCTTAATGGGCAGCCAATGAGCAATGTGTGATTTGGAGTTAGATCATAGTTAAGAATTAATTATTTTTTATTCCATTCAATTATATACTTTTTTTGAGCATACCACATTATATAAGAAATTAAATTTGTAATTTAAAAAAACTCAAGGAAATTTATTTCCTCAAAATCACTTGTATAATTTGAATTAAGGAAAAGGAAAATCTCATATAGAGAACCTAGAAATTATAAAATGATATAAAGGTAGTCTCAATATTTATAAGGGAAAATTGCTAATAAATACTGAATAAGCAAATTAATTGCTATTTGCCACCAACACACATGGGGTACTCAACTTGCATTAAAATTGAACTTAAAAAGACAAAAAAGCCCTCAGTTCAGCGTCTGAATCTTAGGCGGGAGAAAGGAGCAATTGCAGATCTGAATTCCTTCTTCTTCTTCCATTTCCGGCCTGCAAAAGTTCAGCGTCGTCTCCCCTCACTCGGCCGTCTCCTTGGCTTGTGTCTGTCGGCAGTGTCATCTCCGGCTACTCCTCCAGCGGCCGTCGTCTCATTGACTTGTGTTCTTCGGATCTGTCATCTCCAAGTGCTCCTTCAGCGGCCGACGTCTCCTTGGCTCGTGTCCTTCGGCAGTGTTGTCTTGAGCTACTCCTCCAGTGGCTAGCACCGGCGCCAGCGCCTAGTCCTCAAGCGATCGTTGCTTGCTCCTCCAACCTAAATGCCTCCTTCATTCACCTGATCTTTTTCATACGTGCCCAATGGTCATTAACGCTATGTGCAAAGGATGAAGATCCATTATGTGCCAATGGTCTGTCGTTTTGTGCAATTACTCTTCCTTCATGTGCCAATGATCTTCCGTTTTGTACAATTAATCTTTCATGATATTCAATTGATCTTCCATGATGTGCATTTGATCTTCAGTTTTGTGCAATTACTCTTCCATGATGTGCAATTGATCTCCCATTTTGTGCAATGGATCTTTTCCATGGTGTAAAGAATGATCCATTGTGCCAATGATATTCCATTGTATGCAATTACTCTTCATTGATTTGTAATTAATCTTCCGTTTTGTGCAACGGATCTTTTTCATACGTGCCCAATGGTCATTAACGCTATGTGCAAAGGATGAAGATCCATTATGTGCCAATGATCTTTCGTTTTGTGCAATTACTCTTCCTTCATGTGCCAATGATCTTCCATTTTGTGCAATTAATCTTTCATGATGTTCAATTGATCTTCCATGATGGGCATTTGATCTTCTGTTTTATGCAATTACTCTTTTATTATGTGTAATTGATCTCCCATTTTGTGCAATGGATCTTTTTCATGGTGTAAAGGATGATCCATTGTACCAATGATATTCCATTATATGCAATTACTTTTCCATAATATGCAATTGATCTCCCATTTTGTGGAATGGATTTTTTTTCATAGTGTGGATGGCCGGCGCCGGCGCTGGCCGTTGCAGGAGTAGCCCGAGACAACACTGCCGAAGGACACGAGCCAAGGAGACGTCGGCCGCTGGAGGAGCACTTGGAGACGACAGATCCGAAGAACACGAGCCAATGAGATGACGGCCGCTGGAGGAGTAGCCGGAGATGACACTACCGACAGACACAAGCCAAGGAGACAGCCGAGTGAGGGGAGACGACGCTGAACTTTTGCAGGCCGAAAATGGAAGAAGAAGAAGGGATTCAGATCTGCAATTGCTCATTTCTCCCGCCTAAGATTCAGACGCTGAACTGAGGGTTTTTTTGTCTTTTTAGGTTCCATTTTAATGCAAGTTGAGTACCCCATGTGTGTTGGTGGCAAAGAGCAATTAATTTGCTTATTCAGTATTTATTAGCGATTTTCCCTATTTATAATGTCAGGAGAAGATATTGAATCCTAAAATGGAATTTTTTTTTTTAAATGGAGGAAAATGACAAAATTGAAGAAAAAAAGAAGAAATGCCTCTTAATTATTAAAAAAGAGTTCCCCACCACCTCCCTAGAGAACTTACCAGCGAGAATAATTATTTTGTCAAGTGATGGAGGTGCGATTTGATCCTACCCCACTTGCATGCCAAAAATTTGGTGGCAATTGGGCCACCACTTTTCTTTCAGTGCATAATATGCAATGAATGTGTGTATGTGTGTATACACACATAATTAACTTCTTAATTTTGATGGCAACTCAAGTTTTGGTAAGGTATTCTGTATGTTTCATTAAATATTATCAATTTTGGTTTATCAAGTAATAAATCTACACTTTCATGTCATTCACAAATTTTGTTTAGACACTTATCACATTTTATTAGGTATTACCAACTCTCATTTAAGTAACAAATCCAAATTTTCAAATCATTCATAAGTTTTGTTAAAGCATTCCTCAAATTTCATTAAATCCTAACTACTTTTGTTTATCAAATAAAAAATCCACAATTTCATATTATTCACAAGTTTTGTTAAGGCAATCCCCACATTTCATTAGATTTTACCAACTTTCGTTTACCGAATAAGAAATCCACACTTTCAGGCCATTCGCAAGTTTTGCTAAGACATTCCTCACATTGCATTGGGTCTTACCAACTTTCATATATCAAGTAACAAATCTATATTTTCAAGTCATTCACAAATTTTGTATAGGTATTACCAACATTTCATTAGGTGTTACCAACTTTCATTTTAAAAGTGTGTATTTATTATTTGGTAAATATAAGTTAATAACATTTAATGAGATGTGGTGAATACCTTTAACAAAACTTGTGAATTACCTAAAAATGCAGATTTATTACTTGGTAAACAAAAGTTAGTAACACCTAATGAAATGTGGTGAATGCCTTGGTAAAATGTGTGAATAAATTACAGTTAAAATTAAATAGTTAATGGGCAAAGATGTACATTGCTTAATTCTGACCAAACAAAAAAGAAGATATAATTAACTTTTTTTGCATATTACGTTTTTGGCATGCAAATGGGGTGGGATCAAATCCCACCTCCCCTACTTGCCAAAATAACTATTCCCGTCGGCGTTTCAGCACCAAGGGCCAGCCGTTGGCGAAGTCTTCGGCGAGATGGTTGGGACCTCTTTTTCAATAATTAAGGGTATTTATGTATTTTTTCCTTCATTTTTTTCTTTTTCCTCCAATTATAAAATCCCGTTTTGGATCTAGTTCCTTCTCTGGCATTATAATATAAGAAGCACCTTTCTATGCATTTGTAATTTCCAGATTCTTTATCTGAATTTTTCCATTAAAAAAAAGCACAAACTCCAAACTGAGAATATTAAACATTGTTAATTGTTACAATTTTTAATGAGGATGGATAAAACAATGTTTTTAATATATTAGATGAGTTTGAAATCTTAACTTCTATCCACACTCTTCGTTCCTACCATCTAAAATATCAAAAGTTATTTTAAAATTTATGACCCTTTCATTAAAAAAAACAATTAAAAAATGATTTTGTAGATATGCGATGCCATTTATACCCCTAAATAAAAAAAAAACAAAGAAACAAATCACATTGAGCAATAAATAGTAGAAACCTAATCTTCAGAAACCTGTGATGTCACATATTTTAATTTTCTGTCTTGTTGGATGTAACAAAATACCTTCAATAAAAATACCTTCAATAAAATGTAAAACAACAACCCAAAAAATAAGTCCATACTCTTACCTGTGGGATGCATTGGTCAAAAAATCGAGTACTATCAGGCATATCAAAGATACTAAATAGTCGGATTTATCCAAGGTCCCAAAAGCCATTTATATATGAACTTCTTACCCCCAGCAAGTTGAAGTGGCTGAACTGCTTGCATAATCAGGTACAAAATTTCAGTACACTTTCACAGCTACATCAGTTAAATACAATCTACTTTCACAGCTACATCAGTTAAATACAATCTATGTGCCAGGAGAACCAGTTCAGTTTTCCCAGGAAAGAATAAAAAGCTAACCTATTAGCATGTCTCCTAAGATGAAACTAGGCTTACACCAGAATTGACATGGGCCCAAAGGGTCAGAATTTTGTCAGGGAGGATTTGAGTTAAAAACTGCAGGATGCTTACTGCTCAAGTTAACCGAGAAGGCAGTCGTTTCCCTGAGCAGAATTGCTGAGTTTCAGAACCACTTCATGTGAATCCTTCGGATGTGGATTCTCTGTATTCACAAAGGTCAGTGCATATTGCTGCATTCAGAAAGAGAAATGATATGATGGTATAAAACACACCATGTGAATCTCCCACTTTGCCACATACTTGTGCGTCACTCTCCAGAAGTATGAATGTATAAATAATGAGGATTTGATTTGAACTTTTATGTGATCACACAGAATTGAACACATGGAGCCATAATTTGATGCAACAATCACATGTATAGATTAAATGCAGAGATGTGAATTCATTATCTTGATGTCATCGGTCCCCACTGTCAAGTTCTTCTTGGTCTTCAAGCTGATTTTCATCTTTGTTGTTTGCTTCTGCATCACCACCCTCATGGTTTCCCCTGTTTTGCCCAAAGAACAACCCAGATGATGATGAATCGTCATCGTCTAGATCATCTTCATTTTCCTTCTCTTTGAATTGTGAAACAGAATCAGTGTTCATCCAGACAGGACACCGATATGGAATGCCACCAAGAGCAGTCAAAAGTTGTGATGAGGTAGATGTACTAGAAGCATTTGTTGTAGATCTATCCAAGGAAGTATATCTCATGCAAGAACACTCGGGGACTGGATGAGAAAGAAAGGATGAGTGTTTCGATTTTTTTGATGCTTCCATAAGTTCATCAACTAATATTTTCCTCAAATGCCTACGGACAGATTGTAGCCAAGTATGATTTGCTTGATACATGTTGTGACGAATTTCTTCTATAAGTCTGGCAGCTTCCTTTCTACACCAACAGAAGCATGATAGAAAAGTATGAAGAATAGTAAATTATCATCAAGTTTCAACATGGGTTATAAGAGCTTTGTTTTTGCCACAATTGCATTATAAGAGATTGAACTTCAGTTATCATTTTGCCAGCACTACTTTATCACCCGAAACTACTATTTTGCATCACATTGTCATAATTCTAGAAAAAAACTACATTTAATCCATTTGAAGTACAAAATTGATACATGACCTTCAAAATATAACTTAACAATCCTTACACTTTGGATGAAAACATTAAACCTCAATTAAAATTAACAGCAAGAAACCACATGATTTTGATTACAATAACAAAGCTTGGCTTAAAGTAATGTTTAAACTGGCAATAAGTTTTATTTCAGGATCTAAAGAATTTACTAAGATTAAATTTTTAATTTTGGTAAAAAATTTAGTTGGGTGTTTGTTTAAATTTTAAAATCCAAGTATTGATTCTTTTACCATGCCTTAGTTCAAAGGGATGAAATATAATTTCTCCGAGATTTTTAATGACAAATACCAGCAAGGAAAACATGTCAAGGCTTAATGTGGAAAGCAAATAAGCTTCCACACATGGCTGAGGTATTTACCTGTCAGGTCTATATGTCTTTAATGCAGCTGATTGATAAAGCCTATGCCCCATCACTGAGCTAGCAAAATTTGGCTGTCCCTTGCCATCGCGATCAAATCCAGAAATAAAAGCATCAGCTTCAACACAAACCACATAGTCAATAGCTTCCCATAGTAATTTATGGGCATTGGTTCGCAACTCCATGACAGTACTATTAGGTTCATCGTCGCTCTCAGCAACCCATCCCCACCAACCTTCAATGTTATATGATTTGGGCCTAGCTGGAGGGGGAGGCAGCGGCCGAGGGCGTGGACCAGCAATCATCCAAGCATCTTGCTTAGTTTCTTTTTCAATTGCTGGTGGTTGCCCAGGAGGATTATTAACAAGATTAATCTCTTGGCCATAGAGATTACTCATTTCTCTTGGAGTGCTGAGGGAAGTCCTATCAACAACGTTTTCAAACATTGCGTGAAGAGAAATCAATGTCCTCTGGCCACCAAAGATTTCTCCTCCAGAAACATATATAATAGTGTCTCGTGAGTATCCATAAGCTCGGAGTAGAATACCAATCTGCAACAAATTTAAATTCCAAAATAGATTCCTTAACACGTCCTTTCTTTTACATATGGACTTAATTAGAGTTGTGCATGGATTAAAGTAGTCAGTAAATTGCTTAGGCTCAGCTCTGTTCATCTATGAACATCAGGCTTGTTTAGTTCAAGAAACAATCGTTTAAGAATAAAACAAGCTAATAATTTAACAAAACAAATATGTGACTAAATAACTGTGATCAACATAAAAATGCATAATTGGGCTTCTTTAAACTGTGCCAGATTGGGCTCAGCTTATATAGACTTATTTGAATATACACGCATAGATGAGCTGAGCTACATGTTCGAATTAGTTAGAGCTTTGCTCAATTTCAAGTTCAGTTCATATGGCTCACTTATTAGTTGAACTGAACATTACATGGATAAATATTATAGATCATACACATTCCTACACTTAATCAAAAATTCAAAATCAATAATGATGAAGCTAGGATATTATATCCAGCCATATCATCAACATGGACAAATTTTACTGGCTAGAAATTGGAAGAGCATGTTCTCTTACCTCTTCTGGCATTAAAGGGCAAGAACCTTTCAATCTTGCTTCAGCTGAGTTTACTTTAAGCTTCCCCTTCACAATCCCCCGTTTTATCATCCGATATCTTTTGTGTTGGATGAGTTCGGTATGAACATCCTTGGGAAGAATTTAAAGGCATGGAGAAGATATGAAATGCTGAGAAAGGTTCAAAGATAGACAGCAAAAAATATTCTAACGTTCGAATAATATACCTGGAAGAGTTCAGCACAACCATGATATGCTAAAGCTTCTCTTGTCATACCAGGGTCATAGGCAATAAATGGCTGACCAGGAGCATGTAACCTATTTATATCAGATGCAATCCAAATATTAAGAGCTGTAAGGAAACAAATGAGAAGAAGAAATATAAGAGATAGGGAACAGTGAATATCAGTCTTGCCTCTGTAATATCTTGGTGGCAAGTTCTTGAACTTCCTGTCGAAACTGAAGAGCATGAAAAGCAACACGACATCTCAGCCTTTGATATTCTTCAAAACGGGGAGGAAGAATGGCCTAAGAAAAGCTTAGAGATTAAAAATGTAGAATAAAAATTTTACTGCAATGTGAAACATCAATAAAACGCTAAGTAAGAAAGAATCAACATATACAAATAGATGTGATCAGAAACCATACAACAAGGAGTGAAAATTTCACCCATTACTTTTGTAGTCTTATGATGATTTGTTATGATTTATTACCACAGACTACATGTAAAGAATCTGAATAAAGAAAACGCTACCAAACTTGTTGAGAAAAGCAAATAAGCTACTTCATCATTTTTACATGTCAGCTGCATTAACCAAAACTAGAATAAGTTTAAGACATTTGATGTCTGAGTGTAAAAATGAAAAGAGAAAGCAATAAGGAGAAAAAATGACATAGAGCACAATGAACAATAATCACAGCCACAACACTATCAGTCATTAAGATTTTTACGGGAAGCTCAGATTCAGAAATTTATAAAGCAAAATATAAAATCCTAGATACTGTTGAGTATATGAAAAATTTAATATTCCATCTGTCTGAAAACCTATTTATAAAATGTTAGGATAGAGTTAACATAATTTAAAAAGTTGCGTTGTGTCCTAATATAGGGGCTTTTTTAAATGTCAAGCTCATATGTTTTATAGATAGGTTTCCAATATCTTGGGAAATTAGGATACTCAGGCACCAAACACCACCTAGGATCAAAGGAAAGCAGAATCCTTTAACAATGTTCTGTTTCTGACTAGTTACTTCCAAAAATTTAATCCAGGTAAGAAAGGAGTTAAGACTAAATAAAAGGTAAGGTTATAATAGTTGAAACACAAACAGCCTTCACCTGCAAGCATCCACCATCAGATACGACTAGTTCCACGACTGAATGCTTCTTTAGTACAGGGAGAACATTGTGCAAATAAAAATATGGTGTTGCCGAACGAGGAACTTTAAAAGATGGGATCTCCTTCTTTCTCCTTGCACCTTTAAGATTTTTTGGAAGAGTTTTGACGACATTGACATCTTTTGCTAGTGTTAGTACAAATTGATCTTCATCATAAAGATAAGCAAAACTCTTGAACTGAGAGCTGCATATGTAAATTTTTGCAAGAAAAACAAAGGTGGGAAAATTAATTAATCTAGATCAATTAGACCAAGTCAAATAGTTTTAGCAATTTGTTACAAGGGCAGGAACCTTATTCCCTTGCTGCTTGTTGTCGATAGGATCTCAGGAATTGCTAAGGTAGCATTAAGAAGTCGAGAAACCACAACCACGTCACATATCTGAAACAAATAGATAGCACTACATGATTGATTCAATATGGTATGAAATCAAAAAGAACAAATTAGCAGAAACACAATTCCTCACCGAGTTCCTGATCTCATGGAAACCACCCTGTATCCGGACAAAGATAAATCCATTACTTTCTGAACTAGGATCTGCAAGAGATAGAATATGGTCAGAGAGATTACAGAAAAAATTAACAGCATCCTACAGAAAATATTTAGGCTTACTGTATATGCTACCAGACATTGTACAATTTACATAGAAGTAAATGTTATAAACGGAAAAAGACGGTATTTTAAATAAGCTAAATCCAAGACCAAGAAGACTAAGATAATAGATTGAATGTATATCATGAATAATTAGCAACATATGTACTGGTGCCAAGGAATTTGGCGGAAATATTTGACGAAAACCTATGCGTGGTACCAAGAAGACACTAAGACATAGAAATTGACGAATCTATTCTAGTTCCCAAGATTATACTTTGTTTTTCCTACATGATCATTTTTTTAAAACTAGAAACTTGGAATTTCCAATTGAGCAAATAGCCTTTTAGGCCGCAAAAAGAACTTAAAAAAAATCATATTTTTAGTTCACAAGTATGGTCAGAAGATAATGTCTGATCATCATTAAAATCCTCTGGAATTTGAAGAAAGCACAATAATTAGAACCAACCAGCATAGTGTCCTCTGGGATTTGCATCAGGATGAAAAGATTCAAGCCGCTTCACAGAACCCCATAGTCTTCTATATGACTTACTCTGCAGCTCAGAGTTATGAGTAAAGCATTAGAAATACAACACACATTAATCAATTAGGGAAGCACTACAGAGAAGGCACGAAAGTAAAGCTAACTCCATTTGCAGGGGACTCAATACTATCCAAAATTACATAAAAAATTGAAGAACCACGAAGAAGGAGATCTAGAGCAAAGAACAAATATTAAGCTGAGCTTCTCCCATTGAACAACAAAGAAAAAGGTTTTTCACTGTTCACTGGATATTTCAAAAGATCCAGATAAAGATGCGATAAGTAGAAGCTAAAGCTCAAAAAACAAAACCCCATGTTTTGGAAAATGACACTGAATGCAACAGCACCTTGTCGGTGCTTTGAATAGTAATTTCTTGCCCGTAGTGAAAAATAAAAATAAAAACCAGGACACTTTGTCAGCGAAGTCAACAAAGAACAAATCGAGATCTCAGCGAGAACCACTAGCAGCGCAATTTATTATTACCTGCGAGGAGAAACCCGGATTCTCAAAGATAGGTCTCCAAGAGAATATCGTAATTGAGGACTGATAATCTGCAATGCCGTCCTCGGTAAATCTCGCAAGCAGAAAGTGAACGAAGATGGACAAAGCAGAAAGAACAAGCCCCACCAAACCAATCCACTTCATCTTCGACTTCATCTTCCCTTCTCCTTTCATCACCCACTCTCTTTCTCTATCTATCTGTGTATACGTGAGCTTCTCACAGCCTACACGAAGAAGGAAACAGAGAGAAGAAGCCAGTAGAAATTAGGAACTAGGAAATTCTATATAAGAGATTCAGGTACCACGTGATGGAGCAGTCGTAATGGTCTTCGTCTGTGGAAGTCGTTGTCCAGGCAAATATCACCCTATTTCTTTCTCACGTTTTTTCTTTTCTCATTTTCCAAATTTATCAACTTCATATTAATATGTTAAATAGAAGCCTTTTTTTTTTTTTTGGCCAAATAGAAGCCATTTTTAACTCATTAATACGTGCCAATAAATATATTCAAATCAGGAAAATTTTTAATTAAATCCCCACAGTATACCAAAATTTAAATACAAGCATATACTTTTAACAAATTCTTAATCAGGCCAAAACCTAATTAGGAATTTCTAAATTGTGTTCAAAAACCACAATACACCAATGTAATTAAAAAGAAAAATTGAAGGTAGCTAGGAATAAATGAATAATCATGATTTCAATTTTGATATCAATTGGGTTTAACAGGGATGTTTTATAATCTTAGAACTTGTTTAAAGCTGATTATTATAAACATATTTATATAAATCAAGATAAAACTCTTCTCATATACTTCATACACCGTAAATCATTATTGAAAAACTATTTTTAAAGATTCTAATCGAAATTCCAAATAAATCCTTATTTACTATATTAAACTTTATCATCATATTTATTTCTATTCTTTGCTTTATGAGTCCAGTTAAAATTTAGACTATTAAAATTTGATTTAAAAAGTTAATTGCTGTAATAAAAAATTAATTTATAAAATATAATAATAATATTTTTATAAAATATTAAATATAAATAATCTATTTTTAATTTAAATGAGATAATGAGAAGAAAAGAAAGAGGTACTATTCAAAAAAAAAAAAGAAAAGAAAGAGAGAGAAAGTGAGAATGTGCTTCCTTTATTGTGACAGAAAAAAAAAAGGAAAAATCCCTATAAAATGTATTGGAAATAGGCAAATCCCATTTCAGTATATTCAAATTCAAAATTCCGGTTCAGTCCACTGTCAGTACGGATGAACAGTGCTGGCGCCCTCAAAAGACGATTTTGCCCTTCAGCCCTTATTCTCGCCACTTCGGAAATAACAACACCTGGTTCTTAATTAACAACTCCGGATTCTTGATTAACAGCTCTCCTTTCTTATTTCACAACTTCATAACAAAACCGGTGTTGTTATTGTGAAAGAAAAAAGATGAAATTGGAGTTGTTAATAAAAAATATAAAGTTGTTAATCAAGAATCCGGCGTTGTTAATTAAGAACCAGATGTTGTTATTTCCGAAGTGGCGAGAATGAGGGCTGAAGGGTAAAATCGTCTTTTGAGGGCGTCGGCACTGTTCATCCGTACTGACAGTGGACTGATCCGGAATTTTGAATTTGAATGTACTGAAATGGGATTTGCCTATTTCCAATGCATTTTATAGGAATTTTCCCAAAAAAAAAATCCTCTTAAAAGTTATAATCTCTCTCTTGTTTTCTAAATTATTTTTTAGATTTAATATTTTATAAAATATAATTAGGACATTACATAAAAACAAATAAATTTAATAATAGTTTTATGAAAAATTAAATTTAAACCATTTAGTTTTTTCTTATATGGTGGGGATAAGATTTAAAAAAGAAAAGGAAAGAGAGCTTCTGTGCGGACTTGAATCTGAAATATTTAATAATATTTAAAACTACTACTAAATTCTCAAAAAAAAACAAATAGAGGGCACATTGAAAAATACCTCATATAGGAGGCCGGATGTTGTACTGGCACATACTACTATTTAAGAAAACCTTCCTGTCGTGGCATGTTTCGCTTCCTACTTGGGGACTTAAACATTTTGACATAAATATATTGTAAGTTTTTCTTTTTTATTTATTTATTTATTTTATTTTTTTGCCAATAACGTCGCATTTCATTCACAACAACAGATCCAATACACTACAACAGGTCCACGCCTAAGTTTTTCTTTTATTTAAACCTTACGTTGGTCCTAAGTCATAGAGAGCAGGTTACGTTTTTTTTTCTTTGGATAAACATATAATAATTGGTGTGAAGACAACGTTAAAAATGGAAAGGAGGGAATTATTGTTTTAAAAAGTTAATCTTAATTTGCTGGCAAAAAAAGTTAATCTTAAATTTAAATCTCGTATAATCTCTTAATAGAAATATGAGCGAAATATATGAATTTTTTTATTTTGTTGAAAACTAAATAAATGCTTTTTATTTTCAAAATGAATAAAAACATTTCATAAATTTTCTTAACATTTTATACATTTTTCTTTTATTTTGGAATCACATAATTTCTTAAGCGAAAATAAATTATACAAATTTCTTTTAAACTTTGTCCGAGCTGTTAAGATTCCTCTTTTTTTCCAAATATACACAATCATTTGATGAAGTTTTAAGAGAGGTCTTTTTAATTCTAGTAAAACTCAAATAAAAAATCAGCGCTATCTACACTCTATGTTTAAAAAAATGTTTTTGTAAGTTTTTGTTTATACTAGTAACTTTTTTTACAAAAAAAATAAAAATACTTATACTGGGAGGGACAATAACAAACTCGAACCTGATAATAACAAAAAAAATAATAAAAAATAAAGTAAAGGATCATGGGGGTGGGACAATAGAGGCTCATATTTTTCATTTTTCATTTTTTTAATGGGTAGCGGGCTACATTGGGGTTCAATTAATTCAAGTTATAAATGATTGTGAGACTCTCTTGATATTAATTTTAATAGTTTAATTTTAACAATTAACAAAATTTTAATATGTTTAAATTGTCCGGTCAAAAAATATATTTAAATTTGTATAAGAAAAAATAGACCTTATCTAGTTGCCTTGATAAGAGAGGGGAAGTAATTTGGGAGAGAGAGAGAGAGGAAGTAACTATTTTTGGGAAAAATGAATAATTAAAGATATTGGGGTTTGCTCAAAAAATAAATAAAGATTTTGGGGACAGATAAGCTGATGGGACCATCCCAGAATTTTTATTTTTTCCCCACTTCCCCCAAAGATGGCACCATCCAATTGCAAATTTTCCATGTTTACAATGATCATCGGACGAGTCACGTGAAGAGGACCTTTCGGCACGTGACGAAGATTAGAGATGGGGCCTACTTTGTCTTATGTATTAGTGGTGGTAGAATGGTAGGGTGAGTGGGTTATGCCGATTATAAACATCATTAAGGAAAAGGGGTTTTTGAATTTGATGATTTATCTTTTATCAGAAAAAGCAACTTTTCCAATGGATAACAGATGTTTACCATTAACCAAGGAACAAGAAATGGAATGGGGTAATGAACCGGTTAAGTATAGGTTTAAGGGTTAATAGGTTAATCGGGGTCTAACCGGTAGTTAAATCGGTCATATTAAAATATTATAATTTATTAGTGAATACATATATTAATATATTTTTAAACTTCTATAGATAAAAATGAAGATTTTTTAAAAAAAATGTTTAAAATCTATTAGTACTAGTTATAATATTTATACTTATGTAATAATATCTCCTTTTCTATAATTATTATATCTTTTTAAATAATTTTTTGCATTATTTTCTTTATTTTTTTTATATTTTTTATTTATTTACCTACTTTTCTCTTCATTTTGGTCTCCAACCTTCCATTTTCCCTTAAAAAGGTATAAAATAAAAATTTGAAAACTAAAAAAAAATGGAATCGGTTCAACTGGTTGAACCACCTGCTCATATCGATCCAACCAATTTCAGACCGGTTCAACCGACCTGGCGGTTTAATGCTCAAACTAGATCGGACCACTTCCGGTTCAACCGGTCAAACTGACCGGTCCGATCCGATTTTTTGTTCTATGTCATTAACTCTTGTGACTTTTTTTTAACAAAAAGGTAATAAAAAGAAAATATTCTTATCATTTATATTTTTTTTAAATTTATTTGTTGTATATGGCTATATGACTAAATTAGATTTTAACATTATAAGTTCAAATGAAGATATGTCTCTAAAAGATGTTTTCTAAATTTATTGTTATATATTAAATTTTTTGAATTTAAATTTTAGAGAAAAATCACTGTTCATAGTATTTTTAGCAATATATAATTTGGAGGGACTTAATATTATTCATCAAATATAAAACATTTATATAATTTGAAACAATATTGGCCATCAACCTATAATTAATTTTTCTTGATAATTTGATGGAAAGCATCATTGAAAAATTACAAAATTTATTTATTTGAGATTCAATGAAAAAATAACTATATAAAAAAAACTTAAAACTAATGTATCCTCCCTTTGAGTTATGTATATGTAAAACGTCTTTTAGAATCTGTTCTTAATTTGGTCACTTTATTAGTCACAAGCTATTATCCCCATTTATTTTGAACTCCCAATGTTTTTATTATTTTTTGTATAAGTTGTGAACCTGAGTTACCAATATTTGTGTTCTGAATGATAGAGGCAGGGATAACAGTCAGTGGGCAGAGGATGGGACTAGCCTGCAGAAGTACTAAATCAGGGTTATTGGAGATTAGACATGAAATTTATTGCTGACCAATAGTGGGAATTAGGGTTCTGAAAATTATTAATTAGTACGAAAGTGATATTTAAAAAAATTTATAATGTCTAAAATAATAAAATCTTTTTTTTTTTGGCCAGCACTAAAATAATGAAATCAAACCATGAGCCGAATCACTTTATTATTTATCTTTGTTATTCAAAATATCTAATATAAAACTGAAAGCATATTACTTTTTTTTTTTTTTGGTAAATAAAGGGGGCAGCATACGCCCAACTACACAGCTACCCGACGAGGGAAGTAACAACCCTCACAATCATCTCTCAAAATGCCTAATATTTCCCGAGGTGGAGTGCACCATTCTTGCCTATCCTTCTGCATCTTTAAACTAATTGTTGCTAGCTCATTTGCACATTGATTCCCTTCCCGATAAATATGAAGAAATCGAACCTGCCAGTCTCTGTGTCTGAGTTCCTGTATTTTTTCCATTATCCTCCAGCAACCACTGATAGGCTTCCCCTGATTGAGACCATCGATCATTTCTTTTGCATCACCTTCGACCACTACCTTCTTGAACCCCATTCTCCAGCAACTTTCTAGTCCTTCCAGTATTGCACTAGCTTCCGAAGATAATGGAGATTTACTGATGAGCTTTATCGAGAAGCCACCTAGCCACTCACCTACGTCCCCCCTTATAACTCCTCCACATCCTGCTCCACCCTTACTCGACCACGCACCATCTACATTTACCTTACACCAACCTTGCTCTGGTGGTTTCCATGAGACCATCATCACTCTTTCTTTTGTTGGTTCCATAGAGTCTCCCTCCCATTTATTTCTGTAGTATTGCAAATGACGTTGAATTCTCTCAGCTGGGTTAAAGGGAATTTCAAAGTCTGGGTCATGTTTTTGCAAATTTCTCCAAGTCCATAAGAACCAACACCCTACTGCAAAAGTTTCCGGCCAAGAACATTCCTCTGCGATTCTGCTGCTATACAACAGATTCTTCCTGATCCATATTTTCCAGTTATCCGCGAAGAACACAGTCCACTTTCCTCTAGGAACTAGCTTTCGCCAAACTTTCTTAGCTAAAGCACAATCCCGTAGCAGATGGAGTTGAGTTTCCACTGCCCGCTGACATATATTGCAAAAACCCATAGTTCCATCCCACTTACTCGTGATAGAATTCGTAGCAAGTCGATTGTGCACCACAATCCACATAAAAACTCGGACACGTTCAGGCACCTGCAACTTCCACAGACTTCTCCAAATCTTACCATGTTGATCATGTACAGCTCGAGTTAGCCATTGGTAAGTGCTTGCAGTAGTAAACTCTCCATTTGCTGATATCTCCAGTAGTGAAAGCATATTACTTTAGTTACAAAAGGGTTTGACTAGGTTTGGATTAGAAATATTATATTTATTAGGAATACGATAAGCACTTTGATTCAGTCAGCAAGTTTACGAGGGGCCGAACATTCATCTCACTGTTGAATTTCTTTACTATTAGATTAATTTTTAATAGTTAGCATCAAAGTTGTTAAACTTTTGAGTTTAAACAAAATTGTGACAGTGACATAAAATTTTATCGTAGACTCAAATTGTAAATTCGTGAGAATTTATTTTTATCAATAAATATGTATTAATAATGTATAAAAGTCATATATAAAGTTACTGAGCACGATCAAATCAAAAAAGTAGTACGAGTTTAAAACTGAGTTAATATGATTTTATAAGCTAAAAATGTAAAAATGGCAAACTCGGTATGTGAACTTGCGAGTTTGACCAAGTTTCCAACTATCATGAGTTTAAGAGATACTTGATATGATTTTGTAATGTAAAAATATAACAATGGTAAATTCAAATAGTTAACTCGCAAGTTTGATAATTATTATTAGCATTTGATACTATATAAAACTATTATTATGATATTAAATAATATTTTTTTTGAGTTACAAGGATAAAAGTAAAGTTCTCTTCAGGGTCACGACGGACCCTTGTAATATACCTTCAGACATCAGACATCCAAAAAATCAAATCTTAGCTTAAATCAACTAACATTTGGATCAAACAATAACCTGGAGGATGCTGCAATAATGACAGATCATTGTTCGAATCTAGAGCTGTTTTTGTCAAAAAAATCTGCACATGCAAGAGTTTCCCTGTGCGAATGATAAATGTCTAAATCTCAATTCAGGTAGATTAAGTCCCTAATTTCCTCTAATTCGTTGCGGAGAGGATAGTATTGTCCACTTGCTTGAAATAGCAATTGAATTGCTTCCGTTGAGTCAGTGTATAACTTCCCCTTTGTAAAATTCATGGATTTGCATACTTGTAGCCCAATCTTAATAGCTTGGATCTCAGAAGCTGTTGAGCCAAGTGTGAAGCCTGTGTTCTTTTGAAAACCACATATCCATGCTCTTGAACTATCACGAACAACTCCTCCTACAGCAGAATGTCTATACTCATCCACTGTAGCATTTACGTCGACCCGAACATATCCGTTTGGTGGTGCAATCCATCTTTCTGAATCTCTATCTAGAACTCTACATATCTTGTACCTGAACCGTCCCTCTTCTATGCCTTCATGGAGGAAATGTAATCCTATGTGCAGTAGTTGTTACGGGTGATCGCTAGTTCCTTCAAAAGCTTTTCAACATCTATTCTTCCAAATAAGCCAACATAGTGAGCCGAAGACCCTTAGCCAGGGCCACTGAGACACTCTACGGCTAACAGGGGAGTGTTGCATATTCCATTTGATCCAAACCTGCAAATTGCCAGAGAAAAAAGCAGAGTAATAAATGGAGTTAATACAAGAAAGCCACACATTACTTGCAAACTCGCAATCTCTCAAAGAGTGAATAGTTGTTTCCACACAGTTGCACTCAAATGGACACTTAGTGTTTATCCTCACATCCCTCTTAGCCCGAATTGAGTTTGTAGGAACTTTCTCTTGGAATAACTGCCACATAAAGAATTTAACTTTCTCAAGAATAGGCCATCTCTAGATACGTTGCTAGAAAGGATCTGGAGTCTCCGAACATGATAAATAAATCATGGAATAGGCGGATTTGAAGCTAAAGTTACCATCAGAAGATTCTTGCCACTAGAACGTGTTGTCACCTGTTAGGGAAGGAGGAGAGATGTTCTTAATCTTTTCAATCACTCACCATGGCAAGAACATGCCCCATTTATGTAAGTCCCATCCTCCGTCAAGGCCGAACAATTGGCTAACAACTTCCTCCGGATTAATTAAGTTCTGGTTCTTGTCAACGTAGTACATAAGCGGTTGATCAATAGTAGTCCATAAATCCCACCAAGCATTTGTTGAATTTTCGTTCCGAAGTTTGCTCCCTACAGCTTTCCTAAATGAATCCCATACAAATGTAATTGCGCTCCAAACTACAGATTGGGTTCTTTTCCTTTCAACCCTTAGAAATCTATTATCTCCACAATCATACTTTGATCTGAGAACTTTCACCCATAAGGCATTAGGCCTAGTAAGTATATTCCAACATAATTTCATAATGAGAGCTTCATTTTGACTAGATAGATCTTTAATGCCAAGACCACCCTCTTTTTCGTCCATCTTGATTTTCTCCCAAGCAATAAGATGCATTTTCTTGCCTTCTTGCCCTTGGTTCCAGAAGAAATTTTTATTCAGTCTCTCAAGATCTTGTAACACCCCTTTAGGAAGAATGGTGGTTTGCATCTGATAAAAAGAAAGTGTTGAGATAACAAAATTTATCAGAACTGTTCGTCCAGCCATACTCAGGAATTTTCCCTTCCAATTGGAAAGTTTCTTTTGAACTTTAGAAACCAGAGGAGCATAAGTCAGCTTAGTGGTTCTTTAATGGAGAAGAGGTACTCCCAAATACTTGCCCAGATTAGCTGAGATACTGATTCCTAAGGTTTGGCCCAGTTCCATTACTCTATGAAAATGAACATTTCTTGAAGCAAAAATGTTGGATTTAGGAAGACTGATTCGATGCCCTGACACTCTACATAAATATGCCCTCAAATCCCTGATTTCCTCTATCTGGTTTAAAGAAGCCTTATTGAACAAAAGTAGATCGTCTACAAAGAAGAGGTGGGAGAGCTCGAGACCAAATTGACTGAGTTTTAGCGGTTTCCATCTACCTTCTTCAACTTCTCGGTTTATTAATTGACTGAGTCTTTCCATACACAAGATGAATAAATAGGGACTCAAAGGGTCTCCTTGTCGCACTCCTCTCGGTGGATGAAACGGATTTGATAATGAGCCATTCCATACAACTCTCATGGAAGTAAAGGACACATCATCAAAAGCTTTACAAAGTGCTCATTCAGACCAAGACTTTGAAGATTAAACTTCAAAAAGTCCCAATATAATCTATCAAAAGCTTTTTCCATATCCACCTTAATAGCTACGTATCCTTTCTTCTTTCTAATTGTTCTCATAGTATGAATAGCTTCTTGTGCCAGGATGATGTTGTTACAACTTTGCCTTCCCCTGATGAAACTGCATTGAGTAGGGTGAATCAAGTATTCCATCACATATCTCAACCTGTTTGCAAAAACCTTGCTCAAGATTTTGTAGCTCACATTACATAGAGAGATGGGTTGAAACTCCTTAAGGGAAGTAGGGTTTTCCATCTTTAGAATCAAGGTGATGTATGTCTGATTTATATCTTTAACCTTGGTTAGATCTATAAAAATGGAAAAAATAATATCACAGATCTTTGGTCCCACAACATCCCATTGTGATAGGAAGAAATAAGACTGAAGACCATCAGGCCTAGGCACTTTGAATGCACTCATCTCAAAAGCTGCATTTTTTATTTCCACCACAGACATATCTTTCTGAATATGGGCAAGTTGTGAATTATTTAGAGTAAGGAAGTCAACTGGCCAATCCGACACATTTAGCACCTTGATTAGTAGAATAGAGTTCTTGGAAGTAGGTAAGAGAAGAGTGCTTCAGTTCATCCTAATCGATAATCCAGTCACCTTGAGCATTTTGAAGTGATTCAATTTTTTTTCCTTCTAATCACAGTCGTGGAATGGAAGAAACTTGTATTTTTATCCCCAAACTTGAGCCACTTGCATCTTGACTTTTGGTATCAGAGAAGCTCTTCTTGATTAACAACCTTGATATATTCCTTCCACAATTTTGATTCTAACTTATAAAGACCCGCATGAGGATGAGCAACGATTTCTCGATCAACACCCTCCAAGTGCTTAAGCAGAATCGTTTTCTTTCTGGGGATGCTGCCTATCTCATTCTTGTTCCACCATGAAGCTTTATTCTGAAGAACATTGTAACTAAAAGACCAATCATTATTATGCCATGCAGAACTTACTAAGTCAGAGAAACCCTCTTCGAGACACCATACTGCTTGATATATGAAATGACCTATGGAAGAGGTAGCTTGCACATTCCCAGTAGTTACCATTAGAACTTTATGGTTTGATTTATAACGCAGATGTTGGAAAATTTTATGATTCAGATGAGCCATTTCCCATGATAAGTTGCAAAAAGCCCAATCAAGTCTTTCCTTTATTTCATTTCTAGATCAGGTGAATTTATTGCCAACCACAGGTAATTCCAGAAAGTCACAGTCATGTTCACAATTGCGAAAAGGAGATAAGGATCTAACATAAATTGCAGCACCTCCTACATTATCATATGGATTTAAAAAAGAGTTGAAATCACCTAGGACCAGCCAACATTCAGATACAGTACCTACCAAATCCTGAAGAGATGACCACAGTTCATGTCTATGACTTCATCTAGGATCCCCATATATAAAGGTAACACAAAAACATTCGCCTGATTTTCTGTCAGTTATGTTGCAATGAAGGAGCTGAGTAGTAGAAAAAAGATACTTAACTGAAACCTCAAAATCATTCCACAGAACCCATATACCACCTGCATGGCCCATTGATTCTACCTTTAACCAGTTGCTAAAGCCTAGGTTTCGCACCACTAAATCCGCTTAAAGGCCACTGACTCTAGTTTCTAAAAGACCCATAACAGAAATATGATGTTTGGCAACAATATCACGTAGAATATGGGGAAAATATTTGCAACACGCCCCTCTACAATTCCAGCTTGAAATAATCATGGGAACTAAATATATTTATAGACAGAGTAACCATTTACTTATTTGGAGGTATGTGACCTGAACCTGATATGCTCCTGTGCTTGACCTCCCTTAAGTTTCTGCTTGACTTGCCCTACCCATTGTGCTTTATAGTAGAAGCCTATGGTTCCTGAATGGGCGTTTATGGTAGTTCTGAAACAAATAAGGTAGTCTTTTGCACTCTAGTCATTTCCGTCGGGATCAAAACTTGATCACTGGCCTGTAACTCTAATGCTTTTATGACACAAGTGGCCGAGGAAGACACCACTGGAATGGGCGTGGTTCTATAATAGTCTGTGGCTAAATTCCCGTAACACAATCAGTGTTGGCTAGTTCCACTGGGATTGGTTTCATTGCAGGGGATTTCTTCTCCAATTCTTTCAAACTAATAGAAGGAAAACTTTCCATCACTTGGCCCGTTGAGTCAAGAACTCTGGAAGGAAATAAGGCCATTGAGCCCACAACAATTTGGTGGACCTGAGACCATGTTTGCATTGGCTTGGGCTAAGTTGAGTTTTGAGCTAGTGGAGCACTTTCACCAATTTTCAAAGAATTAGCTTTGTGGGTTGCAGAAAATTCTCACCTATTTTCTAGTGAGTTGCTTTGTGGGCTTTATTGTCACTTGTCTTTTTTGGTTCAAGCCTAGCACTTTCCTTGCCTTTGATACGATAGACATGTCTTGGGGGCTGTGCAAGTTTATCTTTTAGCTTGCTTTTTGAATGGATGCCGACTCTATCACTATGACTATTCCTTCTTCTATTTAAAATAGCTTGTTCATTCCCTGTCTTCGTTGCTGAGAGTTCACAGTCACGTGAATTGACAATTTGCCTTTCTTCAAGATTTCTTTCGTCATCCAAGTCAAAGATTACTTGAAATTTGGATGCTTGAGTTCTCATCCCCATATTTCTGTCAGAGTTCAACCCATACCTTCCTCCTGCTGCGCCGCCTCTGTGGTTTTCCTTCCTTGGGAGACGAGAATTTTTCTATCCTCCTACTAACATCCAGGGACCGAATACATCCTCTTCCACTGGATAAGCGTTTTCTAGTGTCCTCACTTGAACCAATTTAGTAGGTTCCATCACCAGTTGCTGTGGTTTCAGGGGTTCACTTTCTTTAACCTTCCATGAATAGGAGTCTTTCTTGTGTCCGTATCTCCCACAGGAGAAGCAGATCATATCCAGCCCCTCGTATTCGATGTTGAAGATAATGGATGCCAAGATGACTCTTGGAATAAGACGCTTTTGAGGGTCTAATTCTATGCATATTCTAGCGTATCTTCCCCTTGTCACTATACCTGTTGAGTGGCCTCAGTAGTTTAGGGTATGTAAGTCAACTTTGAGAGTCTTCCCTATCATATTACCCAATCTAGAAATGAATTTCTAAGAGTAGTAAATGAGAGGAATATTTGGGATCATAACCCATGTTGCAAGTTTCCCCAACTGATTATGATATGGATCAAAATATGGAGACCATTTTTGGACCAAGACTGTATGTTGCGCTATCACCCACTGTCCTTCCAAAATAATGCGCTTGTATTGCGCACTCTAACTATCAACATTAGTGAATCTCACAACATAATAGTTGTTGGGTAAGTCAACCAATTCAAACTCATTGAATTTCCACACTCTGCAAAAGCATCTCTTTTAATTTATGGAGATAGAAATGAGCGCCTAACACTGTGATAATTAGCGTGTTATTCCATGGTTGGCATGCTTCATTAAACTCATCCTCTAATATTTCCATCGAAGGGTAAATACTCATGAGTTTTTTAGTCTCTTCTGAAGGCTCTGGTATCTTCCACAATCTGTTCTGTAAATCCGATGTTAATGAATCACCACTTGAAATGTATGATGTATGAGCAATCCCATTGAAGTCTAGTCTATTGGCCCCCATTAATGAGTCTTTATAAGAGGAGAAATTTGTAGGTATTTTACACTTTGTTCATCAGTTGCAGGAACTCCTGAGTCCACTGACAGGTTAGTTCTGGCAGCATTGTCAGTTCTAGTGGCATTCTCGTTCACAATCTACATGATCTGATCTGATGAAACACACATAATAGGCTCTTCCAGCAATCTATCCGGCGAGATGGAAACTTCCAGCGATCTATCCGATGGTATCTTGTGAGAGACGACTTCAACCATTGAAAGGAGGTATGAGTTCTAAGAGAGAGAAAAATCTTTTCAACCTTATCCTTGTAGCGGAATGATATTAAATAATATTAGATCTCTGTCATTTACCCATGTGTTTGACAACAATAATTAGGATTTGATACTATATAAAAATATTATTATAATATTAAATAATATTATATCTCAGTTATTTAAATTTGATCTAATGGTAGAGACATTAAATAAAGAGGAAATGAAAAGAGATCAATGAAAATATTCATTCCCTGTTGGAGTGATGGGGCTAGATGTTTGTCTTGTAAAATATTAAAATAATTGCATACTTTTCATTGATAGATTAGAGGTATATATATACATGTTAGAATCATGAATGTCCTAATAAAGAGTAATATAACAAGTGCATCTCCAACTAACATTCAAAATAAAAATATTTAAATAATATAATCATGATATTATAATATATGCTCTTGATTGCCTTCATTGTTTGATTTTATTTAACATCAAAGCCTTGTTGGCCAAACCAGTTGGAAAGTTGGCCTGGGACTATATGTGTGTTTGTTTTAATGTTTGGGCCAGAAATCGGGCTTGAATAGTGCACACATTGGACTTAAACAGTGATTTGGCCATTTTGAGTGTTTGTTTCAGTGATCTGAAATAAGATGAAAAAATCCTAAAGTTGCCAAAAGTGTTAAGTCACCTGATGAAGCTTATTTTTACTTATGGAAGCCCATCTGACCGTTAGGGCATTAATTGCTTTTTAAAAATGTCACCTACCTACTGCCACACCTCTCTCTCTCTCGCAATAATTTTGTCGTCTCCTCCTCTCTTCCGCAAAGCACCCTCAAAGCTCTTCCCTGAAAGTTTTTCTCCAAGTCCTTCGATCGGCCGTTTTTGTCTAGCTCCTGCCTCGCATTTTTCTCTCCAGCATCACATTTCAGATCTGAAAATAGGAACTCAACAACTGTAGACTAAAAAGCCCCATCAAAAAACAATGTTGTGATGGTGTGTACCTCACGTTTTTGTCTTGTATTGACATTCTCAGTGTCAGTGATGTGGCATTAAAGTTTGACGGTGTTGATCTCTGATGGCATTGAAGATCTGTACAGGCAATAGCTTGTGAGCTTCGCCGGCGGTGAAGGCTGCAGCTCCGGTTGAAGGTCGTCGTGGATATGCTCAGTGGTGTGTCTCTCATTGGCTGGTAAGTTGAATCTAATGTCTCTCCCTTTATCTAAGGTTTGGTAGCCGTTGGTTGCATTTGGACCCATTTCAATGAAGCACATTTTGTTTGCTCTGTCATGGTCAATTTTGATATGTTCGGTTGATCTGTTTGGTTGATCTGTATGATTCATTCTGGTTTGCGTAGGCGTTTGTTATGCTTTGAGTAAGTTTGCATACTAAACATGCTTCATATGTGATTGTTTTTAATCTTCAGATATTGCTCTGCGCGGGTTGCTCTGTTTTAAGTGTGTGTATTCATCTTTTTGTAGCATATTTAAAGTGTGTATATTGCATGGAATCTATCCAGCCTCTGTTTATATAAGTAGGAGAAGGATGGTTATGTGATAGTGTGAAACAAAGTTTGCTTACATTTTTACCTTTGCTGTGTATCAGTAAGTAAGCAAGGTTATGTGTTTAAAAATCTGAGTAAAGACCACATTGCAAATGTAGACCTAAGAATTTTCTCATTGTATTGACTCATTGCCACAATGAATACCTGAGAGAGAAACAGTACCACACTTTGATCTAGTTTCAATCATAAAAAACGCCTATGTGAAAATATGATTCACATGTGCTTGATGTCACTTTCCATCATCTGGTTTGGCATAAATAAAGTTCGCCGATAGAGATTTGTGGCACAAAGGATCCAACAATCCTTGATGAATATCTATCCCTTTCGTTGAAATAGAAGACAATCAGTTCTAATATTCTACAACTATACCTTGATCTAATCTGTAAAACTTGTATGAAAATGTTGACTAACCTTGTATGCGAATATAGTCAAAACACTCTGAAGAACATAGCATCTGGGAAGCGTATGGTTTGCTTTCTTGTTTTATAAATAACAGAGCTAATAATCAAATGCAACAAGGGAAACAACTAACAGAATTCTTCAATTACCCATGCTGCCTATACTACGACTACATTTGGATCTATGGTAATTTATTTTAGGGGAATAAATGCAATTAGAATGAGTGAGAGGTAAACAACTATAACCTAATTATGGAACGTAGTAACTGAAGAGATATATGTGTGCAAAAGAAAGCTTTGTGAGTGACCATATATATATATATATATATATATTCTCGTTATTGAGTAGATGTTGAACAGATCACACACACACACAAAAAAGTGGTAGCAATGGATTTGTTTGCATAAACCTACCAACTTTTATCTCATGTTCTATTTTTTCTTGGCTGAAAATGTATTGGTGACTTGTCTACTATCTCTGTGAGAAGAAAGACTTGTATGTGAAGAGTGTGCAAAGAACTGTTATATTAGCGTGTGTCTGTCTCTCTATATATATGTACGTATACATATGTTGTCATAATCTTGCATTTCTTGGTGTATTCCGGATTTCTGTTATGTCTTGTGTGTGTTATATGTGACTTTTTGGTATAGAAATATGGACACAAAAGCTGTATGGGATGTACAGTCAACAGAGATATTTGTCAACGCATGCGTAGACCAAATATACAAAAAAGAACGCAGAGGGCAATCATTCACACCAAAAGCATGGCAGACTATTATTGAGACATTCACTGAAGAGACCAGGAAACACTATGGGAAGAAACAATTTAAAAATAGATTAGATGTCTTTAAAGAAAGATCTAAAGATATGGGATTCTTTAATCAAAGAGACCGGTATGGGCAGACACCTTGTTACGAACAATGTCATTGCGTCAGACGACTGGTGGACGGAGAAGTTACAGGTAAAAAATATTAAGTGCAATTTACAAGTTTCATTAGTGCACTTTTTGGTATGTAATTCATTTAACTATTCATTTTGACTCCTTTAACTTGTATGCATGTAGACGCATCCTTATTATAAGAAATTCTGGAACTCATGCCTAAAGAATGAAAGTGAGTTAAGAATAATATTCAAAGATGGAATGGCATCCGGTGACCACATTTTCTCAACCTCTCGCATACAACCACAGACAAATGAGGGAGATAAGGATGATGTTTACAGACCCCACGATGCATGAAGAGGAAGGCTCTGGGGATAGTGAGGATGAGCATTTCAGTGTTGACCCAGCAGTTAGTACCAGAGTGACCGATGAAATGGCAAGTATTGGAATAACAACAGAGAGGCTATCAAGCACTGGTCCTAGTGTATTTGGAAGTGAGCCCAAAAGGAAGAGAGGTGAAGGGTCTAGTAGAAGCAAAAAACAGAAACTTCTGGCTGCCAAGCAAATAGCTGATGCCGTCAGTGTCATTGCCAATGTGACTATAGATCGAGCAGCAGCTTTAACGGCAACTCAAGAAAATAGCATGCCTGAGGTTGTGAAATTTATATTGGAACTTGATGCCGTGAAGGCGGACAAAGCCTTTGGAGTCCGGTGTATGGGAGCTCTGGAAAGCAAGACACGTCGGGATGTGTTTGTGACATTGAAAGGAGACCCTGAGTACCTGATGACTTATTTGCGTTACATCATAGAGGAGGACTAGTTGTAGTTGCATTTGATATCTGGATAGTTGAATGTAGACATTTTTAGTTTTTGTTTTGAAAACGTATGACTTGACCCGTCGTTTAAAACAGTTTTATCCTGTTGGCATATATATATATATTATGTTATGTTTGTTAATCATCCTGATCACACCACAATTTCACCACAATCACAGGTACTCAATGGCAAATCCTAACAACCGAAATAGGTTGCAGGGGATGGACGAAGATGAAGATAGTGATGACGCCGCAATTTTTGAGGCTGAGTTGGCACAACATCAATAATTATGTGTGTTGCTTTGCCAATATTTAGTGCCATATGTGTGCAGACAACCGCATAGAGCGAGTCAGGGAACAGGTCACTATTGGGTACAAGAACTGTTGGCAAATAAAGGTTCAAAATGTCATCAGATGTTTAGAATGGAAACACATGTTTTTTATAGTTTGTGCACTAAGTTGTGTGAGCATGGGTTAAGAGAATCTAGGAATATCATTGTTGAAGAAATGGTTGTCATGTTCTTGCTCACTATTGGACACGGAGTAGGAAATAGGCTAGTACAACAAATATTTAAACATTCAGGTGAAACTGTAAGTAGGATTTTACACAAGGTTTTAAAGGCATGCCTAAAGCTTAGAATGGAAATTATTAGGCCATGCGATCCACAATTCGGTCAATGTCATCCAAAAATAGCAAACGATAATTGATATTTCCCATATTTCAAGGATGCCATTGGAGCTATTGATGGTACTCACATCAAGTGTGTCATAACTGGACTGGGCCAAGATAAGTTTATCGGGAGAACGGGATA
Organism: Inga leiocalycina; assembly: GCA_963242795.1. Taxonomy (NCBI): domain Eukaryota; kingdom Viridiplantae; phylum Streptophyta; class Magnoliopsida; order Fabales; family Fabaceae; genus Inga; species Inga leiocalycina. The sequence goes on from OY725322.1 coordinate 68,864,040, forward strand.
TCCCACACAGAATGTTATGGCTGTTTGTGATTGGGATATGCGCTTCACGTTCTAATTAGCGGGATAGGAGGGTTCAGCACATGATGCTTGTGTTTTTCACTCTACCGTCTTAGATCCAACCATGAATTTCCCACATCCACCACAAGGTAATTTTTTGTACACTTCAATTACGTTTCTTTGTCTACATTTAATGCTAACCTAGTCCCACATTTACAATGATTTTAACACATGTTAGGAAAATATTATTTGGTCGATTCCGGCTATCCAACAATAGTTGGGTATCTTGGTTCGTACAGATGTGAACGTTATCACCTCCTAGAATTCAGAAATCACCGGGGGTTTAGGAATCCTAATGAAGCTTTCAATTTTTATCATTCAAGCTTGAGGTAAACCATAGAAAGGACTTTTGGAGTCTGGAAAAATAGGTTTGAAATCTTACAATATATGCCCAAGTACAGCTTCGACACGCAAGTCTACATTATTTGTGCCACAATGGCTATACATAATTTCATTAGAAGAAATTCCTAAACCGATGTGGACTTTAGGGATGCAGAAAATGAGAATAATATAGTTCATCTAGATAATAGTCAAGATCAAGACCCATCGCCGACAAATGATGCTAAGCCATATTCAACCTAAATGAATCATGTTTGTGATGCCATCAGGGACCAAATTGTCCGGGACCTTTGATTTGTTAGTTCTGTTATATGTTACTTCATCAAAAGCTTTAAGTTTGTACAATTTCTAATTTATTCGCATTTTAATTGTAATTTTGTTATTTAGTTTACCATTGCCAAACATGATCCGTTACAATTCTCTGCCATTCGAAAGCTCTGCTGTTTGATTAGTATGAGTCAAGCGCAAGATTATCTATTTTGTATTTTCCTAATATATATGAAACTAAGGCAGATTTTTATATGAATAGTGTGCAAAGAACTGTTTTATGCCTTTGCCGTGTATTTTTTGGTAAGGTCTCTACTGGTTTGAAGATTAGAATTATCAAACCCAATTATGTCCCCGGAGAAAAGAAAGATTTATGAGTGATGAGTATGCAAAGAACTGTTATCTGGATGGGTTAGCGACATCAAACTTTTGAGTATCTGCCTTGTGGTAACATTGTCGCCATTGGATGGTTTGGATCAATTTATCACCAAGAATGCTACTTTAACAAATGTAGATATTTTTCCACAATTGGTCCTTCATGTTTTCATTTTTCATAATTTTTTCAATTTTTTTCTTTTAAATAACATAAAAGTCACTATGCAAAAGTCAAACCAACACACACTCACTTTTACATAAGTTACTTTTCTAATCACTAATCCAAACACTCATCATTTTATCCAATCTAACTTTTTTCCAATATTAAGATTTCATAAGTTTAAATAAAAATAAGTTACTTATTTAATCGTCAAAACAAGCACACCCTATGTATGCCCACTTCTCCTAAGCCACGTAGTGCATGAAGGAAGCCAAGAGCCAAGAGTCCGTGTACATTCATTTTACATTTTCACATTTTAAAAGCTGGAAGGACGTCAAATTAAAGGAAAAATTTCACTCATATCTTGAATGTTAGAAAAAATATTAAAAAAATCTTCGTGTAGATTTTTATATCAAAAAAGTTTTAACGTAGATTCTTTTATCAAAAAAATCTCTAAGGACCTCAATGAGATAGATTCTAAATGAGAAATTATCTTATTGACAAGTACATATGACTATATTGACAAGTCATAGAATGCCCATTCATAAGTTTATTTATGTTAACTAAAGCGAATTTCCATTAACAAGTATATGTAATTATATTAATAAGTTAAAGAGTGGCAATTGACAAGCCAATCTAAGTTAATTAAACCAGCTCCTGTTGAGAAGTATATGCCACTATATTGATAAGTCATACAGTGATTATTGACAAGCCCATCTATATTAACTAAATATCTTCCGTTGACAGATGAATGTGACTATATTTTTAATCTAAGTATATGCCCCTAGGAAATTTTTTAATAGAGAATTTTATACTGAGACTTTTTTATAGAGAAATTTAGACTGAAACTTTTTTAATATTTTTTTTTGGTTCTTAAAACCTAAGTGAGATTTTTCTAAATTAAAATTACCAACTATTCCAGGTTGTTATGGTCCAACTAATTAAGTGTGTGTTTGGAACCCACGTTTGGTTTGCCTTAAGCCCAATTGGAGCTTCAAAAGCCCAACTGTTAGCAACGTTTTTTTTTTATGTTTGGCTGCTTAAATTACGGATCGGACTTTTGAGTGGATTGGTACTGTACATCCACGTTTAACAAAAGCTTAAGGGTGCAGCTTTTGATAAAAGCCTAACTGATATTACTGTTTTTTTTTCAGTCAATGAATCAGAAATTACCGTTAAAACGCATTAAATGCGTTTTAAATTTTTTTACCTACCCAACCCTCGTTCTCTCTTGTCTCTTGCTCATGCGTATCAGTCTCCCATTCTCCATTTGCACGAAGAACTCCATCTCGCGGCGGCGCCTGATGCAGCTCGAGAAGGTCTGAAAAGTGGTGTCCCATTTTCCGGCGTGGTGTTAAAATCGGTGCTCTGCCATGTCTCGAGTGTGGGTCTTCTTCTCAGTGGTCTTCGGTTGCAGCACCAGAAGCTCCGAATAGCTTCCATTGCAGTGGGCGACTTCGTTGCTCGGTGGTTTTCGTCGGGCCTGACTGTGGGTGTGGCCGATCTGGTGGCGGCGATCTTTTTCTGCTTGCCTGGCGTTGAAGTCGCCATCTCCGGTTGAAGGTGCTCTGGTTGTAGATGTAACAGCCCAAGCACTCGCCACGTGGATATTGTCCGCTTTGGGCCACGCCCTCACGGATTTGCTCTCCTGGGCTCCAACCCAGAAAACGCGTCCACGGGGAAGAGGTATCCACACCCTTATAAGGCATGCTTCGTTCGCCTCTCCAACCGATGTGGGACTTCAACCCACCAAGAAGGCTCAGCGTCCTCGCTAACCTGTCGGTCTGAGCCCTGGCTCTGATACCATCTGTAACAGCCCAAGCACTCGCCACGTGGATATTGTCCGCTTTGGGCCACGCCCTCACGGATTTGCTCTCCTGGGCTCCAACCCAGAAAACGCGTCCACGGGGAAGAGGTATCCATACCCTTATAAGGCATGCTTCATTCGCCTCTCCAACCGATGTGGGACTTAATTGTAACATCCTGGATTTTAATCAAGGATTAATAACTTCAAGTGATGTAATTAATGATAAATAAGTATTTTTGAAGTATATGATGTGCAATGTGATATGAAGGCGATTATTAATGATTTAATGAGTATTGTACTAATCAGGGGTAAAACGGTAAATTTACCAACCATCTGGTTAGCTACTAATGAGAAAACCCCTTAGTAATCAATATCAATGGTTAAGATTGAAAGAAAAGGGGTGGAATCTTGTGTGAATGAGTTTCTATGCACTCATAGGAGGAAGGATGAGATGATGACAAGTGTCCAAATGAGAGCCATTGGATTAAGTCAAAGATTCAACCTATTCCTCTCCTCCCTCTCTTTCTTCAACTCGTTGGCATGCATGGGGAAAAGAGAAGCAAGTGATCATTACTTCACCAATTCATCTCTCTCCATTTCCTCCATTTCCGGCGAGCTTGGCAAGAAAGAGAAAGGAAGGGTTTGAAATTAAGATAGGTAAATGACTTCATAAGCTTAAACACTTTTCATTGATATTGTGCAAATGGTCAAGAGCTTTCTTTCCATGTTTTCAGACGTGTGATTGGTGGTGTGTGGCAAAGTGAGGGACTTTGAAAGTTGAGGAATCAAAGTTCTGAATTCAGCAAGTGAAAGAGGTAGGTTTTTGATGAATTGTGGTATATATGTTAGGATGTTTGCATAATCAATGAAAATTCTGGAAATTTGACCTAATTATGATGTTAATTGAAGGGTAGGTTTTGTTTAAAGTGTCACTGTTCATTTGGTCAGTTTGACACTTGGGAGTAATTAGAATTTGATTTGAAGTTGAATAAGGGAAAGTGTTATAATGAGATTTTGAGGGGTTTGATGATCTAGAGAGAGAATGTGTGGAATGAGTTGAATTTGAGTTGTTTTTGGTTGCCAATGGGTTCTTTGTGTTGAAATAAGTGATAATGAGCCTTGACACAAGTTTAAGAACCATTGGAGTGCATTTGGTGAATTCTGGTAAATCATATCAGTTGCTGCGTTTTGGGTATCTGATGTGATTTCTCGAGTGAGGGAAGAACTCACTTGAGCACAGGATGAACGTGCTCGAGTGAGCATGTTTGTGCTGGAGTGAGGGTGCATGAATCACTAGGGGTGAGTGTCTCGGGTTATCACTCGTGAGTAGATTGCCAAGAGTGCGCGTGGCACTCACGGGTATTGAGGGATCACTCGAGCACTGGGGTTGTGCTCGAGTGCGCTGAGGGTCAGTGCTCGAGCACGGAGGTTGTGCTCGAGTGCACTTGTGGTTGGAGAGTTGGGATCACTCTCGGGTTGTCACTCGCAGGGCCTCACTTCCGTGGTGCTCGAGTGCTGGCGAGGTCTCTGCTCGACCACAGCCTCTTGTGCTCGAGTGAGGGTGTAGGTTTGTCGCGGGAGTTGCTCTCGGGCAAGCACTTCCTGCGTCTCACTCGCATGTGTGCTCGAGTGAGATCGGGGGTCGTGCTCGAGCACGGTCTTCTGTGCTCGAGTGATGAGACCAAAAATCAGTGTTTAGCTTTCTTGTGAGGGATCTTTGGGGATAGTTATTCCAACCCTTTAGGCATATGAATAGGCATTTAATGGCCATCTAAAGAGTCCAAATGAATACCAACTTAGAGTGTTATTGAAGTAAGAACTTGGAAAAAGAAATTAACCAAATGTCCCTATTTTGATTATAGGATTCGACATCTGCTATCCTCGTGAGCCCACTGTGCCAGCGACCGTCAGGAAAGGATCAGGTAGTGACTTTTCTTTCGTACCATATGTGATGCATTGTATGTGTGTATGATCAGTGATTTGTGATAAATTCAGATGTTGCGACTTATGTGGATATGTGTTAGCACCGTCAGTCCAATAGTCCCTGAGTAGCTAACAACAGATCGGGTAAGGGCAGTGTGCCTTCCCGGCGGAGAAAGGGGATGAGGATGAGGTGTGATATATGTGTATATGTGGGCCGAAAGGCTATTTGTGAGGCCGACGGGCCATTTGTGAAAGTCGGATAGCTGTATGAGCTATAAGGCTATATGTATGCACTGCCACGCCAATAGTCCCTGAGTAGCTAACAACGGTTCGGGTTAGGGCGGTGTGCCTTCTCGGCGGAGAAAGGGGATGAGGGTGGAGTGTGATATGGGTTGCTGCTGCTGTATGATGATTTGCTTACATGCTGTGTGCTTATATGTGGTATAAATGTTTAGTTACTACTGGGATTCCTTTGAATCTCATTCTTTCCTTTGAACTAACCTTTCAGACAGGGCGAGTGGCTCTAAGGAGAAGCGAACGACCCGGAGCGGTTAGAGTTTTCTAGGGACATTAGTCTGGATTTTGTTGGCCATTCATTTTGGATAGGGATTACTGTATTACATTTTGAGATGTAAATAGTGTGAATACTTGGTTTTGTAATCCCCTAATCAGGATTTGAAACTCTATGTGTATATAGATGAACCCGGGGGTTGCCAGGGTTTAAATTACGAACTCTGATATATATGAATGTAAGTTAACTGCACAGGTGATTATATTTGGTAATTGAAACGAGACCGGGATGGAAAAGATGTTTGAAAATTTTGTAAGGTCCTACTGCTTGGTAGGTAATTTAATAAGTTTTGAACTATCCGACGGTCTCAAACCCCTTTTTATTACGCGTTATCGAATATTAATTACGGTAATTAAGGCAGGGGGTTACAGTAGATCTTTCTGTCGGCATGGATCTGTTCGGCTGCTGAGGTTTTTAACTTCCTTTAACCTTAATCTTGTTTCATTTCTGTTTAACTGTCCCTGTCGTCGATATGCTCCATCGACGTGATCTGGTGCTTGCCTTGATTAGCTTGTTGTGTTAACTAGAAATAAATGTCCTCATGCTTCGAACGCCAACTTCATTCTTTGTGTTTTGGGTATGTACATTGTTTTGAAAGAGGGAAATAGAGAAGATTAGGAACAGAGGGAATGAGGTAGAAGAGCTGTGACAGAGGGAAAGACAAGAATAGGAATAGAGTATATTAGATGAGGTGCGACAGATGGAAATAGAGAAGAATAGGAATAGAGTATGAGCTATATGACCTGCGACAGAGGGAAATAGAGAAGAATAGGAACTAAGGGAATGAGATAGAAGAGATAGGAAAGATGGAAAAAGAGAACAATAGGAACAGAGGGAATGAGACAGCAGACATGTTTACATTTTTCTTTTGGATTATAGTTTGGTATGGTAGCCTTTCAAGTCTTCTGTAAGGATTGAGGGAAGGGAGAACGTTTCTTAAGGAAATGGAATTCTTGCATTTTACAATTTACTTTCCAATTTTTACTCATATCCGACAATACTTTGATGTTGTAATTTTTTATTATAGTATGTGCTATTGGATTTGATTTCAAACTTGTGTCTGTCAATGTTTCTGGATAACCTATGTTTTCTATACAGCATTTTCATCTGGCTTCCATGATTTTGGTTTTCCACTTCTTGGTCTTCCCTTCAAATGCTTTAGTATGAGTTCTTTGTAACCATGCCTTGGAACTTTCATGGTTTTCAAATATGCAAGGAGCTGCATGAATCTCCAGGGAGTGTGAAAAGTATAGGAATATTGTATCAGAGTGGCTGAATAGTGAACTATCTGGTTTAAATCTAATTTGCTTTAAATCTTAGAATATTAAGGTTCTGTTTTGTTTCTAAGAAAGAATGAAAAAAAGAATAACAATGGTAGCAAAATTGGGAGCTGAGAATTGAGAACTTGATATGGTCTCATGAGGAAACATAGAGGTAAAGCATTGGATCCCCTATGCTTTAGAATGAGCTTTAGCTGTCCATAAGTCTACTGAGGCAAAAAAAAAACCATAGAGAATATAGCCAAGAGAGATTTATTTTTGCAGTGATGTTTCAGTCGACCATGGTTGTTGATTGATTAAGCAGTATTTTGACTTGTTGAGATTTATTTTGCTTAAGTTGTATAGTTGAGGATTGGTAAAAGATTATGCTACGGTGTAGAAGGTCTTCATTCAAACATGTGGCAACAAAAATAGAGAGTACTAAGAATCAATAATGTGAAGCTCTGAGAATTAGTTAGGGCAGCGATGAGTGTCGCTACTAATAAAAGCATGAGATTGATTGCAAAATTGGGTGGTTTAGCCTTCATATTAATTCCTATTAATGACGTTGTGTTTTAGCCTTCATATTAATTCATATTAAGAATCAAACATTTGTGATACTCACTGTCATTTGCTCCAATAGTTGTTTTAATTTTTATTTGTTTGCGGTGGAAATAGTGTTGAAATAGTGGTATAGAAATATGGATAAAGCTATTTGGGATGATGAAACAACAGAGATTTTTGTCAATGCCTGCGTTGAGCAAGTGTAAAAAAAAGAACGCCGAGGGCAGTCATTTTCAAAGAAAGCGTGGGGAATTATTGTCTCTACGTTTAATGCGAAGACTGGGAAAGATTATGACAAAAAGAAATTGAAGAATAGGTTAGATATCCTGAAAAAGGATTTCAAGACTTGGGATTCTTTAATCAAAGAGACTGGGGTGGGGATAGACCATGTGACAAAAAAAGTCATGGCAACAAATGAGTGGTGGCAACGAAAACTACGGGTAAAACAATACTGTTGTAACTTATACCTTTCAATTTTTCCCCTCATAAGTGATTAGTTTTAGTAAAGTAATTGTCACAAACGGGTTTCTTGTTTGCATGCAGGAGAAGCCAGCATATAGAAAGTTTAGGCACACAGGCCTTAAGTTCGAGAATGAATTAAGAATAATCTTCAAGGATGCGATGGCAAGCGGCAAAGATGTAGTTGTACCCTCTGTCACACAGCCTCAGACACAGCAGGAGGATGAGGAGGAGGATGTGTATCGACCCACTATGGATGAAGAGGAAAGCTCAGGGGATAGTGAAGATGACATGTTTGGTGCTAACCCCGTGCCTAGTACCGGAGTGACGGATGAGCTAGCAAGCATTGGCTTAACAACAAGCACGCCATCAAATGGTGATACTGAGTCAGGAAGTCGGGGTAAGCGGAAGATGGGTGAAGGGTCTGGGAAGAGAAAGAAGCAGAAAATGCCAGCTTCAAGACAAATCGCTGATGCAGTTAGTGTGATGGCAAATGCATCCAAGGACAGAACGACAACATTAGATGCTATTAAAGATGTTAGTGTCGATTCTGCTATGAGTGAACTGCTTGGCATTGAGGAAGTCATATGTGATAAGAGCTTTCGTCATCGCTGTATCAAGCTAATCGAGAATAAGACTCATCGAGAGACTTTCATGTCACTCTGTAAACGAAACATGGAGTTTGTGGTTCCGTGGTTGGAGTTTATGATTTATGAATCGTAGATGCACCTAAACTATGTTTTATTTGACTTCATGACATTATGCTTTGTGTAAACTACATTATGCCAGTTATTATATGCTATTGAGTTCTTATTAGGAGTTTTTTCATTCAATTACTCATACTTGAATTTTTAATCACACTCAGGGTACATAATCAATGGCAAGTTCGAGTAATCAACACTTACCTGACATGGTGGAGGAAGATGACCAGTCTCGACTTATAGATCTTATAAATAATGAAGTAGATGAGTATGAGCAATTGACTGCGTTGATCTGTGCATATTGGATGCCTTTTATGTGTAAAGAACTGCGAAAACAAGTACACGTACCGGTCATGACTGGGTGCAAGAGGTATTGGCAACACATGGTTCATGCTGTCATGACATGTTTAGAGTGGAAAAACATGTCTTTTATAGCTTGTGTCATAAATTGGTCGAACATGGCTTACAGATTTCAACGAACATTGGGATCGAGGAAATGGTTGCCATGTTCTTGCTTACCGTTAGCCATGGAGTAGGCAATAGGGTGGTTCAAGAGCTCTTTCAACATTCAGGGGAAACGGTCAGTAGGCATTTGCACAATGTATTAGATGCTTGCTTTAGTCTAGCGGGGGAAAATATCATACCGTACGATCCCGAATTCAGTGTATGCCACCCCAAAATAAAAGAAGATCCCCGTTATTATCCATTCTTCCAAAATGCTATTGGAGCAATAGATGGAATCCACATTAAGTGTGTGATCACTGGTGTGAATCGTGAGAGATATATCGGCAGGAAGGGATATCCAACACAGAATGTAATGGCTGTATGTGATTGGGACATGTGCTTTATGTTTGTTATGGCGGGATGGGAAGGTACTGCACATGATGCTCGTGTCTTCGAATCTGTTGTTTCTAATCCATCTTATAACTTCCCTCATCCACCTGCAGGTATTGCTCCGTCACCTTTTATTCAATTACTTTCATTTTACACTTTAATGAATCTAATAGTTTGGATTGATTTAAACTTTTATTAGGAAAATATTATTTGGTTGACGCTGGTTATCTGACACAACTTGGGTACCTTGGTCCTTATAGACGTGAGCGTTACCATCTTCCAGAATTTAGCCGCCAACCCTGATTTAGAAACGCTAATGAGACATTTAATTATTATCATTCTAGTTTAAGGTCTACAATTGAAAGGACTTTTGGAGTGTGGAAGAATCGATTTCAATTGTTGCAAAACATGCGCAAGTATAGCTATCAGACACAAGTCCGCATTGTTTGTGCAACAATGGCCCTTCATAATTTCATTAGGCGAAATGATATTGCAGACGTAGTGTTTCGCCAAGGTGAAGCTGGGAATCTTGTTGATGTAGAAAATAATAGTGTAGCTGAACAATCTTCCATGACAAATTATGGCAGGCGATTTTCCTTTGAAATGATTCAAATTCGTGACTCAATTAGAATTCAAATTGTTCGGAACATGTGATACAATTGGTTATGTAATATTTTTCTAATTAGATTGTGCATTTTTTAATTGTCTAATTTCCCAACTTAAACTATTATAAATTTTAATAATTTTTAATTACATTTCTCTTTTATCATTATCACAAAAGCCCAATTGACAATCGCTGTTCCAAACACACCATTTTTTTCATTTTTGCGAAAGCCCAATTGACAATCGCCAATCCAAACACAAATCACATTACATAATTTAGCTTTTATCAAAAGTAATATCACAACAAGCCCAATTGACAATCGCTGTTCCAAACACACCCTAAGTGTGTGTTTGCGATAGCGGCAGGAAAAATGACTTATTATGATTCTGATTTATTAAAAATGACTTAATAGAAAAGTCAGTTTTTGTAATGTGATTTATATTTGGATGAGCGATTTATTTTTGGACAATAAGTAGTTATAAATCGTGATTTATGGTATACGAGGTAAGTATGTGAGAGGAGTTTTATCTCGACTTACGTAATAAGTGATTTAGTTTTGTAACGTACGTGAAGAGCTTATTTAATAAGTAGCTCATTCTACCCGTGATGCAATTAAAATAAGCTGAACCAAACACTATAAAAACGCAACACATTTTTATTTGGGCTTATTTCTGTCCAATAAGCTGAACCAAACACACCTAAGAAAGGTGGCCGAATTGGTGACATACTGGTTAAATAAACATTTAATAAAAAAATAATTATATACACATATCTATCTATATGTATATGAAATAAATTCCAAGTAACTTTGTAAGTCGATCTAATTATTAACATAATAACATCGCAACATATGAAATTTTCAATAAAATAACACCAAATGGCCGCAAAATGATCAAAACGATATGTTATTTTTATTTTTTTAACTTTTTCAATCCTTGTTTCTTTGTAATTTTGGGTTTTAGCTCACTGGCGGCCCAAGTCTGGTCCAATTTGACCAATCATAAAGGCGATATTCTAATCACTCAAAGGGCCTGTCTCAGAAAACGTTGATTCGGGAAAAAGCCGCGTGGAACCGGGAAAAGTCACATTGAAGCTCCACCGTAGTGTTCGGATTGGCAATGGACCAGATGTGCTTCAGATTGAAAAGCTACTGTGGATGAGAAGCTGGAATTTGCAGCTTTTACATTTGCGCCGCGAAGGAAGAAAAAGTAACACATTGGTGGGAGAAAAGTGGAGAGAGGAAAGTGAAGCATAGCAGGAAAGAAAAAAAAGATGATAACCTTATGCACGAACGTGGGTTCCATCTTCATTTAATAGAAAAAAAGATAAAATTATTTTAAAAGACCAATAACCTTATATAAGAAAAGATAACATTATGCCAATAAGCTCAATAATTGATATTTATAAATATATCCAAAAGGGGATATTCTATCATTAAAAATTTAATTGATAAGAATAATCTCACAATTTTTTACATACAGAGAATACCAATACTTTGCAAATTCATGTCTTTTTCAATCATTTTACATCTAAACTCATTTTTTATTAATTATGCAAACAAGTTTTGATTTTAAAAGTAGTTAGTGTCATTCTAGAGAAAAGTTTATATACATTTTCATCCATTACATATTTTTGTGTTTTCAAGATTTTTCAATAATAAATTATTTTTTATTTTACATAATTTTAATTTTAACTTTTCTCTTAAATTATCACTATATATATAATATGTGTATTATTTAATAAGATTCATTTATTTTTCAATCATTTTTCAGCTAAACTTGCTTTTTAAAATTATCACTTAAACAAGTTTCAATTTTAAAATAAATTATTTCTGTCACCGCTAATCCAAACATAAATTACATTATACTAAGTAATTTTTGCCCTAAGTTTTTAAAAGTCAAAGTGAAAAAAAAAGCTACTTATGCTACCGTCAATTCAAATATGCACTAAAATTATTATTATTTCAAGGGAGGGCATTAATCTGAGGAGGGTTTTGTTGTAGTCAAGGTATTAAAACCTGTATCGAGTATTAAATCAGTCGAGGTACTGGGTTAAGGGTCAGTGGGTCAAACCGGGGCCAAATCGGTGAGAAATTGAAGATTTTAAGCTTATTCTTATGAAATTCTAAAGAAAAAATTATTTTTTTTTTAAAATAGGAGCCTAGACCAAACCGGGAACTAGACCGATCCACCGGCCGGTTCGCCGGTTTCCAGGCTGATCCGGGTTCAAAAACATGGGTTGTAGTTGATCTTACACACCTCGTTGCAGCTTGGTCTTGTTGTCGGTGCCTTTGGGGAAAAAAACACGGACAGATCATCCCTAATGGGGACCACCCAAGAAATAGGTGGCATATTGGGTGATTTTTGTAAGTTGTAACTCTGTTGCTCTGTTATAATTAAGGTACCGAAAACCGGACCGGATATTGAACCGATCGAGGTATTGGGTCAAGGGTCAGTAGTTTAGACCGGGGTCAACCCGGGGGTCATACCAGGGTTAATTAAAAAAAATGTTTAAATGTTCATGTATACCATTCAAAAAACTACATAAGAGTTTTTTTTCCAACCAGTAGTCCAATATAACCTCCTGAACCTAATACCCACAAAAGTATCATTAAGTACATAAGGAATTTTCTCTAACCAATGCAAAACAATAAAAGTATTCCACAATCCTTTTAAAACTCCTTGCAAATAAAAATTTTTTTTAAAAAATAATTTTTAAAAAAGCCAAAATGACGTCGTTTGGGGCATAAAAAAGTAAAAAAAAAAAAAAAAAAGATAGAGGGCAAAACTGTGACCAGTCATGTCACCCTAGTTTACCCCGATTCACCCCGGGTTGCACTGGGTCACTACAGTCCGGTTCCTTAACCTCCAATCGGACCAGTCCGACATCCAGTTCACTGGTTTCTGGTTTGAACCTGCTGATCCGGTCCGATTTTACATACATTGATTATAATGCAGAACGTTGGCTACTAGATGGGCCTTTTCGTGAAGCTGAAGATTGGCTGTTTCATTGGATATCAGCATGACAATCCTATAGGACTGCTTTTATGTGCTGCTCTCCGCTTACACTTCCTATAATCACTTAATCAGTGTCAATGGTTGAGGACATTCGCTGAGGTTACAAGTAGGACCGAACTATCATTTTTTTTCCAGATTTTGGCTCATAAGATATCAAACTGCCGTTAATTTTATGTAAAATCTAATAACGTATAGAAACAAGCAAAAAAAAAACAGAAAACATTTGCAAAGTTGGGACATTTGAAGGGGCATTAGAAAGCGGGGCATTAGGCAAACTTACCCGGTCATATAGTATAATTTACCACAAAATTTATATTTTACATTGGGTTATATTTTGACTAGTGGGCCATGGTGGCCATCCTACTTAACTCAACCTGTTGATCCTCAATTCGGCTCACAGCTCTGGAAAAGCTAAAGCCAGTAAAAGACATGGTGTTTTCTTTTAAAAGGCATCTCTGTCTGATGCTGGACACAGCCTGTGAAACCTCACCAATTGAAGGACGTTTCTTGGGTGATTTGTGTAAGCACTTGTGTCCAATCTTAGCAAGCTTCCTCACTTCTTCAATGTTGCATTTTCCCACCAGTTTCTTGTCAAGAATTCCATCTACACCATCATGATCCATTGCAGCCTTCAAATAAAACCCAAAAAAAAAAAGAAAAAAGAACAGAGTGAATATAGGGTTTGCTTATTTCATTCTTGAGTGTTCTGTTTGTAGAAACCCCTGATTTGATTCCCTTATAATTAGGTGCATTTTCCATCTTGCCTCCCATATCTGAATCATTATAGTAAAGTTCTTTCAATATTGATACATTGTCGTATTTCTATCCAAAAATTTATACTCCTCCGGTCTCTAATATAAGTAGATAAGGGATTTACTTTTATCCTAAATATAAGGCATCAATCCACTTTGTCTTCAAAATTTATAATTTTGCCTCAAAATGCCCCTATTGATTGCACATATTAAGGAGGCTTTCATACTTAGATCCAATGCATATGATTAAAGAGAGTATTTTAGTGAAACAAACACCCTTTATTACAAATAACTTAATTTATTTTCTTAATATCTGCAAATTAGTTATCTAACTTTTATATTAAGGACAAGAGTTAGTACCAAACTAGGTTAGAGAGTCCCAATGCTTACTAGGAGTTTCAGGAATAACAAAAACAGTTTCCCCCGAAACAAAGAGACCATCAGAAGAAAGCATAAGGTGGAAAGGGTGTAGAACAAAGAAAGTGCCATAATGAACCTTAAAATTTTCCAAAGGGAGGGTAGCTTACAAGGTTAACGTATTCCATCAAATTCTGTTGGGGGTGAATGGCAGTGATGAGCTCGAAAATGATGATGCCGAAACCGTAAATGTCACTTTTCATTGTGAACTTGGAAGTGGAGATGTATGATGGGTCCATGTAGCCATATGTACCTTTCAAGCCAGATTTTCGCCCATCAAAGATTTCCTCCTTTGAGAGCCCAAAATCAGCCACCTGAATAATGAAATATCAGCAATTAGAAGATAATTGACATATGTGAACTCATCTAAAGAGAAACATTGGTGTTCATCCTTATTATATCGTCTAGTGCACTTTCTGAAGCATAAAAAACGAAGGCATGACATGAAGACAGATATTTTAAAAAGAAAAAAGAACATAGAACTGTATAATAAACTCGAGACCAAAAATATGCACATGAGTTGACCATTATACATATATGCAGCTAGTGTTGCCGGTTATCTCCAAACACAGTCAAATATCTCTATTCTTTTCTTTTCTTTTTCTTTTTTTATGATTCACATAAGAAATTACTGCAGCAGTCTTTGGAAGATAATTTACAGCTTGAAAAGTTTTCAGTACAAACTGAAATATTGCGGTCATTTTGTTATCACTTTGTAATTTATCCATTTGTTATTCAGTTATTCACATACCAAAAGGACTTCAAACTGCCAACATGGATTAGCTTAAACCATCACCATGGAGATATTCTAGGACCTAGAGATTAGTTGAATAGGCCTATGAAGGAGGAGATAATTCTCTACATCAAGGTATACCATATTGTACAACAAAACCGAAAAAGGTGTCTTCATTGAATTTGATTCACCCTATCAGTCACTTCTCTACAATCAACAAAGCAAACAAGACAAGCAAGGTCCCCAAATCAAACCCATCATCCACACCGAGTGAAATCAAAATCAAAATAAACAAAATTAAGAACCAGTAATATCCATCAAACCCACAAACAAAAGCATACGGAGAACAACAAACGTTGCAGAAAAAACCCCATACATTGTCTTAATTTGAAGACAACGATAAAAATGGAAAGGCGGGGATTATTGATTTAAAAAGTTAACTTAATTTGCTGGCAAAAATAGTTAATCTTAAATTTAAATCTCGTATAATCTCTTAATAGAAATATGAGTGAAATATATGAATTGTTTAATTTTGTTGAAAACTAAATGAATGCTTTTTATTTTCAAAATGAATATAAACATGTCTTAAATTTTCTTAACATTTTATACATTTTTTCTTTTATTTTTGAATCACATAATTTCTGAAGCAAAAATAAATTATACAAATTTCCTTTAAACTTTGTCCAAGCTATTAAGGCTATGTTTGGTAAGAAGCACTAGGGGTAGAGACTGGGATTGGGTCAAATTATATTGTTTGGTATGAGGGACTGAGAATAACCTAGGATTTGGAGTACCATGAAAGTGGGATTGCAGTAAAGCCACCCCTGGTATTGCATTTTCAATCCTGGGACTGCAAATTTGAGAGACAAAAATATCCTTGTTTATAATATTTTTCGGACAAAAATAACCCTCACATTTTATCCTAGAACTTATCCTATCGCACAATTGCTCTCCATTAACACACCAACACTGCTCAATCTGTCAAACGTGTTTTTAACTACCACCAATCAATAATTAATAAACAACTGAGATGAAGATGTTGACCCACTAGCCCATGGGGTGCTGGGGCATTGGCAAAATTGAACAAATCAAAGCGACGCTGAGAAAAAACGAAGGTGGGGATATGTTTGACCCACTAGCCCATGGATGTATGTTTCCAATAGGACAGAAGCAAAATAACAAGGACAGACAAACAAAATCAAAAGGCAAAACCAAGGACCATTGATGAAGGAGTTCTGAATTAGATCTGAGAGACGTTGACAAAGACAAGAATTGTCGTCGCCGCTGGTGGAGATTCATTGCCGATTACGGTGGTAGAGGATCGTTGCTACCGCCAGTGGGGCAGTGAATGGTCAGCAAGAGCGTTGAGGAAGAAACGATGAAGCGGAAGATCGGGGAAGAAGATTACAGTTGGAGAAGCCAAAATAAATTTTGTTAAAATATTTTTTTTATTTATGATTAGGGGTATTATAGTCTTCCTACAGTTTATGCATAATTATGAAATAAAATTATTTTAAGTTGCCCCTCCCAATATTACTCTACACCAAACATAATTAAAAAACCTAGCTCAATCTCATTCCCAATCCCACTCCCAATATCAGCCCCTGTCTTAGTCCCAATCCCTCAAACTTCAATGCTTCTACCAAACATAGCCTAAGATTCCTCTTTGTTTGCCAAAAATACACAATCATTTTATGAAGTTTTAAGAGAAGTCTTTTTAATTCTAGTAAAACTCAAACCAAAAATCAGCGCTATCTACACTCTATGTTTTTTTGTAACTTTTTGTTTATACTAGTAACCTTTTTTACAAAACAAAATAGAAATACTTATGTTGGGAGAGGCAGTCACTAATAAGGGTGAGCAAAAGCAAACCGAAACCGAACACCGAACCGAACTGTAATAAATTCAGTTTTTTCGGTTAGTCGGTTTTTATCGGTTCATTTTTTCGGCTATTTCGGTTGTTCGGTTATCGGTACGGTTTAAAAAAAAAAATTTAGTTAAAACCGAATAACCGAAGTTTGTGACAAATTGTTTTTTTTGCCTAACTATATAAAAACTAAAAGACATCAGGAAAGCGCAGGTTAAAGCCCATTCCACTATAAATTCGATTCAACTTGTTTCTAAGTTCTAGTCAATTTGAGTCCAATAGTCCATTGCCAATATTCCAAATTTCAGATCCATAATTGAGTAATTCCTAAACCAAAATAAGAAAAAATTGAACAATTTGTAATTCATAATTCCTTAAAAATCTTTCATGACTCATCCTCATCATTCAATCCCATTACTTCAGATTTGAGATCTGTCTGAGTTCTTCTTACTTATGAGTTCTGACCGTCTCTTTCTCTCTTCTCCACTGCCAGACTTGCAATTCTAGAGAGTTTGACATTTCGACTTCTCCGTCCTAAGTCCTAACGAGTGAAGTCCTCCATTCCTCCTCTCATCTCAAGTCCAAACTCTTGATCTTGATGGTCGAGGGTGGAGCACGCAGATCCTCAACCTCCCTTTGCCCTAACGGCGTCAAGATCGTCGAGATCTGCAGATCCTCAACGGCGTCGCCTCAACGTCCATGGAAGATTGTCGTCAGTTGAGCAGCCTCCCGTCCTCCCTTTGCCCTAGAAATGACATCACCTCGCCTTCCGTTTGTGGAAGTATCGCCGTCAGTTGAGCAGCTTGCCATGGTCCTCCCTTCATCTTCAACCCTTAAGCTATAGTTTCTAGTAAGCTTGTTGTGTTAATCATCTTCTATATTCCACTATTTGTTCATTTCTGTCTTAAATTTTTTCTTCATTTGATCGTTTCTATCTATAGTAGTATACTACAATGATGAAAGTTTGTTACTTTTTTTTAATAAAAAAGGTACCTTTCGGGAAGGAGGTACCTTTTTCACTTTTTGTGTTCGTTTATGTGAATTCTGTGTGGAATGAAGAAATTTTTTTAATTTTTTTGAATAAAAAGGTACCTTTCGGGGGAAAATTTTAGACTTGAAAAAATTCTATGTTCACTCTACTAGTCCACTGCACATGATGAAAAGTTGAATTGAAGTATGTAATTTTAGACTTGAAAAAAATTCTATGTTCACTCCACTGTTCGTTCTGGTCTAGGAACAACTGAATTGAAGCCTGTAATATTAGACTTAAAAAAAATTCCATGTTCACTCCACTAGTCCACTACAGTTGATTGGTTTTTTTTGATTTGTTGTCTTTCTTTTAGTTGTAGGTGCCATTCGGACCTTCAAGAGGCATTCAGGAGCAAGGTAGAGTATGATACATATCAACTTTTTTGATGTTTAATATGCTGGTTGTATTTTGATATAAAGATAATTAGCCAATATTATAAGTGATTTTGTTTGTGTTTTGAAGTTAGCCAATATAAGGTAGTAGGCACTAAGCACTCAAACAGACCTCCAGTAATCTCCAGACCTCAAGTTTGGTAATTCTTTTGATGTATAAAGGCCAAAGGTGTGACCTCCAGTAATGCTCTAGACCTCTAGTCTGGTATTTTTTGATGGATATTGGCAGACCTCCAGTGGGGGTCCTCCACTAAATCACTAATACTCCAGACCTCCATTCAACTAATTGTAAATTATGTTACATTATTTACTATTTTCGAATGATATTGAAATGCTTTGATACATAGTTTGATTAGGAAATTAAATGTTTGTGGCTGAAATTTGAAAATCTTTGGTTTTCTTAATTTTTTTTTGGTTTGTACAAATTATTTTTTCTGTTAGAATTGTCACTTGGGTTTGTAGTCTTGCAGTTTGGTTGTATGGATAGGTTTGTAGAAAAAAAGCCCAAAAAGCCCAATAACCGAAGTACACCTAAAACTGAACTGAAATTAGTCAGTCATTTTGGTTTCGGTTATTTTACCATTTCGGTTTTGGTCACTAAAATGTCTTCATTTTGGTTGTTCGGTTTTTTTTTTGTTTTCCCAGAAAACCGAACCGAACACCGATTGTTCATCCCTAGTCACAAACCCCGAACCAGATACCTGTGATAATATCAAAAAAATAATGGAAAATAAAGTAAAGCACCATGGGGGGGGAAAGGATAGAGGCTCATATATTTCGTTTTTCGTTTTTTTAATTGGTAGCTGGCTATATTGGGGTTCAATTAATTCAAGTTATAAATGACTGTGAGACTCTCTTGATATTAATTTTAATAGTTTAATTTTAACAATTAAAAAAATTTTAATATGTTTAAATTTGTCCGGTCGAAAAATATATTTAAATTTTTGTAAAAAAATAGACCTTATCTAGTTGCTTGATAAGAGAGAGGAAGTAACCTGGGGGGGGGGGAGAGGAAGTAACTATGTTTGGGAAAAATGAATAATTAAAGATAGGATTGGGGTTTGCTCAAAAAATAAATAAAGATATCGGGGACAGATAAGCTGATGGGAGTGTGGGACCATCCAAGAATTTTTATTTTTTCCCCACTCAAGAGGCCAAAGATGGCACCATCCAATTGCAATTAGCAATTGTCCATGTTTAGCATGATCCTCGGACGAGTCACGTGAAGAGGGCCTTTCGGCACGTGACGGTGATTAGAGAGGGGGGCCTACTTTGTCTTATATGTATTAGTGTTGGGGGACTGGTCGGGTGGGTGGGTTATGCAGATTATAAACATCATTAAGGAAAAGGGGTTTTTGAATTTGATGATTCTTTTTTATCCTCATCTTTTATCAGAAAAAGCAACTTTTTCAATGGATAACAGATGTTTACCATTACAACTCTTGTGACTTTTTTTTAACAAAAAGGTCATAAAAAGAAAATATTCTTGTCATCTATAATTTTTTTTAAATTTATTCGTTGTATATGACTATTTGACTAAATTAGATTTTAACATTATAGGTTCAAATGGAGATATGTCTCTAAAAGATGTTTTCTAAATTTTTTTTATATATTAAATTTTTTGAATTTAATTTTTAGAAAAAATCACTGTTCATAGTATTTTTCGCAATATAATTTGGAGGGACTAAATATTATTCATGAAATATAAAACATTTATATAATTTGAAACAATATTGGCCATCAACCTACAATTAATTTTTCTTGATAATTTGATGGAAAGCATTATTGAAAAATTACAAAATTTATTTATTTCAGATTCAATGAAAAAATAACTATATATAAAAACTTAAAACTAATGTATCCTTCCGTTGAGTTATGTATATATAAAACGTGTTTTAGAATCTGTTCTTAATTTGGTCACTTTTATTAGTCACAAGTTATTATCCCCATTCATTTTGAACTCCCAATTTGTTTATTTTTTCTTCTATAAGTTGTGAACCTAAGTTACCAATATTTGTGTTCTGAATGGGAAAGAGTCAGGGTAACAGTCAGTGGGCAGAAGTTAGGACTAGCCTGCAGAAGTACTAAATGAGGCTGGTTGCAGAATTATATATGAAATTTATTGCTTACCAATAGCGGGAATTAGGTTCGGAAAATTATTAAATTAGTATGAAAGTGATATTTAAAAAAATTTATAATGTCTAAAATAATGAAATTTTTATTTTTTGCCAGCACTAAAATAATGCTGGAAGGTAACAAAATTAATAACATGGGCTTGGGGAATGATGGAGAAACTAATTTCACAGGTTTGATGGATAATGTTGTGTAGAAGGATAATGAAATAAAGGTCACAGATTCACTTGAAAATGAAGCAAAGTCAGATAATAAGCTTAAGGCCATGGAATCATCAGAAAAGGAAGAGGCGTCATCAACAGGAGGCCAATCTCAATTTAATGTATTTAAATCACATTTAAAAAATATCATTTCATTAGCACCAATGAAACCTAAAGAACAAGAGAAGCCTCGTAATATTGACAACAATGTTTGGTAAGATCTGGTTCAAGTATCACTATAGGAGACCAGGATCTTAACCAACACAAGGAATGTAAGTAGGAAAATAGTTATTTTGAGAGTTATAGAGACTAGAGGGAAAAGAACAAGGTATTAAAACCCGGACCGGGTATTGAACCGGTCGGGGTACTGGGTTAAGGGTCAGTGGGTCAAACCGGGACCAAACCGGAGCTAAACCGGGACCAAACTGGTGAGTAATTGAAAATTTTAGACTTATAGTATGAAATTCTAAAGGAAAAAGTTAATTTTTTTTTTTTTTTTTAATTTGGGACCCGGACCGGACCGGGAACCGGACCGGTCTAGTGACCGGTCCGGCGGGTTCCGGGCCGGGCCGGCCGGCCGGCCGGTCCGGGTCCCTGAACACTGGAAAAGAATGTAACCCAATCTATGTCAAAGACTGAGAATGAGTGAATGACCATGAAGTTCAGTCCCAAGAGTAGGCAATAACAGAAGAAGATGAACCTAATTGGCGGCAATTGTTTATGGATGGAATGAAGGATACGGAGAAACTTATCCTAATAACAAAGTATCAACTATTCTTAGGAACTACAAAGATGTGAAAAAGTCTCTCAGTGAATTAGAGAAGAAAAATGAAGAAGTGCTCTTTGATACATCCTTGAAGTTGAAAGAACTAAAATCTTCAAATGCCTTGAAAGATGAAGAGATTACACTCTTAGGTTAGAAGGTAGCCCTCTTGGAGAGATGTTTGGAAGGAAACGAGGACTTAAAAGAGTTAAGAGCAATATAAGAGCATGTAAAGAAAGAAGATGATGACGATGAAATATTGAAAGTTCACTAGCCTGATTCTACTTCAGCTATGGAAGAGAAGTTCAGTAGGAGCATTGATGAAATTCTGGAGAACTTGGGTTTTTTTCGTTTGATGTTAAGAACTACTTTAACTGAGATACAGAGATTTCAAATCTCAATAAAAGATTACCAATATGATATACCAAAACTTGAGGAAAATGGGAAATCAGAGAGCATCAAACATTCTATGAAACTAGAAGCACATCCAATTTTCAAGCATCTCGTAGAGATCTAATCTTTGTGTGAAATTCAAGAAGAGATGCCTTGAAAGCCAATGCAGAAGACTACGGCTTCAAATTTACCAGTTTCCAAGTTCCAAGGTGAAGTTTTGAACATGAAACAAGAGAACAACAAGGTTGCTGATTAACTCCAAGCAGGCATAGATCATATCAGCTTGGCAATTTGAAGTTGAGAAGGTTCTTGCAAAGATGAGTGGGCAATAGAGCTTCCTAAATTCAAAGAAACAACGAAACAGAGAGATAAGACATTCATATAGTAATAATGGTGGCAATCGTTCCCAGGTTTCTTTGGGAGAATTTATCTTTGGGGTTAAAACGAAGAAACATAAACATTCAATCTTCTCTGGCATTAGCTCTATACCGTGCAGCCATCATCAAAGGACAATATTTGTAAATATCTTGCTACATCTCTTCAGTTTTTGGTGAAGTGCCTTGGATTGTTTTTAATAGAAAAGAGTCAATTTTATTAATTTTCAAAAAATTATTGCACCCACTAATCCATCAAAAGAAAATAAAGAAATTAAAACAAACAACCGATACAAATCAACCTACAACCAAAATAAAGAAACAAAACAATAAGCCTAAATATAACCTAGAAAACAAACCAATAAAACTTAGCCAATACCCAAACACATTGAGACTACCCTTGTGTTAGCAGGGTTCCCCATTCTTCCACCAACTAAGTCAGTCACAAGAACCACACATATGACAGTTGGTACTGTAACCCTTAATTTCCAAGAACTTAGATGAGTTTAAACAGATAATAACTTCAAACCAGAGACTAATACTCATTCAAAATAGTTGAAGTCCCAACATCAATACAATTCTTGAACCTGCACTTGAGTGGGATTTTCAAAAACTTTACAAAATTCTTTAAGCGTAGTCTCAAAGTAGTTTGCGATATCATTACAACTCATCAGTTCTTGGTTCCATTATTAATATCAGAGTGAGCATTAAAATGTTCTCTACAGAAAACCCACGTTGCGTTTGTTAACTAATTGGCACTAAGCGTACTGTTACCCGATTCTAGTTCATTTACTGCGTTTACATACTAGTGTTCGAGTTTACAGCTAGTGGATGCACTATACTACAAGTATTAGTCTTACTGTTATAGTGTACTTGTAGAAGCACCAAAGTCAAGATCCACAAATCAAGGCGAAGGGCTTATTCTCTGATTGTACAGTGTTGTTCATATTTTTCCTTGATTGAATAGTATTATGTCTGATTTACTTCTGTATAAATATATGTAACTCATTCGTATCATAATTCAATTCAGTCTTCCTATTTCTCTTCATGGTATCAGAGCATTGAAGAAGAAAATAATCGAGACTGACTCAAACCCACTCACCTATGTGTTCTGCAATATCAGAACCAAAATCGGTGTCTCGGTCTTTGGCATTGTCGACGTGTATCCCAGTGTAATATCCTGGATTGTGACCAAGGATTAGCAACTTCAAAGTGATGTAATTAATCTTAATTGAGCACTTTTGAGGTATATATTGTACATTGTGATAATCAGGGGTAAAACGGTAAATTTACCGACTGACTGGTTAGATACTATTGAGAACACTCCTTAGTAATTAAGATTAATGGCTAAGATTGAAAGACCAAGAGGTGGAATCTTGTGCATGTGAAACTATGTGAAATCATGGTAGGGAGAAGGAGATGGTGCCAAGTGTCAAATTATGGACCATAGATGAAGTCAAAGTTTTCAAACTCACACTCTCTTCCTCCCAAGTTGGCTAAGTGTATAGAAAGAATGGAAATGAATCATCATCTTCAATATCTCATTTCTCTCTCATCCTCCTCCATTTTTTTTTCGCTGCACAAGCTAAGGAAAGAGAAAGAGAAAAGCTTGAGTTGAGGTAAGTGAACATCTCCATATGCTCAAATGTTCTCTATTAATGTTCATGAGGTTGAGGGCTATATTTCTATGGTTTCAGAATTTTGGTTGGTGAAGTTTGAGAACTTGTGGAAATTGGGAAGTTGGAGAGTTGAAGAATTGGCTTTAGGAAGAAGAGGTAAGAATTAGAAGCACTTTGGTATGGTTGCTTTGATCATTGGTTGAGTCTTGAGGACTTTGGAATTTGCCCTGATTTTTTTGGTAAATTTTGAAAAACATGATTTGGTTAGTGTTTAGTGTGGAAATTAGTGTCGTAGAGTATCTTTGTGCATTTGGAATTGGCTTGGAATTTTGGGTTGGAATGGATTGCAATGTGTGTGTTGATTGGAGATGTTAAGGTGACATGTGGTGATTGTGGTAGAACATGCTCATGGATAATGAATATGGTCATTTTGATGGCTCCAATGTGTTCCTTGAGCCAAATTGTGTGAAAATAGTATGTGATTTGAAATTAGGGACCATTGGAAACCAATTGGCAAAATCTGGAAAATCTGTCTAATGTAAGTCTGTTCTGGACAGTCAGATGGTGTGGACGTTTTGACTAGGAAAATGATGTTGAAAAATTATGAAACTTTCCAGTCTTAAAGTTCACATCTCAAGCTTCAAAATGGACATAAATTTTGTGTCATTTCTCTTTTTGAGTTGGGAGTTTGAACTGTCCAAAGTTTGGCATCAAAACTGGACCCTGTTTTGGTACAATGTTAGGTTTTTGGTAAATCTGGACTTTTGTGGTGATTTCTAGTCATGGCCAATATTTTTCCTTGAAAGAGGACTTAAATAGCTTTCATTTGGCTTTGGAATCACCTTATTTTGATTTTTCCTGAATTAGTTTTGATTTTTGGAAGTTCAGCCAGAAACTGGATTTTCTTGGGCCTCGGCCCAAAGGTTTCTGAGCGTCTCTGGACAGTTTTGGGCCACGGCCCATGGATTTTGGGCCGCAGCCCAAATGTTTCTGGGCAGTTTTAGGCCGCATCCCATGGATTTTGGGCCGCGGCCCACCCCCAAAAATATGTGTTTTGCACTTTTGAAAGGTGGTTTTGGGTATAGTCTTTCCCAACCCTTTAGGCATATGTTTAGACCTAAAATAGCCACCTAAAGAGTCTAAATGATAACCAACTTAAGTACTATGGAATTAAGAACTTGGGAAAGAGATTGACGGGTTGTCCCTAACTTGGTTTACAGGATTCGATATTTGCCGTCCTCGTGAGCCCGCAGTGCCAAGAAACGTCGGGAAAGGATCAGGTAGTGACTCTCTCTCTCTTATACTATGTATAATACTCTGTATGTGTGTGTTATCACTGTTATGTGATGATTCTTTGATGCTGCTGCGATTACAGCTGGTGATAGCTGTCGTTTACAGCGCAAGCTGTCGTTATTGTGATTACAGCGTAAGCTGTTGTGATTATTATTACAGCGAGAGCTGTCGTATTGTGCATACAGCCGTGAGTGCTGTCGTTTGTGGTGAAAACCATGTATTTTTGAGATTGTTGCTGCTGTTGCTGGTTGTGATTTATATACATGCTTTGTGTTATGCATTGTGTGAGTGGTTTGTTACTACTGGGATTCGCTCGAATCTCATTCTTTCCTATGACTAACATTTCAGACAGGGCATGTGGCTCAAAGGAGAAGCGGCCAACCCGAAGCACTTAGGATCTTTAGGGATACTAAGGATTTTTGAGATGTTGGTTATCTACTTTAAACTCGGGATTACTGTATATTTTGAATTAGGAATATTATATTCGATTTTGGTTGTGTAATCCCCTAGTGGATACTTGTAACCTATAGATTATATATGTATAGAACCCGGGAGTTGCCGGGGATTTGGTTATACACTCTGTTATACGTGAATGTAGATAAACTGCGCAGGTAATTATATTCGAATTTTGAAATGGAGACCAGGAACAGGAAGAGATTTTGAATGTTTTATGAAAACCCTCCTACAAAGTAGGAGATTGAAATGATTTTAAGTTATCCGATGGTCTCTAATTCGAATTAAATGTGCATTATCAAATTATAATTACGTGATTAAAGTTAGGGTGTTACACCCAGCGTCCCTGTGCCCGTTTCTGATTGATAATCCGGAAAACAGTGTAGTCATCACTGAACCAGAGAAACAACAGAAAAAGTAGGGGACGAGCAGCGTGTTCCTCATTTTTTTTTCTGTGTTCTCTCCGTCATCTCCATCATATCTGTCATTTCCGTGCCTCTGTCGACTTCTCGATCGGCTTCTCTCACTGCAACCTCAACTGGTGCAGCGATGACACTTCAGCCTCCACGGCGGCCGAGAAAATCTCAGAAAGAAAGAGTGAATCACCAAGCATCGAGTTCCGTCGCCAACGCTCTCAGCCTCCAGCACTCTGATCTTAGCACACAAGGTCTCCGCTGAAGGCATCTTTGGCCTCTTCCTCTAGCAGTTTTCTTGTCTGATCCATAGCCAATATTTGGCATTAAAGTGTATCCTCTTGAACTTCTTGACCTGCTTCTTCACGATCTTCTTTGAAAGCAACGGCACGGCCATTTTTGCTTACCTGGTTCAGAGACGAGAGACTTAGAGCGGATCCCCTTGCCGCCAATCTCAGTCGCTCAGTCGCTCTCTCTCTTTCTCTCTCTGCCCGAGTTTTTTCTCTTTCGTCCAGAATCAGCCCAAGCAGACTTATTTAATTGATTTGATATAAATCTGTCATTCTCCAAATTTGAAGGACTAATCAGGTATTTCTGAAATTTGAAGCACAAATTTGTCATTTTTGATATTCGAAAGACCAACCTGTCATTTTTGAAAATTTGAAGGAATAAACTGTCATTATGTATACAATTTCTGATGTCTCTTCCTCTGGGCCTCGATCTATTTCCAATGACATCTCCACTGTCCTTCTTGTTTCTGAGAAACTTACTAGCGATAACTATCGGGAGTGGTCTCAATCCATGATTCTTGCTCTCGATGGACGAGATAAACTCGAATATATAACTGGTGAAGCAAAAAGGCCACCAACATCAGAAACCAAGGAGTTTCAAAAATGGAAGTCTGAGAATGCATTGGTATCCTCTTGGTTAATTAATGCAATGTCATCTTCAATTAACAAGAGTTTTATGTATCTTCCCTCAGCACAAGAAATTTGGGAAGCTCTTCGTGAAACATACAGTCCTGTGGGGAATAGGTCCCGCATATTTGATGTCAAGAAAAAGATATGGCAGCTAAAACAGGACCACATGCCACTTGATGATTATTATCTAGAAAAATCCTCACTTTGGCAAGAGCTTGATGCCCTACAAAATCAAACTTATCATTGTGGGGCAGATGCTCAAGAAGATCGCAAAGCAAAAGAAGCAGAGAGAGTATATGAGTTGCTTGTTGGTCTTAATGTGGTTTATGATGATATTCGGGCTAGAATTCTTAGTCAAGAACCATTACCATCTGTACGTGAGTCTATACTTTCTTGCGAAATGAAGAGGATAGATGTAAATCAATGCTTCAAAATCCGAATAATTCTGCTGCTACTTCTGAGGCCTCAGCACTTGCTGTTCGATCCACGGAACCAAAAGGTTCGAAAGGTCGCCCATTCTGTGATCATTGTAAGAAATAGGGGCATACTAAGGACACTTACTAGAACCTCCATGGTAAACCTGCTGACTGGAAGCCAAAGAAAGGGAAAGGACGAGGTTACGTGGCTGAAACTTCTAAAGACCTATCTCAAAGTGACCAGCTGAACAAAATCATGGAAATGCTAGCCACAATGCAGACTGCAACAATGCCTACTGCCACAGTGGTCAAGAGAGGTAATTTCTTTCAAGCCTTGGCTGTGATAAAAGAACTCTATACAGGGAATTGTTGGATTGTTGACTCAGGTGCCTCGGATCATATGACTGACAATAAAGCTCTCTTCTCCCCCTATACTCCTATTACTAAGGGAATAACAGTGCGAATTGCTGATGACTCTGAATCTATTGTCACTGGAATTGGTTCCATCAAAATCTCAGCTGCACTTACTCTTCACTTTGTATTATATGTTCCAAAGTTGAAGTGTAATTTACTATCCATGAGCAAATTAGCCAATGATGAACGTTGTCAAGCTAACTTCTTTGCTACCTACTGTATGTTCCAGGATCTGCTGACGGGAACGACGATTGGGAGTGCGAAAGAGCTTGATGGTCTCTATTACCTTGATGAAAGTGATAGTCCTCGGATTAAATCTTGTAATAAAGTGTCTCTCCCTAGCTCTAGTGATTTGGAATTATGGCACAAACGTTTAGGTCATCCAAATTTAAATTACATGTCTCAAATGTTTCCATCCCTTATTTCTAATAAACTTCCCTCTGATTTTTATTGTGATTCATGTGAAAAGGCTAAGCATCATCATACTTCATTTCCAAAAATCCCATACCAAGTCTCAAAACCTTTTTCCACAATTCACAGTGACTTATGGGGACCGTCCCGCACACCAAATCGATCAAAAACAAAATGGTTCATCACATTCATCGATGACCATACACGTGTCAGTTGGGTTTACTTGTTGAAGGATAAAACAGAGGTGTATCAAACATTCCTTAACTTCCACAACATGATCCAAACCTAATTCCAAACCCCAATCTAGATTCTGCACACAGATAATAGGACTGAATACTTCAATCAGGCCCTGTCTGCCTTCCTAACTGAAAATGGCATTGTTCACAAAAGTACTTGTCCCAATACACCTCAGCAAAATGGTATTGCTGAACGAAAGAATCGCCATATTCTTGAGATTGCTAGAGCCCTTATGTTTAGTAGTAATGTTCCTAAATATCATTGGGATGATGCTGTCCTTACTGCCACCTTCCTCATTAACAGAATGCCAAGCCGACCACTGTCTTACAAAACACCCTTTCAACTTCTCCACTAATACTATAACGTCCCATATCTTGCAAACACTGCCTCTACGGGTGTTTGGCTGCACATCATACGTTCACCTCCATCACACCAACAAACTTGACCCTAAAGCCCTAAGGTGCATCTTCCTTGGCTATTCACATTCTCAAAAAGGATACAAGTGCTATGATCCGGTCTCCAAACGTTTATTTGTCACATGTGATGTCACCTTTCTTGAACATACACCTTTTTATGCCTTGTCTACAATTCAGGGGGAAAGAATTGGTGAATTTCAGACAAATGAAACACAAAAAGATGACTAGACAATCACAATTTATATACCTACCCACACAGATCCTACTCTTGGTACTCCTGATAATAGCCTTACCCATACAGATCCTACTCCTGATAACAGCCTTGAGATTCCTGATAACCTTGATACCTCTGATAATGTGCCAATTACAGGGGGAGACATAAATATGTGGGGTAATACCTACATGCAACGACACAAAAGAGGTAATGAACCACAGGCTATTAGCACTCACCAGGAGTCAGTACCAGAGGTAGGTCCAAGGGAAACAGAAGGTTCTAATCTTAATCTTTCCATTGCAGTGCGAAAGGAACCTAGACAACCCAGATTAAACACTAGATATCCTATGGAGAAATTTGTCTCTTATAAGGTTCTTTCATCTAAATACAATGCTTTTGTCTCTCATCTTGATAAAATCAGGATACCAGACACGATTGATGAGGCTATGGCTATACCTGAGTGGAGATAAGCAGTCTTAGAGGAGATGGAAGCTCTCAAGCGAAATAAGACATGGGATGTAGTAAATCTACCTCAAAGAAAAAAAGCCGTTGGATGCAAATGGGTATTCACTCCTAAGTATAGAGCAGATGGAACACTCGAGAAATACAAAGCTAGATTGGTTGCACAAGGTTTCACACAAAAATATGGGGAAGATTACACAGAAACATTTGCTCCAGTAGCCAAGTTGAATACATCAGAATTCTGTTATCTATTGCAGTGAATTTAGATTAGAATGTGCACCAACTCGATGTAAAAAATGCCTTCCTCAATGGAGAACTCAAAGAAGAGTTATATATGAAGTTACCTCCAGGGTTCCTAGGAAAAAAGGATAACCAAGTCTGTAAGTTAAAGAGGTCATTATATGGGTTAAAACAATCTCCACGTGCTTGGTTTGACAGATTCACTTGGGTTCTGAAGAGACATGGATATACTCAAGGGCAGAGCGACCATACTTTGTTTGTCAAACATCATAAGGGTAAGATGGCTGTTCTGGCTGTATATGTTGATGATATAATCCTTACAGGAGATGACAGTGTGGAAATCAATCAAATTAAGATAGCCCTGGCACAAGAATTCTAAATCAAAGATCTTGGAGAAATGAAGTACTTTCTTGGAATGGAAGTTGCCCGATCCAAGAAAGGAATTTATATTTCCCAAAGGAAGTATGTTCTCGACCTTCTAAAAGAAATAGGGATGACAGGTTGTAGACCCAGTGACATGCCTATACGGATTGATAAAATAGATGAAGATGCAAATCTTGGTAAGGCAGTGGACTTAGGGAACTATCAACGAATGGTAGGCAAACTAAAATACCTGTATCATACTAGACCAGACATTGCATTTGCAGTAAGTATGGTCAGCCAGCATTCTCATGATCCTAAACAGAAACATTTGAATGAAGTTTATAGAATCCTTTGTTACTTGAAGGGATCTCCAGGACGTGGCTTGCTGTTTAAGAAAACTGACAAACAAAATGTAGAGTTATTTACAGATGCTGATTGGGCAGGTGACCGAGAAGACAGGAAATCCACATCTAGATATTGTACATATGTGTGGGGTAACCTAGTCACGTGGAGAAGCAAAAAGCAAAGTGTAGTTGCGAGAAGCAGTGCTGAAGCTGAATACAGGGTTGTAGCACCGGGAATCTATGAGGGAATATGGATAAAATGTGTTCTTGAAGACTTAAGGAAGTCCATAAATCTACCAATCAAGGTCTATTGTGACAACATGGCTGCAATCAACATTACTCATAATCCAGTTCAACATGATAGAACTAAACATGTCGAGATAGACAAATATTTTATAAGGGAAAAAGTTGATGAAGGTATTGTTGATCTAAGGTATATTCCTTCTAAAGAACAGACCGCAGACATTCTCACTAAAGGGCTGCCCAAGGACAGATTTGAGTATCTGATTAGCAAGTTAAACTTGATTGATATCTATAGTTCAACTTGAGGGGGAGTGTAGAAACACCAAAGTCAAGATCCATAAATCAAGGCGAAGGACTTATTCTCTGATTGTACAGTGTTGTTCATATTTTTCCTTGATTGAACAGTATTATGTCTGATTTACTTCTATATAAATATATGTAACTCATTTGTATAATAATTCAATTCAGTCTTCCTATTTCTCTTCAGTACTTATACGTGTTATATACAAAAATTTAACATCTGGATAACCAACAAAAAATAAACTTTAAATCTTGAACTCTATTCGTCTGTAGCTACCTTCTTCCTGTGTGAGCTACTTGCCCGCACTGCAGATTAGTTATCGAAAAAGGATGAGATTTAAAAGAATCCCAGTAGTAACAGTTAACACTCATATAAAATACACACAGAGAAATATGCCATATCAACCATCATATACTAAACAATTCAATATTCATTCAACATTCAAAGATGTGCTTATGTAGCAAACAATTCTATTCAAGGACTTACCGTCCCTTCCCATAGCGCCGGGTGTTCTACTAGGCCAAAGCCCTTCTCATCTGAATGCTTAACGGGCAATTTTTCCTAATTCATGTTCACAGTTTAAGTATTCATAATGGCAATAATATGCATGAAACATGATACATAGAATATGAGGAAAAATTACTACTTTAGCCTTTTGGATCTCGTACTTGTCCTGGTTTTAGTGCTTAGGGTAGATATCGAATCCTATAATTAGAATTTATAGACGACGAGTTATTACTTAGTCCAATTCTTTCATAATTCAAATACCCAGGTTGGTTATCATTAGAGCTAATACACTAAGTCAAAGGAAGAGTCAATGTGGTCAAACTATCCCAAAGTGATTAATTTTACCCTTGGAGTTCAAGGTTTACATTGTGCCATTACCTTTTATTTTAGCACATTTACTAAAAGCTGGCAGAATTTTCAACCAACTTTGAAAATTTATATCATTTTGTATAAATGTACAATTGTAGTGATTCTAGAGGCTATGTGACCCTTATTAAGTGTATTTTCAAGAAAAAATATTTCCCTTAGCCAACTGGACGCAAAGTATTCTAGAATTACCATTCATTGGGCACTGTTATAGAAATAAGCCAGTTTTACTTGACTAACTTTAAAAATATCTAATTCTTAGTATACAGATCCAAATGACATGAATGACTTATCAAATTAAAGCTTGATTAGTCTACTTTTATTTTGGAAAAGCTCTTGATCATTTGACATTGTTTATTTACTCAAAAATACATTGCAAACAAACT
Organism: Inga leiocalycina; assembly: GCA_963242795.1. Taxonomy (NCBI): domain Eukaryota; kingdom Viridiplantae; phylum Streptophyta; class Magnoliopsida; order Fabales; family Fabaceae; genus Inga; species Inga leiocalycina. Next base: position 68,896,049 of record OY725322.1, read on the forward strand.
GTCACACTGGAAACCCTAATTGGCAGTAAATGTGCAATTTTACAAATTGTGTTCCAACATTCCAGAATTTGTAACTGGAGGCTATTTCCACACATTTTTCCATGTAGAACACAATGGTAATATTAAATTGATCAAATTCTCATTCGTTCTTGATGTCCTATTCAAACCAGAAATTAAGGCACAAAGCAACAATTTACCAATTCACAATTTATTCACCAAACTAGGTTCATATGCTGCCCAAACATTATATAAGCACATGTATAAGACCAAAGCATGATGAAACCCTAAATAACTGAAAATAGGGCAGAAAGAACAAACCCCAAAAAATCAACCAAACAAGACAACATATATGTCAAAATGATGCTCCTGCTTACCTCTTACTCTTTCTTGAGCTCTTTTCTTGATTTTCCAACTTTGGTTCTTGCTAGAAGATTCAAACCATAAAAATGAAGCTCTCATCAAGGGGAACAATGTTTATGAAGAGTATTTGAGCCATCGAAGTGATTTACAAGATCAACATCCAAAAAGAAGCTATTACCTTAAACTTGTCCTTCTTTTCTCTTTCCTTTTTCTCTTTCCTTCTTTTTCTCTCTCTTTTTATTTGCCTTGTCCATCCAAATAAGTGTGTAAGGATGAGAAATGAATTAATTAAATATCATTCTCACCTCTTTAGTGTGTTGGCCGAAAGTCTTAAGTGAGTTGGGAGAAAAGAATGAGGTGTCACATAATTGTGGCTTCTTGAAAAAGTTGCCAAGTTAACTAACCTAAGTTGGTTAATTGAAGTTTCATCCGATCCTTTCTGTGCTCTTTAGTTATTTTCTTTCTCTTTATTACTTCTTTCTAGACACCATTTCCCTTTTCCTTTGGATCCGGGTTAAGTTTTATGTCATTTTGACACATCATAAAGGAATTGGGTACTTTCTTTCGACTAATTCACACTGAAATTCATATTCTATTTTGAGTGCGATTTCTAAAAGTCATTCTGTTTCTTAAGCATTTCTAGGATTCTTACTAAACTAGACTGAGTAGGCTACTTTATTCAGGCTTACTCCTTAGCATCTAGTCCCAAAATTTGGGGTATTACAAGTACTGTCTCCAACTACCCATTGGGCTCTACCTCTCTACTTTCCACAGCTGCAAACAAGAAAAAAAAATCTGCAACACTATTACCTTGGTATGCTACCAAGGAAAACTCCACACATATCCTCTTCTCAATTAGCTGAAGAATTTCATAAAGGACCTTCACACTTTGCCATTCCACTTTCCTATTGATATGGCAAGCATACATCTAAAAAATTCCTCACAATCAACTTCAATACATACTTTTTTTATAAGTGAACCTATTACTTGTCAACGAGGCTTCTCTTAAGGCTAGGCATTCAATTTGAAATGTAGGACATGCTTTGACTTGTAACAACCTCTCTTAATTACCATAATTTTGGCACAATCAAAAGCTATTAAGGAGTATATGGCACTGAAGTCAAATAATGCAAGAATATCATAATAATGCAAGATTAAACATCTGAAATGTGAAAGCCAAAGAAAGTAATACGATGTACATGATGTCAACACCCATTTCCATTTCGATAATCAAAGAGTAATAAAGACGGAATTCAATGGGCATACAGAAAAGTACAATTATACTGATAAAAGTATTCGTTTACAACCCCATTGTCGTTCGTCAACAAAATACAGAAAATACAGCATAAGTTTAATATATACAGGATGACCCAAAATATCTAAGGCATAAACTAATTATAACCACTATCTTGTCCTCGCCTCGAGACACATGCTAATTACTTCTCAGCGCCTATGCCTTTACCCTTTGACCCACTGCCACCCGCTGAGATGTTTATTTAAAAGTAGGGTGAGATTTCGAAGAATCTCAGTAGAAACATGCTATTGTTCATAGAAAATGCGAAAAGTAAATATGATATGCGCCATATATGCACCAATTAATGAACAATATAAACACATCATCTGCATGTATACATGAGTAGGGCCCAGCTCCACTATTCTGCACTGGTTGGGTTCTCACTAACTCTAGTGTAAGTGCCTCTGGCACTACTGGCCCCTATATGGGCAAAACATGTTGATTAATAAAGTACATTTACAACAATGGCAACCACACAATCATATAACTATGTTATGATGTATGAAGGATAATGTTCCTACCTCAATCTTTATAAACCCCTTTTTAGATGTGTCTCGAAATACGTGTTGTGTCTGGCCTCCGACTCAGTCCTAAAATATTAAATATACAAGAAATAGGTCATACCCTATCTGAGTATCATTTTAGACTCTTCCATAGTATTCCTTGTGGTTATATTAGTCTATGATGAAAATTTACCAAAATGCCCTAGAGACCTCGGCCCGACCCCGCCGTACCTGGCCCGATGGCACATTTTTTTAAAATTTTGACTCGGGCTATTCTGACATATTTTTGCCCAAGGAATCCATTTTTGGGCTCAAAATCACCAAATTCACTGTCAGATTATGAAAATACCCTTGACAGCCCCGGTTTAGGGATTTCAGGGGCGTTTTCGTAATTATGCTTTTTCGGCCTTTTTCGAAAAAGTGACCAATTGTAACCCCACCTATTTTTGTCCACTGAATCTGATGAAATCATTTATTTCATGAAAATCCAGGTCCTACCCCTTACTAGCCAAAATATTCAAGAAAAATGAAAAAATTGGAGTATTGTGCTTTAACTCTCAAAACTTGTACTTCTCTACTTCTAATCCCTTATTAACTTATTTAAACATATCTTAACCATGATTCAAAGAAATTTGGGCAGCATAACCCCTTAGGATTATATCTTTTCCAATTTTACAACTCAACCAAAGATCACCAAACTATCAACAAACTTCAAAACCAACTTCATACAAGTATATATTTGAGTTTGGTGTAATTACCTCTTAGGATTCTTATATCCTCTCACTCTTGGCACCTCCTCCCTCTCTTCTTGATCTCAAGATAAGCTTGCTAAACCATGGAGTTTATGAAAAGGAAGAGATTAGAGAAGAGTTTTATGGAAGATTAGAAGAAAAAACCTTAAGAAATCATAACTTACCTTAGTCTTTCTCGTTTTCCTTCTCTCTAGAGCATGAAGTTTCTCAAGCTCTCTTTCTCTCTTCTTTTCTTGGGTTAAAATGAAAATGGGACAAGAAAGATGAAGCCAAGCTTCTTAAAATATCTTGCCATTTCCCCCTTAATTAATAAATGGTGGCAAATTAGGTTTATGACCTCATTTGTGTACTTGGCCTTATCTCTCCATAACTTGTGTCATATGATCCAATTCAGATTGAACCATTCTCTTTCCCCTTCCTTGGCCCATGCAAGACGCCACTTAGGGCCTGTTTGGTTCAATGGGAGGGGATGGAGGGGAGGGGATGGAAGGAAAGTATAGGAGGTTATTTTGTTTGGTTTGATTGGAGGGGATGGAAAGGGAAGGTTTTTTAATGATCTTTTATTTGGTTCAATAGGGGATGGGAGGGGGGATAGTATCTAATTTACCATTTTACCCTTATATATTAGTTTATATATTTTTACTTATATAAATTATTTAAATTAGTTTACACCTCAATATAAATTATATATTAGTTTATGAACATTCATTCTCAACACAACCACAAACCTCAATATTTGGATCTCGTCTTCTAGCGGCAGAGCATGTTATGTAAATTAATTTTTTTCCGCTAACTGTTATATAAATAAATATAATTTATAAAAATAAAGTCTTATCCCATCATATGTTAATAACATATGTTTTAAAAATTGATGTAATAATAGTATTTTATTTTTAATTATATATAATAATATATCTTTTCCTTTATTACCTTTATTATATTTATTTTTAATTATATATAAACCATATAGAGAACTTAGAAGTCAAGTGACTTGTGACTGAAGTGAAATCTGGGCGATCTGGTCTTCACAGAGAAGACGCCATTCCATAACTCAGTAAAAGCTTTGACTACAGCTCTATGGTGGTAGGGAGAATTGAGCTAAAGAAAACAATTAAGAAGCTCCTGAAGATCATCCTTGGAGTATATCTCATTCTCTAATATCATTTGAAACATGGAGTGCCTAAAATCCAGATAAGGGTCGTTGGAATCTTTCTCCACCGCCACGCCTTTACTGTTAACTCTGCCGAAGGCTCCGACTGTCCTCAACGTATTCCCATAGTTATCAGAGTCAGAAAAGTGCGAGGAGTCAATGTAGGGAGAGAAAGTTGCAGTGGTGGTAGTTCTTGATTTCGTCCCATATACTTTGTTAAAGTTGCTATTGGAAATTGTGCCCTAAGGGTCAATCATTATACTTTGAACATTATTAATTTAATGAAATTTCTCCATTCTGTTATCATATTATTTGCATGTTAACTGTGATAATTGTATCCTTGGATAATTCATAGAGATTGTCCTAAAATGTCTCTGGTCGGTCATATATGCGGGAGCAGAGATGAAACAAGACCAGTATGACTTTGATAAGATATTGATATACGAATCAAAGTTTTAGGCACTTGTGATAGTACAAGGTGCTGGACCGACCCACTATGAGAAAGCTACATGGATCAAGTCATAAGCTTTTCTCATATACAACCACGTCACAATGCCCTTTGACCTGAGGTTATCATGGATTCCTATATGAGATTTGCTAAGCTTTGAACTAGTCAAAAGTCACTTTCGACCGGGTGATGATAAAGGCTACAATCGGGCTTGGTGTTTTTTACTGTAGATAAATATGAATGATCAAGATGGAATTTGTCCCTTAAATTAGTATAGAGATGTTACTGGGCCCCTCAATGTGTGAGTCTGAGAAATGTATGGCCATACTACGATGGAAAGAAGTTTCCATTTCTATTGTCAGACTACTCAGGAATCGAGAAAGTAATGGTCAGGAACAAGAGGATGACATTATCTGTAATGCCCCAAATTTTGATTAAGGGCTTATAACAATTATTATGGATATTTTTGAATTTAAATTGGAAGTATTATGTGTTTGTGGCAATTTTAATAAATATGCCATAATTGGTGGAAAATTGGAAAAATGGAATTATTGGCCATAAGTTAGTGATTAATGGAGATAATTAATTACTAGCTAAGAGTAAATGAGATGTGTAATTATATGGCTAATGGAGGGATTAGAGAAGCTAATTGGGTGCTTGTTGTATGAGAGCATGGGAATAAGACATGTGGCAAGATTTTGTGTGTGTGAAGGGAGAAAAGTCAAAAGGTATATTTTGTTCATTTTTTTCTCTCTCTTTCCTTCCCTTTTTACTGAGCAAGGCATGGGCTTGGGGATGAAATGATTTCCTCTTCTTCCACACTCATCTCATCTCTCTCTTCTCTCTCTCTCTCTCTCTCATTTTTTCGGTGCCATTGTTGAAGGAAAAGGGAAGAAGAAAAGCTTGTGAATGAGGTAAGTTGTTGACCTCTAATGGAAAAACTCACTCCATTAATCTTATTTCTTGAGTTGAGAGCTTCATTTTGGTGTTTATAGTTTGGCCAATGGTGTTGATTTGTGGCCACAAGGAATTGTGGAGGTTGGAGAACCAAGAAGCGTCTTTTGAGAAAGTTGATAAGGTAAGTAAAACCAATCATTTTATCTAGGTTTTATGCCATTTGATGAAACTTGGAATTTTAGCCTATTTTTCGTTGGAATAGGGTCATTGGTAGTTTGGCATGTTATTGGTATAGAAATGGGTGTTTTGGTATGTGTTTTTGGATAGATTGATTGTTTTGGGATTGGAATAGTATGTTTGATGATTTTGGAATTCGAATGTTATGTTGCCCAAAAACCAAAGCATGATAATGGAATAGGATTTTGGTAATTCTATGGTTCCATTGAATTCCTTGGGTGTTTTTGTGTGGGAGTAGCCTTTGTTGAGAGTTTGGGACTATTGGAATCAATTAGGTAAAAGTGGGGAAGTACTGTCATACCTTCTACGTTTTCTGTTTCTGATAAGCATCACTCGAGTGGTCAGGGGTCCACTCGAGTGCGGGATGAATATCACTCGAGTGGTGATGGGTTCCACTCGAGTGCGGTAGTGCAAATTTCCTTCCTGCTTTCTGTGTTTCTGTTGCACTTCCGTGGTTAAAGGCAAGAGTGTACCTTAATACTTGCGAGTGTTAAGTCATTACTCGAGTGCTTTGTGCTCCACTCGAGTGCTTCTGATCCTTGAAAACTCTTGTGCTCTCGGGTCCTCACTTTCGGTGCTTTACTTCTTGGTACTCGAGAAAGCATTTGTCTGTCACTCGAGTGTGACTTTCTGGACTCAAGTGTTGCAGTTTTCTGAAAGTTCTTGTGCTCTTAGGTATACACTCGCTGTCTTCACTCCCTAGTACCCGAGTATTGACCGTACCATCACTCGAATGAGGTCTTCTTTACTCGAGTATCCATACAATATTACTCAAGTGAGGCCATCTTCACTCTAGTGTCTCAGTGAAAAATCAGTTTCTGTGCTTCCAAGAGGGGATCTTTGGGATAGTTTTCCCAACCGTTTAGGGCTTGTGTTAGAGGTCTTTATGGGTACTTAAAGAGCAATAATGATAACCAATTCAAGTGTTAAGAAGTTGTTGAACGATGGAATAGTGAATAACTCTTTGTCACTCATTGTGAAATATAGGATACAATATTTGCCCTACTTGGGAGAGACCTGCGACAGAGCGTGCACGGAAGGACCAAGGTAGTGACTTTTCTTTCATGTTGTGTATGATGTTTTGGTATGCATGACTTGTCATTGAGCTTTGTGATCTATATGTGCTATGGTCCATTATAGCGCAAGCACTTTAGCGTAAGCCATTTAGGGATTGACGCTGGTCATCTCTAGCTCGACCATTGAACTGCCGTTGTAATTGACATGGATCTTTGTGAATCCGACCCATGGGGCGGCATGTTAAGAATCCAGCTGTGGGCTGTGTGTTATATACCTTTCCTATATGGATTGCGTATGAAATGCTTTATATGAATACCAACTGTGGTGAAATATATTGTGTGAATTGTGTTGTTGTGCAATGCAGCTTGAGCAAGCGTAAAGGTGACATAAGTCATACATGCCTTTGCCACTGTAACTACCGTTGTAGTTGCAATGTGTGTGTGATGATTTGCTTTCATGCCTTATTGTTGTGCATACTATGAGTGACTTGACACTACGGGGATTCCTTAGAATCTCACTCTCCCAAAACAATTTTAGGTAGGGATAAAGGATCGAAAGGGAAGCGGGTGACGAAGAGTGGGTAGAGCTCCGATTGGGAGTCTTATTTTTGGTTATGTGGTTATCATGTATAAATTTTTTGGGTTATTTTGTTTAGAATTACATGTATATATTGGATACTATTTGTGTAATCACCTTGTATGGGAACTACTTGGGATTTTGTGCCTTGTGTAAATCCTCATTTATTGAATGGAACCTGAGTGTATCGGGAATTTACTCTGTACTCTGATATGTATGAATGGAATCAATCGGTACAGGCCATTTGTGTATTGAAATGTGAATATGAGACCATTGTTAAACAGGTTTTAGAAAAATTTTTGTAAACCCTGATTTGGGCAAAAAGTGTATTTTCTAAGTCCTAACTTGTATCACGGTCTCTAATTTCACTTAATCATGATTTATGAACTTAATCACGGCCTTGATTATTAAAGGGGGTTACATTATCCATGCCTCATCCTTGACCAATATATCGTGTGACAAAAGGGACATGACATGGTTGTATGACAGGTTGCATCGTGTTAACGTTCCTCATATGAATTGGGTAGTCGTAATGTCTTGCTAAAGGTAGCTTGCGACTTATGAGTTGGTACAGTTATTGGCCAACTGCCAACTTCGTATGGGTCTACAGGGTCGCACACAAGAATGACCCAACACGAGATAATGTTTAATCTAGGGTGGATGAATTATATATATATAATATAAAAATTCGTTAATAATATTATATATATATATATTTGTGTATTTTCGAAATACATATTATATATATATATATATTATATGATATTATTATATTGTGTTAGTTTTAATTTAATTTTATTAAGATAAATTAGATTTAATAACTAACATGATAGAGATATAGTATCTCAGATTTAACTTATGAAGATAAATTAAATCTAATGGCTCTTTATTTGGATTAAATAAATAGGTTAAATTAAAACTGTTGGATAGATTTAATTTAAACTGAATTTATTTAATTAGCTCATCAAGATAATTAATTTTTAATTAATTTCAAAATTAATAAAGATTAATTTTGAAATTCAAATATAACCCTCATAGGTTATAAACTTGATAGAGCAAATATACTCATATACGTATAAGAATTCAGAATTGCAAGGGAAACCCTAGGAGACATTAGAGGCGCTAGCACACAGTCTCTGTTGGAGAGCATTCATGTGGATACCGGTTGAGGGAGCGGACCTGAAGTGTTGGCTCGTAGAGATCGAAAACCCTGAATTCAAAAAGGTACAAATCTTTCTAACTCGGTTCAAACGTCGTTGATAAATCCTCAATTAGGATCGGTGAAAAATTTTAAAATTCTTCCACTGTGCCTGCTGATTCTAACAGTGGCATCAGAGCCAGGTTAATTATGCGTTTAAATTAAGTTTATGTTCTTGTACATGTGATATATATGTATGCTTATAAGAAGATTATCGAATATGTATCTAATTTAGTTTTATATTTTAAGAAAGTCAAATTGTATACAATCTGTTGCATATTGTATGCGATATTGAAATATGTTTCATTTTTTTGAGAAAGTCAAACCTATGTGATTTGTTGCTGTGTCACGATTTCTGTTTTGGATTGGATCCGAAATTGGAATTCTCATTATTCTTGATTTCTTATTGGTTGAAGATCATGGTGTACGGACATATTAGGGTCTCTAATCGGATTTAGGGATCCAAAACTATGGAGAAGAACCGAGTCTAAGTTCGGATCTCTATTTGGGTTGTAGGGATCCGAAAGTATGGGGAAGACAAATCGAATTAGAAGCGTTCTGGGCCATTTTTTGAAACTGAGCCGAAATCCTTTTTGAAAAGGACTGAAACAAATATTTTTTTAAAAAAATTGGGCCATAAATTTTTTAAATATTTTAAATTTTCAAATATTTATTTTAAACGGAATGTGCCTTTTTCAAAAAGCTCTGGGGGCGCTACCCCTTGACCCCGCCTGCTAACCAACTAGTAGGACCGTCGTGACTACCTATTCGTAGCGTAATATAACCTAATCATGACATTTATTGCCTTTCATATTGTATGAACTGTTACTTGTTATGGTTTATTTTGAAATTTGTTTGGGTATGGTGAACAACATGGCTTTAGATTTTTTTACAAAGGGTTGTAAATATTTAAATACAGCCTGCGTGCTGTGCCTTCCTCTAAATACTCTCAATGTATATTCTCTTCTCATCTCACTCCCCTCGAATGTTTAAACGATGTTTCTCTCAATGTATTTCTTTTTTTATTTAGAGAAGTCCTCTCATTGGCTTGGGAGGATCTTAGGTTAGGTAAGTCATGTTGTGTCACGTTTAAATTATGCTTTTGATTAGATCATTGCATGAATACTTTTGCATTTATATGTATTTATTTGTATGAGATATGACTACGATTGCATTCATATAAACAAAACTAATTAATTGAGCCCTCTGAATCAAATCTTAAGTCATAATGCCGTCAATTAATGAATACTTGTCAAAACCTAGATAACTCAATTGTTGAAACCACCAAAGTGGATGCACTTGAGTTATGTTGATGAGACAAGCATGAGTAATTGTGCTGCTCATAATATTCATTATTATTTTGACTTAATTGAGATTAACAAAATAGTTTTAAATCTCAAGGCATTATATGGGATTAAACATACTGGATCATATGATGATTGAATCTCATAAACATCTAAGAGTTACATGTGATGTAATTGGTAAATAGGTTACCTACCTAAATAACTTGAATTTAAGCGTCTTGCCAAAGCAGACTTAAGTTTAAGCCAAATATGGATCTTAGCCCACTAATTATTATATTGAGGGTTGTTAATTTAGTGGGAGATTACTAACTAACTTTGCATATTTTAATTGTAGAATCATGTCGACTAGTAATACTGCTACACTATCATTGCGATCAGTCCTTGAGAAGGACAAACTCAATGGGACAAACTTTCTTGACTGGTTCAGCAACTTGAGAATTGTTTTCAAACAGGAAAGAAAGGCTTATGTCCTAGATCAAGCCATTCCTGAGGAACTTGCAGCCAATGCTCCAAAAGCTTAGAGAGATGCTTACATGAAGCATAAGGATGACTCTGTGGATGTAGGTTGCTTGATACTTGCCACTATGGTTCTAGAGCTCCAAAGAGATCTGGAACTTATGGAGGCTCATGAGATGATTGTCTATCTCAAGGAAATGTTCCAACAACAGGCACGACAAGAAAGGTATGAGACAACAAAGGCCTTACATTCCTACAATGAAGGTGCATCAGTTAGTACTCATGTGTTAAAGATGAAAGGCTATATTGATCACCTTGAGAGGCTTAGATTTCCCATGAGCCAGGGGTTAGCTATGGATTTGATCCTGAACTCACTCCTAGAGGTTATGACCAGTTTGTCATGAACTACAACATGAACAACATGGAGAAATCAATTTCAGAGCTACATGGGATGCTGAAGACTGCTGAGCAAAGCATTAAGAAAAAGCCTTGTACTGTTTTGATGGTTTAGAAAGGAAAGGGTATGAAAAAGAAAGGGAGGGGCAAATGGAAGGGTAATAGCTCAGGTGGTAGGAGCAAAGAGTCAAATAAACCCAAAACCAAGCCTGCACCCAAGAAGGCAAAGCCTCCAAAGGAAGGATTCTGCTACTTTTGCAATGAACCCAGTCATTGGAAGAGGAATTGCAAACTTTATCTCGAAGATCTAAAAAAGAACAAGAAGGATAGTGGGGCTATTGTTTCAGATATTTATGTTATAGACATTCATTTTTCTACTTTCTCTACATGGGTATTAGATACTGCATATAGTTCTCACATTTGTACAAATATGTAGGGTCTAAAGGACAGTAGAAAGCTGAAGAAGTGTGAGGTGGACCTACAAGTTGTAAACAGAGCAAGAGTTGCTACTTAAGCCGTAGGCACTTATGAATTAGTTCTGCCCAGTGGGCTTTTGTTAGTTTTGAACAATTGCTATTATTTTCCTGCTTTGAGTGGTAACATTGTTTCTCTTTCTTATTTGGATAAGGAAGGTTATACTTCCACTACTAGGAATGAAAATGTTCTATTTATCGTAATGACATTTTCTATGCTGATGGTGATTTGCATGTTAGTCATTATATATTAAATTTGGAACATCCTAATAATGAAAATATCTGTAACGTAACTACTAAAAGGATAAAATCAAACGATTTGAATCCCACCTACCTATGGCATTGTCGTCTAGGCCATATAAATGAGAAACACATTTCTTAACCCCATCAAGATGGATTTCTTAACTCATTTGATTTTGAATCATATAATACATGCAAATCTTGCTTATTAGGAAAGATGACAAAGGCACCTTTTTCTGGACATAGTGAGAGGGCCACTAAATTATTGGGCCTCATACATACAGATGTATGTGGACTATTAAATACAGCTGCATAGGAGGTTATGCCTACTTCATTACATTTATAGACGACTTTAGTAGATATGACTATATCTATTTAATGAAACATAAATCTGAATCTTTTGAAATGTTCAAAATATTCCAAAATGAAGTACAAAATCAACTTGGCAAAACAATTAAAGCACTTTGATTTGATTGAGGTGGTGAATATTTGATTTAAATTGAATTTATTTAATTAGTTCATCAAATTAATTAATTGTTAATTAATTTCAAAATTAATAAAGATTAATTTTTAAATTCAGACATAGCCCTCATAGGTTATAAATTTGATAGAGCAGAGATACTCATACACGTATGAGAATTCAGAGCTGCAAGGGAAACCCTAGGAGATATTGGAAGCGCTAGCACACAGTCTCTGTTAGAGAGTATTCGTGTGGATACCGGTAGAGGGAGCGGACCTAAGGTGTTGGCTCTTAGAGATCGAAAACCTTGAATTTAAAAAGGTACAAATCTTTCTAACTCGGTTTAAACACAGTTGATAGATCCTCGATTAGGATCGGCAAAAAATTTTAAAATTCTTCCACTATGCTTGACGATTCTAATAGTTGCGGTGGGTATTGATGGAATATTATGAAATACATGGGGGCAAATTGGTTTAAAAGTTTGGCTCCCCTCCAAAAAAACCCCAATTTGGAGGGGATCAAAATGAGGGGGTTGGAGGGGAAGGGATGGGTGATTTTGGCTTTCTTCCCTTCCAAAATTTCAAACCAAATAAAGGGAGGGACTTATTTTTCCTTCCCTCCCATCCCCTCCCCTCCAACCAAACAGGCCCTTAGGGTCCTTTCACACCAAATTGGGCTTCATTTAATTGCCTTGGTCAATTGTGTAGCTAATTATTATTTTATTGCTAATAACACATGTGCTCATATCTTAGTAATTCTTATTTAATTGTTTGGCATAAGATGATGCCACTTGGCATGTTTATGAGTCAAATAATTATTTTCCCATCCTATTTCCTTATTCCACAAATCTTAATTTATTCCACCCAGAATATTCAATTTATACATTTTCCTTTATTTTCCTTGATTAATTGAAATCAACTCTAATTAATTGAAAAATAATTAATCTTGGGCTAAATTGGAAAAATTATGATTTTGCTATCACCTTTGTAATTTAATTCATTTCTTGAATTAATTTGCCCATTTCCTTATAAACATGAATGTTTCAAAATTCATAAGATCCAAATTTCATGAATATCCACCATTTTATTGAACTTCTCAATTAATTACAATATATTTTTGGTGAATATAAAATTTGGGGTATTACACATAAAAATATTAAAATTAGTGAACACATCTCGAAAAACACATGAACCTTTTCATTAAGGTTTGTTTCACCAAAGGCAATAATATTAGACATGTGCCTCATCACATGATGGCTGCATAAGTTGGTTCTTACTAATTACTTGTGGGTTTATAAAAGAATATCACATAAGAAAATTAATTGAAAACACAAACGAGTGAATGAGACAACAAATTAAACCTGCATGTAATTACTTGTGGCACAATCCATTTAGGATTTGGAGCTTTATCGTGCGGTTTCTTATAGTGATAAGTCCTCCACACAGACCTCATATAACTTGTTGGAATATACTAGTCCACCCTTGGTGGATTAGGGCCCAAGCCCAATTCAAGAAGGGCTTCATGGAGAGATATGGGTTATAAAGAGTGATACCTTTTGTGGTTTAAAGGTTACATCTATTTCTATGTAACCTTACGTTTAAGGGTTATATCTATTCTTATGTAACCGTACGTACACTATACATATATAAGGTGTGTGATTAAGGGAGAAGGCTAATGATAATATAATACACAATTCTCGCTCTAAAAAGATTCTGTCATAAGAATGTTTTCTTATCTTCCTCTCTTTGGTGCATTTGTTGTGTAACATGATCATAGTCCGCATCAGTGCTCCGGTTTTGTGTGGGTACTTCAACAAGTTACTTAGATTCCAGGTTTGCCCAAAATTCTTACATGGTATCAGAACCAGGTTGTTTTCTTGAGGCCTTTATCATTTGAATGTGTTTATAGCTTCTTTCTGCCCAATTATATGTTTTTTAATATTTGAGTTTCATATATAGTTTGTTCACCAGTCTTTGAATACAAGATGGGCACCAAAGCTACACACACACACACACACACACACACATTTTTTGTTTTCACATGCATGTTTCTAATAAGTTGGAAAATGGTTCTATATATAAATTTTCCCCTGCACAGCGATTGTTTTTGAAACTGAATTTCCCCCCTTTTAATTCATAAGTTGCGTTTTTACTTGAGTTTGGGGAGTGTACACACAACACACGCTTAGGTGTTGGAAACTGCTTATTTATTTGTGTGTGAAGGTTATGATCACATATGTGTGTGTGTGTGTATATATATATATAATTATATGTCTTCTTCCTCCCTCATTTTTGTTTTAGTTTGATCATATATACATCGTGAGGCATATATAGTATATGTGTTTTTTAATGCTTCCGCTGGATATTTGTATTGGCGTATAAATATGACTGTATGTATTTGTTAAATGGATGCTTTTCTATTCATCAATGCATATATATCTCTTCAGATTGATGAAATAAGCATATAGTTGTTTGTTTATCACTCTTTGAGGCTAGTACGACAAGTTTTTTCCCAGTTGCATGTTTTATATATATATATATATATATGTATATATATGACTTGAGTATGAGAAATAGGTGAAGTTTGGTCATAGTTGATTTCCACTGTGTGTGTGTTTTCATTTGAATATTGTTTAAGCAATAACTACGTGAGTTCGAAAGTGCCTCTGATACCTAAGTCGGACTGGACAATTTTATACTTTTTTTATGTTGAGATAGATTAAAAAAAAAAAAAAAAACACACACACACACACACTGAGTATATGAATCCAATATTTGGCCTTTTATGTTTGAGTATGGGTTCAAAGAAAACTAAGTTTTTTAGGCAACCAAATTAGTCCCAATGTATAAGTCAAGAGAATTCAAAGAATAGACACCAAGAATGGAAAAAACTGACATTGAGAACGCATTTATGAAGGGAAGAAGCATAAGCTTCGATGAACCCGATCCAATGATACAACCGGGTCATTTTGACCCGGTTGAAGGAAGAAGATGAACCAAACGGCACGTTCTTCGGTTCTCCGTTCAAGTGCACGCCATATTCAGCAAAATGGTGCTTCCCCATTCTCATGCCAAACAATGCTTTTTGGTTAATAAAAAAAATGTGAAGGTTCTAGGCTAAGACATTAATTGGGCAGAAGTATTTATGGACCATTGGATCTCAATAAGGTATTAGGTTACGTAAAAAATAAGGGAAGGAATTTTGGTGTTGGGCTCAGTAGGAATTGGGCCGAAGGCAAAAATTGTTTTCTTCAGCCCATTCAATGGCGCTTTCATGAGCCACTATGTTCAAGCTGGTGAGAGAGAAAGAAAAAGGGGCATAAAAGCTTCTATTTTCCCCCAGAATTTTTGACTTTGTCCTCCTTCTAGAGGCACGTGTAGGAGCATTTTGACTCCAATTGAGATACAATTTGTTTTTAAAAATCCCTAAATTCATTATCTATATTTTGACATAGAATATGTAAATTTTGAAATATATTTGGATCTATTTTGAACATTTTCAGTGCTATTATAATAATTTTTATTTGTTTAAAAATTCTTAAAATTTTTGTGATGATTTATTCCATTTTACTTGAGATAAAGAGATTTTTAAAAGCACTGAAATAAAATTTATTTTAGTCTTGAATAATGTTTTTATTGAAACACATATATCTAAACTTGAACTTGATGGCTTTAGAAAATAAACAAGTTTTTCAGTTAAAAGCCGTTGAATGTCGATCCAAACCTAAATTACTTAGAGAAATGTGAACCTCTGAGTGACAAATGAGATAGGGATTTTTTGATTGGAATATGAAATTTTGAGTGACAACCTAGAAGGAGAATATCTTGGTAGAAGATAAAGATGAAAGAATCCAGAGTAAGGTTATAATTGATCCTGAAATAGAATAAGGGGGTAACTGGAAGAGAACTGAGAAAATGTTGCCTAGAAGGACTTGAATTTCCTAAATCTTAAGAAAGTTAATGTCAAGATTCGAACCCAGAGCAACCTGAAAGGAGGTAAAAGTAAAGGATCATATACTGAAGAAGCAGTGCCAGATCAAAGTGAAAGAAAATCTTAAATGTAGAGATTTCCTAATAAGTCCAACCTCTGGATCATGGTGGAATTCATGAAAATGTCACTCTTCAAGTAAGGAGTGAAGGCCCATCTTAAAAGAAAAACAAAGTCCAAAGCCCAGTCTAAATCCTTTCAGAAGAAATAAAAAAATGTTTCTATTAGGAAACAAATATAATTTGAATAAAAAAAATATGGGATATTTCTATTAGAAAATTTGAAAGATTGTTGAAATAATAGGAGACACAAAATTCTTGCAACTTTAGAAAAATAATAGTTGTTGAGAACTTTTCAAACTAGGTTTGAGAAGCATGGAGACTTTACCCTTTAACGGAAGTATTTTTTGGCTGGAAATTAAAATGTGCATAAATGAAATGCATAGAAAACTTAGAAAAACTATTAAGTTTTCACAACGCCCACATAAGAGGTTAATAAGACATTATGAATATAATGTGATGAAAGCATGAAGAAGTCAAAATACTCTTTATGAGTGGGAGCTCTTGGAAAATGAGTCTTTCAAGAGCGTAATATGCTCTATCTAAATGGGAGCTCTTAGAGAATAAGTCATTAAGAGTAATAATTGAGCACGTTATTTAAGGTACTTGTATAAAATTCTTGATAGACAATAACGACGTTGTTGGAATCTGTGTGATGGGAGGTACAAATGTATTCTCCTGATCATAGACCCAATGATGTTATTTTTCTAGTCAAGAATGATACAAGTATATGATGTTGTATACTTTAATGTGTTATATTATTGATAAGTTCTTGGATTAAATAAATTATGAATAACCCTATGCATGGGATAATTTGAATGGCTAAGCCAAGAGAGGCTGCCAAGAACATAATTTGTAAACTACATGGGGACAAAATATCTAGTGTTTATAAAATAATTTGTTGTCAAGCCATTGACAAACGATTATAGTAATACTAAAGTTAAGATGTTAGCTTAGTATAGAAAAGATTACGAGATTTATATGGCTTGACAAAGGAAACAAAATAGTATGAATTGCCCTATAAAATTGTATTATTATGATTCAATCTTTCTTTCAATAAATATCTTTGGTTGGTAAATTCTTTGTATATAATTGCATTGCCATTTATTCTAATTTAAGTATTGACTTAAATACGTGTCTTACTAGTCAAAGACATAGAATTTGGTTCTATAAATAGCATAATGAAAATTTTTCAGTAAGATACTACAAATGAGTTTACATTGCAATTATTCTATCTCATTGCATGTGGTCCTATAAGTTTGAGGGTAAGACACAGAGCTGGGTAAATTATTACCTTTGGTGATGATTTCTCATGTTATTACTTAATTTCACACATGTCTGAAGATTGTTTCTTTAGACAATATGTGAATGAAGTTCGAGAATCAATTGGATAGGAATTTTAAAGGTCCCACGAATTGATCAAAAGAGTGAGTACCTATTTGACCAGTTTTAGTTAGCTCTATGGAAATAAAGGGATAAATAAATAGATAACTATCCGAGGAACTCCATCACCAAAAGGAGTTTATAAAGGCATAATGGAATGCTATTATATATGATTAAACATATTATGGCTCATACTAACCTACCAAATGTAAGTAGAAGAGTATTATCTAGTCTATTTTTGGTGGATTAGTATATATGCATACATCCTTGGTTTCATCAAGTTATGTGGACTTAAGTTTAACTATGTACCCTCTAAAGTAGTCACTATCATACCCGATAAATGTTGGACTAAATAAAAGTCAAATTTGAGTTTTTATAGACCATAAGGGTCAGTTGCAAATTCCCGTAGTGGTTGTAAGTGGGAGCTCATAAGGGTTATGTTTTCAAGAGTAAAATGATGATAGAATTATGAAAAAAGAATTGAAAGGTACCACATTTGTTGTAAATTAGTTTTCAATTAAGGGTGAAACTAATCACATTGCATCTCTTTGTGAGACGCAAGGACAAGGCAGTACAAAATATGCTAATAATCCTCAATTGTTTTTTAGAGTGGGAGCTTAGAATAGTCAATAAAGAGACCAAACAAAATAAAAATGAAATGTAAAAAGCTCATGAGAAAAGGGATAACAGAGAAAAATGTTCATGGTTATTCTAAAGGAGGATGATGAGTCACATTCTATACAAGAGGCCATGACAAGAGAGAATGGAAGAAAGTAATGGAAAGGGAAGTGAATTCTTTGAGAAAGAATCAAGTTGTAAATCAATTGATTTACTGCCAAGTTAAAAGGGCTATTGAAAACTAGTGAGTTCTATAGGTTTAGAAGAAAAGTGGGTAAATCAATTGATATGCATAAGACTTGTTATAGAGGGATATGCATAATAGGAAGGCATTTTTCTCACTTATTGTGCATTTAAATTAGTTTTAATATGGCAATAGTTAACTATTTGAATTTAAATTTACATTATGTGGATAAAAACATACACTTTGAGTGATGATCTAGATGAAAAAATCTATATGCAGTGACTATTAGATTATACTAAACGTAGTATTTGAAGTTTCACATAGTGGTAACGTTATGTGTTTTTGCACAAGTCCTTTTATGGATTGATGCAATCATCTAGATAGTGATGTTTAATACTTTGAAAGAGAAGTAACCCAATGTGTCTTTCAAATGGTTGAAGAGAACCATTGGTAAATGATTTCTGATGATATACTATTGACCATATATAGTTTGAATTTGGTAGTGCCTATTAAAGAATGGTGCTAGTAAATTTTGAAAAAGAAGTTCATGGGTAAAGCTGTTGGATTTGAGGTTCAAAGAATAGCTTAAGAAGACTCATCTCTTTTACAAGAGAATTACATTAAGAAGATTATGAAGTGGTTCAAAATAAGTGAATGCAATCCAATGGATACCCTAGTAACTTTAGGAGTGAGTTTGAGTCTTGATAAATTTCCCTGACTGAAACAACCAAGAAGATAATGGATAACATTGTCCAATAAACATTACCAACCATATAGCTTCTTGTACTACCATACTCACCAACCTGTACGACATACTAAACATTACATACTTACACACACATTAAAAACCAAAATGAAGTATCATTACTCTATACTATATGTATGCCAAAGAACTTAACATGCTTCTCATACATGTCCTTAGTCATTAGGTTTAATTAGGGGACTTTGCATATGAATACGTTGTTCAACAATAACTTTATGCATTATCGCATTTCTCATATAATATGAATGGAGTAGAGAAATTTGGGTTTAGATACTAGGAGTGTCCAGACTTAAGTTTGTACGGTGTTAATAATAAAATCAAACGACATACGCTCTTAAAGTATAAGAGTAATACCGTAGCATGTGATTCATGCCACATGTGCTAAAGAATCGTAAATAGGAAGTAAGTGAATAGATCTCTGCTTCATTACTGTGTGAGTCCCAAAAAGGTTGACCCTTCCATGATGTCCTTTGACTTAGACATTATCATGGAAATATGTTTTAACGACTGCTACTTTAGCATTTTATCTTATGATCATGATTGATGTGATCTAAAGGCATTATGTTAGGAAAGCGGTTGATACATATCAAAGTGATATACGGGCGAAAGAAAGATTATTACCTGAAATATACACATCTATGCTGGTGTCTGAGATTGGTTCCTTATGATATTATTTTGTGGTTTCATAAGTGTAAACACTATGCATATGAGAAAGGCAATATGAGTTTTATACTGACTCGAGAGGGATCAGATTGGCCATGAGTAAAGTGTATATTGGTAAATCTAAGACATTCGGGCATTATATCAATATCAAGCTGCACTACAGGGTTGTCTTGTGTTGATCTCTATAAAAAGGGATTTCTAGTACAAAAGCGTCCAAATGGAGACGTCATGCCTACTCGGTTATGGCAAAACACCTAGTATGAAAATAGTAAGAAAAAGAGACTTGACTCATAACGTCTAATCCACCAAGTGTAAGTGGGAAATGTTGGAATATACTAGTCCACCCTTGGTGGATTAGGGCTCAAGCCCAATTCAAGAGGGGTTTCATGGAGAGACATGGTTATAAAGAGTGATACCATTTGTGGTTTAAAGGTTACATCTATCCCTGTGTAATCGTACGTTTAAGGGTTATATCTATTCCTATGTAGCCATACGTACATTATATATATAAGATGTGGGATTAAGGGAGAAGGCTAATGATAATATAATACACAATTCTCCCTCTAAAAAGATTCTTTCATAAGAATGTTCTCTTCTCTTCCTTTCTTTGGTGTATTTGCTGTATAATATGATTGGGGTCTGCATCGGTGCTCCGGTTTCGTGTGGGTACTTTAGCGAGTCACTTAGATTCTAGGTACGCCCAAAATTCTTACACAACTAATCATTATCAAACACACTGTTAGTAAGCTATTTTAATTATAAAGACCATGAAGTGGCTAAACAACACTCACCCGTTAATGAATTGCAACTTTTCCAGGTGTAACATTCTTAAATTTTTGGAGCTGAGTTAATTGTTCCCAAGTCTTATTTAGTCAAAGGGTATAGAATAAAATAATTTAGGAAAATATATACATAGTGCTCCACCCCTTTTATTCATCATGATGGCATGTGGGTGGGTTCTTAGGTTTTTAATTTCTCTCACCCCTCTCCCGTTCCTTCAAATCTGATGGGGAGCATGTATTTTACTTAAGTTTTTTTTTCCTTTCGTCTTTTACTAGTTAAGGCTGGGAAAGTGTGATGTGATTTTTATTTATTTATTTCTTTCGTCACCACCCCCCTTTTAACCAATAGATGCAAGGGTGCATGAGTATTTCATAGTTGTATAATTTTTTTTTATAAAGCCCAGAAACTCTCCTTGGAGTGTAAGAGTGTATATATATTGGGGTCCATTCATTTGCCATTTTTTTCCCCTATCCTTGCCGTCAAACTCTAATTCAAGGCTTGTCAACCTCGTGTTTTTATTTTTAAAAAACGTGTGTGCAAGTACGTATTATCCACAACCAGACCAGCCTTTTTGCTTTTTTCCATGTATGTGTCATCATATGTATATGTGTGTGCATGACTTTTATATATTTAAAATATGTTGCTTTTTAAAAATTTATTTCCCAAATAATATTATGTCTAAATAAAAACAGTGGAATCTGTTGAAATTTAGGTCCGCATATAATATTAGTAATAGAGGGTAGTTTTAAGGCATTAGAGAAGTTTTAACACTACTACAAAATAGAGATTTAGCATCGCTGATCCTATGGAAATTCTTTAAACAAGCGCTGGAGGAGACTTCTATATTTTAAAAAAGAAAATACATGTGACAGCTATGGCGTTTTCTGTGGCAAGCGCCGTAACTACTGAATACCTTCTATGGTGCTTGCTTGGGGAAGCGCCATACAAGAAGTTATTTAAAAAAAAAAAATTTGACACCTTGTATGGTGTTTACCCGGACAAGAGTTGTAGTTAGGTACATACTTTTAATGACACTTTTTCTAAAAAATGCCATTAAAGGCATATATGATATGACGTAAGCATATATGCTTTTAACACATGTGTCCTATTAATTTTTAAGCTTACAAATATAATTTTATTAGTTATTAATTATTTAATTTGTTCAATGTCTTTTATATTCAATTTATTATGAAAAATTATTTTTTTTTAAAAAAATATTTTCTATGGGAAGTGGCTTTAAAGGCCATGCAAAGTGGGCTAATTTTGAAAAAAAAAATAGAAGTCAAAACTTATAAATAAATCGTCCCTATTAAAAAATATTTTAATTTTTTTAATAGAAGGCGTTGGATGGCGCTTTGCCTGCCAAGTATCGTCCAAGACACTGCCTTAAATATATATTTAAGGGCCTTGGACGGCGCTTGGCAAGGAAAGCGCTATCCAAGGCGCCTTATATTCAAGGTACAGTTATGTCTGGTATTTTAGATATAGTCTTTTTTTTTTAAAGATTGGGAAGCTACAACGCTTTGACGAAAAGTGCCGCAGCTGCTCCCATCTTTTATAGGGTGCTATTTAATTTTCACAACCCGCAGTTCTTATTTTCATTTTCCCGCGTTTCCTCTAGCTCCATCATTTCCTAAAACTTTATTACAGTATAAAGCTTTCTCTCCCATGTGTTTTTTTTTCTTGTCTTGACCTCCTTCGAAAGCTCCATAACGTGTAAGTGTTTTTTTTTAACATTTGGTTCATGTTTTCTTTTTAATTAAAATTTTTCATGAATCTTATATATGTGCTCTTAATTTTTTTTTCAGGTATTTATTTGAAATGTCAACTCTGTCTTCTTGAACTTTCTATACATTGTAAGTTTTTTAATTTTTGAGCTTATAAATATAATAATACTTAGTTTAATCCTCCGTAGAAGTAATATATATGGCTCAAGTTTAAGCAACTTAAATGCTGGAGTTCTTTTATGCTTGATACATGAAGACGCAATATTGTAAAAAATATGTGCTATGTTATTTCATTTTGCTGTGAATTATATTATAAATTTCTGTGGTTTTTGAATTGTAAAAGGATGTTTCCATTAGAAATATAAAATAATTATGAAAAATTATTTTAAAAAAAGACTTCTTACGACACTTCTCGAAAGAAGTGCCATTAGAAGTTAAATTACTTCCAATGGCACTTCCTTGAAGAAGCGCCATATATATTGAAATCATTCAAAAGATGGCCAATCAAATAAAAGCATTAAGAATAATAATTAAAACTCAATCATGAAGGAAAAATTAAAACTAGATTTAATAAGTTAAAATTCAATCTGATATTAGTAAGCTATATCATCACCCTAGGAAAATGAAAATTTAGCTCATGATAAAATTAAAAACAAAAAAAAAATTGACATTATATAAAATTAGAATGAAATCCTCATAAATACTGCATAAAACTTGAACATTAAATTCTCAAACATAAATATACAATCAAAATATGCATGAAAAATAGAAAAATCTAGCCGTTCTTTTAGGAGGTAAAACCTTCCATATAGGTGGCATGCAAAAGGTAATACAATCCTAAACCTTCTAAGATGGAGGCATGTAAAAAGTAATACAATGCATAAAATTAACTCTAAAATGGTGTATGTGGAGAGGAGAAGAAAGTAATGGATATGAAATGGTTATAAGTGAAGAAGAGAAGAGAGTAATGGATATGACTTGGTGTGTGCGAAATGTGAAGGAGAGAGTGACTATATATAGGGAAGAATGGAGCAGGGTATATGAAGTAGTTGGTGAAAAGGAAGATGAAGTGGTAGATGAAATGTGGTAGATCAAATAGTAGGTGAAAAGAAAGATGAAGAGGTAGATGAAATGGTTGGTGGAATAGTAGATGATTCCCGCTTTTAACTTCTAAGCAAAATTTGAAATCCTTGGAGATAGAACTGGAGTTTGGTCTCAACATCAAAGTTGTAGAGCTCTTTCTTAGCTTTTTATCCATATAAAGAATGTCTTAATCCGACATCTAGAGCTCCAGATATTGCCTGAAAACTGAAAGAGGGTCTAATTTAGTATTTTTCAAGAAATTCTATTTTATGCCAAAATCATTATTTATTTATTAATTACACCCAAATTTATTAAATTGAGCTCAAATATCATCTATAAAATCATCATATAAGGGAAAATAAATATGCAAATATTTTACTTATCAAATTCTCTCACACTTAGCTCTTAGACATCATCGGACAAGGAGTGACCATTAAGTGCTTCCAACAAAATCAGAAGTGTCAAGTCATAATCAAGAACACAATTGAAAAATAAAGAAATCATAGTATTCATGAATCAACGAAAATATAAACTAATAACTTTATTTGAAAATGAATAAACTGAGTTAGTAATTATGACTCATTCTCCCAATCTCTTAAGTGTTTACGGGTAAGTGTTTCGCTCGAATTCAACCCAAAAAATTGCACTACCATAAGCTTGCTAAAAATCTCAATCTCCACTACCTAATTCACATGCATAATTCAAATTAAAAGGATTTATTAGGGGTTGTAATGGGGTTAAGGTAAAAGGAATGTAAAATGTGATATGAAGGGCTAAATATAAAATTTAATAGAACAATTAAAAAAATGGGCCAGCTTTTTGAATAAATCTATTTCATCACAACAACCCACAATTTGAATACTCAAATTTTTTTTTCATTTTTTTTCTCTGTTTTTTTTTGCTTGCAACTTTAAAGTTGATGATATGTACATCCCTACACTTGTCAAAAGCTCATTTCACAAAAATTTTAAATGCTCTGCTAATATTCCAAATTAGGTAAAAGCACTTGATATATCATTAAAGCATATGTCAATGGGTTGAGAACAAAGAAATAGTCAATGAGGTTCAAAGGGGTTTATCAACGGTATAATTGCAAGGTTGGTTATTTGGCACTAGCTAAACAAAATGAATGTCTTTATCATCTTTGAATGTGCATGTGAAATGTAATCTCAACCAAATTTAAAGCAAGTTCTAGAGTGACAACTTAATATGTGAATATCATATACAAGAGAAATAATCATTATAGGTTCTAAAGCTCACGGTTATGGGCTTTCAAACTCAGCTTATTCAATTTCAAAATTCATCACCAATTGTAATAATCAGTTGTTCATTCATGTTATGAAATCTCTAAATTCAATTGATCCATACTCAAAACTTATATACTTCTTAAGATCATTACAAAACACTTTAAATAGGATGCTTTTTTTTTTTCACTTTTACTCTTTATTTTAAGAAGGAACAAAAATATGCAACTAATAAAATGTGTCTCAGGAGTTAAGAATAACTCCTTACTCTGCCATTTTTTGCATACCCCATGCATCTAATGGTTTTATTAACTAAATTTTTTTCTCCTTCCCCAACCTAAATCAGACATTGTCCCCAATGTCTTCTAGAGTTTAGAGAAAGTTTTTTTAACATAAACACACAATAAAGTAAAACCAAGAGATTAAGGAAAGTTACAACCAAAGAGTGGTATCTGGGTTCTGCTTCTGACTGCTATCTGAAGATTGCCCATATATTTGCTTGATGAGTTGATCTGGTTTAGGTTCATAGGTTTGCAGTTGATCGAGTAGCTGATCAGCAGTTGGTGCAGCAATTATGGAGTGATGATTCGCTTGGGGTATGAATCCTGTTTTCACTGTATGATCAAAAAAACATAACAAATTATCATAAAAACCATTAATATTTAACAATCCTAATGGCTTTTTGTGATAGTTCAACTTAGCCCAATATGCAACGCTATAGATCCCATCCAACGTCTCCAAACCATCGGGTAGAGCAATAAAAGGTTGAGCATGGTAGAACATTTGTCCCATACGTTCAGACAAGATTGAAACCTGCAACTCTTGTCCCAAGGAGAAGATGTGGTCTTCCAACTCCTTCACTCTTACACTCAAACCCTTACTTACATTCATGGATGCAGAAATGGCCACACTTCCCTTTAGGCCCTGGATGCCTCCCCCGTATACAAAATTGATCTTTTTAGCGGCTAATGCACTTCCAAGTTCGTTTGCTGCTATTATAAACTCTACATCCTTACCTATATCAGTTTCACCAAAAATGCAGATAGATGTAAATCTACATCTTTGTAAATCTACATCACCAAAAATGCGCTGATCACAATTCCACCTTGCTCATTTATGGTAGACGTTCATCCTTTTAGCTCTTCTCTTTTTGGAAAGAACTTCTTCCCATTCCTGGCAAAGGTTTAACAAATGATTTATGAATCTCACCTGCTAAACGTACCTTAGCTTCAATGATCCAACGTATGTCCACAGGAAGGCCTAAACGCTTGGATATCTTCATCCTTTCATGTCGACTATTATAGATCTTCCTGAGCACATCTTTGGGAAGAGTGGGGAACTTGTTCTTAAGCTTTACAAGAGATTCCTCCATGGTAATTTAAAATGAAACTGATGAAAACTAAAATTCTCAACCCAGTGTAGTGTGTTTCGTTGAGTAGGAAAGAAAAATGAGGGAGTAGGAAAGAAGTTTGAGAGAGTAGGAAAGAAATGAGTAAATAAGGAAGAAGTTTTGGGTTGCCTCCCAATTAGCCGCCCTTCTTTAACGTCTTTAGCTAGACAAATACTAAACCAATTTTTTTTCTCTTTTTATTATTATTATTTTATTTTATTTAAAAAATTACTAGATTGAGGACTTACCTGTTGGTTCCTCAAACGTGATGACATATTTCAAAGTGTTGAGTGCACCTTTATTATAATATTTAAGCCTTTGCCCATTCACATTGAATTTTCGATCACCATCTTGAATCTTCACAGTTCCATATGGCCATACTTGAATCACAGTAAAAGGACTTGACCATCTTGATTTCAGCTTTCTTGGAAAGAGCTTTAACCTTGAGTTATATAAAAGCACTTTTTATCCTAGTGTAAACTCTCTCCTCAAAATTTTTCTGTCATGCCACATTTTTGTCTTTTCCTTGTATAACTTTGTATTTTCATAAGCTTGTTGTCTAAATTGTTTAAGCTCATTGAGTTGGAAAAGACTTTTCTCACCAGCTACCTTTACCTCAAAAGTTAATGCTTTTACTGCCAAATATGCTTTGTGCTCCATTTCTACTGGAAGATAGCATGCTTTTCCGTAGACCAATTGATACGGGGATGTACCAATTGGTGTCTTGAAGGTAGTTCTATAAGCCTAGAGTGCATCATCTAACTTTTGTGCCCAGTCCTTCCGGTTGGAATTCACTATCTTCTCTAAGATCCACTTCAATTCTCTATTTGAGATTTCCACCTGCCCGCTAGTTTGTGGATGATATGGAGTCACAACCTTATGAGTAACTCCATATTTAGCTAACACAGACTGAAGCTGCTGATTACAAAAATGCCTTCCTCTATCACTGATAATAGCTTTAGGCACTCCAAATCTTGTAAAAGTATTCTTTCTCAAGAACGTCACAATCACTCGAGAATTATTTGTAGGAAAGGCAGTTGCTTCAACCCACTTGGAGACATAGTCAACAGCTATTAAAATAAACTGGTTGCTAAATAAGGATGGAAAAGGCCCCATAAAAATGACCCCCCATACATCAAAAAGTTCAACTTCTAAGATATGGGTTAAAGAGGCTTCATGTCTCCTTGAGATATTTCTCGTTCTTTGCATCTGTCACAGGTTGCCACAATTCTTTGAGCGTCCTTGAAGAGTGTAGGCCAGTAAAATCTTGATTGAAGGACTTTAGTAGCTGTTCTATTTGCTCCAAAATAACCACCATATGGGGATGAATGGCAGTGATTTAAGATGCTGTCCTTTTCTTCTTCAGGAACACATCACCTGATAATTCGATCTGGGCATTGTTTATATAAGAACGGATCCTCCCAAAAGTAATGCCTTACATCAGCCAGAAACTTCTTCTTTTGCATTTTAGAAAGTTCATAAGGAATTACTCCACTTGCCAAATAATTCACAAAATCAGCATACCAAGGAGTAGGTTGTAACTGCATGATAAAAAGTTGCTCATCTGGGAAATTCTCCTGGATTGGTAATTCTCTCTTTCGTTCAGCTGGTTCTAACCGAGAAAGATGATCGACAATGAAATTCTCAGTCCCTTTTTGTCTTTGATTCTAAGTCAAATTCTTGTAGTAGAAGCACCCATCTGATCAGTATGGGCTTAACATCTTTCTTCTCAATCAAATATTTGATTGCTGAGT
Source organism: Inga leiocalycina (assembly GCA_963242795.1). Taxonomy (NCBI): domain Eukaryota; kingdom Viridiplantae; phylum Streptophyta; class Magnoliopsida; order Fabales; family Fabaceae; genus Inga; species Inga leiocalycina. The sequence continues at coordinate 68,923,448 of OY725322.1, forward strand.
GGTCTGTCCAGACAATGACCTTTGACTCGATCAAGTATGCTTTGAATTTGTCGAATGCAAACACTACTACTAGGAGCTCTTTTTCTGTTATTGCATAATTCATCTGTGTTTCTGAGAGTGTTTTGTTAGCATAATAGATAGCATAAAGATCTTGTCTCTTCTTCGGCCTAAAATAGCTCCAACTGCTTAATCACTTGCATCAAACATTATTTCGAATGGAAGATTCCAATCTGGAGCTATGATAGCTGGTGAAGAAGTCAAGGCACTTCTTAGAGTTTTGAAGGCTGATAAGCACTCCTTATTAAATATAAAGGGAGTGTTTTTCTCCAACAACATGCAAAGTATCTTTGTGATTTTTGAGAAGTCCTTGATAAATCTTCTATAGAAGCCAGCATATCCCAAAAAACTCCAAATGCCCTTGATTGAGGAAGGAGGTGGTGGCTTTTGAATTGTTTCAATCTTAGCTCGGTTCACTTTAATGCCTCGATCAGATACCTTGTGACCCAGCACGATTCTTTCTTTCACCATAAAATGGCATTTCTCCTAATTTAGAACCAAGTTTGTCTCCATACAATGTTGCAAGACTTTTGCCAAATTTGAAAGACAATAAGCAAATGATTCTCCAAAAACTGAAAAATCATCCATGAATACCTCAATGAACCTTTCCACCGTGTCTGAGAAGATCGCCATCATACTCCTTTGAAATGTTGCTGGTGTATTACATAAACCAAATGGCATCTTTCTGAAGGCGAAGATACCATATGGACATGTAAAAGTTGTCTTCTCTTGATCCTCTGGTACAATTATAATTTGATTATATCCTGTGTACCCATCCAGGAAACAATAATAGGCTTTCCCTGCTAGTCTGTCAAGCATCTGGTCTCTAAATGGCAGAGGGAAGTGTTTTTTTTATGGCTTTATTGAGCTTTCTGTAGTTGATGCACACTCTCTATCCAGTCACCGTTCGTTATGGAATCAGTTCATTTTTCTCGTTGGGCACTACTGTCATTCCACCTTTCTCTGGCACAACTTGAAATGCACTTACCCATTGATTGTAGAAGATTGGGTAGATTATGCTAGCATCCAGCCACTTATTACCTCCTTTCTTACCACCTCCTTTATGTTTGGATTGAGTCTTCTCTGGTGCTCGACTGTCGGCTTGTAGTTGTCCTCCATCAAGATCATATACATACAAATTGAAGGACTAATCCCTCTTATATCAGCTATTGACCATCCAAATGCTATTTTATACTCCCTTAGAACTCTTAATAACTTTTCTTCTTCTTCAGGAGTAAGAGCTACAGAGATGATTACAGGTAATGTTGAATCTCTTCCCAGATAAACATACTTCAAGTAGATTGACAGTATTTTCAACTCCAGTACTGGTGGTTTCTTTGTTGATGGTACTGGCTTACTCAGCCTTTCCCCAAGATCTTCAAATAGTTTCTTGATAAAAATTGGGGAATTTGCTTTAAGGTACCTTATCTGCTCTAAGACTTCTGGATTAGTAGATTTTGATACATCTACCATTCCTATTGCTAAAGGTTGATCCATGTAGATTTCGTTCACCACGTCTTTTGTGCAGCTGGTCAATGTATAGACTCTGTAGCAAATGTTACGTTCATCTGGAAAGGATAAAGCCTTGAAAATGTTGAAGGATACTTGATTATCTTGAACTCGCAAGGTTAACTTCCCCTATTGCACATCTATTAACGTTCTCCCAGTTGCTAGGAGTAGCCTCCCAAGAATAATAGGAATTTCTTGGTCTTCTTCCATGTCGAGTACTATGAAATCAGCTGGGAATATGAGTTTGTCCACCTTTACCAGAACATCTTCTAAGACACCCCTCGGATGTTTTATTGATCAGTCAGCCAGAAGTAATGAAACTGTGGTAAGCTTCACCTCTCCAAGACCAAGTTTGTTGTAGACAGATAGAGGCATGAGGTTTACACCTTCTTCAAGATCATAAAGTGCTCTTTCAAAGTGACATTGACCTATGGTACAAGGTATGCAGAAGCTTCCAGGATCTTTCAGCTTTGGAGGTAATTTCTTTTGGAGAATGGCGCTGCACTCCTCAGTAAGTGCAACTGTTTCAAATTCCTCAAGCTTACGCTTATTTGAGAGAATGTCCTTCATGAATTTTGTATAACTGGGCATTTGGGCAAGAGCATCTGCAAAAGGAATGTTGATGTGCAACTTTTTGAAAACCTCCAGAAACTTTGCAAACTGCTTGTCTAGCTTTGCCTTCGCAAGTCTTTGAGGGTATGGAACTGGTGGTACATATGGAGGAGGATTGTCTGGAAAGCTGATTCTTCCTGGTATCACATCCTCCTCCTTCTGTTCTTCTCCATTTTCTTTCTTTTCTCTGTCATCCTTCTTCTTAATTACAGGATCTTTCAATTCTTTACCACTTCTTAGTGTAATGGCCTTTACATGTTCTTTTGGGTTTCTTTCGGTGTCACTTGGTAGAGTTCCTGGTTGCCTGGAATTCAGTATATTTGCAATTTGGCTCATCTAGATCTCCAAGTTCTTTATTGAGGCTTCTTGGTTTTTGATTGTTGCATCAGTCCTAGCCATGAATTGAGATGTATTCATGGTTAGTTGAGCCAGTGCATCCTCCAAATTCACTTTCTATTGTGGTAGATTTGGTTGTTGAAAAGCTTGCTACTAGTAGTTCCCTTGCGGCTTGAATGCATTTTGATTATTCCTCCAACTAAAGTTTGGATGATTTCACCAACCTGGATTGTAGGTGTTTGAGAATGGGTCATTCCTTTGATTTTCAATGAAATGAGCTTGCTCCAGCATGAATGAGTATCCTTCTTGACATTGCATGCTCACATGAGGTCCTCCACATTGATCACAAGCTTCAGTAGGAGTGTTGATTACATTTTCTTGGGTTGTCAATAATCCTACTTGCTTGGATATAGATGCAACTTGAGAAGACAAAGTTGTAAGAACATCCAGCTCGTATACTCTAAGTGCTTTCTTTGAATTGCTACGTTCAGAAGGCCATTGATATGCATTGGCTGCCATCTCCTCAAGTAGATTGTAAGCATCATCTATATTTTTTCCTATTAAAGATCCTCCAGCTGCAGCATCTACAGGAATTCTGGAGATGTACGTCATCCCACTATAGAAAGTTTGCAGTTGCCAACAATTTGGTAACCCATGATGAGGACATCTCCTTAGCAACTCCTTGTATCTTTCCCATACTTCATAGAGGCCTTCTTGTTCATGTTGGGTGAATGAGGCAATTTCATTCCTCAATTTAGCAGTTTTTACTGAAGGAAAGTATTTCTTCAAAAATTTCTGCACCATGATCTCCCATATAGTTATGCTTTCAACTGGTAGTGATTGTAACCAACTCTTAGCCTTATCCCTGAGTGAAAAAGGGAAAAGTCTAAGTCTAATGGCGTCATCAGTAATATCATTATGCTTGAATGTATCACAGATTTCTAGGAAGTTGGCTATATCTGCATTAGGATCTTCTATTGGTAAACCACCAAACTGATTTGCTTGCATCATCTGGATAATTGCAGGCTTGATTTCAAAGTTGTTAGCTGCTACTGGTGGTCTCTTGATCCAGAGTTTGTCTCCATAACTATTGGTGTTGCATAATCACGGAGTGTTTTGGTATCTGTTGTTTCTCCCCCTAAATTTACCATCGGATTGCTTAGGATTGAAGTATATTGCTTTCGAACTCTTTGATTTCTTCGACAAGTTCTTTCGATCTCAGAATCAAGAAGTTGTAGTTCAGTCTCCTTCGATCTGGTCATGCACCAAGCAAAAGCCTGAAAAGAAACACAAAACACCAAAAAGAAAAACAAATATAATATAAAGACCAAATTATTATTAAAATTACTTGGTATTGATATTAATGACTACAATCCCCGGCAACAGCGCCAAAAACTTGTTACGAGTATAAATGGTCTATTAGAAAGTGCAAGTGTACACTGTCATAAACAAGTAATATAGAAGTGAGTAGAGTATCGTTCCCTCGAGGATTGATCACTAAGTATCAAAATGAGTAATTTTAACTCTATTTAGTCGATCGATTAGTTGGTGATTGAGAGTACGAAATAAAAGATGAGTAAATATGAATGCAAATGATATGAAACAACTATGAGAAAAAGTCCTAGGGATTAGATTTCACTTAACAAATTCTGGATTGAATCACTTATCTATTCTAGCCTAATTTATTCCACATGATTGATAGTCGAGTTTCCCTAATTTAATTACTAGCCTCTTCCAAGGTCAAGCAATTATAAATTATATTAACATGAAAATATATATTTATTGTAGAGTAAATTTGAATTTGTCTTGTTGGATTTAAATTCTCTCAAGTTTAGTTGTGTCAAGAACTTGAGGTAATCACTTTCCAATTTATCTTGTATGCTTGTTGAGATGATTATAGGTGTATATTGGTATTTTTAATTGCAATAAATATGTTATACTATTTTATATATGAAAATATACAATGAAAGTATGAATTATATTTTTAGTAAACTTGTTAGTTAAGAAGGCCTGAATGATTTATTTGAATGATTAATGATGCATAGCATTAGATATGGAATATATGAGTAAATTATTGATATTGAAATTTTGTGATGTTAAGATGTAAAATGCGGTGAGTTGTGATTAAGGAGAGGTTTGATTCTTTTATACCACATGGTATAGCCGCCACTGTACGCACAATGAATAGCTTTAGCATTCTCAGGACCCCTGTCATCACCCTTTCCTTTGGCCAGGTTAAGGGTAAGCTCAAGGGATAGGTGACACCTTTCCATTTTCGATGGAAAGGGAACCCATGATCTGATATGAGTTCTATAGCCTTTGACCGGGCTATACTTCATTATTGGAGAGCTTGGTGCAGTCTTGTAAAAGAGATTAATCCTATTATATGTTATAGCTCATGGGTTTTGTCAGCGGTTAAAGAGGTTATAAGGATGGTTGAGAGAGTTTTATGCATATTGAATTGTTCTATTGAAATACTAATGTTTTTGGAAGAATAGACTTTATGTTATATAAACATATATTTTACCTATTTAACTATCTCATAATCATGCCCTAAATACTTGTTAAAATGGAATTGTGGTTACTGAGTCCATGTGACTCACCTCGTCGATATTTATGATTTTTCAGGATAGTTCAGGTGGTGCTACCGAGGGGAAGGTGAACGAGACTTGACTTGATACCAATCCTATGTCTCATTTAGTTACAAGAGCATAACGTATATTGTCAAACTTAAGGGCCTTTTTGGTATACGTTGCATATGTTGAATACTTTGTTGCATATTGCCATTTGTACTGTGGGCAGAGCCCTATAATATATTGTATTGTGTAATACTTAATGCTTGACTTAGTTTGAAAATTAATTATATGGTAATTAAGAGAGGTCGTTACATTTTTAGTATCAGAGCTTTTAGTTTCGAGGTTCTCTAATGTTTTTATTATTACATATAGTTGTATCAGCAATATACATTGGTTACTCATTTTCTTCCCCTTTTTATCTGACCTATTATTTTTACTCCTTTTGGCTTATTTTTATAATTGGTTGCATCATTTAGGAGGAAAGAGATGGGAGATACAAGTAGAATACACTCAGCTGGAGACTTAATCATGATCAACCTATAGGACTACAAGATATTAATGACATTTTAAGGGAGCTGTTAATCACAGTACGTGGGTTTGGTTAAATGGTGTAAAGGCATGAGGAGGAATTAAATAAAGGGAAAAGTCAAGAGGAAGAGCACTTTATTCATGAAAGTGGGTTGGAGGATACTGGAGCTCATAATGATCATCATTTTAGTGGTGGCCATAATACTACCATAGAGACAAGGGATAACAAATCTCAAGAGGAGTATAATAGTGTTTCCTTCACTAAAGTATAGAAAGAAGTGCACAAATTCTCACCCCAGACCTTTGACTGGAGGTTTAACTCAAAATTTAGTAAAGCCAGGATTGATCGATTGGAGACTATCTTCTCCATAGTTAAATGCAATGAACAACAAAAAGGTGACAATAACAGTAGTGTTATTGGTAGATAATGGAAAGATGTGGTGGAAAAGCATGGCATCAAGCCTGCAGATAAGACCATTCCAAATTGGAACGAGTTCAAGGTGATCTTTCGTCAGCACTACTTTCCAATAGCCTTATAGTCACTTTGAGTTCTATACTTTTCAACAAGGTGACCTGGATATTAATTCATTCATTGCACAGTTTCTTGAGATGGTCAAGTACACCGCTTATGGTAAATCACAAAAGAATGAAGCTTGGATGGTGGATAGGTTGCTATAAAAGGTTCGACCAGAGTTTAAAAGACAGTTGATACCTCTTTAGATTACTTCTTTTAAGGATATGTGTACACAACTCCATCTTTTAGATCCAGAGATACGGGGTTATAGTTATGAGCTCGAGCTAAGGAGTGACCCACAGGGCCGAATCTCATCTTATACTGCTCCTACTGGGGGTTTTAAAAGAGGAGTGATTATAGTTTTAAAAACTCTGGATACTCAGAAAAGAAGAAGAACAAGAGACTGATGGGATCATTCCAAAGTGGGTCAGGTTTGAGGACTCACTAGTACAAAATTCCTTTTTTAGACAGTCATATTTAAACCGGTTATAGCGGATAAGGTCTAAAAATTTTGACCGGTGGCAGTTTTATAATTATATAGAACTTCTAAGACTAGTTCTCCAAAAAAAGCGGTCTTAAAAAAAATATTTAGACCGGTTAAAAATAAAACGATATAAAAAAATCAAAATATTTAAAAAATTAAAAATTTGAAACTTTTAAGACCGATTATTAATAATAACCGGGTTTAAAGATAAAAAATTTAAAATCGGCTTTCATATAAACTGGTCTTAAAGAAGAAAAATTTAAAAATTAATTTTTTTCACCATTTTAAGACCGGTTTTTATGGAAAATCGTTCTAAAAGGTGAGCGTTTTGCTCGTATTTTTACTCTTGCATTCTGAACCCTTTCTTTTCTTGTCGCCATTTCTCTGTGAGCTATGTCCCTGCTTGTTCTGAACTCCTCCATTGCTCCCCGTTCCTCATTTGCTCAACTCTCCTCCGTCATTACCGCTTCTGTTGTTGTATTCCTTGTCGCTGTTCTTTGATGATTGTCACTCTCCTCCACCGCCACCTCTATTCTCTGTAGTGACCATTCTCCTTTACCGTGACTTTCCTTTGTCAGTGTTGTGAATTTAAGGACTTCATTTTAACCTCATTCGACGTTACCGTGACTTTGGGTAGTAGCTCATTCCCTGGTCTTCAATCAGGTTAGTGTTCTGTTAATTAAAGCCTTCAAGTTTCAGCTTGTATTTGCTTATTCTCAACAATATTAACTCTGACAATATAGTTAGACATGAAATAATGGCAGAAAAAAGTAATTAAGGTGAAAGGGAAAACTGTGTGATGACTTTATTACTATATGCGTTTTTCTTGTTTTGGACCAAAAGTAAATAAGATGCTTTGACTTGTGATATTTGGCTTGGAGTAATACCATTCTAAGTTCTATTTTAATTTAGTGTGATTGTGAGTGTTATTGGTTTGTTGAAACAATACTCTTTTCAAATGGTGCATGTTAAAATTCGTTGAAATCTCTAAAACTCTATGGTTGTTGTTTTTTTGTCTATCCTTTTGCTATTGGATATAGGGTGCTATAAGTGTTGAGATATATATGGATCATAGTTGGATAAATGTTAAACGAAAGAGTGTTGAATATGATAATGGGGTAAGGGTTTTTGAGACTTCGCTAGAAGAAATGCCGATAATGGTAGTGGGAAGTTTTATTGCCCTCCTATAGTATGTTTGAATGAGAAGCGACTAAGTGCTGCAGATATATATACACATTTTATTTGTGAAGGATTTTGTAAGAGTTATACGGTATGGGTATGGCATGGTGAAAAATTAGAAATGCCAAGTTTATCTCAACAAGGGGAAGTGGCCTTTGATGATAATGACACGGATACAGCTGATCGGATAGAGGCTTTTGATCAATCACATGCATATGGTAATATGTGCAGTGATGCTGAGACGTCGCTGGACCCGGGGTGTCAAAAATACCAATTGTTGAAAGTAGTATTGAAATTGGTAAGCTTGAAAGCACAGCATGGATTGAGCTATAAGAGTTTTTCAGAAACGCTTGAGGCATGCTAAGAAAATACTGTGGGCACTAGGGATGAAGTATAAAAAGATCCATGCATGTGCTAATGATTATATATTGTATAGAAAAGAGTATGAAGAGGAACAACAGTGTCTGATATGTGAAACTTCAATGTACAAATCAAATAACGCCCCTGTAAAAGTGTTGTTATATCTTCCAATCATACCATGGTTCAAGCACTTGTTTGCTAATGAAAACGATGCAAAAACTTTGAGATGGCATGTGGATGAGAGGATAACCAATGGAAAGTTTCAACATCCAGCTGATTCTTCTCAATAGAAGAAAATCGATCAATTATTTCCTACATTCGGTGAAGAACCTAGGAACCTTAGGCTTGGGCTTCGCACAGATGGCATGAATCCTTTTGGTAGCCTGAGCAGTATACATAGTTCATGGCCTATTATATTGGTAATTTACAACTTATCTCCTCTGTTATGCATGAAACGAAAGTACATCATGTTGTCTATGTTGATTTTAGGACCAAAACAACCCAAAAATGACATGATGTTTACCTAAAACCCTTAATCAAAGACTTGAAAGAGTTGTGGGATGAAGGTATTGATGTTTTTGACGTGAACAAGAAGGAATCTTTTAAAATGCTAGCCATGATATTTTGTACTATAAATGACTTCCCTGTATATGGAAACTTGTCAGGATATAGTGTTAAAGGCCATAAAGCATGTCCGATTTGTGAAGAAGGAACATGCTACCATCAACTTCAACAAGGAAGAAAGAAAGTTTATCTTGGCCATAGGAGGTTTCTTAGATGAAGCCACCCGTATCGTAGATTAAAGAAAGCTTTTTTTGGTGGACAAGAGTTTGAAGATGCTACGAAGGCATTGACTGGGGAGCAAATTTATGAAAAGGTGAAAAATATGAATGTTATCTTTGGTAAGAATACAAAGAATAGTAATGAAAAAAATAAATGGAAAAAAAGGTCAGTCTTCTTCAATCTTCCATATTGGCCCAATCTTGATGTGAGACAGTGTATTGATTGCATACATGTGGAGAAAAAGTATGTGATAGTATTATTGGGACATTACTTAACATACAAGGTAGTTCTAAGGATGGCGTGAAGGCAAGATTAGATTTGCAAGAAATGGGGATACGAAAAGACTTGCATCCAAAGCCATATGGTAATAGAACTTTTTGTCCTCCTGTTGCTCATACTTTGTCTAAGGATGAGAAAAGAAGCTTTTATGAGTGTTTACATGGCATCAAAGTTCCTTCAGGGTATTCTTCAAATTTTAGGAAGCTTGTGTCGATGAAAGACTTGAAGTTAGTAGGGCTAAAGTTTCATGATTGTCATGTCCTAATGCAACAACTACTCCCAGTAGCAATGAGGCATTGCAGAATATGATCTTTAACATATTTTGACTAGACTTTGTTTCTTCTTCAATGCTATTTGTAGTAAAGTGATTGAGACAGAAAAATTGGATGAACTGGAAAATGAAGGATATCTGATCTTATGCCAGCTTGAGAAGCTTTTTCTTCCTTCTTTTTTTGACATCATGGTACATCTAATTGTTCATCTAGTGAGGGAGATAAAGTTGTGTGGCCATATCTATTTACAGTGGATGTAAGCAATTGAAGGAACTATGAAAATCCTAAAAAGGTATATGAAGAATGCAAATCGGCTTGAAGCATCTATTGTTTAGAAATATGTTTCTGAGGAAGCCATAGATTTTTGTCTAGATTACCTGTCAAATGTAAGACATATTGGGCTTCCTGAATGTCATGATGAAGAAGGGGGTAGACGCGGGGCTACAGTAAAGAGTGTTGATCCTGATGAATTGCAACAAGCCACTTGTACATCTTGAATAATGTTGATGAAGTTCAAGATTACATTAATACTCATAAAGAAATTGTTCGGAAAGAAAATAGTCGAATAACCGAACAAAGGTTAATTAGGGAGTATAACTAAACTTTTGCATACGGAGAAGAATGTGTTTTTGATACAATTAAATGGTTAGCAAGTGGTCCTGAGGTTGATGTCATAACTTGGACTTCATTTGTGATCAATGGTTATACATTTTACATGAAGTCCCTTGATGATAGGAGCATCGTCCAGAACAATGGGGTTATGTTTGTGGCTGAATCTATGCACTTCTTTGGTTTGAAGGATAACAACCCTATATTGGCAGCAATATCTTTTTATGGGGTTATTGAAGAGATTTAGGTTGTTGATTATGTTAAAATTAAATTTCTCATTTTCAAATGTAAGTGGGTTAATGTCATTAATGGTGTGATGATTGATCAAGTGGGATTTACATTGGTTGATATGATTAGTAGATGTTTTGGAGATTAACCTTTTATTATGGCATATCAAGTGAAACAAGTGTTCTATATTACTAATCAGGCAAATAAAATGTGGTATGTAGCTCTCTAAGGAAAAAAGGTAGTTGACATTAATTTGGAAAGTCATTCAATGAATGATCTTCTCAAGACTCCTTCTTTATCTTGGGGTTTACCAGAATTGAATGAAGAAGATGAAGCAGACAATGAACATGGCACAAGAAATGATCATCATGAAGGAATATGGGAGGATATCCCTTTATAAAACTACTTTGAAGGTTAGTTAGCTAAAATAATTGTCATGAACTATATTTGAATTATGTATATTGTTATTGGTATATATAAAACTCTTTTTTTGATGTTGTCATAGGAAAATGAAGGATATGAGGTGTATTAGTGTAGATACTCCGAAGCCAGCTAGTGATCATCAGCCTGAGAAGAGTATGTATAAAGTATTTTGGCCATAATGAATAAGTGTTGATGATGATGATGAACTTTGTTTCCATTTCAATTAGTTTGGGTCGCCTGAGAAGAGTGTGTATAAAGTAATTAATTTTGGCCATAATTTTATGATTCTGTTTGTGATTGTGAGTTTATTTATGGTTGTATTCCTTGCTCCTGTTTCGGCCAGTACTGTTTAAGTACAAGGGAGTTGAGTTTTGTTCCAATGAGTTTTGAGTCTCTTACATGTGGAGCTTAGGTTGATTACTATTTCTTCTGTTTCTTAAGAATCTTTCATCTAATTGGAAAATGGAGGAAAATATTGTTACGTATAAGATGTTTGTTATAATATGTAAGAGAAGAATTTATTTGGATGTCGTTGAAATGGCTGCTTGCTAAGTGAAATGTTTTAACAGGGGAAATGACTTGCTGGGTCAATGTTTTAAATGGAACAATTTTTTTAAAACAAATCACCTTTTTAGACATGTTATTTCCACAATCGGTCTAAAAAGTACATCTAAGACCGGTTGTCTATAAAACCAGTCTTAAAGTAATAATTTTAAGACCGATTTTTTAGGCAACCGGTCTAAAACTTCAAACTTTCTAGACTGGTTGTTTCGAAAATCGGTTTAAAAAGCTGAGCTTTTTAGACTGATTTCTTCAATAAGCGGTCTAAAAATAATTATTTTTAGACCGATTTTATAAATAACCAGTCTTAAAACTTTTGTTTAAGACCAGTTAAGAAAGTAACAGACTTTTAAGATCGGCTGTGTCAAAACCTCATCGAGAACCGATATAAAATGTCATTTTTAATTGGTCTTAAAAGTGATTTTTCCACTAGTGACTCATGCTCAAAGGAGCCAAGGCGGGGGGAGTCAGTCATCTTATAAAGGCTCTACTGCCCCTGTGCTTAGTACTTATATGACTCTAGTTTACTCGAAATGTAGAATGTACCATCAGGGAAATTGTTTGACTTGCTTTGCTTATGGTAAGTTGGGGCACATCTCTCGCTTTTCTCTAGAAGGCAATTTGACTTGTTTCACTTGCGGTAAGGTGGGGCACATCTCTCCCTTCTGTCCAGAAGGCAAGCAGAACTATCAAGTCTCAAGACCTACCATGCCAAGATGAGTCTTTGCTTTGACTCAAGAGGAGGCGGGTACTTCACCTAATCAGATTAGAGGTAAAATTAAATTGCAAAATTATGATATTCTTGTATTATTTGACTCCGATGCCACATACTCCTTAATAGTTTTTGATTGTGCCAAGAGACTAAACTTATATGTTTCTAGAATTATGTACTTGTATTTGTTGTTATATGATGAATACATGATGAGCAGAGTACATTGTTTATTTATGCAAGATTTTATTTTTTAAGAATTTTTATAGTTGTTTTATAAATTGATATTAGACTTGATTCTTGATTTATGTAGATTGTTCAAACATATATAAGAATTATGGTTCTCTAGGTTGGTTCTCTATGAATAGGTCTTGAATAAAGGGCATAATACCTGGTGGATATATAAAAATATGTGACCGATTGTGGTAATAACAAGTCTAAAACAAACTCATTTAGAATAATTAAAATAAAGGTCAAGTTAAAAAATGTATAATTTCATGAATCGGTTTTGCATCACAACCAATCTTAAAATTCAACCATTTTAGACCTCCTAGACTAAAGATAGGTCTTAAACAAGCAACTTGCTAAATTGGACTTTTAGCTCGGTACAAATACCACTTTTTAATAACGCTTATAGGACTGGTCTAGAAAGTACCTAACTTTTAAAACTGGTCGATATAATGATCTAATGTAAAATCAGTCTAAATAGCCATTTTTAACCGGTTTAAAAGGCATTTTTTTCTAGTTATGAATTGACATCTAGAGCCGTCCTTCCTCCTCTTCAAATACTAAAAAGCTTGAAATGCAATTATGAAATTATCTTGAATTGATCTTTCTACAACAAAAGCCCTCTGTAATTCTCAGATATATTTGCTCTATCAACTTCTCATTCTAGATTTCATGATCTTTGCAATGATCTTATAAGGAACATTACAAAGACCAATAGGGTGAAAATGATTCACTGATTCACGCTTATCAACCTTTGGCATCAAAACATTATGAGCTAAAACTTTTTTTTATTTTGAGATCAGAGTGACCATCAAAGAATCCTTTAACCATATAAAATATCTCCTCCTTAGTCTCTCCCCAAAGTAGATTAATAAAATAATGCCATGAAGCCATTAGGGCTTGATTAGTTTAGAAAGTATATTCTTGGTTGATTTGCTATTGCTTCTAGCTTAGATAGTACAAGATTGGTTCTAATACTATTTCTTGGTTATATTTTGATAGTCCTTCTAATTTCCAATTATAGAGTCACTACTACAAATTTGGGCATATATGACACTTAAAATATAACTGTCACAGCGAATATACATCATGTATTGATGACTTCCTATTTTTTGTAGATTTGAGATATATTATGATATATTTGAGAAGTCATCAATACCAAATTGAAGATATTTGTTTTTAAACTTTAAGAGATATCAATTTGGGTGCATAGTTTGTGGTGTTTCAACTTAGAATATATGTTTTTAAACTTAGGAAAGAAGCAATAATAATAGTAGTAATAGTAATAATAACAACAATAATAGAGAGTTTTCTCAAAAGATTAAAAAAAATATTTAGTTTCATTTTATTATTATTATAATATTTCCTTTTATTGTCATTGCTAGAGGCAGCAACGATATGGATTAAGAGGGAATAGGGGGACGATGGAAAACAAACTGCAATTGATTAGAGAGAATAAAAGAAGGCCATGCCGTTTTGGAAATAAAAGGAGAATGACATCATTTTTTAACCACCAAATTAGAAACAAAGTGAGCCCTAATGTCTAAAAGGAAGAAGCCACGAGTTATATAAAGAGAAGCAGAGGCGGCAATTGGAGGATGGCACTTATGTCATCTTCATCACCGTCTTGAATAACAAGAAAAGAGAGAGAAAGGAGTTCAAGTTTGATTCTTATTCTTCTTTACAGGAGGATGAGAGGACCGTGGAAAAGAGAAGAGACTAGAGTAGCTGATTAGACAGAGAAGCAGATGGAGCTTAAAGATGAGGCATTGAATTAATGCTCTGTTCCTTTTCCTTTTCTCTTTTCTTTAAGATTTTGGATTATGAATGTGTTGTTGTTTCTTTTAGTTATGTTTAGTTAGTTTGTCATGCAACTTAGAGGAGCTATGAACTTATAGGTAGACTAGACTTTGTTTTCACTATTTAGTTATAATTAATATTAATTTTAGTTACTTAATCTTGTTTAGCTTTATCTATTTAGTGACTAACGACTATTAAATATGAATTTGAGCATTATGATTTACCTTGATGAAGGGAATTTTAATTAGGCTATGAGATCAAGTAACATGAGTTTAACTTATGATTTAATTTGCAATTAGGATACACGTATACGTAATTGCCCCATATGAAGAGACCTTTTCTCATTAACAACAATTATCCATAATGGTTTTTCAAAACCTGATTAACCAATGATAATTGAAAACAATTTCTTTCAAGAAGACACATCAAGATTTAGGGCACAAAACCCACCCACAAACCCGCTATAGAGAATTTATTATTTTGGGCATATATAACAAATAGGAGAAACATAGGCCACAAGTTTTATAACACTGAACCCCACAACAAAGGGTCTACACAAAATAATTTCCAATATAGGATATGATTAAGGATTTGCCAAAAGATCAGAATATGCAAAATAAGGCCTTAAGCCCAACAATGGTTAAACATTCACCCCAAAACAGATATCCAAAACATAGTTCAGAATGAATATAAGGATGTGGGCCCTAGATGGCAATATGATAATCATTACAAACCAACAATTATAGAAAGCCTACATAGGCTACTAAAGCTTATGTCTTAGTCTACTTCCCTTTCCCTTAATCAAAAATAGAGACATGCCTGAAAAATATTAACAACGATAGGGTGAGACATAAAGTCTTAGTAACCAAAATCAATTTACAAAGTATGTAAGAAACGATTGCAAGTCGTAGAAACAGGTTCACTAACATAATAATAATATTCTCAATAATTAAATCTTGTATCATACTTTCAATTATTAGAACCAACCCCACTCATCTATCCTGCTCCTCCTTATATCTTCTGGACGGGGTACAACCTATTAGTGCTAGTATACCCATACAAAGGTTAGCTAGTCACTTCAAGAATACTGACCCTTCCCATGCCACCACCAATTTACCATAACAAGGAGGTGTTTGCCCAAAACACTCAACTTAAAATCCCGGCTAGGAACAAGAGAGCTGATGGGTGTAATATCCCAAAAAGTGATTAAGGGCTAATGACTTCAAAAGTGGATGTAATTATTGTTGAATAAATGCTTTTGGAGAATGTGTGTTGGGAATTTGGATATTTTAATGATTCCAATGGCTTCCTTGTGAAAATTCGTGTGGGGAGAGTGTTTATTGTGAAATTGGAACCATTGGGAACAATTGTGCAAAAGTTGAAAACTCTATCCATTGAAACTATGTACAGGGCAGCCGATTTGTATGGACGTTTTAAATAGGCAAATGGTGTCTAAAAATTCTGAAATTTTCCAATCTTAAAGTTCACATGTCAAGCTTCAAAATGGACATATAATTTGTATCATTTTGAGTTGTGAGCTAAGAGTTATGGATTTTTGAATTTTGCCCAGCGAAATTAATTACTTTCTAGAACAGTATGCAAAGATTGAAATTCTGGGAATTTTGTGATTCCATCCAGAAAAATTCTATATTTTTCCTTAAAACTAGACTCAATAAGGGTTCTATAGGCTTTGGAATCACTTCATTTTTATTTTTATAGAATTAGTTATGATTTTTCAAAATTTGGGCAGAAATCTGCCAGAATTTCTGAAAAATCCGAAATTGTTGGAAATTAATCAATAATTAAATATCATATAATATATGATATTAAATACCATCAGCCTTCTTTCTCCAGCCATTTTCGTGCTGTTCCAGACCTAAAATAAGAGAGAGAAGGTGAGAGAGTTTAGAGAGAGAAAGGGAAGAAATCTCACAAGGTAAGCCGATTTTTCCGACGATTTAGCTCCTAACGCGTATAACTCTGACTCTAAGCTACTCCTCTTTATTATTTAAGGTTGTGAAGCTCAAAATTTGGTGTTTCAAGGGTTAGGGTTCAGCCACCTTGAGGAAAAGCTAGTGGGAGCTTAAGGTAACTTCCAAACCTTCGTATATTAACTATTCTAGCTGTTGTGGGCAATTTAATCGGTGAAATTTCGCCGGATTGCCACTGGTTTTAAATTTTGGAAATTGAGTTTCCTAAGGGTTATGCTGCCCAATTTTGGTTCAAATGGTAGTTATAACCTAATGTAATAGTTAATAAAGTGGTTAGGAGTATAAAGGAACACGTTTAGGGAGCTGAAATCGTAAAACCTTGATTTTCCCCGGAGAACTCATAAATTTCGGCCAGCTCTAGAAATGGGTCTTAGAATTGGATTTTCAATGATTTCATAGTTCCATTGTGTTCAGGAGCGAAAATTAGGTGGGGTTACAGTTGGCCATTTTTTCGGAAAAGGACGAAAAAGCATAATTACGAAAACGCCCCTGAAACCCTTGAAGTAGGGCTGCCAAGGGTAAATTTATAATTTTACATTGAATTTGATAATTCTGAGTCCAGGAATGGATTCTTTGGGCGGAAATTTGTTAGGATATCCTAGATTAGAATTTCGGGAAAAGTGCAATCGGACCGGGTACGGCGGGCCCGGGCCAGGTCCCCAGGGGCATTTTTGTAAATTTTCATTATAGACTCATATAACCCCAAGAAGCACTATGGAAGTGTCTAAATGGTGCATTTGAAATTGTAGGATTCGATATTTACCCTGTTTATGATCCACCTGTGTTAGAGCACAATCGGAAAGAACAAGGTAGTGACTCTTTCTCTTATATTGTGTGTGAAACATTGTATGTATGTTTGTCATGCATTGAGAATACTTTGTGAATACATTGTGATGCTTTGAGTTCACAGCGCAAGCTGACGCATAGAGATTACAGCCATGAATGCTGTTGTTTGTGGCGAAAGCCATTATACATTGTGATGCTGCTTAACATGATCATATATGATATGTGTTTATACACTGTATGAGTGATTTGTTACTACAGAGATTCTTTTGAATCTCATTCTTTCCATTGACTAACATTTCAGACAGGGCAAGTGGCTCCAAGGAGAAACAAACCACCAGGAGCGGCTAGGATCTTGTAGAGATGTGTTGTTTGGTTGTTGGTTATCTGTTTTGGACTTGGGATTACTGTTTATTTTTGAAATGTAGATATTACGTTGATGTTGGTCATGTAATCCCCTAGTTGGAACTTACAACCCTTAATTTATACATGTATGAAACCCGGGAGTTGCCGGAAATTTGGCTATGCACTCTGATATGTATGAATGTGATTGAACTGCGTAGAGTAATTAGATTCGGAAGATGAATATGAGACAATGTTGAACGAATTTTAGAAAAGAGATTTGAGAAAAACGTATCCGTCGATCTCTAATTCCTTTAAATTACACATTTTCGAATCTTAATTATGGTTATCAAGGTAGGGGATTAGAATGGGCACAATTTCACCATAATTTTTCTACACAACCCAACATATCCCACAACAAAAAAGTGATATATTAGTATAGTTTTCAAAAACATTTACAAGATTATCATTCTTTATACAACATTCCATCACAAACATTATAACCATTACAACAGTAACAATCTTAAGAATAATCTTTTCTTATATATACAAGTTGGAAAATACATAGCTTTACTGAATTAAGTTCATAGTCAAACAGATACATAATTTTTCAAAACACATACAAGTAGCATAGATGAAAGTAAAGTTTAGAAAGCATCTTACAGCCCAAAATATGCATCTAGAATAAATTAACCACAATAACCTCACTCCAAGCTTAACCTTAACTTGAGGAGTAAAGCTCGAATAATCAATGGTCACAAGAAAGCTCTACATTATCAATGTAGATACCAATCAATCACAAGTAACAAACTCCCAAAAACCAAATTTCCTCTACAATCCTTATCCTCAACATCCTAATTTCCTCAACAATCCTTAAACTCAACAATCTAAGGTCATAGTTCACTTCTCATGAGCCCAAATCACTCATTAAAATCCTTAGATAACCTCCATATCATACTCTTACATCAATCATTCAATTTCATAAGTTATAGTTTCACCTCTAACACACCCATAGTCATAAAAATCACTAATATCAACATTCTAAACCGATTAAGTCTCTTTTTTAACTTATATGAGTATAACTCAATTATTTAAAAACTTTTCAAACCTCACATAATCAAAATCATATCAATCTCTAACTCAAATATTAAATCCTAACTTATATTTTCATATAACTCAAAATCTACAAAACTAAACCGATTAAAATTTTAATAATACCTCCAATAACCCAAATAAATTGTTTAACCCAAATTTAATCAGCACAAGTGTCCAAAAAATAATTTATAATCTATCCTTTTTAGGGAAATACATTATAAAATCATAAGACAACTAAATAATAAGCTTTCCTCTATCTATATATAGTCATCTATTGTCAAAGCTTAGAACTCTCCCAAAATCCTAACCCCAAAATTTTCACTAATAAGCACAATATTACCCTTATTATAAATATACAATTATTTATAATAGTGTTATGGAAAGAGTTTAGTAGAAAAGAGAATATTTAAGCACCTATTTAATCCCAAATGAATACCCTAGAGGCTGCAAGACGTGAACACAGTGCTGGCCACAAAAGCCTGGACGTTCCACCTCTTGCGGTTAATGTGCAAGGAACGAAAAACCAGACCGAGTAATGAATCGGTCACAGCACAGGTTCAAGGGATAATAGGGTTGAACTGGTCATATTAAAATATTATATTTATTAGTGGCAATATATATTAATATATTTTTAAACTTCTATAGATCAAATTGAAGATTTTTAGAAAAGAAAATGCTTAAAATATATTAGTATTAGTTATAATGCTTATACTTTTACATTATCTTCTTCATTTTTTTAGATTTGTTCTTTCTTTACCTACTTTTCTCTTCATTTTGGTCTTCAACCTTTCATTTTTCCCTAAAAAATAACACAAAATAAAAATTTTAAAAAAATAAAAAAAAGAAACCGGTCCAACCAGTTGAACATTTATTTTAACCGGTTCTGACCGATCATCCGGTTTTTAACCGGTCTCACGTTCAATGAGCAAACCAGACCGAACCACTAACAGGTTCCTAGTTCAACCAAACGAACCGGCCAATCCAGTCCGATGTTTTGTTCTCTGCTAATATGGATGGATTGTTTGATAGGTGGGGGTATATATATTACAACCCCCGCCCCCAAAACACCAAGTGATTGTTAAATAAAGGGCCAGGTGCGTTTACTTATATATATATATATATATATTTATTTTCTTTCAGTCTTTCTTTTTGTTTGTTTTATTTTTTTTAATTCATTTTTTTTTCTATTCTTTTATTTCTAATATGTTTTTTTAATAATAGAAATAATAATAAAATATTTTTATTTTTGCATTTCTATTCCATTCCATTATTTTTATTTCATGCTTTCATTTTTTTTACTATCATAAATCTTATTTTAAATAAACCCTATATACTTCAATAATTACATGATATATTCCATTTATCATAAATAATTCTTTCTTAATTATAATTGAGTTCTAAAGATAAAAATGAGAATGTTGCATGTTTGTCCATAAGTTTGGTGAAGAAGTACAAAAGCTTGCAGTAGGCTGTGAGAAATTGAATTGGAAGTGGAGAAGTGAGTTCAAGTTTTGGATGTTTATATAGAAAGGGTTTCCTGGATTATCGAGCCATTACGACCTTTAGATTTACAAATCATTATATTTTATAAATGGTGACAGTTGGTTTTTAATAACCGTTAGGAATGTGAAGTAGTATTCTAATAAGTGACGGGTTTTTCTTAATAATCGTTATGTGTTTAACATTTTTTTTTATTTTAATGCATGCATGGTTGCATATATCAACCACCATATTATAGAAGAATTAAAATATGTGAATTTAATTAGAGATTTATGAAAACCATCATTCTTTTTCTCACGAAATGAGTTACATGATGGTTGTTTTAAGAGAGCCATTATTTTTTTTGAATGCATGATAGTCATTTAGAAAGAATGGTTTAAGACCTGTTATTTATTTTACTCACGACGGTTTTTCTGTAAGAACTGCTAGATATGTTCCTTTTTTACAATATATTTGAAACGAAAAACAAAGAGAATAGTGGTGAATAGCCTAATGAATTGATGAGATCACCATACTACCTATCACCAGAGAAGTGACCAGGATCATTGTTAGGATCATGACCAATCCCATACTTATCAAGTAAAAGATTGGCCTTCCTGTTCATACTAAAGAGATATCCATAAAGCCTCCTCATAGCATGGTCAGTTTGTTATGCAAGCTACAATATTGCCTCTAGTTGAGGAATCATATGATGTGGAGGCAAAGAAGGAGGTGGTGGAGGCAGAGGAGGAGGTGGAAGCGAAGTCAGCAGTGGTGGAGATGGTTGTGGAAGAGAAGCAGGAGGAGGAGGATGACGTTGAGAGTTTTCTGGCAAGTCTTGCTCAAGGTGTTTCATCTTGGCGATTAAGAGAACAAAGAAGAGGATGATGAAGAAAACATAGGAAAGACAAATGACAATGGGGAGTTTAAATAGACATCTAGAAGAGACATGAAAATACCAACATTGCGTGTGTTGGAAGTTGAATAGTATGTAATGAAAGGGTACCTGGTTCTTCTAAAGATCATTGAATAATGAGGAGGCACCCAGAGTCAGCATAGGGAAGGGGAAAAGTTTCAAAAGATTTAATTAATGTTTATTAAGTTAGAACCATTAAGTAGGTTGGTGTTATTATAATACTTTATGATTTTAATTAATAACCATGAACTATTAAGGTTTCTCTATTAATTTTGTTTTATATTTTAAAATAGTGGCGTTCAATCTTTACCACCATTGCCCTCCTCCTCTTTCTCTTCATTCTCATCATCAGAGGAAGGAGATGAAGGGTCTGATTGCAAGTGTAACCCCTTTCCAACAAAAGCCAAAATTAAGTTCATAATAACATGATTATGTTGAATTAGAGACCAAAAACCGATTTGGGACTTATAAAATTCACTTTTGCCCAAAATAGGGTTTTCAAAAACTTTTACAAACCTGTTCAACAATGGTTTCATATTCACCTTACAAATACATAAATAGCCTGTACAGGTTGATTTCATTCATAAATATCAGAGTACAAAGTAAATTCCCGACATACTTGGGTTCCATTAATCATTAAAGGGTTCTACAAGGCATAGTGCCCATAATCTCTTTCCCTTTACCAGGGGATTACACAAAACTATCTAATATCCCTAAAATATATATACATGTAATTCCCAACAAAATATCCAACAAGTTTATACATGATAACCAAATCACCAAAATAAAACTCCCAATCCGGAGCTCTACTCTCTCTATGTCACCCACTTTCCTTTAGATCCTTCAGCCCTGTCTAAAAATTGTTTATAGGAGAGTGATATTCTAAGGAATCCCCGTAGTAACAAATCACTCATAGTATGCACAACCACAAAGCATGAAAGCAAATCATTACACAATACATAGCAACTATAACGGCAATTACAATGGCAAGGGCAAGTTTGACTCATGTCACCCTTACGTTTCCTTACGGTGTATTGCACAATCACATGATTATATCACATATATCACCACAACTGGGATCCATATAAAATATTTCACATACACACTCAGCCACACTGGCCGGATATTCAAAAAGGAATCCTCGATTCCGCAACGCAACCTTGGCAATTACAACGGTAGGGGGTGCGATAATCATCACCCCTTACGACTGCTCACGCTAAACTGCTCCTGTTGTTATGTACTATGAGGAGATAACACATTCACAATGATAAGTCATGCATACCAAGCATCATACACAACATGAGAGAAAAGTCACTACCTTTGTCCTTCTGTGCGTGCTCTAGCACTAGTCTCTCTCGAGGAGGGCAAATATCGAATCCTATATTTCACAATTAGGGACGAAGTGTCATTCTCTATTCCACTACTGAAATGACTTTACAACACTTAGATTGGTTATCATTATTGTCCTTTAAGAAGCTACAAATGCCTTAACAAAAGCCCTAAAGGGTTGGAAGAACTATCCCAAAGATCCCCTTTTTGAAGTGAAAGACACAGATTTTTCATTGTTGCACTTGAGTGATGATGCACTGTCACTTCAGTGATGAAGAACTCACTCGAGTGATGCTGTGATATGCACCCGAGCATGACAGCACACTCGTGCAAGTGCTTGGTAGAGAGCAAGAACGTAAACCAAAAGTGCTCGTTGCACTTAAGCATAAGAAGCAACACTCGAGTGACAACCAAATGCTCACTCGAGTATAAGAAAGTGAGGTGTAGAAAGTTCTAACTCGAGAGCACAAGAACTTTCACAGAAGAACAGCACTCGAGTGGGAACCCTTGGCACCTGAGTGACAGCTTAACACTCGAGAGTGTTAGGGCACACTCTTGAAAATTGACCATGAGTGACAGCTCGAGACGAGAGTTCATTGTGTCAAATACACCTGCACTCGAGTGAAAGGAGGCTCACTTGAGAGAGAACCCAAAACACACACAAGTAAGGAAACACTTTTGCCTTTCGCCCAAAAGTAAAATATGAAAACTTAAAGCAGAAAGGGAAAATGTACTACCGTACTAGAGTGAGACCTATCCTCACTTGAGTGATGCTTATCAGAACCCAGAAAACGCAGAAAAACTGACAGCACTTTTAAATATGACCCAAGTGATTCCAATGGTCCCAAATACCAACCCAAAGCTACTCCCACACCAAAATGCACAAGGAATCATATGGAAATATCAGAATTACCAAATTCCTATTCCATTATCATGCTTTGGTCTTAAGCCACAATCAATGCAAATTTCCAAAATCTCTAAAACTAACATTTCAACCACTATTCCATTTCTATCTATCCAAAACGCATACCAAGACACCATATTCATGACAGCAACATGCTAAACTCCTAATGACCCTTATTTTCAAAATTAAGGCCAAAATTCTAGAAATTCAAAGCTAAATCAAATGCCATAAAACTTAGATAGAAGTATTTCTCTTACTTACCTCTATAACTTTCCCAAAGGAATTCTTGATCCTTCAAACTTGAAAATCCCTTAAGAGCTCAAACACTACCAAATGACAAATCTAAAACCATGAAATTGAAGCTCTCAACTCAAGAAATAACATTGTAGAAGAGAGATTTTCCATTAGAGATCATTAAGAGGGTCAAATACTCACCTTTAGCAAGAGCTTTTCTTCCTCTTTTAGGCTGCCATGGAAGCTCATACAAGAGAGAGAGAGAGAAATGAGAGAGATGAGTGTTGGAGAGGATGAAATGATGATGATATACCACTCCCCATACTGCTAGCCGAATTGGAGGGAAGAGAGAAGAGAGAAAAGCAATAAAAAATGTAAATCTTGACTCTCCTCTTCCTCTCTCTTCTTACTCACTTGACACATGTCAGAATTTGATTTGCTCTCATAAAGTAAGTACCAAATTAATCACTTTAATCCCTCCATTAGCCATATAGTTACACATCTCATTTCTCCTTAGTTAGTAATTAATTTTTTCATTAATTACTGACTAATTAACCGAAAATTTCCATCCTTCAAATTTTTCATTGATTTTGGCATATTAATAAAATTTCCATAAAACACATAATAATTCAGATTTAATCCATAAATATTTCTCAATAATTGTCATTAGCCCTTAATAAAAATTTGGGGCATTACAATTCTCCCCCCGTTCATTAAATTTTGCCCTCAAAATTTGTTACACATCATGGGGCATAAGATTAGGAAATGGCTTCTTCATGTCCGCTTTTGCTTCACAAGTTGCTTCCCTGGGAGACATTCCCTTCCAGAACACCTTCACAAACGATAAGCTTTGACGCCTGATGCGTCGTTCTTCTCAATCAATGATACGCTCTGGCTCTACCGCATAAGTGAAGTTATCTTACAACTCAACCTCTTTATACTTAATGATATGCTCAGGGTCCGGTAGGTACTTCTTAAGCTGCGAGACATGGAACACATCATGCAATTGACTCAAACTCGGGGGTAGTGCTATCCAGTATGCCACCGGCCTGATTCTTGCCAGAATCTCAAATAGACCAATTTACCTCGAACTTAGCTTCTTCCGCTTAATTGCTCTCCTGATAACTGTGGTAGGAGATACTCCTAAGAAAACATGATCCCCCACTTCAAACTCTAGGGGCCTTCTCCTTTTATCAGCATAGCTCTTCTGTCGACTTTATGCTGCAAGGAGCCTTTTCTTAATGACTTTGATTTGCTGTGAGGTCCGATCAACAAGATCCGGCCTATACAACTTCCTCTCAAACAACTCTGTCCAGCACAACAGTGACTAATACTTCCTCCCATACAATGCTTTATACGGAGCCATCTGAATTCTTACATGATAGCTGTTATTATAAGCAAACTCGGCTAATGGGAGATAGTAGTCCCATTTTCCTTTGAAGTCCAGGACACACGCTCTTAGCATATCTTCTAGCGTTTGAATAGTGCTTTCTGACTGTCTGTCTGTCTGAGGATGATAGGTAGTGCTAAACCTCAACTGAGTACCCATAGCTGCATGTAGAGCCCTCCTGAATCTAGAAGTAAACCGAGGATCTCTATCAGAGATAATACTTTTCGGCGTACTATAGAGTCTCACTATCTCTTTGATGTAGATTTTCGCCAGTCTATTAAGAGAATAGCTAGCATTAATCGGTATAAAGTGCTCTGACTTCATGAGTCGATCAACAATCACCTAGGCACATCATAGTTCTTGATCCGGGGCAGGCCCATTACTAGATCCATGGTCATACTTTCCCACTTCCATTCTGGAATTTTCGAACTCTGAAGTAATCCTGGCGGTCTCTGGTGTTCAATCTTCACCTTTTGATAGGTAAGAAACCACACCACATGCTTAGTCACATCACTCTTCAACCTTGGTCACCAATACATAGATTTCAAGTTGTGATACATCTTGGTCATACCGGGGTGAAGAGTATACTGACTCTTATGAGCCTCATCAAGAATTCTCTATCTCAAGTCAGCCTTCCGTGGAACATATATTCTCCTCTGGTAACGGATCAACCCACTAGGGGACAAGTCATAATCCCGAGTTTCTCCTAGCTCAATTATAGCTCGGATCGACTGGGCTCACTTATCAAGCATCTGAGCCTCTTTAATTTTAGTCCTCAGGTCATTCTCCCCTTGGACCACACCATAATTGGCACATAGGATGTTATTCTAGAGATTCAAATCATAAAAATCCTTTATCAATCTCTTCTCTTATATCATTATCGTTGCCACTAGCACCGCCTTCCGACTCAAAGCATCCGCAATGACATTAGCCTTACCCGGATGATATTTGATCTCTAGGTTATAATCTTTTAGCAACTCTATCCACCGACGCTGTCTCATATTCAACTCTTTTTGATCATACATATATTTAAGACTCTTGTGGTCGTAGTACAGTTCCACTATCACACCATACAGGCAATGACGCCAAATTTTCAATGCAAACACAATTGCCGCAAGCTCCAGATCATGAGTGGGATAGTTCATCTCATCCGGTTTCAACTGTCGAGAGGTATAGGCTACCACACGTCCCTGCTGTATCAGGACACACCCTAACCCCTGCTTACTCACATAATTATGCACGACGTAAGCCTCACTAGGATCAGGTATAATCAACACTGGTGTTGTAGTCAACCTCTCCTTCAGCTCAGTGAAACTCTGCTCACAACGTTCATCCCATAAAAATGGTTGATCCTTCCTCATGAGCTTGGTCATCGGCAATGCAATCCGTGAGAAGTTCTGAATGAACCTCCAATAATAACCAGCAAGACCTAGAAAACTCGAATCTCAGAAATAGTGTTTGGCCTCTTCCAATCAAGTATTGCTTCCACCTTACTGGGATCTACCAAGACCCTTTCATATGAGATAACATGGCCAAGAAATTTCACTTCTGTAAGCCAAAACTCACACTTGCTCAGCTTGGCATAGAGTTTCTTTTCTCACAAGATTCTCAGCACAATTCTCAAATGCTGCTCATGCTCTTCTTTACTCTTAGAGTATATTAGAATGTCGTCGATAAACACTACGACAAACTGGTTGAGATACTATTGGAATACGAGGTTCATATAATCCATGAATACCGCCGATGTATTAGTCAAACTGAAAGGCATCACAAGGAACTAATAGTGCCTATACCTCATTCTGAAAGTAGTCTTCGGAAGATCTACTACCTTCACACGTAACTGATGATATACCGACCTTAGATGAATTTTGGAGAATACACAAGAGCTAGATAATTGATCTAACAGGTCATTGATTCTCAGGAGAGGATACTTGTTCTTAACAGTAATCTTGTTCAACTCCCTGTAATTGATACATAACGACAAACTCCCATCTTTCTTTTAACAACACCGGAGCTCCCCACGGTAAAACACTGGGTCGGATGAGCCCTTTTTCTGGCAATGCTTCAATTTACTTCTTCAACTCCGCCATTTCATTCTGGGCCATACGGTATGGGGCCTTTGATATCGAACCAACTCCAGGTACAATGTCAATTAGGAACTGCACTTCCCTTTCTGGAGGTAATCCGCAAAGATCGTCCAGAAATACCACAGGGAACTCTCTTACCATGGGTATACTTTCTAGATTTTCTCCTATCTCTCCTTGCATAGAAAAGAACACTATATATCCCTGGCATCCCTTTTCAAGATACTTTTCAGCTTTAGCCGTTGAAAGAAAATTCAAACTGCCATTCACATTAACATCCCTCTGTGGAGTAGGATACACTATTCTCCTATTCCCACAATCAAGCAGTGCATTATTTGTTGTCAGCCAATCAAAACCCAAAATAACTTCTAGTTGTTGAAGCAGCAAACAAATCAAATCAACTATGGACTCATGTCCTTCAACGTCTATCACACAATTGACACAAGCTTCGGTCGTCACAGCTTTGACACCCATTGGCCTCGTCACAACCAAATCAAATGGAAATTTATGCCATGCAATCCCAGGTGCTTTACACAGTCATAAGCAAAAAAAGAATGACTTGCACCCAAGTTAGATTAAGCTTGTAACTCATTACCACTGAGAAGGATTTTACCTTGGATCAATTTAGGTGACTTCTAGGCCTCCTCATGTGTCATTGCAAACACTCGACCCTGATTTCTGGGCCTTTGCTCTGCCAGCTGTCATGGGCAGTTAGTAGACATGTGACCCAGCTGCTTGCAATTGAAGCAAATCACTTCCCTCACATAGGTTCTGCCTGGATGATACTTTCTACATTAATTGCATATGGGCCCCACTGGAGGTCTTTGATCACCACGACCCTCAGTTTGATAGGGCTTCTTATTGTTGCCCCCAAATGAGGACCTTTGTCCCTTCCGCTTTTAGGAAGTATTGCCCTTGCTAGGCTCACTGTGGCTGTCCTTACCCTTAGCTGGGTACAACTCTCTCAGATTATTCTTAGTTATTCGGTATTCTTCCACAGCCTTGTTGAACTCGGTGAAGAGATGAGTGGCTAGTCTCTTCCTCAATTCATGCCTCAACCCCCGAATAAGCATATCAGAGCTCCATTCCCCATCATCTTTATGCTGAAGGTAGGAGGAGTATCGAGATAGCCGGATGAAACGGGATAAATATTTATTAAACCTCTCCGTATCACCTTGCTTGATGGCAAGAAATTTGGATTCCTTCTTGAGCCTCACCAACTTGGGGAAGTACTTGTCATTGAACTGCTCTTGAAACACCTCTTAAGTCAGTGGTTTGTTCCGGATTCTCAAGGTCATGGCTATATTCCACCACCACCGGTCTGCATCCCCCTCTAATTTATACAGTGCCAACTTCGCCTTCACCTCTATTGGACACTTGAGGACTTCAAAGATCTTTTCCAACAGATTCAACTAGTCCTCAGCTACTTGAGGTTCAAACCTCCCTTTGAACACTGGAGGCATATGCTTGTAAAACTTAGAGACCCAGAATTGCAAGTCTCTTTCCTCTCAGACCGGTACCCCTTGTAACTCTTGATTAGGCACCGTGTGAGGTAGGGATTCATGGGACCGATTGGATCCCTCAGCTATCTCCTTGTGACGAGTCTCTGCTTGGGTTCCTCTTGAGTGGATTAACCCCTCTCAGCATTACGCTTGGCTATTTCCTCTCTGAGCTCTCCCCTTAGCTCATGAATCATATCCTTTTGTTCTCTCACAAGATTCATCAGTTCCCGTATTGGGTCAGGTGGATTGTCATTCAATTCCTCCACCTCTGGATCCCCTTGCCTGACTCTAGGGCGAACCATGTTGTCCTTTAACTCTACAATAATTCACCACGTCAGTATCATAGCAAATAAATACACATAGTCCAAAAGACTTATATATATCCACAAACAGTCTAAATACTCATGTGTATACAACCAACAATTATCAATCATCAAGCTACATTAAACCAAAGAACTAAGGCAAACTAGGGAGCTATCCTAGCAAATTCTTCCCTTACTAGGAACTACAACTCTGATACCATAAATGTAACCCCCTTCTAACCAAGGCCGAAATTAAGTTCATAATAACATGATTATATTGAATTAGAGACTATAAAACGATTTAGGACTTATAAAATTCACTTTTGCCCAAAATAGGGTTTTCAAAAACTTTTACAAACCTGTTCAACAATGGTCTCATATTCACCTTACAAATACATAAATGGCCTATATAGGTTGATTTCATTCATAAATATCAGAGTACAAAGTGAATTCCTGACACAATCGGGTTCTATTAATCAGTAAAGGGTTCTACAAGGCATAATGCTCATAATCTCTTTCCCTTTCCCAGGGGATTACACAAAACTATCTAATGTCCCCCAAAACATGTATACATTTAATTCCCAACAAAATATCCAACAAGTTTATTCATGATAACCAAATCACCAAAATAAAACTCCTAATCCGGAGTTCTACCCACTTGACGTCACCCGCTTTCATTAGATCCTTTAGCCTTGTCTAAAAATTATTTGTGGGAGAGTGGGATTCTAAGGAATCCCCATAGTAACAAATCACTCATAGTATACACAACCACAAAATATGAAAGCAAATCATCACACAACACATAGCAACTACAACGACAGTTATAGCGGCAAGGGCAGGTATGACTCATGTTACATTGTATTGCACATTCACATGATCATAGTCACGTTGTATTGCACATTCACATGATCATATCACATATATCACCACAGCTTGGATCCATATAAAATATTTAACATATACACTTAGCCATACTGATCGGATACTCAAACAGGAATCCATGATTAGACACGCAACCCTGGCAATTACAAAGGCAGGGGTAGGTGCGATAATCATCACCCCCAATAAATGCTCACGCTAAACTGCTCCCGCTGTAATGCACTACGGGAGATAACGCATTCATAATGATAATTTATGCATACCAAGCATCATACACAACATGAGAGAAAAGTCACTACCTTTGTCCTTCCATGCGTGCTCTGGCACTGGTCTCTCCCAAGGAGGGCAGTATCAAATCCTATATTTCACAATAAGGGACGAAGTGTTATTCTCTATTCCAATACTGAAATGACTTCACAACACTTAGATTGGTTATCATGATTATCCTTTAAGAAGCTATAAATGCCTCTAACAAAAGCCGTAAAGGGTTGAAAGAACTATCTCAAAGATCCCCTTTTGGAAGTGAAAGACACAGATTTTTCACTGCTGCACTCGAGTGATGATGCACTGTCACTCAAGTGAAGAAGACCTCACTTGAGTGATGCTATGATATGCGCTCGAGCATGACAGCACACTCATACAAGTGCTTGGCAGAGAGCAAGAACAGAAACCAGAAGTGCTCGCTGCACTCGAGCATAAGAAGCAACACTTGAGTGATAACCAAATGCTCACTCGAGTACAAGAAAGTGAGGTGCAGAAATTACTAACCTGAAAGCATAAGAACTTTCACAAAAGAAGAGTACTCGAGTGGGAACCCCTGGCACTCGAGTGACAGCTTAACACTCACGAGTGTTAGGGAATACTCTTGAAAATTGGCCATAAGTGACAGCCCGAGAAGAGAGTTCATGGTGTCAAATACACCTGCACTCGAGTGAGAGGAGGCTCACTTGAGTGAGAACCCACAACACTTTCAAGTGAGGCAATACTTTTGCCTTTCATCTGAAAATGCAACATGAAAACTTAAGGCAGAAAGGGAAAATGCATTACCGTACTTGAGTGATACCCATCCTCACTCGAGTTATGCTGTTCAGAACCCAGAAAACGTAGAAAAACTGACAGCACTTTCCAAATATGACCCAAGTGATTCCAATGGTCCCAAATACCAACCCAAAGCTACTCCCACACCAAAATGAACAAGGAATCACGTGGAAACATCAGAATTACCAAATTCCTATTCAATTATCATGCTTTGGTCTTAAGCCACAATCAATGCAAATTTTTAAAATCTCAAAAAATAACATTTCAACCACTATTCCATTTCTATCTATCCAAAACTCACACCAAGACACCATATTCATGATAGCAACATGTCAAACTCCCAATGACCCTCATTTTCAAAATTAAGGCCAAAATTCCAAAAATTCAAAGCTAAATCAAATGCCACAAAACTTTAATAGAAGTGTTTTGTTGGAAATTGTGCCCTAAGGGCCAATCATTATACTTTGAACA
This sequence comes from Inga leiocalycina, assembly GCA_963242795.1. NCBI lineage: Eukaryota > Viridiplantae > Streptophyta > Magnoliopsida > Fabales > Fabaceae > Inga > Inga leiocalycina. The sequence continues at coordinate 68,954,234 of OY725322.1, forward strand.
TTATTATTTTAATGAAATTTCTCCATTCTGTTATCATATTATTTGGATGTTAACTGTGATAATTGTATCCTTGGATAATTCATAAAGATTGCCTAAAATGTCCCTGGTCGGTCATTTGTACGGGAGCAGAGATGAAACAAGATCAGTGTGACTTTGATAAGATTTGGAGATACGAATCAAAGTCTTAGGTACTTGTAAGAGTACAAGCTGTTGGACTGACCCTCTATGAGAAAGCTACATGGATCAAGTCATAAGCTTTTTTTATGTATAACCACGTCACAATGCCCTTAGACCTGAGGTCATCATGGATTCCTACATGAGAGTTGCTGAGCTTTGAACGAGTCAAAAGTCAGTTTTGACCGGGTGATGATAAAGGCTACGATCGGGCTTGGTGGTTTTTCATGCAGAGGAATATGAATGATCAAAATGAAATTTGTCCCTCACATTAGTAGAGAGATATTACTGGGCCCCTCGATGAGTGAGTCTGAGAAATGTATGGCCATACTATGATGAAAGGAGTTTCTGTCTCTGTTATCAGGCTACTCAGGAATCGAGAAAGTAATGGTCAGGAACAAGAGGATGACATTATCCATGCCTTATCCTTGATCGATATATCGTGTGACAAAAGGGACGTGACATGGTTGTATGACAGGTTGCATCGTGATAACGATCCTCATATGAATTGGGTAGTCGTAATGTCTTGCTAGAGGCCGCTTGCGACTTTTGGGTTAGTATAGTTATTGGCCCACTGCCAACTTCATATGGGCCTACAGGGTCGCACACAAGAATGGCCCAACACGAGATAATGTTTAATTTAGGGTGGACGAATTATATATATATATAATATAAAATTCATTAATAATATTATATAGATATATATATTTTTGAAATATATATCTTATATATATATGTATATATATATTATATGATATTATTATATTGTGTTAGTTTTAAATTTAATTTATTAAGATATATTAAATTTAATAACTAACATGATAGAGATATAGTATCTCAGATTTAATTTATGAAGATAAATTAAATCTAATGGCTCTTTATTTGGATTAAATAAATAGGTTAAATTAAAACTGTTGGACATCTTTAATTTAAACTGAATTTATTTAATTAGCTCATCAAGATAATTAATTGTTAATTAATTTCAAAATTAATGATGATTAATTTTGAAATTTGAAAATAGCCCTCATAGGTTATAAACTTGATAGAGTAGATATATTGATATGCGTATGAGAATTGAGAGACAAAAGTGAAACCCTAGGAGACATTAGAGGCGCTAGCACGCAGTCTCGGTTGGAGAGCATTCGTGTTGATACCGGTAGAGGGAGCGGACCTAATGTGTTGGCTCCTAGAGATCGTGAAAACTCTGAATCATCAAAAGGTATGAATCCTTCCAACTTGGTTTAAACGCTGTTGATAGATTCTCGATTAGGATCGGTGAAAATTTTAAAATTCTTCCGCTGTGCCTACCGATTCTAACATGTTTTTCTTACTCACCTATATAACTTTCCCAAAGGAATTTCTTGATCCTTCAAACTTTAAAATCCCTTGAAAGCTCAAACACCACCAAATGACAAATCTAAAACCATGAAATTGAAACTCTTGACTCAAGGAATAACATTGTAGAATATACGGCTATATGCCAATCTCTGTGCCTGTCGTCCTTGACATAATAAACCTACTTTGCCTTTGAGACATGAATATATAGCTCATCATCTTGAGAAATACCAGTATGAATTGGCAGTTAGAAATTGACTGATGTGATCCTTAAGTCATTAGTTGTCAGTCTCCTGGAAGTAGTGTTATTTGAACACAAATACTTGAACAGCGTCACGGTGAAACGGCCTTGATAATTAAGTTCAACCACATCAAGAAGCTTTCCATAGTAAGGGATGCCTCTAAACTGCATGTTGGCGTCACTGCTGCTCGTATAACTCCTTGTCCTAAATGTGTCATAAATACCTGAATTTTGAGTTTGCAATCCTTTATCCCGTGAAACTGTGCAAAACTTGAAACTATTGACATTATATGTTGTAAACCTTTTTGCATGATCAAGAGGGCTGATGCGAGAGCTCTGAAATTTGGTGGGTGTGGGTTGTGGACATTTAGTATTCTACGTGCAAACCTACTCAGGAATTCTCTGTGGACCTTTTTGTCAACTTTTGAGGATGTCTGTGTATGGATCCTGAGTTGACGCTTAACATGACTTCTGAATTCCCTGTAACTAATCATGGAAAGTCGATAATGAAATGAAAGTGAAAAATGTTATGAAAGATATAGAATAATATTTGAGTGTACAATTGTTACTGTATGAAAGGTTCAACTTAAGTGCAATTAATCAAGACATGTCTATATGCTTGCAACTTCTTAGTTGCCATTAGTTTGAAGTTCTCAGTTCCTCCAACTGGTTTACCAACAAGAGGGATAAATTCTCCTGATATTGTCGTAGGTTTAAGACAATTGTCAACACGAGGTGGGTGGTAAAAAGCCGTCTCAAGGTCATCAAAGTACCTTGAACAAAAATACAGCACCTCATCCCCTATATAGCCTTCAGCTATTGAACCTTCTGGCCATGCCTTATTCCTTACGTAAGATTTTAATTTCCCAAGAAACCTAGGAAGTAAAGAAGAGAAAATTGATACTAAATTCTGAAAAGGACTATTAGCAAACATAAGAACTAACAATGAAGCACATATTTAAAATGAGTACCTCTCAATCGGATACATCCATCGAAATTGTATTGGGCTAGCGAGCTTTGTTTCATGAACGAGGTGGACTGTAAGGTAAACCATCATAATGAAAAAGGACGGAGGAAAAATCATCTCTAAATGACAAAGCGTAAGAATGATTTTGGACTACAGTTGATCGAGCTCCTCAAGATTAACACCTTAGAACACAACTTCTGAAAGAAAGAACAAAGTCCACCAAAATGATAGACATATCGGGAGGAAGTGCATTCTTTATAGCCAGAGGGAGTAACTGTTGCATAAGAACATGTGAGTCATGACTCTTCAGGCCAGCAACCTTTTAAGTCTATGAGTCAACACATCAAGAAATGTTGCTTGAATACTCATCAGAAACTTTTAATTTCTTCAACGTCGTGAGGAAGACTTCCTTATTCGATTTTGTGAGGGTAAACTTTGCCGGTTGAAATTTGTCATCCTCATCTGGCCAAGCGTCTTCACGAACTCCTATGGCGCATAAATCTTTCCTTGCTTAAAGGTGATCTTTTGTCTTGTCAGGTTCGTTAAGCAGTGTATATAGCACATTATCTCAAACATTTTTTTTAATATGCATGACATCAAGACTGTGGTGAAGTAAATTAGATTTCAAATATGGAAGAGTGAATAAAATACTTATCTTCTTGCATTGCTGTGGCGTCGAAGTCCTGCATGTCTTTTGGTGAGCTTGTACTGAATTGTCGCTTTTTCCAAACTCAAACTCAACATTCTCAAGCTGCTATAAGATTTCTGTACCGGATAAAGTCTGAGGTGGTCCTTTTTCTGGTTTCCTTTTGAAGCAATTCCATTGCAATCTGAACTTGTGCCTTCCATCGAGAAACCTCTGATGGCCTATGAAGCACCACTTTCAGCTGTGGGGAAGGCGTACTACGTCAGAATCAAAATTACAAGCTGTACACGCCGACCCTATATGCACATTCCAACTAGATAATATGCCAAGGCCAGGAAAGACACTAATAATCTATATCAAGGCTGCACGCAAGTTGAACAATGTCTTCCCATAAGCATCGTACATCTTGATACTGACATTCCATAGGTCAAGCAATTTTGCAATAAGCAATTGGAGATATACATCGATATCATTACCCATTTTCTTTTTGCCTAGAATGATTATATACATAATAAAGGAGCTTTGTTTCATACACATCCAGGGCGGCAAGTTGCAGGGAACTAAGACTATTGGCCAAATACTGTAACTTGTGCTAAGATTCCCAAATGGACTGAAATCGTTGGTCACCAAAGCAAGCTAAACATTTCTAGGGCTAGCCCTGAAAGATGGAAAGTCGTTGTCAAAATTTTTCTAAGTGTCTGCATCCCGGGGATATCTTAATTTACCGTTTTCATTCTTATCAACATCATGCCACCTCAAGTGCTCCACCATTTTGGATGACATAAATAATCTTTGTAGGCGAAGTTTCAAAGAGAAGTACTTAATAATCTTTACAGGTTTCTTCTTCTGCTTTTCCCCTTCTGAATTGTCTTGTACCTTGATGTGTGGTATCTCTTACAAGTCTCCCTGCTGGAATCGTCTCCCCAATACAACATACAATCATTGAGGCATGCATCAATCTTTTGATAGTTTAACCTCAACCTGTTGATAATCTTCTTGGCCTCATAGAACGTTGTGGGAATCTCAGCGTTGGGGAATGTATCTTGTAATAATTTGAGCAACATCGATATTCCCTTATCTATGATTCCACACAAGTACTTGATATGATACAACTTGATCAAGAAAGATAATTTAAAGTATTTTTGACAACCTTGATATAAAGGAGGATTTGCTTCATCCATCAAGCTGAAAAAATCCCAAGCTGGTTCATTCCTCATGAACACTGGCTCAGAACCTTGCACTTCTTTGTTGAAGTTGTCGCCTTGAAATCTCAAAGCATCATACACAACATCATTAACTAGATCATCGGCCTCTAGTTGAACTCCTACTTGTGAACTTCATGGAAAAGTATCATCATATATCATACCGGCCTTCTCACCATGAACTGTCCAGAACGTATAGTCTTCCAGGAAAGGCTTCATAAGCAAATATTCCTTGATAACTTGTCATGCATGCCACTTCTTAAACTTGTAACTCCGACACGGACAGACAATCTTGCCATTACAGCTGGCATGAGTGAATGCGAAATCCAAGAAAGTGTTTAAGCCGTACAAATATTCCAGAGAATTGCGTGGCAACCTAATCCTTGATTTATCCATAGCTACTAGTGAGAGAGAGAGAGAGAAGAAAGTATAGTGAAGAAGATGAATGAATATAGAACCACGAATGCCTGGAAGCTTATATAAAAAGGGGTCAACGTCTAACATTTTGTAGTGGTTTTAACCGCTTTTGAATTGAATATTAGTAACGGTTTTATGAGTATAACCGCTATAAACTTAGAGACTGTTGGTAGATTAAGAACGTTTATTTCAAATTTGTAGTGGTTTAATAATGCAACCGCTACAAATTTATCTTTGTAGCGGTTTTACTTTATTAATTGCTACAAATTTCGGTGCTAGAAGAAATTCAAAATTCAAATTTATTTTAATCTTGTAGCGGTTGTAAGCAATTAACCACTACAAATGTTCAGGCATTTTGTAGAGGTTATAATAAAACCGCTACAAGACCATTCAAATGTTCTATATCTGTAGCGGTTATTACTAAACCGCTACAAATAGTCAAACATTTGAATTCGATTTTCCCTCCCACTATATTCTTTTGTTTCCAACGGTCCTTAACATTTGTAGTGCTTTTATCCTTATAACCGCTACAAGATCACAAATATTTGTAGTAGTTTTTACAAATTAACGGCTACAAATATAATAATATTTGTAGCAGTTATTCAATAAAACCGATACAAGTATTAGTCAATTTTTTTTTTTGTGGTTGGGTTTAGAAATAATAATGTAACGTTAGATAAATGCAACAATAATTTAACAAGGCTCTGAAGATATAAATATAACTATTGTAAACGCAATAATAATTTAAGTTCCAAAAATGAATGTCGTAAATATAACTATAAATATTTACAAAGGTTCTAAAAAAGGTCTGAAAATGAATGTCCTAACTATAACTATAACTAAATGTCCTGAACTAACTAGCAGGAGGCTGATCATCTGGTCCTCCCTCCGGTGGGGCTCCCTCAGGTGCAGTAGTATCAGGGCACGAGGCAGACTGAACAACACCATCATCATCAACAGGAAGAGGAGGCTGGACGACGAACCGAGGGCAGGGAGAACCGCTAGATGCACCTCATCAGGGAACAAGCGACTCCACGACCGCTCGAGCATGTAGTTCATGATATCGCACCACTGTGCATGCTGAGTATAGTAGTAATTGGCCTGTTGCTGGATCTGCTACATCTGCTGCTACTGCTGAGCCACTACAACGCTTCTCCTGTAATGGACAAAATTCACCCAGTCGTTCGATGGGACGCCGTCCAGGACGTTCTCGATCAGCTACTATAAAGGAATCGTTCCATCCTTATCCATACTGTGGAAGAGACGGTTCCTCTTGTTCCTTCAACCGTCGCTTATCTTCATCAGCGTGTACCTCTTTCGGTTGTCCCGGACGGCAAACCTAAGCTGTATAACACAATTGAATAAAAATTAATTAAATATAACTAATTACAAATAAGAAAATTAATAGATATTAATTAAATAAATTTAATTACAAAAATATAATATAATTAAATGTTATTACTTACTCTCACCACCTCGTCACACGCCTGGTCCTTCGACCCCTTCGGTACATTCTTCTACATCCTAAAGTAAAGGGGGAACCGCATCCAATTCGAGCCCAGATCGTTCAAGAAGCGGTTGAACAAGTGACCTCTATTGTCGATGGGTTGGTCCGTGCCCTCATTCCATGGAACTACGACGCGTAGTGTCTGGTCCAACCTTTTCAGACTGGCCACGTCCAGCCTCCTAGTAGACACGTTCCCCTGCTCATCTGCACAATTTACTGCACGTTAGATAAATTGCAATCCAAATTTTACATTTTGAATTTAAAGTTGTTTTCGTCTTCTATTTTTTATTTTTTATTTCGTATATCTAGATAAATAGTTATCTATAAAATTGAAAATTAAAATAAAATAATATAAATAAACAAAATAAAAATAACTAATATTAATAATTAATGAATATATATATAATAAAAAAATCCAATAAAAAATATATACAATAGTACTAATAGTATCTTTGTATTATATTTAAATATTTAAGTTATTAAATAAAAAAAATATATTTACCTTAGACCTGCACCTCAAATCCAGTAGAGCGAGAAGAGGATCGTAGAGGGTTGATTTGCTCTGCGCCTCCTCCTCATCCAGGAACTGCTCCATTTCTTGGATCGGGATCGAGATAAGGATATCGAAGTCCTCGTTCGTGTCATAGCCACTGACGCTAATGTCTCCCTCCCCCAAATCACCCACCTCTGGTACGGTTATCTCCTGTGGGACTATCTGCCGTGGCTGTGGTAGGGCCGACTATTGTGACTATTGTGGTGAGATAGACTGAAATGACAATGTCGCCTTCCCTCCTAGCTACCCCGTCCTACAGCCCCCTGCTTTACTGCTGTTAGTTCACAAAATAAGTCTGGAGACCTCAGGCTCCTTCTCCTTATCCTATCTTGAAGCCATATCAACTCCAAAAATTTTAAAAAAACAACAATTTACTCATATTTATATGCAAAAATATAATAAAAAAAATTAAATACGTGTTGCCCGTACCTCAAGTGCAAATAATGAGAAATATTGCAGCGAAAACTCTTCTGTTAGATCCCAAGTTTTGATGATAACAAAAGGTAATTGTATGCAAAGTATGGTTTTACATATCTAAAGAATGATTACAAAGTTACCAAATGCATATGACATAGTTTTGTAATGTCTGCTGTCAGATTTAACTGATGCACTCGAGCAACAGATCTAGCACTCGAGCATGAAGCTCTTTTCTACTTGAGCAGATGCGAGTGTTAGACAGAAAGTGTTTGCCTGAGAGCAAATTACTGGCATTCTTACTGATGCACTCGAGCACTGAAGATAACACTCGAGCATCTGACTCTTTCTCACTCGAGCACATGCAAGTGTTGGATAAGAAGTGTTTGGTCAAGAGCAATTACTGTCATTCTCACTGATGCACTCGAGCTATATAACCAACACTTGAGCATGAAGTTGGTTTGCACTCGAGCATTAGCGAGTGAGGGACTGCAAGTGTTTGGCCGAGAGTCATGAAGATCAGAGAAGCACAAGTATGCCTGAGTGAGAGTTCATATGCCCGAGTGACACATCAGCATTCGCGAGTGAGAAATCTAACTCTCAAATTTTGATGCAAGTGCTGATGACAAGAGTATATTACATGAGAATATTCTTCTCACTCGAGTAGGAGTATGTGTGCTCGAGTGAGGCCCCACATCACCTATGAGTGCAAAATCACACTCTTGCTAAAATGGTATGCGAGTGTTGTCCAGAAACAGGTCTCTTAGTGTAAAGAACAAGGACACTCGAGCAGAAGGAGTTGTGCTCGAGTGAGGCCCCACTTCACTCGCGAGTGAGAAAATGAACTCTCTGAAATCATGTGGAAGTGCAAGTGTAAAACTGAATCAAAAAGAGAAAATATGCGAGTTCACTTGAGTGAGCCCCCTCAGTGCTCGAGTAATACTCTGCCAGAAGACAAAGTGAACCAGTCTTACAGCGTTCAATCCGAATATGGTTTAATGATATTTATTTATCTTATTATCACTTACGATTATTATTTAACATTAGTTTGAATGTTTTATAAGTGTGATACAGGAGGTTGAACGTTTGAAATAAACAGACGTGAAGGAAGTCAAACAACGGCAGACAATATCATTACAAGCACGTACCTTCCGCATTCAAAGATTTCAAACGTACGCATGCCGTTCCACAGTAACATGCCCCGATCTACAAAGATTATTATTCAAATGGGAAAAATCGAATGTCCATAAATACAGAGTTCCAGAGATCATCAAAAAAACAACGAAGTATAAGAATTCACATAAGCAAATTCACGAGTCTCTGTTATTCATATTTTTCTCTGTATTCATATCGTTCTTCAGTGTTTATCATACTTGTTCTATAAGAGAGTCTATATACACTTCAAATTCTATTTTCATTTGATCTCAAGGTATTGGGGTCTTGAGAGGGTAGATATCCTTACAAGAGAAGCAGTTGAGAGAATTCCTAGTAAAACTTTCCACTCAAAAGACTTATAAGATACAAGCAGTAGAGAATGTTGCTGCTCGTAAGACTTACAGTGGTGTAAGCAGGAGAGAACATTGCTGCTCATAAGACTTGTATATGTAAGCAAGTGAGAAAGGTCATAGGTTGTTTTTCTGCAAGTAAGATTTGTCGTAAGGGGGAGAGAAATTTCTTAGTGTTAGAATATTTCTGCTCGTAGTCCATCCAAGGACGATTTGTGTTTTGTGGCATTCTGAGAGCCCATTGAATATTGGAAGCATAGAGAAAATCTCAGTAGGTCTTGATCTCTGAGGACTGGACGTAGGCCTAGTTTTTAGGCCAAACCAGTATAACTCTCTGTGTCTTAATCCTCTCAACTCTACTCTATCTACAACTACTTTCACATCACCACATCAAGCAAAAAATTTATCACATCACCCAATTCACCCCTTCTTGGGTGAAGCTTGCCTCTTTCATTTGGTATAAGAGCGAGGTCTTCTCCGAAGAGCCTAACAGCTTGAGAAGGATCCGATAAATGGCAACAATTGGTGAAAACATTCTTCCAGACGAAGCTTTAATCACTAGACCTCCTGGTTTTACTGGAGAACATTTTTCGTTCTGGAAAGCTAAGTTCAGAGTGTTCGTGATGGCTAACGAGTATGGTTTATGGAATGTAATACAAGATAGTAACTATGTTCTAATGAAGAAAATTGAAGATAGAGTCGTTAAGAAGAGCCCAGAGGAGTTTGACGAAGATGATAAAAGGTTAGTAACGTTAAATAGTAAAGCTATTTTAATGATACAGAGTGCTCTCAGTCAAAATGAATATTTTTGAATCTGCACTCAACCAACTACCAAAGATATGTGGGATGCTCTTGAAATCGCTCATGAAGGTACATCTGGAATCAAAGAAAATAGAGTCAATACTCTAATTACAGAGCATGATCTATTTCGTATGAAACCTGGAGAAGGAATATCAGAATTCGAACTCAGGTACACTTATCTTTTTAATCAACTGTCTGCACTTGGAAAATCTTTTAATCAAAATTCTCAAGTAAGAAAGATTCTTAATATTCTTACAAAAGAATGGGAAGTAAAGGTGACAGCTATCAAAGAAGCTACAGGAGAGTCAATGAGATCTGTAGCTGCTCTCTTTGGTAGTCTTTTTGAGCATGAAGGAAAGTTGAGATTCAAGAAGGAACTAGAAGAATTCGATGATAAAAAGAAAAAGGGAGTTGCACTTAAGGCTATCAAGGAAGAAGAATCTTCTGAAAATAAAGATGTTTCTAATGATGATGATATGGGAATGATCGTGAGAAAATTCAAGAAATTCTATAGAAGAGGTCAAAAGAACTCTAAAAATTATCAAGGTGGACCAAGCAAGAAAGAAAACAAAGAGCAACAGATAGTATGCTATAAATGTGGGAAGCCTGGGCACATCAAATCCGAATGCTTCAAAAACAAAGACAAAAAGAAGCAGAAAAAAAAGCATATATATAATCTATCTAGGGTGATAGTTTGTCAGATGAAGAAAGTGACAATGACGAAGTAGCAAATCTATGCTTGGTAACTAAAGAAGAAGAATCAGATTCTGAGGTAAGTGATTCTGAACCTACTTATGATGAATTGTTATATGAATATAATGCATTACATACAGAATTCATCAAGGTAGCTAAAGAAATGGTTAGATATAAGAAGAAAGTAAAGGAATTAGAAAATACTGTCATATCATCATGTGAAGCATGTGAGGAGAAAGATAAGAAAATAAGAGATTTAACAAAAATAGTGGAAAAATTTACTAAAGGAAGTAAAACCCTTAAAGTTATGCTAAATTCTCAGAAAGTTTCCTTTGATAAATCTGGAATTGGATATAGGTCTGATCATGATAAGAATAAAGGAAATAAGAAGAATAGCAGTAGAACTTATCTTAAATATTTCAAGAATTCTGTGCATATATCAAATCCATTCGCATCATGTAGCTATTGTATTAGGAAAGGACATTATACTTCATCATGTTATTTTAGAAAAGGACAAGTTATTAGCACATATAAATGAGATCTGAAAGGGACACATGTATTACATACTAACCATAAAGGACCCAAGAAAGTGTGGGTACCTAAAACTTGATCACCTTACTCTAGGTATGTCTCAAAGCATTACGAGCAAACAAGTGGTATATTGATAGTGGATGCTCAAGACACATGACTGGTGACAAAAATAAGTTCACCATGTTGGAAACCAGAGAAGGAGGAAAGGTAACATTTGGAGGTAATCAATCTAGACGTATTGCTGAAATTGGTGAAGGGGGAAAATCCGATGGTGTTCAAATCAAAGAAGTATATTACGTTGAAGGATTATGCCATAACCTCTTGAGTGTGAGTCAAAGCACTAACAAAGATAACTGGGTGATCTTTGATTCAAAAGAATGCTTGATAGTAAACAAGAAAGATCTGCCGCTTAACAAAGAATCTATCAAGGCAAAGATCCGAGCTCAAAGGGACGGTAACTATTATACTATTAATTTAAATTCAAATTCTTCTGAAAATTGTTTTCTTAGCAGATTAGAGGAAAGTTGGTTATGGCATAAGCGTCTGGCTCATGTTAATATGAACCAACTTGACAAACTGATTAGAAAAGATTTAGTTGTTGGTCTTCCTAAACTAAAATTCAAAGATAACATGATTTGTGACAAAGTATGAGATTTCTACTTCCAAACCTTTACAATTACTTCATATAGATTTGGTAGGTCCAGCAAGAGTAAAAAGTTTTGGAGGAAATCTATATACTTTAGTAATTGTCGATGATTTTACAAGATTTACATGGACTATTTTTATTGCTTCAAAAGATGAAACATTTGTCGAATTTATTACGTTTGCTAAAAAGGTCCAAAATAAGAAAGGTATTTCTATTGTTTCTATTAGGACAGACCATGGAGGAGAATTTGATAATCAACTCTTTGAAGACTACTACAACAACGAAGGAATAGATCACAACTTCTCTGTACCAAGAACACCCCAACAAGATGGAGTAGTAGAAAGAAAGAACAGAGTCCTCACAGAAATGGTGAGAGCAATAATGAAAAAGAAATGTCACAAGTGTTCTGGGCAGATGTAATGAGTACTGCATGCTACATTTCAAATCGAGCATATATTCGCAAATCACTTGTAAAGACGCCATATGAACTCTACAAAGGAAGAAAGCCAAATCTTGCCCATCTACACATCTTCGGATGCAAGTGCTTCATTCACAATAATGGTAAAGAAAACTTAGGTAAAATTGATTCAAAGTCTGATGAAGGTTTATTTGTAGGATATTCTAATAGAAGTAAAGCTTATAGAGTGTTTAATAAAAGAACATGTACAATTGAAGAATCTATTCATGTTGTGTGATGGACTTGACTCTCAGACAAAACATGTTGATGAAGAAGAAATGGACTGGATAGAGAAAAACAAAACTATTTCAAAATAGAATGATTTTGAAACAAATGATTTTCAAAATATAGAAGATGTCGATGATCATGCTCAACCAAAAGCATGGAGACATATTAAAGATCATCCAATTGATCAAGTAATTGGAGATATTCACGAAGGTGTCAAAACCAAAAATAGAATTCTCAATGAGGTAACTTTCTCTGCTTTTGTTTCTGAAATTGAACCTTCTAATATGGAAGAAGCTTTATCTGACAATGATTGGGTGATTGCTATGCAAGAAGAATTAAATTAATTCCAAAGAAATCAAGTTTGGGATTTGGTTCCTCGACCTAAAGATCATACGGTTATAAGGACCAAATGGGTTTTCTAAAACAAACTTGATGAATCAGCAATCATTGTGAGAAACAAAGCAAGATTGGTGGCCAAAAGCTACAATCAAGAAGAAGGTATTGATTATGAGGAAACATATGCTCCAGTGGCAAGATTGGATGCAATACAAGTACTCTTACCCTTTACTTGCATTAAAGGTTTTAAACTTTATAAAATGGATGTGAAAAGTGCTTTTCTAAATGGTTATATTATGGAGGAAGTATATGTAGAACAACCTCCTGGTTTTGAAGATGAAACAAAGCCTGATCATGTTTTCAAAATTAAGAAAGCTTTATATGGTTTGAAACAAGCACTTAGAGCTTGGTATGAAAGACTAAGAAATTTTCTTCTTGATCAAAATTTTGTCAGAGGAAAAGTGGATACAACTCTTTTCATCAAACATAACAAATATGATATTCTAATTGTTCAAATTTATATTGATGATATTATTCTTGGTGCTACTAACGAACCTATGTGTCAAGAATTTTCTAAGATTATGCAGGGAGAGTTTGAGATGTCTATGATGGGAGAATTGAATTTCTTTCTTGGACTTCAAATCAAGCAAAAGAAGAATGGTATATTTGTGTCTCAAACAAAGTATTTGAAAGAGTTGTTGAAGTATGGATTAGATAATGCTAATGGAGCTGATACTCCAATGAGTTCTACAACTTTGTTGGATGCTGATGTAAAAGGTCCTATCTTCAACATTACTAAATATAGAGGAATGATTGGTTCATTACTCTATCTTACAGCAAGCAGGCTAGATATTCAGTTCAGCGTTGGAATGTGTGCGAGGTATCAATCCGCTCCTAAGGTATCATATGCAGAGACAGTGAAAAGAATCTTCAAATATCTAGGAGACACTTCAAAACTTGACTTATGGTATCCAAAAAGAGGAAACGAGTATTTAATGGCATATTCAGATTCAGATCATGGAGGATATAAAACTGACAGAAAAAGTACTAGTGGTCAATGTCAATTCCTTAGAGGCTCTCTGGTATCATGGTTCAGCAAGAAGCAGAAAACAGTTTCATTATCCTCAACTGAAGCTGAATATATAGCTGTAGCAAGTTGTTGTTCTCAAGTATTATGGTTGAAACAACAACTTCATGATTTGGTGATATACTTGAATGAGATTCCAATTTATTGTGACAACACTAGCACCATAAGCTTAGCCAAGAATCCTGTTCAACATTCAAGGACCAAACACATGGACATCCGACATCATTTCATTCAAGATCACGTACAAAAGAAGGATGTCAAAGTAGAATTCATACCAACACACCTTCAACTTGCTGACATATTGATAAAGCCAATAGCTAAAGATCAATTCCTATATATTCGAAGAGAATTGGGAATGGTTAATCCCAATAAGTTGTAAGTTTTCTTGTTAATCATTTTACTTAAATGAATTTTTGATGATAACTATACTGACTTTGGCATTGGAGCATTGGAAATTGTTTTTGCAGGCCTGTCACTCGAGCACAGGAAGTGTCACTCGAGTGACAAGCTCATGCTCACTCAAGTCAGTCAACCCTGCTCGAGCACAAAACTATTGAAAATACTCTATTTCTAAGTATGTAAAATAGGGGTTAACAGAGGAGATAAAAATACCAAGAGACTATCTGAAGTGCAACAGTTAAAATTGATCTTACTCGGGTAAGAGAGATCCTCACTTGAGCATGGTATGAACATGCTTGAAGTGAAGTAAGAGCACTCGAGCAGAAAGGAGGGAATTCTTACAAGTGCTTACTCAAAGCATGGTTACTCAAATGATTTTGGAGGATTTGAGTACAAAGATGAAAAATATAGAAAGAAATCTTTAAACCAGGTACACTTTTACATGTTTTATCAAAATTGTCTGAATGTCACTCGAGCACAGTATGATCACACTCGAACACTAGGGTTATTGCTTGAGTATTGCCATTTATATCAGTTACGTGATAGCTCATACCGTCGCACTTCCTGCTCTCACTCGAAGCGTTGCGTCACTCGAAGGTTGCCTCTCTTAACCTCCAACCGTTACCCATTGATCAAACGTCTCCTTTTGCTTCAAATCACCGTTACAACTCTTCAATCTTCTTTAAAAGGTGATATTTAACCTTAGAGTTTCTTATTCTGTGCCCTAACTCTTTGAAATATTCTCACTCAATCTTCAGTAAATCTATGATTCTTGTTCTTTTCATTTCATTTATAAATGGCTAGAACTAAGATTCCTGTTATCGCCCAAAGATCTCATTCACCCTCTCCCACTCATTCTGCTGCTAGTTCTTCAGGAACTCCGGTACCAACACCTTCATCTCCTAAAATGTCCTTTTTACCTACACCTCCTCCTAAACCCAAAACCAAAAAGAGAACTCTGCCAAGAAACCTCATCCTAAGCCTCAAATAGCCAAGAAGGATCAACCTCCGTAAAAGAAACCAAAGGGTATGGTTTTCAAAGAACAAATGATTACCCAGTCTCAATCCAAAGAGGTCAAAGGAAGAGGAAAGAAGAAGGACATTAAGCAACCACAACAATCCTTTTCTTCCTCCGATGACACATTCAATATGCAACTCCAGAAAGCAATGGAGAGGTCAAAACTTGACAAGTTGGTTGGCAAAATTGCCTCTCAAGCCGGTGTCTCAAGTTTACACCATATTGGTCAGTCCAGTGCGGTTGCTTCAGGGGTACCTTCTACATTACAGGCTCCAGAGGAAGAACAAGTCACAAGTCCTCCTGAAGGTTTCAATGTTGAGGAACTGAAGCCACTACAACATAAGGTATACGATACTGAGTTTACACATAGATTTTTCTGTCCTATAGTTTATGTGGACTTAGATTATTTGAAGAAGAATTGTCATTTGGATTTATACCTTTATCTTGGATTCTATGCTTCCTGGCTGAATATTCACATTCCTTATTCACCCTCTATTGTGAAAACCTTTTATTGCAACATGAAATCCCATAACATTAAGTCTAGGACTGGAGAATTGATTGAGGAAGCAGTAGCTACCACTGTTAGAGGTCAATTCATTATGATATATGCTAAGATTATTAATGACTTACTTGGGTATGTTGCACCACCTCCAGATCCACCCACTCTTTCAGCCAATGAAGCCTTCCGGCTTTTAAGACCAAATGACCCAATAGGCCCTCTTAATTTTAAGCCTATTGACATGCCTGATTCTCATATAGCCCTTCACTATATATATTCTCGTAGCATGGTTAACAAGTCCAAAAATTTTGCCCATTTTGCTCAGAGAGATTATTATTTGCTGGCCTCCTTCCTAACCGGGCAACAAAGAAACGTGGGGGAAATCATTTTTAGTGAGATGAGAAGATTTTGATTTTCTTCATCAAAATCCGTGACTATACCATATCCTCAGCTTGTATCCCTCATCCTCATGAAAAACAAAATATGGTACTTGGAAGGAACTGAGAGAGTAATCATTCGAAGGTTTAGCAAGACTCAACTGACTCATATAAGTATCAATCTTCCAGTGGGTCGAACCAGGGCTACATCTCAGAAAGAATCCACTCCATAAAGAGGTGATGAGGCTCAGTCGTCTGCTCAAGGTCAGGTTCCCTCTCCATCTTTCCTGAATGAATCACTTTCCACTCATCTGACTGAAGTGATCAATCAAGCTGTGTCTGGGTTGAAAAAGGAATTAATGACTGAGTATGAGAAGTTGGTGGACAAGATGGAGTTACAAGTCTTAAAGTTGGTAGACAAGGCTAATACCAACTTTGACTTGATGTTTAAGACTCAAGATGACATGTCATGAAGAATCACTGATATATGGATATCTTCTTACGTTCTCACTTTCCGACTATATCTTTAGAAGTGCCACCTGAGACCACTCCTGCCTCGACTTCACCTCCTCATCCACAGACACATGTTCTCTTCACCGATCTAGATTCTAATGTTGATATAACTTACGATCGGTTACCTTCACCACCACCCTCAGCCTATGTTCCTCAGTCATCATCTTTACCCTTTGTGCCAGTGTAAGTCGACCCTTCCACTTCCTTGGTGCCCTTTGTCCCATCATCAGATCTCACTTTTCCTCAGCCCTCTTCTGATGTTGACAAAACGGGGGAGAAGGATGTGTGATGGTTTTCTGAGCTTTCATGGGGCGTATTAGGTGTCTGGGTAGTTTTTGTGTATTGGGGTAGGATTATGATGTTATTTTTGGGTTTATGGTTGTATATGGGTTTTATGGGTAGTTGATGGTTTAGGCTTAATTTTGTAATTTTCTTGGTTTATCATTAATGGCTATTTTCAAGTTATTAAGTTTTCTGTTTAGTTTTAATTGTTTCTATGATACTATGCTGTATCTTGGTTGTTAAGTGTCCGGTGGAAGTATTGCAGGAAACATATGTAGATAAGTGCAAAAATCTAAACTTGAATCTAAACTTTGGTGAAAATATGCATTTGGAAACATTGATGTTGTGTTTTAATAATTTTTCACTCTAATCAAGCTTTTTCTTAAAACTCATCACAAAGGTTTTGTCATCATCAAAAAGGGGGAGAATGTTAGATCCCAAGTTTTGATGATAACAAAAGGTAATTGTATGCAAAGTATGGTTTTACATATCTAAAGAATAATTACAAAGTTACCAAATGCATATGACAAAGTTTTGTAATGTCTGCTGTTAACTGATGCACTCGAGCAACAGAGCTAGCACTCAAGCATGAAGCTCTTTTGCACTCGAGCAGATGCGAGTATTAGACAGAAAGTGTTTGCTCGAGAGCATATACTGTCATTCTTACTGATGCACTCGAGCATCTGACTCTTTCTCACTCGAGCACATGCAAGTGTTGGACAAGAAGTGTTTGGCCAAGAGCAATTACTGTCATTCTTACTGATGGACTCGAGCATTATAACCAACACTCGAGCATTAAGCTGGTTTGCACTCAAGCACTAGCGAGTGAGGGACTGCAAGTGTTTGGCCGAGAGTCATAAAGATCAGAGAAGCACAAGTATGCCTGAGTGAGAGTTCATATGCCCGAGTGACATATTAGCACTCGTGAGTGAGAAATCTAACTCTCTCAAATTTTGATGCAAGTGATGATGTCAAGAGTATATTACATGTGAATATTCTTCTCACTCGAGTGCAAAATCACACTCTTGCTAAAATAGTATGCGAGGAGTTGTGCTCGAGTGAGGCCCCACTCCACTCGGGAGTGAGAAAATGAACTCTCTGAAATCATGTGGAAGTGTAAGTGTAAAACTGAAGCAAAAAGAGAAAATATGCGAGTTCACTCAAGTGAGCCCCCTCAGTGCTCGAGTGATACTCTGCCAGAAGACAAAATGCACCAGTCTTACAGCGTTCAATCCGAATATGGTTTAATGATATTTATTTATCTTATTATCACTTACTATTATTATTTAACATCAGTTTGAATGTTTTATAAGTATGATACAGGAGGTTGAACATTTGAAATAAACAAACGCGAAGGAAGCCAAACAACGGCAGACAACATCATTACAAGCACGTACCTACCGCATTCAAAGATTTCAAACGTATGCATGCCGTTCCACAGCAACATGCCCTGCTCCACAAAGATTATTATTCAAATGGGCAAAATCGCACGTCTATAAATACAGAGTTCCAGAGATCGTAAAAAAAAACAACGAAGTACAAGAATTCACAAAAGCAAATTCACGAGTCTCTGTTATTCATATTTTTCTCTATATTCATATCGTTCTTCAGTGTTTATCATACTTGCTCTATAAGAGAGTCTATATACACTTCAAATTCTATTTTCATTTGATCTCAAGGTATTAGGACCTTGAGAGGGTAGATATCCTTACGAGAGAAGCAGTTGAGAGAATTCCTAGTAAAACTTTCCACTCAAAAGACTTACAAGATACAAACAGTAGAGAACGTTGCTGCTCGTAAGACTTACAGTGGTGTAAGCAAGAGAGAACGTTGCAGCTCATAAGACTTGTATATGTAAGCAAGTGAGAAAGGTCATAGGTTGTTTTTCTGCATGTAAGACTTGTCGTAAGGGGGAGAGAAATTTCTTATTGTTAGAATAATTCTGCTCATAGTCCATTCAAGGATGATTTGTGTTTTATGGTATTCTGAGAGCCCATTGAATCTTTGAAGCATAGAGAAAATCTCAGTAGGTCTTGATCTCTGAGGACTGGATGTAGGCCTGGTTTTTAGGCCGAACCAGTATAACTCTCTGTGTCTTAATCCTCTCAACTCTACTCTATCTACAACTACTTTCATATCACCACATCAAGCAAAAAAATTTATCACATCACCCAATTCACCCCCCTCTTGGGTGAAGCTTACCTCTTTCATCTTTGACAGACATCTCAACGATCAAATCTCAAAGAAAACACTTAGAGAAACTTCAAGAAACAAAATGGCCAAATGGGAAAATGAAGGGGGCAGTTGCTTTTTATACTGGTGGATTTTGTAGCAGTTCTTGAAATAACTGCTACATAAACTGATACAAAGAAGCTAGAGCGTCTAAACTTTGTAGCGGTTATGAAATAACCACAACAAATTACAAGACTTTTGAAGTTCTGTAGCGGTAATGGAAACCAAATTGCTACAAATGTCACAACCATTAAAGTTCTATAACGGTTATAACTATTAAACCTTTACAAATATACGACCTTTAGAATTTTATAGCAGCTTTCCTAGCGAAATTGCTACAAATCACAGCTACACTATTGGCGTAGCTTGGTGGCACGAAATCGGTCATGGTTTTAATTATGTGACCGCTATAATTTAAGAATGAAAATTTTTGGCGAAAATTACGCCCCATATTTGTAGCGGTTTGTTATAATTAACTGCTACAAAAAACGTTTCCAATTTGTCACGCCACTTGGTGCGTAACTTGCCACTACAATTTTGTAGCGGTTTAGTTGATAACTGCTACAAATGTTAACATTGGTAGCCGTTAATAATAATCGCTACAATTGCAACGCTACAAAATACCATTTTTTTTGTCGTGTCTCTCTTGAGTATAAATTGTTATGTATAACATAATTACTCAAGAGACAAGATAACTCGAATATACTTTTCAAAAATTATATGGTGAAAAAGACCTTTTCTCACAAACAACAATTATCCATAATAGTTTTATAAAACTAGATTAACCAGTGATAATTGAAAACTATTTCTTCCAAAAAGACACATCGGGTTTCACAAACAGATTCTTAAATGGTTGAGAATATTATTATTATGTTAGTGAACTTGTTTCTGTGACTTACAACCCTTTCTTGTATACTTTGTAAATTAAATTTTGGTTGCTGGAACTTTATGTTTCACCCTGTCGTTATTAATATTTTTCAGGCATGTCTCTATTTTTTATTAAGGGAAAGGGAAGCAAATTGAGACATAAGCTTTGGTAGCTTATGTAGTCTTCCTATAATTGTTGGTTTGTAATGTTAATCATATTGCCATCTAAGGCCCACATCCTTATATTCATTATGAACTATGTTCTAGATATTTGTTTTGGGGTGATTGTTTAACCATTGTTGGGCTTAAGGCCTCATTTTACATACTTTGATATTTTGGCAAATCCTTAATCATATCTTGTGTTAGAAATTGTTTTGTATAGACTCTTTGTTGTATGGTTCAGTGTTATAAAACTCGTGGGCTATATTTCTGCTATTTGTTATTTGTGCCCAGTGTAATGGATTCAATGTAGTGGGTTTGTGGGCGGGTTTTATGCCCTGAACCCCGATGTGTCTTCTTGGAAGAAATGATTTTCAATTAACATTGTTTAATCATGTTTTGTTAAACCATTATGGATAATTGTTGTTTGTGAGAAAGGGTCTTTTCAAAACCCAAGAGAACTTTTGCTTCATTATCTCGAGACAAACTAAAAGATGAAATCTCTCCACCAACAAGCATTGAAGGGCCTGTTTACATTACCTATGAGCTCTATCATATGGTCTAGATTTATTTGCAAGAGCAAGGACGCATGGACCAGTGTTTGAAAGAACTTACTACTCTCGTTTGCTTTTTGAATAAGAAGGTGGACAAGTTACTGAAGAAGAAAGAATATGATAATGCATCAAATACTTAAAACATATCCGTAACTTGTTATTTTAGTTTTTATATACTTTGTCTTTTTGTTTTTTTTATTTTGTTGGTCAAAAAGTGGTGGTTGCATAGTCAACCACCAAATTTATTTTTTTTAAAAAAAAGTAAAATACATAACAGTTGTTAAGTAAAGACCATCTCTTTTTAGAATATCATGAAAATAAGCAAGGGTTGTTATTAGTAATAGTTATATTTTCTCTCAAAGAATGACGATTGTTACAAAAAAACCATCATGATGGTTCAAAACCTTTCCCTTCCCCATGGTACTGATAATAATTTGTACATGCTTCTTCATTCTCTAATGATTAGGCATGAGAACCAAGTACCCATTTATTACCTACAACTACGTGCAACTGCTTCTCTTCAACTTCCAATGTGTGCATTGATGATTTAAACTTGTCATTTCCAAACTATTCAAACTCCCTATTTCATTACGTTTTTCATATTATTTCTTCATCGTCTTCCTCTATTCTCTTAAGATAAAACGCCATGATATAGACTTGCTAGAAAATTTAATTATTTGGGCACTATAAGCCCAAAAAATTTTAAAAAAAAATAACATACCTCAAGGTTATTGACAAAAAACCATTATAAATGTAAACCAATAAATAATAGTTTTTATGAACGAACTGTGATGTAAAGTTTTAGGCATGATAACCCAAAAAGCGCTAGCATTCCTCTTCTATTTAAATGTTTGAAACATAATACATTTAATACTTAGTCTGTTTGAACAACAAAACTCACCAACATCGTAACCCTACGACTCCTGTTGCCTTTTTTGGCCACTGATAGTTGTTTTTAGTCAAAACCCCACCATAAAAAGCCTTTGTTCGACTTCTCAGCAATAACCGCATTTGTGAATACACTTAACCCTTGCCTCAGTTACTACTATGCGAGTTGTGTTCGTTTGCCCTAACTCACATTTTTGTTTGTGAGCCCTAGCTAGGTATAGTTATGATTTCCCTTATCTATTTCACATTATGCTTTCTGCATTCACTTTTAATGGTTCCTTTCCTGTTTCTTGCAATGTTCAACTTAGCTAATTAGGCTGCCTTTATGAAGTCATAATGCGATAAAGTATCCAAAGTAACATTAAATTGCTTTTGTTAAGTTATGTTTTTAAAGAAAACCCATTATTGCTCTGATCAAAGGTTCCTTTTCTGTTACAAGAACTTGTCAATCTATTGATTTGACTAAAGGTTCCCACTCTGATAATCTTTTTTGAAGTGATATTAGGAGGTATGGATCCCTAAGTAAATACCTCCTTTTTTGAAAGTATCCATATTTCCAAAAGTTACTTCAAAAAGATTAATATGGATGTCATGAATAAACTAGCTCAGTTGTACTGAGAGTCACACATGAACAAGCAAATACCTATAGCATTTGTGAAGTCATAATACGATAAAGCATTCAAGGTGACATATTAAACTGCTTTTGTGAAATTATGTTTTTTTTGAAAAACCCATTATTACTCTGATCAAAAGTTCCTCTCTTGTTTTTGTATTGAGAAAGTGGCACCAAGTTAAAAGCTCACAAATTCAACATTATGATCAATCCTAGATTCTTCAATGTGAGAGTTTTTGAGTTACTTGTCTTTACTCTATTTGATAAGGTAGTACTTCCAACATCGAGTAGCCATGCAATTCGGGATGAATCAAGATTTTCTAAGCTTTATGGCTAGAATTAATCTCCCTTCTAACCTATATATATATCATAATGTAAGTGTCCATCACCTATGTCTTGTGTATCTTCAACAATTAAGCTGGAAAAGCAACGGCTTGGTCAAAAAGAAAAGACAAATATCTGTATAGGAAAGGCCATAAGGGGTAAGCAACCCCTTGAGCTTAAGGGTTTGCATACTCCTTGCTTTGCTCTATGGTTTGCATGCCCTAAGCATCCTTTCCTATAAGGATATTCATACGTTTTTCCCCCTCAGTCTTTGCTTTCTAAGGTTAATTCCTGTGTAAAGATAATATTATAGGTCAATAGTTATATTGTCACATATATATGTCAACAGTTGCTATTAATTCTTCCTACGAAGCCTGTAATGTTTAGATCCATCCCAAATTGCATGGACACTCGTTGTTGGAGGTTTTGTTCTATTATATATAGATAAGTCCAACTAGCTCAAAAACTCTCACTTAAAGAGTTTCACATCCATACATCAAAGTTATTATGTAATAATCATCATTTACTGTAAAAAGTTCATGGTTCATATTAAAAAACTGTTATTAATGTACTAAATATGTAACTGTTGTCTCCATAACATCGTTATTTATTTTATTAAAAGAAATAGTTTTTACATAAGAACCATTCAATACTACAAAATATAGATTTAGCGGTGCTAATCTTATAGCACTTCTTCAAACAAGTGCTAGAGGAGACTTCTACTTTTTTTAAAAAAAATATATGTGGCAACTATAGTGCTTTCTTGATACCTTGCATAGTGCTTGCTTGGGGAAGCACAATACAAGGTTTTTTTAAAAAAAATTACACCTCTTGTATAGTGCTTGCCATACAAGGGTTCCCAATAACCCCTTGTATGAATACAAGGGGTTATTACAAGGGTTTATTTATTTATTCATTTACACACCTTGTAGTGCAAGCGTTATATAAGTTATTAGGTAGCTATGGCGCTTTCCTGGTTAAGCGCCATAGCTGCCACATGTATTTCAAAATAAGCCCTTTTTCTTTATCCTTTTTCATCAGAGCCTTCTCTCCTGACCTAACCCTAAACTCAATCCTCCTCCCCTCCCAAAAAAGAAGAGAAATGTCCCAGGAACACCAAGTTCGTAACATAATGTACTCAATTTCTTCTTCGCTGATTTTAATTTCTCTCTAGATTTTAAATTTGTATTGTGACTTGCACATATAGATCAAGATATAGAAGTCATCGCTTTATCCCCAAGTTTCTCATGTTCAAAGAAATACGTAGTCCAATCTGATTGGAAAGCTCACACCAAAGCTTGTGGTACTAGAGAATATAAGTGTAACTGTGGTACCCTTTCTCTATGTACATACTAAATTCCCAAATCTCACCTTATAATAAATGCTACTATTGTTTGGAGGGGGCATTTATTTATTGCTTCTTTTATTAATGTAAATGATGGGGTAATTAATGGGGTGTTTGTTCAATTCGTTCTTAAAATCAGGAAGGATAGTTTCATCACCCACAAAGCTTTCAACCAAACTTGTCATTGTGGTTGAACTAGCTGGGAAATTCTGGTCTTTATGTGTCATCTTCAGGTTTTTCAAGTTTGCCAGAGATCAATATGCAAGTGCCTCAACCTAAAAAAATATCTAATATGGTGCTTCCCTTTAAGGGAAGTGCCGTGTAACACCCTCCTTACGGTAGTTATTAGATGAGTTTAGTTGTATAATGGACTCAAACCATTCAACTAGGTTTATATCCTAGGACTTACAAACCTTTGAAAATTGCTTAATTCCCGATTACAACACAAGGTTCAAACCTACCATTGAATGAGTTTTGTTTTGAAAATGTTGTTAAATTCACAAAGATTCGCAATTGCATAATAACTTAGTCGTTCTTAATTCCTTTTATTAATATCAGAGCACAATTCTACTGATATTTATATTCTATTCGCTAGCTGTTGGGCTGTTATCTTATGGTCACCCTATTCTAATTTCTTTAACACAATAAGGATCGATTACTAACTTGTTGCATGCTCATACAACTATTGTTATTACTATAGCAACTAGTATTATAGTTGAGCCCTCAAGTTATTTACAACATATACAATAATCAAAACAGATAACCAACAGAAATTCTTAATCTTCTGGTCACACCTTTTACTCGTTTATGAGGACTTTCTTGCCCTTTAAGTAGCTTGCCTTTGCTGTAGGTTAGTTATTAGAAAGGGGTGGGATTCAAAAGAATCTCAATAGTAACATCAATCACTCATAGGATGTGTAAATACACAGAGCATATTAAACAATCATCGCATAAGCATACTCAATCATCACATCAACATATTCATCAATATGCAGCCATTACATCATACATAAGACCTACTAGTCCACATGCATAAGGCCTACCCATCCCCGCAATGCCAATGATTAAGTTATACATTCAAAGCAATACATATGTTATAAGAGAAAGAGTTACTCTTAGTAGCATTTCCAAGTTTTGTTCTATTCTTAGTTTGTTGGGCATCCCAGGCAAATGTCATATCCTATAAATTGAAATTCACGAACAGATGAGTAATTACTTATTCCAATTCTTTAAACTCAAGACACTTGAGTTGATTATCATTAGGAGTTTAGGATTAGTACACTAAGTCAAATGAAGGAACAATGTGGTCAAACTAGCCCCAAAGTGCTTATTTCTACCCTTAGAGTTCAAGGTGATTACATTTTGCCATTAGTTTTTAATTTCGCATATTAACTAAAAACTGGCAGAATTTTCAACCAACTTTGAAAACTCATCTTTTTATACCAATGTCTAATTGCAATGATTCCAAACGTTATGTGGCCCTTATTAAGTCTAGTTGTAGGAAAAATATTTCCCTTAGCCAAATGGGCATACAGCATTTCAGAATTACTATTCATTGGACATTGTCCTATAAACATGCCAGTTTTACATGACTAAAAACTAATGACCTATTAAATTAAAGCCTGATTAGTCTAACTTTATTATGGAAAAGCTCATAGTCATTGGACATTGTTCAATTACTCAAAAACACAATGCAACAAACCGCCACATAGGAAACCCGAATTGGCAGCAAATGTGCAATTTCACAAATTGTGTCCCAATGTTCCAGAATTTATAACTGGGGGCTATTCCCACATAGTTTTTCATGTAAAACATAATGGTAACATTAAATTGATCAAATTCTCATTTGTTCTTGATGTCCTGTCCAGACCAGAAATTAGGGTTTAACATACCAATCCACCAATTCACATTTTAACCACCAAACTTAGCTCATATGCTTTTAAAACATCATATAATTACATGTATATGATCAAAGCTTCATGAATCCTAGAAAACCCTAAATGGCTGAAATTAGGCAGCAAGACCAAACCCCAACAACTCAAGCAAATAAGATAACATATACGTCAAAATGATGCTCTTGATCACCTCTTGCTTTTATTGAGCTCTTTTCTTGATTCTCCAACTTTGGCTCTTACTAGAAGACTCATAACACCTCCCCTTGAAATTCTAAAATCATAGAAATGAAGCTCTCATCAAGGGGAACAATGTTTATGAATAGTATTTGAGTCATAAAAGTGATTTACAAGGTGAAAATTCAAGTAGAAATGCTCACCTTGTAGTTGTTCTTCTTTTCTCTTTCTTGGAGCTTGTTGTCCACATTGTGAGAGTGAGAGAGTGTGTGATATTCTGATTTTTTTTCTCTTCCTTTGCCTTTAATCACTTGGCCAAAAGTTATCCAAGGGAAAGAGAAAAATATGTGGTCCAAAATACTCTTCTTACATAAGCTTTAGTCTATTTAACCATGTGTAGTTAATTTGACTTTGATGGAGCTTTTCTCTTTCCTCCTTCCTCTTCTTCTTGGACAAAATATGCTGCCCAAATGGAGAGGAAATGTTGACCTTTTTGCTTCACTTTCTCTTGCCATTAGTCAATCAAGTTCCAAGTTGGAAAAGTTGATTTTTTGACCAAAACTTTTCTTTCTTCTTTCTTGCTTGTTTTGACCGAAATTTAACCCTTGTATAAGGAGGGTTAATTTGCTTTTTGATCTCATGATTACTTCTTATTTTTGAAGAGCAAATATTAGCCCTTCCTTTTGATTTCCAATTTTAACCTCAAGGTTAAATGGCAATTGTCTCTTTGCCTTTGATCATGTCAATATTAATTGAATTGGCATTAGTTCTTTTGTTTTGTTTATCTTCCTTCTTCCAAGATGCCACTCCATCTCTTTTTGCATCGAAGTTAGGTTTTAGATCCTATTTGATTTCAGATAAAGGAATTGGGTATTTTCTTTGCCTAATTGGAACTAATCCCATACTTAATTCCAAATTCATCTCTAAAAGTCATTATGGCTTTTGGACATTCTTGCCAAACCTAGGCCTGGTAACTTGCTTGACTCAGACTTATTCTCAAGCCTTTAGGCCCAAAATTCAGGATATTACACGTTGTAGGAAGTGGGTACTTCCTATGACACTTCCCCAAAATTGAAAGCGCTGCAGCTTCTTTTAATGGCGCTGGGAGCTATGGTGATTCTGAAGAGCCATACTATTCATCAAAATAAGCGTTGTAAATTGCAATTTTTGTAGTAGTGGTAATATATGTTATTGAATAAATAACTATTGTCAATATGAGACCATTATATATCATGTAAGCATTACCATATATTATGAGAGTTGTTCATGTATGCCTGTTAATTATTATCATAGCAATGCACATATCATGGCTTTACCAAGCCTCAATACATAATGGATGTTATATTAAAATAGTTATAATAGATCCAAAATAAATAATGGTTTGAAATCATAATTTATCTATGCCAAACATATATAGTGTCCGCATATATGACAGTTCAAAACTGTGATTTATGGCCGATAATAAACTTCATATATCGTGATTTCTGTAGTAGTGGGTGGTCAGTAATAAAAAATAAAAATGAACTTTTTGAAAAAATTCTAAATTGGTTATGGTAAAAATCAACATTATAAGGTCATTTTATCTCTGTCACGCCAAATAGCCAAACTTAGAAGGTCATTTTTAGTTCATTTGTTTTACTAATATAAATTTAGAAAAAAACTATAAAAAATTACATATAAATACCATTTAAACTACAAAAACACCACAATGTCTACTAAATTAGTAAAAGGACAAATATGTGATATGATAGAAATATGAGATTTCAAAGTTTGAGTGTTGACACTTAAGTACAGACAATGATAACTTAAGAATATTAATTAGCAATTTTGACATACACACTGACAACCTTGGAAGCTCAAGTTGTCAATCTCTACACCCAAATTGTTAATTCCTATATTCAAATTGTCAACACTCAAACTTCAAAATCCCGTATTCCTACCAGATCATCTATTTATCCTTTTACTAACTTAGTAGACATTTGAGGTTTTTGTAATGCAAATGGTATTATTATGTCATTTTCCTAAGAAAAAACTAACTGCGCTCTTATATATTACACTCCCTGCTAATGGACCTCTATGATCAATAAAGAATGTCCAACTTGCAGTAATAAATGCAAAGTATAAATAAGGGAAAATCCCATTTGAATTCTCAAAACCCCAGAAGGTTTATTAAGAAATTGAAATGATATAGAGGTGATTGGGAGGAATCTGAGATTTTGAAGTTTAATTGTTTTTACCAAAACACCCCCATCCTTTTTCTCTCTCCTATATTCTTCATCATCTTCAAAATTGTCAACAAATGTGTCAGAGTGTGGGCCCAAAATTGTTAGCGCTCACCCTTTTTGGGCTTGCACTATGACGCATTTGTGATGATGTCTTTAGTGATGTTGTCATTTGGCATTCACATTTTCCAATTTGTTAAAACCATTACTAAATTTGTCGATACTATTACAACATTTGTCAGTTCCCCCCTTTGGCCAACAACACATTGAGGACGTCATGCATTATTTATCATTCCCATTAGCCTTTTTGTCAAAATCAATTATGACTTTGTGAACACCATTGACGACTTTGTTAATCCCATTATCCTTTTTTGTCAAAACCAATAATGAGTTTGTGAAAACCACATGAATTTATCAATCTCATTATCATTTTTGTTAAAACCATTATAGAATTTTCAATTCCATTATTCATTTTGTCAAAACCTATTATAAGTTTGTGAAAACCACTGATGAATTTGTCAGTCCCATTATCCTTTTTGTTAAAACCATTAACGACTTTGTTAAAGCCATTACTGAAATTGTCAATCACATTTTCTTTTTTGTCAAAACCAATTTTGTGAAACCACTGATGAATTTTTCAGCCTCATTATCCTTTTTGTCAAAACCATTAACGGCTTTGTTAAAACCATTACTGAAATTATCAATCACATTATCCTTTTGATTAAAACCAATTGAGTTTATGAAACCACTGATGAATTTGTCAATTCCACTATCCTTTTTGTCAAAACCATTACAGAATTTGTCAATCCCATTATCCTTTATGTCAAAACCAATTATGAGTAAACTATTCTATTACCAGGCTTAGTAAATTTGTTGACTGATTTTGTTAATGGTATTGACAAGTTTAGTAATGGTAGTGACAAGTGTAGTGATGGAGTTGACAAAATACCAGAAATGTTCATGACTGCAACTTCTTCAACCTGGTAATGCCAAATCTGCAATTCAATCTCAGAAATGAAAGCCTCATCACATTCATTTATCACGCAATCACCCTCAGAAAAACCATTTTCGTCATCATCACCACTATAAAACAGATCAGCAAAGGGTATGAATCCTCAGATGACGTAGAAGGATTTGAGCTTGTGGGCGTCTTTGGCAGGCGTTGCAGCGGGGGAGGGCACACTTGCGATGAACAAAACGATTGGATTCAGGATTAATAGGGAGAGGTCGAAGAGTTGGGATTTGAGATTTGAAGTGGGGGAAGGAGATGATGGGAAGAGGAAGAGAGGGAAGAGGAAGGGGAAGAGGAAGAGGGGTGAGTTTTGATTTAAGGGGCATTTTGGTCATTTGGTATAAACATGAAAAACCCAGATTCCCCCTAAATCCCCTCATTGTCATTTGTAAGTGTTGATAGACTTTTTTGGGTTTTGACAATTCACATGGTATTTATGTGTCTTTTTCCCTATAAATAATGTGATTTAAGGACTTTTTTCCATATAAATAATACTCCTTGATTTACTGTTTCTTTTACAAATTTTATTAATTATTCTTAAAGTTAATGGTAGAGATTGAGAGCTATGCTTAGTGGTTGGACGAGATTTGTTAGTTTAAAGCCTATTTGAATTAATGTTGGAGAAGTATGTTCATACAAATCGAGATAAAACTTCTCTCACATATTTATCTCGTACATAATAAATCAGGTAAAAAAAGTAACTTCTGCACCAACCGGCAGAAATACTTAATTAACTTCAAAGTTCAAATCTCATCTGATCACTATGGCAAAAGGGATAGAAAAAGAAGAAAAGTACCAAATGTTCTCTGCCCCAAAAAGGAAAAAACAGGAAAAAAATTGCGAGACGATTCCCACAGTCCCCACCCGGTGATGGAACCACCAGATTAACCAAAGACGCCGTCGTTGCTGCCCTATCCGACAACTAGAAAACAATCCTTTTATGAAAATGTTGTGCGCCGCCGACAAGCAAAACGGCGGTCTCTTCTGATAAATGGCAATCTCAAAATCTTCTGAGGTGGATGCCGCTTCTGTTAAAAGCCGAGAAACCATCACCACCATCAAGGATGCCAACATTGGTGAGTTGACAATTGGCAAAGTCCTCGTGGCACAGAGAATCCACTCCCAAGGGCGCCGCGCATGGGTTTTGTATCTTCCCTCTCGACTGGGCTTGTTGAACGTCATAGTTTGTCGGAAACTGACTCATTTTTCAATACATAAGGAAATAAGAAAAGATGACAATGTTTTATAACATTGCCATAACTTTCTAAATTCAAAGCTACTACAAATCTGTCTCTACGAATACCAACTTACACATTGCCTGAAAAATGTGATGCAGTCTCACTGGTGGCAACCATTTTTATAAGCAACGTTGATTCTTGAAGTATACAGAAAAAATTATGTAGAGCCAAAACATGAAGAAATTATATGAAAATTTCTTCAAATTTGAAATATTTCGTTCTTAAGCTTTGTTAGTCTCAAGTTGCTTCCTCTGTCTAGGCCTAGCTAGCTAGCTATGTTCATGGTTGATCTCATTGAAAATGTCATGTTGTGTGTATAACTATGACCGTGTAATTCACCTCAATGAAATTTAAGATTTGGGTATATGAAATTGATTGTTTATCGCATAAAATACCAGATAACTTAAGGTTGACCCATGTGAAGGCTTCTCTTCTCACCATGCCATCTTCAGTACTTTACTGCCTCCTCAAAACCTCTTGGTATTTTCTCACTTGACGCATTAGCCTCCAATGATTTCATATTGGGAGATAGTTTCTTATAGGACATGTACTTACAGATAGGATGCCGGGTGAATGCTCTCTTGCCCTGTCTTAAGGAAATTGGCTAGTGGAAGTCTTCGGAACTTGCCTCTGGTTCAGATTCCTGGGTCTGCTTGGAATGTTTTGGTCATTATGTTCACTCATATGCTATTTAGTGCCCTTATTTCACTTGGTTCGTGATTGATCCTCCTGTATAGTGTCCTTATTTTAACTGGTCTGTGATTGATTCTCAAGCATAGGCGTGTAAAGTTCAAATAATGCAAATTAAGTATTGTTTATATTTGTTATTGTGATAGCGTAGGCATCCGTTATCCTAATATTCCTTTTGACTGTTGGTGGAAAAAAATCCTTTTTCACAAGCAAAAAACCTGCTATTGTTACCCTTTACAAATAAATTTTCTTCTCCCTCTATGGAGCAAGAAGGGTTAAAGCACGTAGTTGATCTAAAATAAGCACTTTTTTATTCTTAGGGGGAAAAACACTTCCTTTGAAGCAGCTTCTTAGTTTCATAGTGTGCTCAACCAAGCTGTGCTAAGCCATTTTTTTAATATGCTGGAAGAACTTTTGAAACAAGTATATTTTATTTTTTATTCTAAAATTGATTATTGAATCTTCTTAATTATATAGGCCAATTGATATGACATCCATTTTCAACAATTTTGGTTTTATGAGAACCTAGTCCAATTGTCTTGTAGTTATCCATTATAAAGGCCAATAGTCTTATCTTCCTTTCTTTATTCCTTGTCAGATGCGTCTTTTGGGTTTCTTGTAATAATCCTAATTTTTCTGACAGAACTTCAAATCCAACAAAACAAACACTGCCTATATAGCATATATATATGCAACATGCCTTTCTTCTTGGCATAAATATTATTCTCAGGTAAATTCATTGCATCATAAAAAGCAAAAATGATCAACCCTAGCTTACCCTCTAACTTAGGTGACACAAAAAACCATTTTCTCAACTGCTATATGAGCAGAAAAGATTTGAGAAACATCAACTCTAATGAAATATAATAATAATCATCAATAATTTCTTACTGCATTTGCAATATTATCTCCCACTTATGTCAGTAATGCTAACAAAGTTAGCAGAGTGCAAACCCTGTGTTTCTAAAGTG
This sequence comes from Inga leiocalycina, assembly GCA_963242795.1. NCBI lineage: Eukaryota > Viridiplantae > Streptophyta > Magnoliopsida > Fabales > Fabaceae > Inga > Inga leiocalycina. The sequence continues at coordinate 68,986,246 of OY725322.1, forward strand.
GACTCATGATTATTGAATCCCATCTCATTTAGTACATATGCAGGTTGCCTTGGAATAGGAAGATTGTCAATCTCACTACTAAGCATAGACTCTACATTAGCCATAGTTGGCCGCTCTTTCGCTAATTCTTGCACACAAAGTAGTCCTATGTGTATACACCGCAAAATATCCTTGTAAGAACCTTGATACTGCATTTCTGAATCTATAAAAGACACCAGTTTATCTTCATTCCATAGCTTCCATACCTGAAAATACAAAAAATTCCATGCATGAAATTATAAAAGTTCATATCAATGACAATAAGCACTACAGAGAAGATACTTACATATGCTAAAAGGGTTTGTGATCCCTCCATGTTGTACAATCGGCAGTTGCTTCTTCCACTAACAATCTCTAGCACTAGAACTCTAAAACTGAAAACATCTAATTTCTCTGAAAATTGCCCTTGCATTGCATATTCAGGAGATATATAGCCACTGCATTAAAAATTTATTAGGTTGACTTGCATATTTCACTGGCATGAAAATTTAATAATTAAGAAAAGAAGACATGTGCTTACTATGTCCTGACCACTCTTCTAGTATTAGCTTGATCTTCACTGCTTCTAAATATTATAGCCATACCAAAGTCTAATATTTTTGGATTTAACTCTTCATCCAACAAGATGTTACTAACCTTTAAATCTCTATGTATGATTTTTATTCTAGAATCTTGATGGAAATAAAGCAAACCTCTAGAGATTCCTTCAATAATTGTAAAATGTGTTTGCCAATCTAATTCTTTCTTCCTAATTGAATCTGTAAACAAAGAAGAGATTAAGTAACTCAGAGCAAGTGCGTTTTTAGGAGAATCAGAATTCACATCTAAATTGCAAGTTATTGAATATTGATATGAATTGTTGGGTGGAAAGAACCAACCAAATAGAATGGCATCCAAACTCTTGTTATGCATGTACTCATAGACTAATATCCTTTCAGCTTGCCAAATGCAACAGCCTAAAAGTGTTACTAGATTGCGATGTTGAAGCTTTGAAATCACAACAACCTCATTCATGAACTCTTCTTGACCTTGTCTTGATGCTTTTGCAAGTCTTTTGATTGCAATTTGTTGTCCACCTCTCAATTGCCCCTAAAAGACAATGTAGAACCAAAAAGCAATTGTACAACATCTCATTTCTACATGAAATTAGATCCATTACACAAAAAATTAAAATAATAAAAAAAAAAAACCTTGTATACTAAACCAAAGCCACCATGTCCTAGCTTGTTGGATGAATGGAAGTTGTTTGTAGCAGTTACAAGATCTTCAAAATCAAAAAATGGAAGTTCATCCATCTTGACTTCTTGACTAATCATTCTTTGAGATTGACCATGTGAATCTGTCTCACCTATGTTGAACAATAACATTACACCTTCTTTGGTCCACAATCACATCTTATTTTCACATAATTTAGTGAAGTTAGATGAAAACTATAATTTATTACAATACCTGCATATTTGGCAATCAATCTCCATAAGAAACATGCACATGCTGATAAAGTAATAGCTCCTATTGTCACCGTAATTGCAATGATAAATGTTCTCTTTTGTGAATGCTTTTCTGCATTTCATAACAAAAAGTCAGAGGGCTTCAGTGGAATCTTTCTAATATGATGGAGCATTAGATTTCAAACAGAAAAAAGGTACCAAGTTTAGAGAAAGGCACACGAATGTAAAGATCAACCCCTCCACTTGAGAATCTCTATATGTCAATCAAATCTCCACTCCAATGCATGCACCCAATGTCATTTGAATCATATGCATATGCCACACGAGCAATTATCTTCACTAACTCTTAACCTCACTAAATAGTCTCGCACTTTCATGTTCTCAAGTTTCACCAACCCTTCCTTTTCATCTACTTCAGTTCTATTTGCTAACCCCTCACATTGCAATGGCTTCTTTCTCACACACCCACTTGTCCAATTTTGCCTATTCCATTCCTCTAAATTCTTTGGTTCATACCCATTCAAACAGCTACAAATTGGTGAACTTTGTGAACTGCAGCTTCCAAATGCCCCAAATATTTTTTAGAGATCACAATAAGTGCCATTATACACCTGCCTCAAAACTTCCCTTTTGCTATTCCGCCATGCTGGCCAAAGTTGGCCTTGGGGATTCAAGCCAAGAACTGCAAATGCAGTATCATTTGCAAAATTAAATGTTACATAAACAGTTCCATCATCTTCATCATTCCCAACGTTCCATCCATAAAGATACCCAGTTGACATAATGGGTGACCCTATAAAAATGCTGCCATTCCATGGACCAGTTCGAGCGTACGAGCGAGTTCCATTAAACTAGAGAAAGACATCTGGAGAATCTGGGCGTTCAAGAGAAGCAGAGTAATTTCCAACAGAAGGATCAGAAAGGCTCTTCCATGATGTAAGTTTCACCTTCTCTCCAGTTCTTTTGTTGATGCTGAGCTTCATGTTTGGAACTAGAAGATTAGAAGCGTCTTGAAAACTTTCCCATATAGTTTTTCCTGTGCTGTTATCAGAGAGGACTAGATTCCCAGTATTTAGGAGTTTTGCCGTTGAATTAGTTGCAATTTTTAAGACATTTGAGGACCAAACACTCATATTCTGATTGTCCAATACCACAAGATTCCCTTCCTTAGAGATTGTGACAGTCCCAGAAGAATCAATCAGCGGCTGGTTTCTATTAGCCACCCAGATGATATTAGATTCAGAAAGATGCCAAATTCCTACATAGTGGTTTGTGGAATTTTGTGGAGTAAAGAATCCAAGCTTGAAGTCACTGCTATTTGAACTTAAAATTTTATTGTCTCTGATAAATTGACCTGAGGTTATCGTGTCCAATGCATAACTCAAACCCAAATGGAAATTTAAAAGCAAGAGCAAAAGGTTTCTCAAGCTGAGACTTCTGATTCTGAATCCCATATCTCGAGTGAAAAAGAAGACATACCTTTCTTTGGTTGCAATGGAATTGAATTTTTCTGATCTGTAATGTTCAGCATGAGAGACGTCTATGAATTATAAATTTGGAAGTACTCACTTCATAGTCAATTGTTAAGATATTATTGGAAGACGCCAAAGTTGAATTACAAGCTTAATTGTTAAAGCTTTGCTCACTTATTGGGTAATTTTTTTATATGGTAATGGAGAGATTAACCTATCACATCATTAAATATTATTTTTCTTCACTGGATTTGAAAGCTAAACATGGGTTTGGATTCGAGAAATGATCATGTTCTAATTTTCTGATACAAAAGTAGAACTGACTTTGTAATTACAAAATGGGAGAATTGCTCATAAATGCCCCATTGGAAAATTTATTTGTTAAATGGGACCTGAAGGAAGATCTCTTGCATATAAGGGAAGATCTTTTGCATACAGAGAATATTATTTGCACCTAAAGGTTCCATTTGGTAAATAAGTTTCTAATGAGATATTTATGGACAATTTTCCCTAACAAAATTCCCCTTTGTTTCAATAAATATATATATTTCAGTTTATGTGAATTTTGGCCCAAAAAAGAAAACAGAATTCATATTAAATTATTCTAAATTTTTTAATTATAACTCGGAAACAACTATTTTTAAGTACAAAATCCTCCTTCTCACTATTTATTTGTGTCCCTCTATATTTACTACTCCCTGACCTCTCTCCTCAACCGACAACCCCTCTTTCTCCCATGGCCTTCTCGCTCCTCCGCCATCCTCAGAGTGTCAACCGGTCACTGGCGAGGAGTGGATTTGGGGAAAAAAGAGTTGGCTTTGAAAGAACAGTTAGGAGCAATATGGTCATTTAACAAGATTTGAAATTACTAACTAGCTATCCTCTTATCCTAATTATGAATTTGTTAATTTGGGCCTAACTTTTGATTTTCATATTTCAGTTGGATTTAATTGGCATTTTTCCTTTCAATTTTATTATTTTTGACAGTAGAATTTTATATTGAAAAATTCCTTAAAAATAATTTTATACTCAATAATAAATGTTTCCATTTATTTAAAAAAGATAAAAAAAAGTAAAAAATAAAAATTTTATATTGCTAAATAATAAATCTTTTTTAGGAATCAATTTATATTTTGTAATTTTTTTCATTTTGATTTTTTAATTTTTATTTTTCTATGTCATCACTCCAAGCCATTCTTTTTTTCCCATTTTTCACAATAGAATTTTTCATAAAATTTCTTAAATATAATTATATATTGAAAATTTTTATAAGATATTAGTAAATAATAAAACAATTTGTAAGATTTTATTTTTAAAACAAACTGTTGTAAATCGTGATTAACAATTTAAAATTAATTTTTACCTTTTCAAAAATTAATTTTAAAATTTTTATTCATTTTATTTTGTTATTTTTTTTAATTTCTACAGGTCATCTCTATTTTTCTTTTTATTTCCCTCCAAAAAAGAGAATGTGCTGCGAAGTCTATAAAAACTCATATACACAACCATTTGTGTGAGTCAGTTGATAGGGAGTTCGAGAATTCTACTTTTTTTTTGTTCAAAGAGAATTCTACTTTCAAGCTACATATTCCTTATATATGAATAGTAAGATAAACATTAAACTATGAGGTAACCCGTTTGAATCATGGCTTACGTGGAAGAGATTTATAATATATAGATCTAAAATTTGCACTTCTTCCCCATATTTAAAAAGCTCGTATAGCCTTTTGAGGCAAAATTTCCGAGTCACATGACTGTTTCAAAAAACTTTTCACGTGATATGAAGTTAGAAGTACTCCTTTGGTCGGAAAACCGATCTTCATCCTAAATGTAATACTTATTTTTTATGTTTGTCAATCATTTTCTAATTTAGATTTACTGATATTCCTTCAACAGTAATCAAGAGAAAGATGAAGGAAATTAAGAAAGATGATTAAGGTGTTTTAGAAAAAAGCATATGTCATAATAACTAAATTAACTTCCTTAATTTAATCAAACTAAGTAAATAGGTCTTACATTAAGGACTGAAAGAGAATATTAATTAAGACATGAGAAGAGTTCTATGACAAGATCAACGCATGTCCTGAAAAGCAGTAGAAAAATTGATGTTAGCGGTTATAACAATGGCCTTCTGATGACTTCACATATGTATATGTTGAGTCTTAATACGAAGTGAATATATAAAAACATAAAATTGAATTAAAAATAAAAAATTTGACATGAGACTTCAACAAAATAAAAATAATTTCCTTCCATCTGACATGTGAAAGAAATATAACTTCCTCTATTGTGAGTAATAATAATGGAGATGATACGATTAACCAAATTCTTACTGAATGGGAACTTTGAGTGACGATTTTTCTATAGTTGACTTTAGTTATCCCTTTAATAATATAAATCTGTATGTTTCATTAGCCTAGCCAAGCCACGTTTTCTTCTAGCTTCTCTCTTAAATCACTGTTCATATGAATAGTGTCAGCTAGCATTTGGCTTCATGCCATGCACGTGAAAATGAATGGCTACAGTGACACAATATATTATTCCCTCCTGCTGGAATTCTCCCTCCTTTCATTTTTGGCTTCCGGGAGGGGGGAAAATTTGAAATTCAAACTTGAAGGCTTTTCAAATTTCAAAATCCACATTCATCTCCTATTCTCTTCTCTTAGTTTATATCATCGTGCCAGGGATTTTATATTCTAAAATTAACTGGTTCCCCTCTACAGTTTTTACTCTCTCTTCTCTCTCCCCACCCCTTGCCTTTAATCTCTCTTTACTCATTTCAGTCATAGAGCTTACTCTAGAAGGAGGGATGGCCAGCAGATCTGGTGAGAGAGTCATTACAAATATGAGATTCATTGAATCGGTGGTAGAGAGTGATTAGTGATTATGAATCAGTGGTAGTGAGTTAGTGAATATGGTTGCCAGATCTCGGGGCTATACTTTCTCTTCAGCAAAGAAGAAAGAGGAGGCTTTCTCCATGAGGATCCCTGAGACAGATTCTGGATCTGAAAGCGGTGGCTGGCGATGATGGGGATGGGTGCTTACTATCAGTAGCGCCAGTATAAGAGACGGCATAAATGAAGTCGCGACAGAGGAATAGGACAAATTATTGGTTCTAAATGAGTCCTTCCTCTCAATCACCACATTTTTGGGGATCAGGGGGTGTTGTTCGCCGAAAGATTGGTGCTAAAAAAGGGCCAGCAGGATCTGCTGTAACAGCGATACTGAATAAACTTTGGGCTCATAAGGTTGAGGCTCGGGGTTTTGATTAATGGCAGGAGTGGAGGATGAGGTGGAGGTTGCCGTAGAGGGGCTCTTTCGAATTGAGCATGACCAGTTCTGCTTCGACCCAGAAGAGACATAACCTTCTTGAACCGCAAAACGGCAACATCGGCGATGGCTTTACAGTCCATCTCGATATCGAGGGAAGACTTAGCGGAAGATGAAGAAGAAGAATAGAGAGGGAGCTTGAGCTGAGGGTAAGAGGGGGCAGCAAGCTTGAACATGGGATTTTGATCATCTTCACCTTCCTTTACTTCACTGTAGCTGTCGACATTCACCCTCAATACCATCGCTACCAATTGGAGTTGCAGTGGTGAGTTGAGGACAGAGTCTTGAGAGAGCTGAGAATTGTGAGAAGCTCGGGAGAGAGGCGACACGGAGAGGGAGAGGAGCTCTAAACCTTCGGTCACTGCCCTCTCACCACCACATATCACCTTTACCGTCTGCAACAGATCAGAACAGACGAGAAGATGAGACAACCATCCCTGTTCATCACACCAGAATCATCCTCACCGTCGGAGCTGCACTTCCACACAACCACCTTCATCAACTAGAACACCATTCAACCTTCTCTGTGTTTTCTGGTAATGTTCATGTAATTCCGGTGACATTTCCAGATTTCGGTGGCTCATTCCCAAATTCCGATAGCTCTTTCTTTCTCTCCACCATTTCCTCCTCTCTCTCACCACCGTCTAACACCATAGTTACTATCTCTGCTTCTATTTCTTTTTCTTCACTGCCATAAACCACTGACACCCCCATTCAATTACTCTGCTTCTTACTTATTCAACCTTCAACATCTTCTTTGCCTTCCACCAATTTCTTCCACTGCCAAAGCCATTTGACCTCAGTCATCTTCACCACAGTATCTTCATTCTCACTCATCAGCGGTATGGTATTTGAGGATGAAGTGGATGGCGGTTTAAGCTTCCTCTCCAGTGACTTCAGCTCCGGAGAAGGTAGAGATCTGAAGGAAGGAAGAATTGTGATGATGGGGATGACGCTGGGCAAGAAGGGATGATGATGGAATTATTGTGTTTATGTCCCCAAAAATGGAAGCATCGCTGCTGTGACAACTGGTTCGCATTCAAAATTCTTCACATTTCTAGGAAAGCAGAAAAGGATGACAATAGAAACTAGACCCAGTCAATATTTACTTTTCTTTGTCTTTGATGTGTTGCCAATACTTTCAACGCGCTATATGTTATATTGTCAAAAGTAGGACGTGCAGTTTGTGCCTCCTTTTTCGATATTTTTTTTTATACATTAAAACTGTTAAACAGGGATTAATGATGTTAAAACTTATATGTGAAGGATCCAAACATTAGAGAAAAAAAGGGAGAATATTGAACGATGTAGAAAAAGAAGAGTAGTGTAACGAGGTAAAATATTTCAGTTTAGAATAGTTTCTTTTAAAAAATAGATTTATTTGGATATTTAAAAAATAGATATATTTGAAGACTATCTACCCAACGTGAATAATAATAATTTCAATTTAGAATCCTTACTTTCTTATATATATATTTATTTTGATAAAGTAAGCATGGTTTTATTAATTACTCTGTAAATTAATTTAGTAGGAGCCTTAAAGTCTTTTTGGCAGGAGAAAAATGGGGAGGAATGGAGGGAAATTTCTATTCACGAAAAACAAATATAAATATATTATTCTTATATTATATAAACACTGACATATATATAATTTAATATATTATTAAATATTTAATTGGCTAAAATATACTTGGTTTTTAAAGAAAATTGCATGACTTGATGAGGGGATTTAAATTGTACCCTTACTTTTTTTACAACCTTTTCATTGAACCACAATTGAAAGGACATTGTCTCTGAAACAATAGAAAGTTTGTCAAGAATCTCATTGCCACTATCTATAGGTTTATACTATAATGAATTTGCACCACAGTTGGAAATTGTTGAATCATGCGAAAGCATTATCAAGCTAAATGCATATTTGAGAGAAAGAAAAGATGATGTCAATACTAGTGTCCTTGAGAGAAATTAATTGATGCATGGGACCATTTTTATTGCAGTGAGTATTTTGTGCAGCTAAATACTTCTTGCATCAAAGTTCTTCAAATGTAATATGATGTGGTTAATTCCATGAAGGAAGTTGCAGCGAAGCAACTTTTGAATGAATCATCACCATCACATTATTTTGTTTATTTCTAAATGTACTGACATTGCGTTGTTGTTTTGGAATGTTGGAGATTACAAGCAATTAGACCTATTGGTTCCAATGAAGGGAATTCTTTCACTGCATGTGTTAGTATAAATTTTTCATATTAGTATGTGCCAAAAAGAAAACTCAGAAGCATGCCAGAGAGAATGACCATTCATTTGATTGTTGTGGTACTAATTAACTTGATATAAACTTCCGTGTGGTCTGGCCATTTATTATTGCATTTTTCTTCAAGCAATAGTGTAAATTCTTTTAATAGAGATTCTTAGGTCATATGACCCTTAATGAAAGAAGAATAATATAAAAAAGTTGAGTTAAAAATGTCTAACTTTGAATATTGTGAATTTGATTTATTTTAATATTTTCATTATTGCTAAGATTTTTAGATCATTAATGTAATTTGAATTGCATCACTATCTTCATTGACGACAAGTTATGTTGTAAGATTTTTATACATGATTAATTTAATTTCTTATAATGTTAAAATTTTTGAATTATTTTCATCTAATTTAATGCTTGGAGAGTAAAAGCTACATTTATTGTTGGTAGTCCATGTTAAAATTGTCACATTCAATGCATTACATATATGTAAGGCAAAGTTATGATTATTTTTCGAAAAATATACCACCAACATTTTTTAGTTCAAAGATATGTTGAAAGATATTGATGTAATGACAACTCTCTCATTTTTAAATCAGAGAGCATTTTTTGCTTTCAAAAATTATGACAATAGCAAATCAATGTGTTAGTAGCTGGAATAATAACTAATTCATTGAGTATATGCATCACGTGCATCGCGTAGGGGAGTTAATGCATGTTTCTCATAATAGCAAATAAGAATCATTTCTCTAGATAAACAAATAAACGAATTATGCATACTAGAGTCGGGAAAACGGATCGAGCCCGTTTAGACCCTAAATTTACAAGGGCCGGGTCTCAGATTTTTGTCTCAAAAGTGAAAATGATCCTAAAAAGGCCAGCCCTGCCCTTTTAGGCCCTATATATATTTTTTTATTTTTTAAAATTATTTATATGATAGTATTATTATTGATTTTTTATATTTTGTTAATGATGTTGCACATATTTAGTTATTATTATCTTTTTTAGAATTAAGTTTCATAAGAATTTTTTGTATTAATAATCCTAAAAATTAAAAACTTATAAAAGATAATTCTTATTTCATAAGTATTCTTATCAATTTTGTATTTTTTGACTTAGTTTCTGGTGATTGTTTTATTTATATCTTGTATTGTTTATTTTATTGACTACTTACACTTTTCAAGACATATTTATAAGATGTATTTTTAATTTTGTTAAGTCTTCTCATTAATTATTTATAATTGTGGTATGTAGACAATAGTTTACTTTTGATTATGATTTAATGACCGTGTTCGTTTGTTGCATGATGCATACCGTTTACACTCTAATTTTAACAATATTTATGTGTTAAATTGTTGTTAATTTTTTAAAAAAAAACTAAAAAAATATAAAATTTGTTCAATTTTGTAAAAATGGCTTCAGGCCCTGCGGGGCTTTTGGGTCGGGCTTTAAAAAATAGCAATTTTTTTACCTCGGGCCTTGACCCGTCAAGGGTTGGCCCTGATTCCCAGCTCTATGCACTACAAAAAAACATTAAATTAGTGATGGAATTTCATGACGGAAATTCCGTCACTAATCAGTTTAGTGACAGAAGTTAGCAACGGAATCAGATTAGTGCGGAATTTGTTCCGTTGATAAAAAGACCATTACTAATTGATTAGTGACGTAATTTTGAATTCCGTCACTAATTTGCGATGGATTAACATCGAAAATTTTTTGTCACTAATTAGTGACGGAAAATTCGGTCACTAAATTTTGTCTCTAATAAGAGACGGAATTTTCTGTCACTAATTAGCGATTGATGGAATTTTCCTCACCTCTGGCCACGACGTGTCCCGATCAACTACCACATGTCACCCTTCATCACACGCCACGTGTCCAAGTAACAAATTGGTTGTATTTTATGACCAAATTGGGATTTGAAGCCATGACATCTCACGTGCGTACCAGTACCTTTGCCAATTAAGTTAAGAAAAACCTATATAATTTAAATGCAAAATCATATATATATATATATATATATATATTGCTTTGCAAACAAAAATAGAAATACAAAATTTAATATATTATTAAATATTTCAATTTAGTTTTCTTATTTTATTTTATGTAAATATTCTACCTAAATTTTTATTATTAATATATTTTTCTATTCATTTTATTATATATATATTTTTTTTTTTTGTATTTATAAAATTTTTATTTTTATTTGTATATAATATAGTATTAAAAATTCAAATATATTATATTATAATTTCAATTTCAATAATAAATATGAATTAATAATATTTATTTATTTATTTTAATTTTTATATTATAATTTTAAAATAATTCAAAATATAAAATTTAAATTATTTAACAACTTTATAATTATAAAAAAATCTAATTATTAAAAAAGTTAACTATTAGTGACGGAAATTAGAGATGAATTAGCGACGGAAAATTTCAGTTTCTAATTCCGTCACAAAAATATTTTTGGCAAAAATTAGTGACGGAATTTTTCTGTCACTAATTTTCGTCGCTAATTTTTAATGACAAAATTGGATTAGTGATGGAATTTAGCGATAGAATGTTGTTCCGTCGTTAATTTGTCACTAATTTAGGGACGAAAAAATTCAGTCACTAAATTCCGTCACTAATTTTAGTGACGAATTTGTGAGGGATTAATGACGGATTAGCGACGAAACGAAATTCTGTCACTAATTTTCTGTTTTTTTGTAATGATAGGATCATCAGTGAAATAAAAATGTGTTGTTAAAATTTCTGCAGAAATAAGAGTGATGTAATATACCGATGATATTTTGAATGCATATCTTCCAGATATCTCACTTTATACAACAAAATTATCAATTTTTGAACAATATTTTTAATAAACACTACTACTTAAAAAGGGCTTTTAACATTGGTTATAGGAGGGACGTAAAATCAAGCAATATGGTTTGAGTTCAAATGTACGTCGGTTAAATAAGCACATTAAAAAAGCTTTCTACATAGGTTAAATTAAATTTAACCGGCGTCGAATGTATTTAAAAAAAAAGACACAAGTTTCCAGTGTCATATTCCATTTTTAAAAAAACGAACAAAAATAACCAGGATGATCATTAGAATCATATAAGCATCATGTAAAAAAGTAACAAGATATAAAATGTAACAATACAATCAATTTGAAGTGGTTTCGATGATTTAAGGTGCGACCCTTCAAAAACGTTTTCGACAAAGAAGATGAAGATCAAGGAGTGTCAAATCTCTGAGTCAATCAGATCTAAAGAAGAAATCCATGATGCAACTAGAAATGTCCGATAAGGAGATCTAAATGTGAGAGTGTCGAACCTCGTATTTGAATCAAGAGGGTCGAACCTTTTATCTAAATTAGGTTCATCAACCTTCATCAAGAGCAACCTTGTAGTTTGAGGCCGATGTTGATGCCGATATGAGCAAGAAAGACTAGCGCGTGAGTCGGGATTGGTGGAGCATGCGGCAATAGTGTGGGCTAAGAGAATGAAGAAGAAAAAAAAGAAGGGAAATGAAGAAAATGAACCGTTGGATTTAAAAAAACCAAGGGTCATGGTAGTGATCTGTACGCTCTACTAGTTTTTGTTTAAAACGAAAAAAGAAAAACTTTTTTAGAGAGTTACTTCGTCCGTTATTTATATAACTGACATAAAATTTGATTGATTGTGGGCAGTGAGGAACCATCTGAAAGTGGAGATCATGGAGAGAATCGTGGAAAGCAACAACATGATGTTATTTATTTTATTTTATTTAAGGAATATAATGACAACTAACTCAATATAAGCAAACTGATATATTAGAAAATAAATACATAATAAAATAAATAATAATTTTAAAATGCATTTTTCCCAAAAATACGTCGGTTATAAACCTAACCAACATTAAAACTGCATTTGATTTTCAAAAAAATTGTTTTTAATTTTTTTTAATACACGTGAGATTTTGTACTGAAGTAGACTTTTGACGTCAATTACATCTTAACCGACATAAAAAATGTTTAATTTATTACAAAAATTCAACACCATTTTCAACATTGTTTTGCCCAAGGAACGAAAAATCGGACAGGGCAATGAATTGATTATAGTACAGGTTCAAGAGTTAATGGATTAACCGGGGTCTAACCGGTAGTTGAACTTGTTATATTAAAATATTATAATTTATTAGTAGCAATATATATTAATATATTTTTAAACTTCTATAGATAAAAATGAAGATTTTTTTTTAAAAAAACTTAAAATATATTAGTATTAGTTATAATGTCTATACTTATACAATGATATATCCTTTCCTATAATTATTATATATTTTTAAATAATTTTTTTCATTATCTTCATTTATTTTAGATTTGTTCTTTCTTTACCTACTTTTTTTTTTCATTTTGGTTTTTAACCTTCCATTTTTTCCTAAAAAAGGGCACAAAATAACAATTGAAAAAATAAAAAAAATGAAACCGGTCCAACCAGTTGAACCACCGGTTTTACCTATTTTAACCGGTTCTGACCAGTCTAACCGATCTCACTGTTCAATGAGCAAACCAGACCGGACAACTGATCGGTGCTCGGTCAAACCGGCCGATTCGGTCCATTTTTTTGTTCACTAATTTTGCCTATATTAATCAATGTAAAAGAACGGCGAAAAAAGTATATTCTGCATTAGTAAAAATAAATTAAAAAAAAACTACTTGCACGGTTGCACCACATTTTATTGTCATCAACTATATATAGGTGTTGCGGTCTAGCTAGATGATCAAATTTTCACTTTTATGAATTTCCAAGTGTTGTGATTCCTCAAATATATTTCAATTCTTATAATAGAATGTGAAATGAATTAAACTTTATTGTATCCATAATAGTCCAAAAAAATAATATAAGTTAATTCATATATATTTTAATTATTTATTCTTATCTGGCAACAAAGAGAAGCTTGTAGCCAAGTGACTCTAAAGACTGTTGAAAAAGAAGAATTTTAGAGTCAAGGTACAAATTTACACATAAGTATTCTGTCATATGTATATGACAATATAAAGTTTCTTTATGTGCAATAGTACACATAAAGTTTTTAAAATTGTACAAAAATGCCGTGGTTATTAAATAAACTAATGTTGACCATTTAGCAAACATGCCATTCAAGAAAATGGGATAAAAATACACATGAATTTTTCAAAATAGTGCAAAATGTGATGACCATTAAGTCAACCAATGTTAGCCATTTAACAAATAGTCTCCACATGCGTTGCTTAGCATTTTCACTCCTAGCGGTCTTATCCACCTTTACAAGATCTTCATGACACAATGGCTTCACCTCCTCAGTATAAAAGCAACCCCTTTAGGAAACTCATACTCTCAATGTGTTTGTTTGGAATAGCGATTAGAATGCTTATTAAAAGCAGTTTTTCAATTATGATTTACGATATACGAGGTAAATATGTGAGAGGAGTTTTGTCTTGATTTACGTGAAAAGCAACTTATAAACAATCCAAACGCCATACCAAACATGACAGTTATATCTAATTAAACCCTAATTTTTCCTTATTCCATATTCCCCCAGTAATGAATGCTAGCACCTCGTTATGAGTTACGTGGGCGTGATTTGTCTTTCATCTCAATGATGTTAGCATATTAAAATAAGACATTATACTAAACTTCTTTTTGGAATTTCTAGTCAAGAGACATATAATAAGAATCCGGTTGAAAGGGTTATTAAAAAAAAAAGTTTATACTTGAAGGTTATTTTTACAATCTTTGAATGTTGTTAATTATAATGGTTAAGTAATTATCTGAATGATTTGATGGTTATTAAAATATCCAAACTGACACATTTCTTGTAGAAAATTTGTTTCCGAACTATATAATTTATTTCAGAAGTTTATTCAACGTATTAACTAGTTATACTCCTTTTTTCTTAAAGGAGACAACTGATGAATCAAACACATTCAGATAACCACCAAACACAGTTGTAATGCATAAAATGTAAGAAACAATAAAAATATCTTGAAGATATATAAAATCTAAGTACTTCATATACTAATATACCAATCATATCATCACCATTTTAAAATATTATATACGTTTCATGGACAAAATAAATCAAAAATATAAAAGAGACGGTAGCTAAAATGTGCATATAAAGTTACTAAACTAGTGGTGCATCTAACATTTCGCATAAATACGACCTTATTTTTTTCAATGACACCAAAGCATCAGTCATCATAATTCGTGCTTCAGGTAATTCAGTGCAACAACTTAATGCCAACTCAAAAATTGATGATATATGTGGTAATATGTTGTTGATATTTGGATTCCCTTTGGGCAGCAAATTGGCATCCAGAATATCGATAATTGAATGTGGTGTTGATTTGCTAACCCAATCTTTCAAACCTAGACCTTCAACAAAAATTTCATCGGTTGGCTTTTTCCTTGTAAGCATTTCCATCAACAAGATACCATAGCTATATACATCTCCTTTGAAGGAAATTGCCCCATTCGATCCATACTCTATATGTCAAAAGAGAATAAAAGGTCTGCGGTTAAAATTTCTTTTATATCACTACTACAAATATTCACATATAGAAATGGAAAATACATGTTACTGATTTAATAATATAAAAGTTACATGGAATGATAAAAAAAAACAAAAATGATCGAAATAAAATATCATTATTAAATTATTACCTGGTGCGATATAGCCAATGGTAGCCAATGTTTTTGTACAAGTTTCCAATTGTCCTTCACCATATAGTTTAGCTATACCAAAATCACTAAGATGAGCCACCATATCTTCATCCAACAAAACATTGCTTGGTTTTATGTCACAGTGAACAACCGGAGTAGAAGCATCATGATGAAGGTACTCCAACGCAGCTGCCACATCAACCATTATATTCAACCTCTGTATAATATCTAAACAATAGTTATGAGAGTACAACCATCTGTCAAGACTTCCATTTGACATGAATTCCATGATTATGGACTTGAAATAATCATTTGAGCAACTACTAATAACCTTGATGAGATTGCGATGGCGTAAGTTGCACAAGGCAGTGCATTCATTATCAAAACTCCTTAAGGCCTCTTCAAAGTCCAAATTAAATACTTTAACGGCAACTACTTTTTGATTTGAAAGAGTTGCTTTGTATACTGACCCAAAACTGCCAAATCCAAGAATATTACTCTCATCAAATCCATTTGTTCCCTGTAGAAGCTCATAATATGATATCCTAACTGGTGTATCCAAATTTACTAAATCCTTGTTGGTTGAATGTTTAACATGATGCCTCTTCTTCTTTACGAAGATAATGCATGAAACAACCAAAATGACCACCATAATAGGCATTAATGAGCATGTTATCAACATCATCACTTTATTTGACATGTGCTTCATTTCTTCCCTACATGGGGGGACTTGTAGTTTGGACTTGCCACAAAGATCTTTATTCATCATAAAAGATTTGGCGGAAAAATTTTGAAAGGGCCCACCATTTGGAATTTCTCCAAGCAATAAATTGTAGGAAAGATTTATATATTTGAGATTGACTAATGACTCCAATGACTTTGGAATCACACCGGATAAATGATTATGGGAAAGATCCATGGACTCCATACTGATCATGCCACCAAGTGATTCAGGAATAGACCCTTGTAATTTGTTTTGAGCCAAGGAGAGGGTTTGCAAAGTTTGCAAGCCACCCATAGTTGAAGGGATACTTCCTGAAATTTGGTTTCTTGACAAGTTCAAGAGTATAATTGCTCTCAAGTTTGATACCTCTGGTGAAATTATTCCACTCAATGCATTGGAGGATAAGTCTAAAACCAAGATATCTTTGAGAGTCCAAAGGGAAGAGGGTATATGAGAAATCACCTTGTTAGAGCTAAAATCTAACCTATGCAAAGAAGTATTCCCAAGACATCCTGGAACCATTCCCGAAAACATGTTGTTGGCAAGATACAACTCACTTAAACTTTTGAGTTGGCAAAGTTCATTTATAATGGACCCTTGCAATCGGTTGTTGTTGAGACTTAAATATTGAAGGCTATGTAATTTGTTAACTGTATTTGGAATCAACCCAGTCAAATCATTCCCTTCCAAACTTAATGCTATCAAGTTTGTTAAATTTCCCAGTACATTAGGTATAGCTCCGCTGAATTTATTTGACAACAAATCTAACATAATGAGCTTAGAAGCATTGGATATGCTATTTGGAATTTGTCCAATTAGTTCATTTTCCTCTAACCATAAATGCTCCAAGTTGGGAAGGCCAATTCCTAAATATGATGGGAGAAGGCCAGAGAGAGAATTCCCACCAAGGTGCAAGAATGTCAATGTTGAAATGTTGAATATATTGGAAGGAACAAGTCCTTCCAAATAATTGTAGCTCAAGTCCAAGGCATTAAGTTTATCAAGTTTGCCTATGCCTTCCGCTATAAAACCTAAAAGAGAAAGAAAAATTGATGAAAATCATGATTTTTTATATAGCTCAGATAAGAAGTTATATGAATAAATTTATTTTTATTATTTTTGTAAGTATATGTAAAATTTTTAATGTAAGAAATTAGGGAAATCATAGACTATCGTAGAGATGTCATAGTTATAGAAAATTTGTTTAAAAATTAGTTTTTTATGTAGTAATTTTTTAATAATTGTTTAATAGCAAACTAATAAATTAGTGAAAGGAAAATAAAAAATTGACAAAAATTGATAAAATAAAATTAAACTGGGAAAGGATGGAGGAGAAAAGAAAACAGTTTAACTTAATGGGGGAGAAGTATCTGTGATAGCATATGGGCACATTTTATATGACATTGAGCATTTTTATTGAACACAGTAGAAATGATCTAAAAGGTAGAAAAGAAGAAAATCATAGGCTACCATTAATCCATGATTTGATCGTTTTACATTTTGGGATTGTAAATTACTAGCTATATTCAAGCCCCCACTACGACTTTTCACAATATTAATGAAGTAAGGAAAAAAAATCTCATTTTAAATTTATCTTATTCAAGAAAATAATATAAAAAATAAAAATAAAATAATCTCATGCATATAAAGAAATTTGCATACAAATATAATTGATTAGCATCAAGTGCTTGTAAAAGATTGAATGAACTTCTAAGATGAAAATTAAACCAGGTCATATTATTTGCATATGACATACATACACACATATTGTTACAAAAAACCTACACGTGTCTTACTTGTACCAAGAACTTGAATATTTGATTGGGAGAAAGCAAATTTCTTTGTTTTGGTATAGTTGAGCTCAAATATTGCTGAACTAGCATTTTTTTGAGTTAAATATAAAAAGAGTGCGCGCGCGCGGGCGCATGTTAGAACAAGCTTCAAACTACATGCAATGATGTCTAGAACACTAATCTATCGTAGTTTCCTTCATTTTTTAAACAATTTTCAATTTGATTATGAACGAAAGTTTGGTTCTAATGCCTGGACCAAGTGGTTTTGATGCGTTGAAATTGAACACACTTAGTAATTAGCATTCAATTAGAGTCTTTATTTAAATTTGTTGAGTCAACATTTTTTGTTAATGAGATTAACATTGTTAATATTAAATGACTGAAAGCACACTTTATAAATATAAGGGACCAAACGATAATTTGATGTAAATTTAGAAGAACAAGGATATACTTTACTCTTTTAAGTTTAATTAAATGATAGAGTTGTTTACAATACACACACACACACAAAAGAAAAAAACACAACTCTAAACTTGTTTGTATTTTAATATTAAATTTACTCCATTATAAAAAAAGAGTAAATACTCTAACCACTCTCTATTTTATCTAAATTACATAAACCTCCTATTTATTTTAAAAAAGTATATAAACCTCTCTTAAAATTAAAATATATGATTCATGAACCACTCTTATATATTTGAAACTCTCTTTCTCTTTCGACCATCCACCCACTAGTCAGTTGACTGTCAAATTTCACTTTTAAACTTTTATTTTTATTTAATATAATATTTATTTAAATATTTGTATTTACAAAAAATACTTCTTTATGCAATCAAAAAAAAAGTATAATACATATGCTTTATAAATTTATAATATATTATGAAAAACGTTTACTGTACATATTTTAAAAGTTTTTATCACGTTATACTTTTCAACTTATGTAAATTTACTTTAGTAATTTTTAAGAATTTAAACACATAAGATGGCTAAAATAATATTTTAAAACATAGATCTATAAAAACTCAATGAATTAAGATTTTAACATAATAATGAAAAATTATTAATTATAATTTATGCTTATTTTACTTTATTTTTTTAGTTTTAATATATTGTCATTTGAATCATGTATTAAAATATTGTCAATGTTTTTTAAAGTTTTCATATTGGAGAGAGGGTATATATACAATTAAGTTATAAGGGCAAATTAGTATGTTTAAATATTTTAACATGTTGATAATTAATAAAATTAATTATTTTATAGGGTTAAACATAATGTTTTCTCAAAATTGGACTTGGCATCATAAAATTTCCTTGGGTACAAAAATATGCATGAATTTTTTAAAACAAGGTAAAAGTGACAAAATTGTTGATTTGGGCAAACGGTCTATTACTTTATGTTTGTGAGGCCAAATTAACATACCTTTCCTAAAATTAATGGTTTTGTCATTTTTGCCTCATTTTAAGAAGTTCATGTACATTATTGCACCTAATAAAAATTTGTGGTGTCAAATGCAATTTTGGAAAAATATTATGGGTAGATTTGCACCATTACCCTATTTTATAATAGTTAACGGAATATTCTTAATGGTGTTAAAATTTGACTAAAGAGTAGATTTTGAAACTAAGGGGAGGTCTGTGTAATTTAATTTTGACAAATTTGAAGTGAGGCCATTGTATTTTACTCTAAAAAATTATCAAATATTATTAACTATGGTATGCTTAAGAATAATTCTAAAACTTAAGTTAAATATATTAAAAAGAATTCAAGTTATACTCATTTTAACTCAAAAAAAATAAAATATGCAAGGAAATTACTTTTTATGTTTTCAAGTTTTTGTAAAAATTCTTGAATAAAAAGATTAAGAAAATTATAAATTACACTTAACCTGAAATTGCTAGTATATATATATATTTTAAAAACATTATTAGTAATTATTGAATAAACATTTAATTTGAAATTATTGAATTTTGAAAATAAAAAATTAAAATGAAGTTAAACAGATGAAAACGTAAATTATTAGGAGAATAAAATCTTCAAAAAAATAGTGGCATAAAAATTATGTGTGCTCTTTAATTAAATTCTACAAATATTATGTTGTTGAGGATTGTAATCACGCGCTACGCATAAGCCCCATTGTATGTGTATGAATGAACAATAGGAATGAAATGATAAAAAAACAAAATCTCATTTTAGAAAATAATTAAAAAGAAAAGAAAGCATAAAAGTGAGTGCAGCATACCTGTAAATGAGTTAGCACCCAAATATATTGTTTTCAAAGATGTGCAGTTACTTATTGATAATGGAATGCTTCCTTTTAATTGATTACTACCAACATCGAAGACTTCAAGTAAAGGGAGTTGATAACACATTTCTTCTGACAAATTACCCTTTAAATGATTGCTGCCAAAGTCGACTATTCTCAAGGAAGGCATGTTCCAAATAAATGAAGGAATTTCACCTTTAAATAAATACAAAATGATATTTGTTAATCATCAGTTGATAATATGACTAGGATTTTTTTGAATTCTCAAACAATCATATATATAAAGTATGTACATGGAATTTTGTTAAGTAGAGGCTTAAAATTAATTGAAAATAGTTTTAATTTGGCAGAATTACATTCAGGTCCTGCACAAGAGGAAAAATGAAGAAATGATCTAATTGACAAGTCCAGATCCATCATTGATAATTTCAGAGGGCAATTTCTTCATTTTTTCTTTTATACGGGATCTAAATATAATTCTCCCTTTTAATTTTGTTGGAAATCAGTTTAAAAGGGACTCTTCTTTTAACAATGACCAAATGGACATTAAAATTTCTTTTAAAAAATAAATGCTAAAGAGAGAGACACTATAGAATTAGTTTCACCAACTTATATTGAACAACCAAATTATTTATATTTTGCATTGAAGTTATTTAATATTCGCAATGCACTAACTATTAAAATCTGACGACGAATATTGGCCAAAATGCTGAAATTTAAGTTTTTAGTTATGGAACTAAAATTCTTTTACCTACACGTTTTGAAGATAACATAAAATAGCGGATAATAAATGAAATTTTGCAAAAAGCCGAGTGCAACAACCGTAACTTTTCCCAGAATAAAATTTCAAAGTTATTGGTTTAGAAAAATGGATTGCGTTAAACATATTAAGTACTCCCTCCGGTCCTAATTATAGGACAACATTTGAGAGTTGAACTTGGTCCTAATTATAGGATAAAGTTCTAATTTTTATCAATTTCTTCCCAAAATACCCCTTATTGATACTTTCTCAATAATAATTAAATACAATAATAATTTAATAAGAGTATATCGGAAGTTGTTGAGGAAGATTGACGACGTCGGATTATGTGAGAGCTTGGAGAAGTCGTGTGTGAAGCAGGAGAGATACAAGAAAAAATAAAGAAGTAACGTAATTGGATGCCATTTTAAATTTTAAATGAGGGCATTTTAGGAAAATAAATATGATTAACTAATTTAACCACTATCTTTAATTTCTCCAAAATTAGATAAATATGTCCTATAATTAGGATAGGAGGGAGTATATTAGAATTTTTAAAGCAATTGAAGCTAAAGATTTTGCAAGCAATAATATATAATAAGCATAAGTAATAAATGAAAAGTTTGTTAAAGCATGTAATTAAGGGATAGGTAGATTGGGTATACCTGTAAAGGAGTTGTATACCAGGTATAATTCTTCCAACAATGTCCCGTTGCCAGCTAATATTGGAAGACTACCATGCAAATTATTTTGCGCTAAATTTAATATTCTTAAAGTAGAAATGTTGAAGAGAGATGATGGAATTTCACCTATTTCAATTTAAAAGTGAACAAGGTATGAGTTCTCTATATCAACGAAAGCCAATAATTAAAAGGTTTTAACAGTGATATTTAATCGTAAACTAATATAGGTGCACGAAAATAATGAGAAAAAGATATAATAATAAAATAGAACACGAAAACTCTTTGAAACCATATTGATCGTGATCTTCTAGATGTACCATACATATGTTAATTTGTGCACTTATATTTATAATTTATAATATTAGTAAATAATAATTATCTACTTTTTTATGATACATTTCTTTCACACGTGCCATAAGCTAATAGGTACAAGATACAAGTAATATATTTTTTAATGACTAAAAGAAGGGAAATAAAATATCGTTTCAAATTTAATTTTATTGCAAAGAGTTAAAAAGGAAATCAGTCGAACACACCTGCCCATCCAACACACATTTTTATACCACGTCAAACTCAGATTTTGAAAAATATCCCATTTTTTTTTAACACACGTTCACTTTGGGATTAAAACAAATTAAAGCATCAAATTTCCATGTCTTTGCAAAGTAATTTAGTAAAATCATTATGAAATATAATTAAAGACAATCATATAATTAAAACTATTACCTTGCAAGTTGTTGTTGCCAAAATATAGCAACTTGAGTTTGGTCAAATTTCCAATGTCATTTGGTATGCTTCCTCCACTGAATTGGTTGTCACTTAATGATAACCACACTAATTCTTTGCATTGATGCCAAATGGAGGGCATTTGACCAGACAAATCATTTTCAGACACAAAAAATGATTCAAGTTTTGGAAGCCCAAAACACATATTTGTTGGGAGAGTACCAGATAATTGATTTATTCCGAGGTCAATGTCTTGTAGCCCTGAATTGTTAAATAATGAGGATGGTATAAAACCAGCAAGTTGATTCCTTCTAAGATACAATATCTTTAGCTTTGAAAGATTGCCAATCTCTTTGGGGATGCCTCCTTCAAATGTTTGGGGTAGAAAGGAAAGTAATGTCGATCAATTAATAACAATTCTTTACCTACCACAAGCTATTATGTACATGAGACAATTAACATTTTTAAACACTCATGTAATATGACTTGCGAATTTTTAAGAAATATCACAAATAAATTCATAAATGATATATAAAACACAACAACATTTGAATGAAAAATGGTTTTGCCCCTTTGAATAAAGAATAGAAACATGCTTAGAAAAAATAAAAAAATAAATTAAAATACAAAAAATAAATAAATGAAAAACAATCGAGACAATCCCTGTTCCTCGAGGATATAAGATCTATACTACCCAAATATACTAGTTTAGATAAAAGACAAATATAAATATAAAAAATAATTTAAAACATACCTGACAAACTGTTATCAGACAAACTCAATAACTCAAGGGAAGATAAATTGGAAATTGTTTGGGGAATGATTCCTGAAAATTTATTACTATCAAGCTTTAAAATCTTCAGTCGCTCAAGTCTGCCCACCTCAAGTGGAATGGTCCCTTCAATTAAATTATACTTCAAATTTAAAGTCTTCAACCTTGACAGATTGAATAGAGAGAGTGGAATAAATCCATTAAAACTATTATTTTGAAGAGTTAGTTCCTCAAGTGAAGATAAATCTCCTATCCATGCTGGAACTTGCCCATCAATATCATTGTAGCTCAAGTTGAATAGTTTCAATCTATGCAATCCAACCAACTCTTTTGGTATTTGACCATAAAATTTATTGTCGCTAAGATCAAGTTCAACAAGGAATGAGAGATTTCCGAGTTGCGGAGATATGTTGCCCTTAAGATCCATGCCACCAAGATTCAAGGAATGGACCCTTCCATGATGAGCATTGCATGTGACACCAACCCAATTACATGGAGAAGATGAAACAGACCAATTAGCTAAAAAATCGTATGGATCTGAGGTGATAAAGGATTTAAGCGCAAGAAGTGCAGATTTGTCATTAGTAACGTTTGTATCAATCAAAGCTAAGGTGACAGTGAAGCAATGAAGTAATAAGAGAAAGACAAAGAAGGAAGGTTTTCCCATATTTATCATATCAAACTTATCGAATCTTGCACATCTAGCAATTCACACACACATGAATTTATACTTCTTTGGCTCCGAATCACGACAAGTGGTAATAACAAAATGCGGAGTTGAAAAATTAAGGGTCATCTTTTGTGATGAGTTTTGAAGAAATTCAATTAAAAAATTAATTCGCATTCTGGGCGTATTATGTTTGTTTTTACTTGAATTTGAAGATACTTTTTTGGCTGCATTATACTATTTTATTTGTCGTAAGTCTGGTGGGCTATTAAAACAACCCAAAATGTCTGTTTCTGAGAAGAAGCTTCATCCCTTAATCTCATGGCGTGTTGAACAATTTCACTACTTCTGGAACTAGATTTTCATTGTATTATTTTATTTATGGTCTGATCTGGCCGGCTATAAAGAGTAGCCCCACAAGAACATTATTTTTTTTCGGTCAACAAGCACATTATTGAAAACAAGCTTTTGTGGATACATTGTTCCCTCCTTCAATCATGCATTTCAATTTTCCATTTTTTTTAAAAATTTTTGGGAGAGAACAGTTATTCCTTTTTTCATTTTGGACATTTACAGTTTTATGCATGGATATAGAAATTCAAATTCTACCATCTATAAAACGCTTCGCTATAATTTACTTGTATTGAAATCAATAACACGTTTAATTTTAGGCTAAATTATATAAAATCCCCCCTTAACTTTGGTTCAGTTACATATAACCCTCTAACATTTCAGTGTTTAAATTTAATCCCCCAACATTTTATTTTTTAACTATTAACTCCCCGCTGTTAAGTGACCGTTAACTTTTTAATAGAAAATGTCACATCAGATTATGATATGACACGTGGCATTTTGTGTAAATTGCCAATTTCACAAAACTCCTCTAAATTTTCAGTAGTTGAAGATAACCCTGTGAACTTTGATTAGTTACAAATAACGTCTTTGAGATTTCAAATTTTAAATTTAATCCATTAAAATTTTGATTTATAATATTAAACCTCATGTTGTTACTTTTATCATTTTAATAAATTTATTAAGTTTTTTTTAACTATCATTTATCAATTAAAATAGTTTTCTTGTATGGCAAAAATGAGAAGAATAATATTTAAAAAATATAAAAATAAAAATGTCATCATTACATAACATTTACTTGTTTTCTTGGGAAAATTGAGTATTAATAGTATAGAGTTAAATATATTCTTAGGATGATTAAGCATTAATAGTTTAAATATTATATTTGTGTTAGAGGATGCTTGTTGCCCTCATTAATTTTTTATGAGTAATGCATATTTTTTCTTGAATAAGAGATTCAACATATATTTTTATACTTTTCTAAATATTATTCTTCTAGTTTTTTACATACAGAAGAACTATTTTAATTAACAAATGATAATAAAAATCTTAATAGATTTATTAAAATGATAAAAGTAACTACATGTGGTTTAATATTATAAATTCAGAGGGTTTAATGAAATTTGCAATTTGCAAAGGATACCACAGGATGTCATGTGTCATTTTATAATCTGATGTGGCATTTTCAGTAAAAAGATAACGGCCACTTAACGGCAAGGGGTTAATAGTTAAAAACTGAAAGATCAAGGGGTTAAATTGAAACTTTGAATTATTAGAGGAGTTATATGCAACTAACCCAAAATTTAGGGGCCTTTTGTATAATTTAACCTTAGTTTTATAAGCTAGATTTGAGCCAATTCAAAGCACTGACTCTATAATTATTTAGTACATATGAACTTAAAGCGTTAAATTTTTCCATCGAGTATCTCTAAAAATCGTAAAACTTCCAAACTAATTAACTAAATTTTTCTACCTAATTATTACATGGAGAAGACGAAACAGACCAATTAGCTAAAAAATCATATGGATCTGAGGTGATAAAGGATTTAAGCGCAAGAAGTGCAGATTTGTCATTAGTAATGTTTGTATCAATGTATGCTAAGGTGACAGTGAAGCAATGAAGTAAGAAGAGAAAGACAAAGAAGGAAGGTTTTCCCATATTTATCATATCAAACTTATCGAACCTTGCACCTCTAGCAATTCACACGCGCGTGAATTTATACTTCTTTGACTCCGAATCACGACAAGTTGTAATAACAAAATGCGGAGTTGAAAAATTAAGGGCCATCTTTTGTGATGAGTTTTGAAGAAATTCAATTAAAAAATTAATTCGCATTCTGGGCGTATTATGTTTGTTTTTGCTTGAATTTGAAGATACTTTTTTGGCTGCATTATACTATTTTATTTGTCGTAAGTCTGGTGGGTTATAAAAATAACCCAAAATGTCTGTTTCTGAGAAGAAGCTTCATCCCTTAATCTCAAGGCGTGTTGAACAATTTCACTACTTCTGGAACTAGATTTTCATTGTATTATTTTATTTATGGTCTGATCTGGCCGGTTATAAAGAGTAGCCCCACAAGAACATTATTTTAAAGAGCTTTTGCGGATACATTGTTCCTTCCTTCAATTATGCATTTCGATTTCTATTTTTTTTAAATTTTTGGGAGAGAACATTTATTCCTTTTTTCATTTTGGACATTTACAGTTTTATGCATGGATATAGAAATTCAAATTATTGTTAGATATTTTAATATATATTATAATTATTATTAGTTATTAATTAGGTAATTAATTAAAATATCCAGAGTGTGACCCGTTAGTCAGATTTAGGCCCAATTCATGATTAGGGTTATTGGTTATTAATGTGGTTTTTCTGATGGTGGAAAATACACAATAAGGTTTTAGCCGTCTAAATTGAGCGTACAAGGAAAAACCCTATTTGCTCATCTGAGGTTCCCTGACTGGCGACGGCTCTTAACCCAGTTGCCATCGCTGTGCCCCACAGCCAGTCAAAAAGAGACCTGACAATCATATCCTGTCTTCAATTCTTTTGCAGCTCTCTTTCGTCAGAATTCATGAGTTTCCATTCGATGAAAGCTTAGCAATGGCGAGAGGTAATTCTTATAAGTCTTCCGCTATTGATATAGGAAAATTCATGTACTATGATTTCTGATTTATTTGGGTATTCATGAGTTTTGTCCTACATGTGGTATCAGAGCCTAACTCTCTGATCCTCTGCCTTCTACTCTTTGATCGGGGATGATCTAAGTATGTAACTTGGATTTGAGATCGGATTTCTTAAGTGGATGAATTATATTATTGCTGAAAATTAATTCATCTGAGTTTTAATTTATTATTAATAAATTGTTTATCATGTTAAATTTGATTTTCGGATTATGAGATGTGAGGATGATTAATTTCATCCAAGGAATCATCATCGCCTTTTAGGTTTCGAAGGATCCGATTATGTTCTGCTTTCACAAATATTCCAGCAAGCCTTTTGATATGGGTTTCTTCTTCTAAAAAAATATTACGATGGAAATTTTTTAGAAACCTTCTCTGAGTGCTCTCTCGACTCGGCTTTGATCTAGGTTTCAAAATTTTGTTTTGAACGTGTTTGGGTTGCTGGGACTCAAGAAGAACATTTTAGTTCTTCGATGAGCATCAGGAGTTTGATGGAAACCCAGAATCTTTTCTTTTTACCGATTTGCCTTTAAAACTTCGAATTATGATTTCTGTTCTATGATATGTGCGAAGTAATTACTCATATTTTGCGATAACTCGTTACATGGATTCTTGTTTTGCTAACGTTCTGAGTTGGTTCGCTGTTATCGCCGTCATCGTCGAAACCTCCGATTTTGGATTAACCCAATTTGGGTTTTCTGGATTCATGTCTATTTGCATCGATTATTGCTTTGCCGTCGATAGAGATTTCGGTTTGATTTCAAACTCATTATTCGTTCTGGTTTTTGAGAGAGATTTTGAGAGACTATGGAAAATTATCACACAGATCGTGCTTACCCTCTGTTTTTCCATGATCATCGCCGTAAAAAATGTCGGAGCAACCGAAATCGCCATTGAGATTGCCATTTTCGAGCTCTCCGATCGCCTGAAAGGACCACTTGAGATCACGGGTCGCGGCAGCTCATCAGGTTGTTCTCGGGTTGCCGGGTCGGGTAGGGTTTCTCTAGCGGGTGAGGAAGAAGTCTGAAACGCACCGTTTTGACTAAGTCATAAACGGCGTCGTTTCAATGCCCAGGAAGGCTCTTCTTTCCCTAGCCAAATGACATCGTTTTGCTTGGCCCAGTGAAACGCATGTTTCACTTATGCAGATGGGCCAGGCGCCTATTTTGGGCCGACGCGTTTTTTGGGCCTGAGGTGTTTGCAGTTTTTTTTTTCTCATTTTGGGCCGTTGATGCAACTGGGCCATGACATAAAGTCTTTTTCATTTTTTTTATTCCCTTTTGTTAGCTTCTGGGCTGAAACATTTAAATGGACTTGGGAATTAAAGTTTATTTCCTAATATAAGATAGCCTGCGTTTTGGGCCCCTACCTGGGTTCTTAAATAATTAAGAACATTTATACTATGAGTTTTTTCATGTTAATTTTTTGTAACAATGGCATTTTTCGCAACATTTATGGGCCTAGTTACGTTTTAAACATCTGGACCATAGAACTTTTAATTTTCAGAAATGAATTTTGGATTAAGTAAACCTTTTGCTCACTGTTTATTAAATTAGCTTCTGTTTTATGTATAATTTTGATAATGTCACATCTAATTGTTTAAATTAAGAAAAGGGGTTAACTTTGGCATTTTTCATATTCTGGAAAATTTGCAAAAATCATTTTGACATGTTACTTAATTGCCTAAATATTTCGATAATTCATTTTGGGCAATTATCTAACTATTCTAATTTTTGCAAAATTAATTCTTTAAACAATTTTTTTGGATACATAAAATAGTGGGAGGGTTTTCTAATTAATTATCTAGGGACCTTGTTGAGCAACTTAATTAATTAATCCCTCTATCAAGATGTGCATATATTAGTTTTAATTTGAATGCACAAAATAGTGGGAGAATGTATTTTTGTTGATTATTTAGTTACATTTTTTTGATTAAATTAATCTATTAAATAAATTCTCATTAAAGATTTGTGCATATTTGGAATTTAAATGCACAAGGTTGGTATTTGTTATTAACATGCATCTTGAGGGTTAGCCACAACATCCTCTGTTGCATGTGTAAATAATCACTTACATGTTTTTAAAATATCAACTTTATTTAATGGGTAATATTAATTTAATCAAAGTGGGAGGATTGTATTTAGTCACTTATGTTGATTAAATTAATTGGTTAAGTCCTCCATAAAGCTGTGCATATACATAATTTAAGTGCAACATATTGATATTTATGATTAACTTGCATGCTATAGTTGTAGATATAGCGCCCTCTTACAACATGCATAAATAATCATATATGGATTTAAAATATTAATCTTCAGAAGTTGATTAAATTAATTAATTAGGATTCCCATTGGCATTGTGTATACATATATGATATTTAAATTGTATGTATTTGATATTAGTGATTAGTATCCATATTTTGTTTAAGGAATAGCTATAGCATCCTTATACGAATATTGTATACATAGGTAATCACATAAGGTTTTACCATATCAAATTATGATCATATGTACAATTAGTATACACAATGATGTGATGTCTTTGTGATGAGTATGTAGAATCGAGAAGTAGCCACAGCATTCTCATTAGGCACATACACTCTATTTTGTTCTAATGAACAAAATACATCACTCAAAGATTTAAAGACGTCAATTGTAATTAAATGTGTGGTTATAGTTAATCTTTGCCCATAGGTAGATAATTATAATCATAGTTTTAATTAGGTGAATGGAACAACATTATATTTTCTAAGTAGCCCACAGGTATTAGAGGATATAATTGCATTCCAGTTTCATCAATTTGAGATAAATTCATGCTATGCTAATGTCTTTGCCCACAGGTAGACTTTAGTGATACGAATTTATAATTGTATAATTTACATTGGTAAACATACACCTATATGCGATGGTTGCTTGCCTTTTATAGTAATTTTGTAAGTATGATTTAATTTTATTTTAACTTTGTAGTATGGTTGTTATCTGTTCAATTATTTAGCTTGATATAATTTATTAGAGACAATTAAGCCTATAAGGAGAACTTCTGCCATTAGGACAAAATTGAAATTAAGAAAAGTTCTGGTATTTATAATATTAGCATGAGAAATGAGATAACATTATTATCTCAATAAGGTAATCTCAGTTAAAAGATGGATATTATAAGTAA
The DNA here is from genome assembly GCA_963242795.1 of Inga leiocalycina. Taxonomy (NCBI): domain Eukaryota; kingdom Viridiplantae; phylum Streptophyta; class Magnoliopsida; order Fabales; family Fabaceae; genus Inga; species Inga leiocalycina. The sequence continues at coordinate 69,016,026 of OY725322.1, forward strand.
ATAAAGAATGGAACAAAGTCAATGGTTGTTGATAGGCTAAAGGACATATTTAGAAATTCTCATAAATGTTATTGCATTGTTTTGTTGACTATTGAATGATTCTCCATCATATGGTAAGATGTCTCCATTAATCTTGGTGGAATAGATCCTTTGTTTATTACCTCATGATTTATTACTCATTTTCATGAATACATGCATGGATAATAAGTATTCATTGTAAATGTGTTTATATAAGTTTTGCTCCCTTTTAGAAAAGCATGAGATTTTAAATAAGGGACATCAAGCTACCAACCCTAAAGCCATAAAGCAATAGACATATCAAGTTTAATCTGTCTATAATTAGTGACTTGATTGGAGGCAGTAGTGGATATACACTTGCCATTGGTTTTGTTCTAACAGATGAAATAGTTCATCCTGATTTAGTTGACTCTTCAAATACCTGAACATCTTTTGCTTTATAATTAAGTAGTGTCATTTGACTTTTTTAGAGAATATAAAGTAGAAGTGGGTAATTTAATCTGGTAAACATATTAATATATTGAAGTCAATTAGAAGAGATGGATGACATGATGGGTACATGGTTGAGGATCGTAATTTAGCCTATATGTTTTCCTCTTAAAGAATGCACTGAAGACAATTATATATATCTTAGATGAGTTTCCAACAGAATTATGTTTAAACCCTTTTAAAATCTGAGAGTTGGGAGCTCAGTTTATATAGAATTGTCTCATAAATGAAAGAGTGTGGATGGAAAACATCCTAAAGATTAAGACTGCATATTTTAGTAAAGATACAAAGAGATCTTGGGAATTCTATTGACACTACTACAGAATTGAGATATAACCACCCCCAAGGACGTCCCAAATTGAAAATTGGGTGGTTAAAAAGGGAGGCGGTGGCATTTTTGTAATTATACATATGTAGGGGAACCTTTAGGCATCCCAAATTTAAATTTAGGATGCCTAAAGTGCTTCCAGGCGCGAAATATAAATTTCGTAAATTTTTTTTAGCACCTGGAGCTGGGATTAGACGTCCCAAAAGAATTTTGGGATGCCTAAAGTCTGGGTTTAGGCGTCCCAAAATCATTTAGGAGGCCTAAAGTCACCTTTAGGCATCCCCAAGGCGCATGTCAGACACTTGTCTGACATGCGTCTTCTCATCAACCACCTCCTCTTCACTTTACTCTCTTTTACTCCTCCCCACCCACCGTCGGCTCCCTCCTCCCTTCTTCTTCCTCTTTGTTTTTCTTCAACTCCTCCTTCCTCCGTTCTTCTTCCTCTTTGTTTTTTCTTCAACTCCTCCCTCCTCCCTTCTTCTTCCTCTTTGTTTCTTCAACGCACGCAACCAGTCGACCCTGCTGCAACTTCACCTCCTCCACAGTGTGTAGATTTTTGCTCTCCTCCACCTCCTTCCTTCTATTGTTGTGCACACCACCGTGGATCTCCAACGTCCTCTCCAGCAAACTAGTGGGCGCCCCTGATCAGGTTCGTTTATTTTCTTCTTGTTTTTTTGTAACAGAATGGTATGTATATTTTTTTTTTGAAATATAAATTTACTTGAACTGGTTGAGATTGTGCTTATATTTTGCTTATATTGAGATGGTTGAGATTAGCCTGGTGTGTTTGGTGTCTTATATTGCTTAAATTGCATGTATTCGGAAACTCTAGTGCAATGGTTTATTTTCTTGTTTAAATATAAATTTACTTGTGTATACCATTAATTAGTATATATAATAAATTAAAATATGATTTGTTTAAATTAAAGAAATTCTTGTATTCCAAATGAATTATGAAGAATAATTCAAGCCAAAACTAAAAAGAAAACCATAACCCCAATATTCATTAAATGATTTCTATCTAAATATTTTCAATAAAACAATTTTATTTTTGGAAGAACTCAACTTAAAATTGTTTTGTTAATATGAAACTCGTTTTTTTTAAATCTTCCAAACCTCAAAAAAATTCTTTAATTTAATCTTATTATATTTATTTTATTATACATTAATGTTTTTATACATATACTTATTAAAAAAATAAGTTACATAGCACTCAAACCCTTTTAAGAGGAGAGAGGAGGCTAGAAGGGCAATAAAGTTATTAAGCCCATATTTTAAAATCCTAAATTGGGTTGATAACTTAATTAGGCAATCCCATCATATGTCGTTGACAATTGTACTAAACGTGTGAATGTTATTGGGAATGCCTTAGGTAGTAACAAAATGGATCATAGTTGGATGAATGCTTTGAGAACTAGTGAAGAACATGAGAAAGGGGTGGAAGAATTTATTAAATTCGCTAAAAAGAATGCTCCTGCAAAAAATGGGAAGTATTTTTGTCCTTGTGTCAATTGTTTGAATGAGAGTCAACGGGATGTTGATGTCATAAAGGATCATCTACTTTGTGATGGAATAAATCTACAATACACAAGGTGGATATGGCATGGTGAGGAAGTAACGAATTGTCCATCGCACAGGATGGAAGATGTGGATATCATAGGTGAAGATAGAATGGAGAAAATGATTAACGATGTTGAGGCATAATCCTTTGCGCAGTCGCAGGAGTATGACAGCCTGCGGAGTGATGCAGAGACACCATTGTACAATGGTAGTAAGTACACGCGGCCACGGGAACATTACATTTGGTTAACTTAAAGGCAACTTGTGGGTGGACCGATAGTAGTTTCACATTGCTGCTTGAACTATTGTGTGATATGTTTCCAGAGGATAATGTACTTCCAAATCGTATGTATGAGGCCAAGAAAATCCTGTCTACAATGGGTATGGAGTATAAAAAGATATATGCTTGCCCTAATGACTGCGTACTATACAGAAATGAGTATGGAGGTCTTAGTGAGTATCCTAAGTGTAAAACTGCACGATACAAAGTGAAAAAAGATGGTGGTTGTGGTGATGTGACAAGTAAAAGGCAACCTTTAAAGGTTATGTGGTATCTTCCAATAATACCACATTTTAAATGTTTGTTTGCGACTGCAATAAAAGCGAAGAAGTTGAGATGGAACTCTGATGAGAGAATATCTGATGGGAAATATCTTCGGCACCCAGCTGACTCTCCACAATGGCAAAAAATAGATGAAATGTTTCCTCAATTTGGCAGCGAGCCGAGAAACCTACGGCTTGGGCTTTGTACAAACGGCATCAATCCGTATAGAACTCTTACTAGCACACATAGTGCGTGGCCGGTTCTCCTTGTAATATACAACTTGTCTCCCTGGCTATGTATGAAACGTAAGTATATGATGCTATCTATGATGATTTCTGGACCAAAACAGCCAGGGAATGATATTGATGTCTATTTGGCGACTTTGATTGAGGACTTGAAGAAGTTGTGGGAGGAAGGCGTAGATGTGTTTGATGCTTATAAGAAGGAGTTTTTCAAGCTACATGCAATGATTTTCACAACGATAAACGACTTCCCTGCGTACGGAAACTTGTCAGGGTACAGCATGAAGGGTCACAAAGCATGCCCAATGTGTGAAGCAGACACACACTTCCAACAACTAAAGCATGGAAGAAAAACTGTCTACCTTGGCCACAGGAGGTTTCTTCATCGGTTCCACTCGTATCATAGGCTAAGAAAGCGGTTTAACGGCTTACCGGAGCATGGAATGGCTCCAAAGTCATTAACTGGAGAGGAAGTTTACAGTCGAGTGGAACGTATCAATGTCACTTTTGGTAAGAATCAGAGGGTTGCTGGTGAGAAGAACATATGGAAGAAGAGATCCATTTTCTTTGCTATTCCATATTAGCGTTGCTTGACATGAGACACAATATTGATGTGATGCAAGTGGAGAAGAATGTTTGTGATAGCCTTATCAGTACGCTTTTGCACATACCAGGGAAGACTAAGGATGGGATTAATGCGAGATTAGACCTTGTCGATATGGGAATAAGAGAATGGTTACATCCATAACTAAGAGATGATGGTAGGAGGACATACATGGAGCCAGCAGCGCATACACTATCAAAAGCAGAGAAAAGAAGTTTGTGTGGGTGTTTGCATGAAATGAAGGTGCCGCAAGGGTATTCCTCGAATGTGAGAAGATGTGTCTCAATGGACGATTTGAAGTTAGTGGGAATGAAGTTCCATGATTATCATGTGTTGATGCAACAACTATTACCGGTAGCTATTAGAGGCATAATGAAAGATGAAGTACGAACCACCGTGACAAGATTGTGCGTTTTCTTCAATGCTATCTGTAACAAAGTCATTGACACTAAAAAGTTGGATGAACTAGAAAATGAGGGTTACATTATTTTGTCACAACTAGAGATGCATTTTCCTCCTTCATTTTTTGATATAATGGTGCATTTGGTTGTTCATTTGGTAAGGGAGGTAAGGCTATGCGGTCCAGTTTACTTGAGGTGGATGTACCCTTTTGAGCGATACATGAAGATCTTAAAAGGGTATTCTAAAAATTCTTATCGACCAGAAGCCTCAATAGTAGAAAGATATGTAGTAGAGGAGGCTATGGAGTTTTGCAAAGATTATATGTCAGGGAAGAAGGAACAATCTCGGCATGAAGAAGGGAGAAGCAAGGGAACACGAGGACTGAAAGTAAAGAATGTTCCTCGTGAAGAGGTGTTGCAAGCCCACCTGTATATCCTGAATAATATGGAAGAAGTTCAACCTTACATAGATGAACACAAAAAGACTTTGAAGAATAAGAACCCAAGGAAGAATGACATGCAGATTGCTATTGAGCAAAACAAGACATTCATGCAGTGGTTCGAGGAAAAGGTTTTGCACAAGACCGGTGTGTCTGAGACAATCGAGTGGCTAGCTTGGGGGCCTTCGTTTCAGGTCATTACTTGGACCGGTTATGATATAAATGGCTATTCTTTCTATACGAAAGAGCAAGATGACAGAAGTACCATGCAAAATAGTGGGGTTATGGTAGAAGTTGAATCTATGCACTTTTCCAGTTCGAGAGACAAAAACCCCATATTAGCGTCTATGGCCTATTATAGAGTTATAGAAGAAATATGGGAGATGACATACAACAAGTTCAAAGTTGCTTTATTTAAATGTAAGTGGGTTAGTAATAATGCCGTGGTAATAGATAAACAATTTGGATTTGTCTCAGTCGATCTTCGAAGAGTTGGCTATAGAGACGAGCCCTTCATTTTAGCAAGCCGGGCGAAACAAGTGTTTTATGTCACCGATCCTGTAAGCAAAAACATGTCCATTGTCCTTAAAAGTAAAAAAAAGAAGTATGGTGATCCGACCTTCAACCTTGATGACACACCATCTTACACAACAACTATACTTCGAACAAATGAAGTAGAATTGGTAGATGATGACGAATATGCTGTAAGAAATGACCATGGTGAAGGACTATGGGAAACAATATAGAGTAAGACCTTAATTTATAAACGAGAACTGTGTTTTTTCTGTTTTACTTCCCGCTTAGTATATTTCATTTACATTGCAATTTATTTACGTTTCTGATGTCACTTTTTGTGTTAATAGGAATATGGACAACTCTAGTGATGACGAGAGGCATAGAGATGACGAAAGCTCTAGCAATGACGAAAGGCCTAGAGTTGAACCCCCTGCAAGAAGGAGGGTTAGAGGCTGTACAAAGATGGGAGCATTGGTTGCACGTCATGAACATCAACAGGAGAGGCTGCATATAGACTTCGATGACAATCTGAATCTAGTTGGTCCTGAGGAAGACCACTTCATTAGCTACGTAGGACTTTTGGCTCGAAGCACAGTGTGCATTACCTATGATAATTGGAGATTGGTTCCCCCAAAAACGAAAAACATGATTTGGCAGCAACTTTTGGTATGTAAGTTTTGATGCATTGTAGCTTTGTTCTTATTATTTGAAATATAATAATCTTATGTTTTACCCTGCAGCAAACATACGATGTCTCAGACACCACGGAGATGTATAGGCACTGGATGGATGAGGTTCGTGTACGTTGGAAAGGTTTCAAGAACAAGCTAACAACACGGTACATTCGAGGGGCCCTTAGGGGTCAGGATCCATGTGCACAATATACGTATTTGTCTCTAGAGGACTGGAGGTTGTTCGCGGCATCACGAGTAGATCCTGAGTTTTTGGTAAGATTTCTATCATCATGATATATAACTTGTAATTTTCATATACTTTATATTGTTGATTTATTTTTTGTTGTTTTTCATTCATAGAAATTAAGTGCAGCAAATGCCCAGAGGCAAGCAGAAAATAAATATCAACATTTCATGTCTCGCGGTGGATATCGGAAGCTTGAGCGGCAAATGATGGCAGAAGAGTTAGAGAAAATGAAGGAAGCAGCGGAATCTGATCCTAGCGTTGTTATCCAGCCACCGGCACCTCCTCTACATCACAAAAAATGGAAAGCAGGGAGGATTAAGGCTGGGAAGCACATAAATCCGACTGTTGCTGAGGTTGCTGCGAGGATTGTAAGTAGTTATACCATAAGTACCTAATTTTTTACATATCGCGAGTGATTTCGATACATTTATGATAAATTGCATGCTATAGGATGACCTGGACGAGCAGAGTAGCCAAGGTTCATTCAATCCAAGTAGACGGATGGACATCTTGTCAATGGCTATTGGGAAGGCAGATGACCTTGGTCGTGTTCGAGGAGAGACACGGGGAGTTAGTGCCGCGAGGTATTTTGGACGAGACCCATGTTATTCGTCATAAGTTGGACCTAGTAAGGACGTTGTGGCCAAGATTCAAGAGGAGCTCGAACGAGAGATCGAGGCTAACCTTCGCGACAAGCTCCGACTAGAGCTGTTGCTAGAGCTTCAACTTGAAATGGCAAAGATGTTTGAAGCATAAAGGGCAAGGGACAAGCATGGAACTCAGGAATCCTCGGCCTTCAATAGCACCAGAGGAAGTTACAACCCTCTAGAGCAACCACTTGGTGACCCTTCTCCTACTCTAGTGTCGGGAGACCCTTGCACCCTCTATTTGGATGATCCACTGTTGCGTGTTGTTACTGATGCTCTCGTTCACACACTTGCTACCACCCACCATTATCAGCAAATTCCAGAGGATTTTCGTAGGGTGAATGTGATGAGTGTTAGAAAGGGGGAAGAAGGTACAACCATCCCTGTTCCTGATCCAGAGGTTGGCACGTTAGGTCAAGCGAAAGGATCTTTCATCCTTTTGCCTCGCAATCTTATTGGTTCAGACACAACACCTCCAATGTTAGGAATTACCTTACTGTTACTGAAAATCTGTTGGCATCCTAATCACAATTTGTTTTTTGATGTCCTAAAAGGATGACGAAGCTGCGAGGAAATGGCCCTACTTAGCACGGCTGCAACAGATCTACAAGGGCATTAAACAGATTGACTTGAAGATGCCTCCAGGGATTGTGGGCCAAGTGGAGTATCCCTACACGATTGATAATACAGATCTCAAGCAGTTTATCAGGTTGGAGAAGATAGATGCAGGCTGGGTGAAATTTGTAGTCCGGTAAGTTTTTTTTCAATTTTCCCATAGAATTCATTTAGTGGTTTGTTGATTTCATACATTCAATAATTCATTCCTTATTTTAATTCTATTATAGCACCTTCCACGGTCTCTGCACAAACATGGAAAGACGTGATTGCTATGGATTCTTATGTCCTGCGAATACGACAGGGGATACTTGTACTATGGCGCAAAGGACTCACTATGTAGGCTACGCAATGGGACAGACCAAACTTCGTTGTTATCTAGCACCCATTGTTCAACGGTTCGATTTACATTTTGTCAATTTAAGAAGTTTAATAAATAATTGTCTTCTCATCTAACTTCATTTTAATGTGTACATGTTGTTAAAGTTACCACTCGAACTTATGTGTTATATGTCCCCGCCACAATGTAGTCTATTGGTTTGATCCCTTGAGTAAAAAGCTAGACAAAGATACAAAATCCGTCTTCGACACGTAAGTTATTCTGTTTGTATTTCATTGACTCTTAAAAAAAATGAATGGTTCTAATTTCTGTTCATTTTGCTTTTCATGATAGTGCTTGTCAAACATATAGAGTCCTAGGTGGGTCACGTGAGGGGACAGTTGTTAAAAAGCCAAAGTGGTTTTATCCGATAGTAAGTACATTCGATCCTAGCTAATTGTTTCATTGACGGTTCTTTTAGACATACCTTTATTGATTTTAACAACCAATTGCATCCCTTTGATTTAAAGTGCCCTCGGCAACCTGGCAACACTGAATGTGGATATTATGTTATACTTTATATGTATAACATAACTCAAAGTGGAATTACTAGCGATTTTGAAAAGGTAATCGCTTCTTCATTCTCAAATTATAATATTTTTGGTGTTCTAATCGAAATGCTAATTAATTCATTTGTTTTAGATTCATTTCATCAAAGCTTACTTTCTAATTTTCAGATTTTTGATAATGAAGATGCCTACCTACGTGAAGACCTTGATTTGATCAGAGATCTTTTGGCTGGACATCTTCTTCAACATATAGAGCAGTAAACTTTTTATTTTATATCAGCTGTTGTAGTTATGTGATGACAGCGTTTTGACACTTTCTGGTTGTTATTGTTGATATATATAGTAGTAGGTTGTATGAGTTGTTATTGTATGTATATGTAGTAAAGATTGTAGTGCTGGATGTCCTTACCAGTTTGTAATGGACAGTATGGTTTATGAGTCCATCTTCTATTCTGTTTCTGTAGTTTGAATTCGCTGGGTAATACAGAATGTAAATCATGGTATAAAAAAAACATAAGTTTTAGACCTCCCAAATTAAGAATTGGGACGTCTAAAGTCCCACCCAGGGGGGACTTTAGACGTCCCAAATGACATTCGGGACGTCTAAAGTCCCACCTTAGACGTCCCTAATATTTGGGATGTCTTTTCTTACAACTTACTACGCCCCCAGTATATACGTCCCCCCGTTTTGGGACGTTAAAGGTGCCAAATTTGGGACGTTATTACCCCTTTTTGTAGTAGTGTGAGCTATCCTTTCCATTTTAGAAGTTGTGTAGTAATTTTGGAATGCCAAATTATTAAGAAATGGTATGATTAGTGGGAGTGGTCAAACTCATTCAGGATGATCACACATAACAGATTGTAACCTCTAATCATGATGGAACATTGGTTTTACATGATACTCTTCTCCTTGAGGTTGATGTGAAACATAATGAAGTTTTGAAATTCTCAATTGGTCAAGCTTGAAATAAGAAGCATCAACATTAAGGACTCTATCAATTATTAGGAAAAATATCCCAAAACAAGGAAGGGATATTCTAAATTGTTAGATGATGCTCTTATTATACAACTTCAATCTGTTAGCAGATTGGGTTAAGACCAAATGACAATTTAAATTTGGAAATCGCTACCAACTATACATCATGTATTTTAAGTAATCTGACTAGAGCATAAATAATGAGAGCGACCTTAAATTCCATTAGCATCTTTATGTTATAGTAACAGGGAGAGGTGTGTGTGAATTAAAAGAAAGGCCAAATGAACTATGAGGAGAATTTAGTTAGCAAAATTGAGAAACCGTCCTCACATGCATGTTTCACAGTAGTGAGGCATAATGTATCATGATGCAATCACATACATGATAATGTTGAAAGCATCATAATACTATTTATATCACTAGATTAGTGGGAGTTGAATCATTTATATTGAACAAAATGATGATTTACTCATTGCTTGTGAATTTTGACATACGGTGTTACACATAACAAAAATCGTCATTTTTCAAATTTGTGATAGGACTGGGTTAATTGTAGTATTCTATTAAAATACATAAAGAAACTATTCCCAAAATGCTTGAAAGTGTCATAAGAAACCTATGATTACATGTATTTGAACATTAAGAGATAGATGGTAGTTGTTATGAAAATACAATTAGATTCTCCACATGTCTCTAATATATATATCATTGTATTCCTTCTAATCTAGTTTCATAGGTGCAGGCTTGCTTGAATGTGTATACAAACTGGCAATGTTATTGCAAGGAAACTTTAGGAGGATTATCAAGCATATTCTTGCTTGAATAATAATTGAAAAGCTGCAGGTCATGAAGTACATTTTAAAATGTATATTAAGTCTCATGCTCTACATATGAGAGAATGATTAGATTTGTTTAGTTTAGTATGATGTGTTAGCTATAAAATGGTTAACATTATGATGTATCTTTACATTTACTGAACAAATTGCATTATGGAGGAGTACAAGATTGCTAAGTAGTCACTGATTGCTTAGTTCCGCCATGAATTGCTTAATCTAATCATTCTTGGAGGCAAGTTATAAGATTGCCGGTTAAAGAATTTCATCATGTGGTTTTAAATTAATTTAAACCCATTAAGGGTGTTGTGTGACCATAAAGTCAATAGGTCATATGTAACCCCTGCCTTTAACCACGTAATTATAATTCGATATCACATAATTAAATTGGTTTGGAGACCGTTGGATAGGTTAAACTCATTTCAAGTTCCTATACTATAGTAGGGTTTTCACCAAAAACTTTCAAAAACTCTTCTCTATCCTGGTCTCAATTTCAAAATTCGAATATAATTACCTGTGCAGTTAATTTACATTCACACACATCAGAGTGTATAACCAAATCCCCGACAACTCCCGGGTTCTATACATATATAATTTGAGGGTTTAAAAGTCTCCACTAGAGGATTACATAACCAAAATCAACAGTAATATTTACATCTCAAAAAATAAATAGTAATCCCAAGTCCAAAATAGTTAACCAACAGCCTAACAACACACTCCACAAGATCCTAGCCGCTCCTGGTGGTTCGCTTCTCCTTGGAGCCACTTGCCCTGTCTGAAATGTTAGTCAATGGAAAGAATGAGATTCAAAAGAATCTCTGTAGTAACAAACCACTCATACAGTGTATAAACACATAGCATATATGATCATGTTAAGCAGCATCACAATGTATCATGGCTTTCGCTACAAACAACAGCACTCATGGTTGTAAACTCTAAGCGTCAGCTTTCGCTGCGATCTCAATGTATTCACTAGGCGTAAGCTTTCGCTGCGATCACAAAGCGTCACAATGTCACAATGTATTCTCAATGCAAGACAAACATACATACAATGTTTCACACAAAGTATAAGAGAGGAGTCACTACCTGGTTCTTTCCAAACGTGCTCTGGCACGGGTCATTCACGAACAGGGTAAATATCGAATCCTACAATTCCAAATGCACCATTTAGACACTTCCATAGTGTTTCTTGAGGTTATATGAGTCTATAATGAAAATTTACAAAAATGCCCCCGGGGACCCGGCCTGGGCCCGCCGTACTCGGTCCGGTTGCACTTTTCCCAAAATTCTAATCTGGGCTATCCTAACATATTTCCGTGCAAGGAATCCATTTCCGGACTCGGAATTATCAAATCATTGAAAATCCAACTCTAAGACCCATTTCTAGGGCTGGCCGAAATTTATGAGTTCTCCGGGGAAAATCGGGGTTTTACGATTTCGGCTCCGTAAACGCGTTCCTTTCTACTCCTAACCACTTTATTAACCATTACATTAGGTTACAACTAACATTAAGACCCAATTTGGGCAGCATAACCCCTAGGCCACATCATTTCCAAACTTTAAAACCAATGGCAATCCGGCGAAATTTCACCAATTAAATTGCCCACAGCAGCCAGAATAAGCAATATACAAAAGTTTGGAAGTTACCTCAAGCTCCTTCTAGCTTTTCTCAAGAGTGGCTGAAAACCCTAGCCCCTTGAACACCAAATTTTCTTCTCAAACACCTTAAATAACATAGAAGAGAAGCTTAGGAACAAGGTTATACGCGTTAGGAGCTAGATCATCGGAGAAATCGGCTTACCTTGCGAGATTTCTCCTCTTTCTCTCTCTAAGAGCTCTCAACTTTCTCTCACTAGTTTCAGCTGGTTCATCACGACAGGAAATGAAAGCTGAAGAAGATGAGAATATATTTAATTCCATGCTGATGTCATCTTTTATTGAGATGATGTCATAATTCCCATTTTCGGATTTTCTGGCAGATTTTCTGCCCAAACTTTGAAAAATCATAACTAATTTTAGAAAAATCGAAATGAGGTGATCCCAAAGCCAAATAAAAGATATTTAAGTCCTCTTAATAGGAAAAATATGGACCATTATTAGAAATCACCAAACAAATACAGAATTATACAAAACTCAACACTGCTCCAAAACAGAGTCCAGTTTTGATCCCAAACTTTGGACAGACATATCTCCAAGTTCCCAAAACGAAATGGTACAAATTATATGTCTATTTTGAAGCTTGGGATGTGAACTTTAATATTGGAAAGTTTCATAATTTTTAGACACCATTTGCATATTTAAAACGTCCACACAAATCGGCTGCCCTGTACAGAGAATAAATGGACAGAGTTTTCAACTTTTGCACAATTGTTCCCAATGGTTCCAATTTCACAATAAACACCCTCCCCACACGAATTTTCACAAGGAAGCCATTGGAATCATTAAAATATCCAAATTCTCATCACACATTCTCCAAAAGTGTTTATTCAACAATAATTACATCTACGTTTGAATTCATTAGCCCTTAATCACTTTTTGGGATATTACATCATAAACACATAAAGTATAGATCCTTAAATGAACTGCATGTATTTACAGACATTGAAGGATCAAATACCATATTTGTGACTTGGATCACATTGAGTGATCTAAATAAGGTTTTGATAAATGATGAAATTCAAGTTGGAGTTTGTTGTCTCATATTGGTGCCTAGTTATTGAGATTGACAAACATTCAAGAAGGAACCGAATAAATATTTAAGGTTTATTCATAAAGTTTTAACCCATTAAGTAAGGGTGCTGCTATGTAATACATGGAAAATAATACTCGACTTAAGAGGACTTATCGCCATGATTCTTGCAGCATAGCCTTAATTAATCTGAATAGGGCAACTGATGTTAGTTACGGGCCAAGTGGGAGAATGTTAGATATTTTAATATATATTATAATTATTATTAGTTATTAATTAGGTAATTAATTAAAATATCCAGAGTGTGGCCCGTTAGTCAGATTTAGGCCCAATTCATGATTAGGGTTATTGGCTATTAATGTGGTTTTTCTGATGGTGGAAAATACACAATAAGGTTTTAGCCGTCTAAATTGAGCGTATAAGGAAAAACCCTATCTGCTCATCTGAGGTTCCCTGACTAGCGACGGCTCTTAACCTAGTTGCCATCGTTGTGCCCCACAGCCAGTCAGAAAGAGACCTGACAATCATATCCTATCTTCAATTCTTTTGTAGCTCTCTTTCATCAGGTTTCATGAGTTCTTTATTCGATGAAAGCTTAGCAATGGTGAGAGGTAATTCTTATAAGTCTTCCGCTATTGATATAGGAAAATTCATGTACTATGATTTCTGATTTATTTGGGTATTCATGAGTTTTGTCCTACAATTCTACCATCTAGAAAACACTTGCTATAATTTGCTTGTATTGAAATCAATAACATGTTTAATTTTAGGCTAAATTATACAAAATCCCCCCTTAACTTTGGTTTAGTTGCATATAACTCCCTAACATTTCAATGTTTAAATTTAATCCCCCGACCTTTAATGGAGTTAATTTAATTTTTGAAATGTCAGGGGGTTCTCTGCAACTGATCAAAGTTTAGGGGATTCTCTGTAACTATTCAAAGTTTAGGAGGTTTTATGAAATTTGTAATTTGCATAGGATTCCACGTAGGATGCTATGTGTCATTTTATAATCTGATGTGGATTTTCCGTAAAAAGATAACAGCCACTTAACAGCAAGGGGTTAATAGTTAAATATTGAATGATCAGGGGGTTAAATTGAAACTTTGAATTGTCAGGGGGGTTATATGCAACTGAACCAAAATTTAGGGGCATTTTGTATAATTTAGCCTTAATTTTATAAGCTAGATTTGAGCCAATTCAAAGCACTGACTCTATAATTATTTAGTACATATGAACTTAAAGCGTTAAATTTTTCCACCGAGTATCTCTAAAAATTGTAAAACTTCCAAACTAATTAACTAAAATTTTCTACCTAATTATTTTTATTGAGGGTAATCTTGATAACAATCACCCTTTAATTTTTGTTGGCGGGAATGGTTCTCTAAAGAGTAAAGATAAAGAGAAAGTTGTACACAATATCTTTATACCATGGGAGTCACTTTCCTTTTATTGTTAATTCACATCCACCTATTCCTATCTCATAGGATGTAAATTGGGTTAATCGAAAATTTTCTTACAAGATATAATGAAGGCCCTTGAGTATAGATTATACTTCAAATATTGTAGTCAATACAACAATGACTTTTTGCAAAGTGATAATTTAACTTTATGTAAATGCGCTCAAAGAAAAAGGTAGTGAGTTTGATCTTGATGTTGTTATACTGCACATGGTGGATAAATAAGTGATGGTGATGAGTATTTATAGACTATAAAGTGATACATTCAAGTGGTGCCTCTGGAAGATATTCCACTTCAATTCAAAAGTCATAACTATATGTTGTTTCAAGAAACAATTTAACTTCAATTATCAATGGTCATTTAAAACAACTTTTCCATAAAGAGTTACACATTACTACAGAAAAGGCCTTTTATGATAGTTATTATTGACCATAAATCACAGTTATGAACTATCATATATGCAGGTGCTATATATGCTCATTGCACATACATAATGGTTCTGAACTGTAATTTATTCATTATTTATTATAAAGGTTGTAATATAACTCTTTTATGTTTTGAGGTGTGGTAAGGCTATGTTGTGCGTAATGATGTAATGATAAAAAATGGGCTCTTGTAAACAATTGTTATATATACTGTAATACTAGCATAACAAATAACGGTCTCAATTAAACAACCGTTATAAACTCTGTAGTATAAATAACGGTTATTTCCCAAAAACTATTATAAAAAGTATAAATATACATAATGGGTGTTATATTGCAACCATTATTTATTTGTTATAAATGCTAACAGGTTTAATGAAACAACCATCATATATAGTGTATATATAAATAACCATTTTTATATAAGAACTATTAATTTTAGAGTCAATTTTCTTTTAAAAAATGGGGATTTTCCTTTTCGATATCCCCTTACATACATACAGAATGAAATTGCACGCAAATTTGTATATATATTTATAGTCATTCATATATACATTAAAACCAAAAGTTTAAAACCTATATATAATATATGCAATTGATAGATTTTCTACTTTTTCTATTGGACTTGATTGTATAATAGAATAGAAGCTCACACATTAGTATAACCATGCAATTTGGAATGGATTAAGACATTCTTGCCTTTATGGCTATGCTCAGTGGAACTCCCTACTATAAAGGGCTCAATGGGTATACAAGCCTCGAGTAAGACTTGATAGAGGATGAGGGATCAGATGTTACTATAGAATGCCAAATGATATGGGCTGATATCATTTGGCATTCCATAGTAATATCTTATCTCTCTTCTATAAATTAGTCTGGCTCGAAAGCTTGCATATCCCTTGAGCCCTTTATAGTAAGGAGTTCCATTGAGCATAGTCATAAAGTCAGGAATATCTATCCCAAGTTGCATGGCTACATTTGATGTGTGAGTTTCTATTATATTATATTGTCAAGTCCAAAAGTAAAGGAAAAGTATAAACTCTATCTCATGTATATATTATAAGACTCTATCTCTTGATCCAAAGGATCATCAAGCAGTACACAAAATAACTATTTTGCATAAAAGATTTTGCTCTAACCTCAAAGAATCTAGCATATGGTTGATGTGAAAATTCATCCATTAAAGAGTAGAGTAGGATTGAACTGAATCAACATAACGAAATCTTTGTAAATCTTTAACAACTTTGTGTAATAAGAGAGGAACCTTCGATCGGAGCAATTGATTTTTCCAAAACAAGGAGCATGACATATGTTAAAACCTAGCTATAAAACACAAAGTACATAATGGAGAACACATAATGAAGAATGAAATCATACCTCCATATGAGGAGAACAGACCATATAAAGAAATGTGACATAATTTGGACTAAAGAACAAAAATGTGAGTCAGGACAAGTGAAGCAATACACGAAGCTATTGTCAAAAAGTATGGTGAATGCTTTCAATTGTATGGCTCTACTGAAAACTAGTTATGAAGGGCAGAATATTCAACCGGAGAAGTGGGGTTCTGAGGTTAGTTGGTTATAATAAACCCTAAGATAAGTGTGGTAATGAATGAAAATCCATGTTAGGGCAAGTGAAGCAACTCATGCAATTGTCCCAAAGAAATACGGAGAGGGCTTTGATAAGTGATTTGATAGAAAATGATGGTTGATAATCGGAAAAGACAATCGGAGTAGTAGGGTTCCAAGGTTGGTGTATTACATTTGACCTAAGACAAGTATGATAATGAATGAAATGGAGAAGCAAATAGACGTTTAAATAGAGGTTGAGGTTTAACTTTATATCGGTTTAAATACAACACCCATTATGTATTTGAGGTGTTATTACATATATAATGGTTATTGTAAGACACCCGTTAGGTATTTTGGAAGCATATACTACGTTTGTTAGCTAATAACCATTAATAATTTGCAATATTTTTTTTAAAAAGGGGGGGGGCTTTGCTATCGATTTCCTCCTGCTTTCATATAAAACACACAAACAAACAATAATAAACAGTCAAAACAAGAAAGTTGACCTAGTCCAGCAGTAAAAAAATAGTCCAAACACAAAAGCTATAGCATCATTAAAACAGGCAAGAAACAACATACACAGTTAGCAACATCAACTTAATTAAATCAGAAGCTTGAACTAAAATGATCGAGTGTACTTAAGTGTCTCTTTTTCTTTTCCTAGTCTTAGATTTTTGTAAGTTACTCTTCTTAGGTTGGATTTTTCTCTTCTTGTCAAGTAATAATTTCCCTTCTTCGAAACTTAAATGTCTTCATTGCGATCGTACATGACAAACAAATCATCTTCATTATCTGAATTTAATGGTTCAATTGATCTCCCATTGAATGGATCATTCTCAACTCCATCACCTATCTCCTCAATAGTCACTTTATTTGTCAACAAAATAATAAACCATCCATATTAAGAAGGATCATAGACGTAGAACACTTATTTAGCCTGAGAAGCCAAAATGAAAGTCTCATCTTTATACCCTTCCTCACTCAAATTAAATTGTATCAACTCTAAGTCATTAAATCTCAAGCCATAATTATTGTTAACCCACTTGCAACCAAATATGGGAACCCGGAAGCCGATATAATCCAACCCCCATATGTCCTCAATTACCCAAAGTTTGACATCTTTGCATGGATTGTATTTCTATCTTTGGCACTCGATATGTGCATGGTGTTGGTTAGTGTACACCACTATTTTGCATTTTACTTCCATAATCTTTATGTTTGGTGTAGAACGTAAACCCATTGATGATGTAGTTGCGTAGATTGCGTGAGAAGTCACTTGATTGCTTGGACCATATGCTAATAACTTCAATTTGCTAGAAACTGATTTAGGATTAGTTGTATAATTGTCAAGGGCTTGATCTTTAAACCATGTTGTAAAATATTTATTGTGTTATTCAATAGATCAAATTTCTCCTTTGTAGGGATTTTTCCTTTAAATTTAATGCATATGGTTGTTCACATACTACTCAACTTCCTCGAAGTTATGCAGCATATATAGGTGTACTTGTTCTAACTGTTGGTCTTAGATAGCCACAACTTTCCTGCCCATGATCCTTTCCCCACCAATCCTTCCCCTTATGCCAAGACACGAGATGCATAATATCACTTGAATTTTTTAAGTATGTGGCATAAAATTTAGTGGCTTCTTCACAGATATATTGTCCCATAATGCAACCTTCCGATGACTTTGATTTTTCACACACCCTTTCATTATCTACATGAAACATTCAACTGGGTACATCCACCTTAAATAGGCTAGACCATAAAGTTTTACCTCTTTAACCAGGTGAGTTGTTAGGTGGACCATGATGTTAAAGAAAACTAAAGGAAAATATATCTCAAACTCACATAATGTAGTTACAACTCGTTTTTGCAACCTCGTCAATTTTTGAGATTCTATCACTTCACTACAATAGTGACTCAGACAAAAGCTTAACTTGGTGATTGTAGCTCGTACCTCATAAGGTTAGATACCCTATATAGCCACCAAAATAAAGTTCTCCATCAAGACATATAAGTCATAAGATCTTAATCCCACCAATTTGAAGTCCTTCACTGACATAAGTTTTTTAATGTTTGAAGAGTAACCCTATAGAACCTTGATTGAAGCAAGGAAATGAAAAAAGCTAGTTTTTTCTTCATTTGATAGTATGTGAGCCACGAGACAAAGAAATGTATGGGCTTCCCTTTCTTCTTGTGCTAATTCTTCCCCTATTCCCATCTCAACATGTTTACCTTAATATTTATGCCATCTTTGGTCTTTCCTGGAATATGGAGTAACATGCCAACAATACTTTCACACACATTTTTCTCAATATGGATAAAGTCAAAAAAATATCTTATATCAAGGGTCCTTCAATAAGGCAAGTCAAAGAAAATGGACCTCTTCTTCCACCAATATGTCCCAATATCCCTTGCAAAAGGTTTGCCAAATAGACATTTTATATCTTTCATCTTTTCATATACCTTTTCACTAGTTAAAGGTTCAGGTGCCCTACCCTCTTGTGATTTCTTATTGAAATTTTTTTTTAAATGCCGATAACGATGTTCTTAATGCAACCATCTTTGATGTCCCATGTAGGAATTCTTTATGCCATGCTTCATTCTAATTGGATGTGTACCCTCTTCTCAAATTAGACATCAAGGTTGCCCTTTAATGTTGTATCATGACAAATTAACATATGCAAGAGAATCATTGATAATGCCAAAGAGCATGGCTCTCAAGTTGAACGTTTCTTCCTCGTGAGCATCATACTCCATGACCCTATCATCCCACAAACACTTCAAGCCTTCAATTAGTGGAGCCAAGTAGACATCTATGTCATTCTTGGGTTGTTTGGGCCCAAGATTAGAATGTACAACATGTAGTACTTGTGCTTTATGCAGAGCTATGAAGGATGGTCATATATCAAAAATATTACCGACCATGTACTGTGGGTATTGCTTTGCATCCCAAATGGGCTCATTCCTTTAGTTGTCAGTGTAAGACATATGTTCCTATCATCTTGAGCGAATTCGTTGTGGTTCAGATCAAAATTCTTCCATTACGAAGAATTAGCAAGATGTCAAAACATGCTTTCATCAATCTGATTATCTACATTCCACCTTAAATTTTTGGCATATTCAAGATTGCTATATAGGCATTTAAATTTAGATATAATGGGAAAATACCATTACGCCTTAGTTGGCCTCTTCCCATTTTATTGGTAGTGTGATTCCTCACACATGGGATAATGAGTTAATGAGGTATATTCATTTCTGAATAAGGCATGCTCATTGGGGCAAGCATGTATCTTCTCGTAGCTAAGGCTGATAGAGCGCAACATCATCTTTGTGGTATATGTTTTGGGTAAAACCACGTTTTTGGTCTGTAGTATTAGATTCAAAGTCTTGAGCAATTTTGTGAAGTTGTATCAGACCACCCATTTCTTGCCTTCAAGTTGTACAATATCAACACAACACTCAATAAGGTTAAGACAATGCACCCCTCAAACAATGCTTCATAGTGCCACCCTTCAAAGTTTCTATCATTTTAGGACAATCCCGAAGGTCATCTTTTAATGCCTTGGCCATATCATCAAGATAGTTTGCATCAAATGCACTTGTGTCGAAATCACCTAATGATGCATAATTTTCCATTTGTTCAACCAGCCCATTGCTTATCTCCCCTTGCCTTATCCAATATGTATAAGTATAATCAATTCCACTAATCAATAAGTGCAATGACAATTTTCTCAATCACACTACTGTACATTTCCATACTTTAATGTCGTTTAGGGGATTATGTTCAAATGCAAACTCAAGGAAATATGTTACCTAACCCCAATTGTAATGCCCCAAATTTTGATTAAGGGCTAATGACTTTAAATGAGATTGTAAAAAATGTTTGATGAATGTTTTTTGTGTGAAATAAAGTATGGGTTATAACTGAATTTGCAATAGAAAATGCCCAAACCCTATAGTTAAGTTTAATTATATAGAAAAGTCTTTATTGAATTAAATGAGAAGGAATGGCACATGAAAGAAGGGAAAAGAAGGTAAATCAAGTATCAAGTGGCAATTCAAGTGAATGTGCCATAGTTAGGGTCAAAACAAGAAGAATAAAATTTACCGGCCAATTAGTCAGTAATTGATGAAGAAATTAATTTCTAGCTAAAAGAAATGAAGAGTGTGACTAAATGGCTAATGGAGTGGTTAGTGTAACCATATAGTTACTTACTTTATGAGAAACAATAGGATTTGGACAAGTGACATCTTGTGGATGAAGAGATGTAGTTACTTACTTTATGAGAAAAAATAATCATTTTTTTATCAATTTCCTCTCTTCTTGTATTTTTTATCAAAGGCATGGGAAGGAAGGAAATATCATCATTTACATCATCTTCTTCTCTCTCTTATGTCAGAACTGGCTGATACCCAATAGGGGGTGAATTAGGTGTAAGATAAAAACTTAATAACTTTAAAAATATTTTCGCATCTTATGAAATCAATAAGTATGGAAGCATAAGACCATAAGTATCTAAAACATATATGCTGGAAATATAAGAGTTTAGGGAAGAGAAGATGCAAACTGTGATATATTCTGGTTTGGCATAATCCACGATGACCTACGTCCAGTCCCCAGGCTCCTCCTGAGATTTTCAATCCATTATCTTCCTTAAGTTTAATCGGGTATTTGAGAACCATTACAATCTTACAAGTTTAATTCGGGCACTTATGAAGCCTTTACAATTCTCGTATTGAGTTACTCCCCCTTAAACACTATAAGGTTATAACCGAGTTGCTCCCCCTTACACACCGTAAGGATACAACTTTGGTGATGAAATATTACAATCAATCTTCTCTCTCATAAGTGAATAAGATGAACACTAAAGTACAATACAAATAATAGCTCTCTCAAATATACATGATATAGAAAATAGATAAGAACAGAGAGTAGTTGGGTTGGAGTAGGTGATTCATGATCTTTTCATGTTTCCCGTTGGTATTGCTCTTCATTGAATGTTCCTATATTTATAGATGAGTTATGATAGCCGTTGGAAGCATTTCAACCTATTCGTTAGAGTGGTGTAGCTTTGTTTAACCGTTCTTCGATTTTGAAAACTAGCTATTGTGGTTGGTGAATGTTCCGCTTCCGTAAAGTCAACTTCTATCTCTTCTCATCATCTCTTGATTGTATTCCTGGAAAAATGCATTAAACACTAATATAATGAAGTGTCAGAGTAATTGGAAACAAGAAGAGTGAGTTTCATAATCATTCCTATGGTTTTTGAAAGCTTTAGTAGGTTGTTCTGTTCTCCTAGAAAGCATTACTCGAGTGGTCACTCGAGTAAGCCTGGGTCATTACTCGAGTGATCACTCAAGTAATCTCATTCAAAATCTGGCCGAGAGCATTTCCAACTTTATTACTCAAGTGATCCCTCAAGTAATGCTTTCTTTTCATTTCATGTTACTCGAGTGCTCCCTTAAGTAATGTCACTCAAATGTTGGCCGAGAGCTACTAGATAATCTCTTCTCTGATTACTCAAGTGATCCCTTCGAGTAATCCTATGCAATTCTTGACAAAAAGCTTACTGGAAGAATTTCTTACACATTACTCGAGTGGTTCCTCGAGTAAAGTTTAAAATAACTTTGCATATTACTCGAGTAGCCCCTTCAAGTAATCTCCTCATTTTGATTCAAAACATGGCAAATTATATATCATCGAAAAGCTCTTATTATCTACGTTCCAATGCAATAAGAATCATCTCTAAACTAATTGAAAACATAAAGTTATGATCTAAAGAGTATCTATTGTTCTTAGACAATCTCTGAAATCACGAGCAGCAAATTCCAGAAGATATAATTGTTAGCATATAGCTTCAATGTGACAAACTATATATCCATGGAAATCTCTTTAAGTCTACTTTCATATGGCACTAGTTTCATCGCAATCCGATGTGTAGTTTGAGAGTTATGTCCAAAATACCAAAGCTGTCCAAGAATACGACGGTGATTCATGTGTCAACATCAACAGATCATATCTCTCCCATATGAACTCCTTTTAATATGATCTTGGTGTCCATAGTGTTAGGAATCTAGTTTCACATGCCACTAGGTTCAGCTCAATCCAACTTATGGTTAGAGAGATATGACTAAAATATCGAACCTCTGTCCTGTCACGCGAAAACAAAGCACAATAAAAATGCATGACACTCGAGTGGTTACTCGAGTAATCATGCCTATTGCTCGAGTGACCACTTGAGTAATGTCCTTTTAAACATGGCAGAGAGCCAAAACTCAAGGGAACACCATAAGGAAGTTCCACAACTTCCATATAAGTTATCTTGGCTTCAAATTGACCTATCTGACCTCTATATGATCATAGAAACCTCCGTATCACTTCTAAGAGCTTGAATCTTGATATTCACATTAGATCTTGCACCTTATTCTTTCTTCAATCTCTTTCTTCTTGTTTTTCGTCTTGATGATCATTCTTCATCACCAAACTAGATATCTTCTTGTATATATTCAATCTTCTTTATTCTTTCTTCTTTCTTCAATCTCTTTCTTCTTGTTTTTCTTCTTGAGGATGATTCTCCATTTATGAGGCATTATAACCAAAATAATATCAACCCACTATCAGGTTAGTGACTAATCTACAAGATATACAGCATCAAATATAGTAGTTAGACAATGTAGAAAATAAGTATATTATACAAACTTTTTGCTCTTAATACTTGACATCTATATTTGACATCATCAAAACTATTCATATCTAACATCTTGTTCTCTCCATTTTTGGCTGACACAAGGAAGAAGGAAAGAGAAAGAACTCAAGGTAAATCCAACTCTTCTTCTTGAGATTTGACCTAAAAGATGACTTTTATAGCTCAAATCATGTTCTTTAATCTTGTTCCTCTTGTTGAGAGCTTCAACTCTATGTTTTCACATTTTCAAGTGGTGGTGTTTGGTAAACTCAAGAAAACTAGAGGTTAGTGAAGCAAGGAACAAGTTAGAGAAAGTGATAGAGGTGAGTAAGATCAATCTTTTAACATGTATATTGTGGCCATTGGTTGAGACTTTAATTTTTGGAATTTTGCCATATTTTTTGTGGATTAAGGCCTTAGAAAGTTTGGTATGTTGTGATCATGGAAATGGTGCTTTGTATTGAGTTTGGATAAATAGAATTGGATTGAAGCTTAAATGTAAAGTTTGACAATTTTGGGTTTTGTGTTGAATTGTTGCCTAAAACAGAGCATGATAATAGAATGAGAATTTGGTTATTTTGACGTTTCCATTGGATTCCATACTAAAAATTTTGTGGAAGTAGTGTTGGTTATAGATTTTGGACCATTGAAACCATATGTGTGAAAATTGGAAAATTCTGTCAAGTCAAACTCTGTGCAGGTAGTCACTTTTCATGGCAGTTTTGAATGAGCAAATGGTGTTTAAAAATTCTGAAACTTCTTATTCTAATAGTAGACATGCCAAGCTTTAAATTGATACATTATGGCCGTCATTTTGATTTGTATGCTGGGAATTATGTATTTCCAAAGTTTGAGGTTGAAACTGGACTTAATTCTTGAGCAGTATGGACATTTGTTGAATTCTGTATGTTTGTGGTGATAGATGATAGTGATTCATATTTTTCCTATAAAAAGGACTTAAAAATATTAAAATATGACTTGGAATCACTCCATTTTGATTTTTCTAGATTTAGTTATGATTTTTGGAAGTACAACTAAAAAGCAGGAATTTTCCTGGCCGCAGCCAGAAAGTGTCGAACATGCTTTTAGCCACAGCTAAAAACTTTTTGACCTCTTTTTTGGTCCCAGCCAGAAGACTCTTGGCCGCAGTAAAAAACCCTCTTAGCTGTTTTTGTCCACAGCCAAAGAATTTCTTGGCCATGACCAACCCCTAAAAATCAGCATTTTACACTTTTAAAAGCTGGTCTTTGGTATAGTTCTTTCCAACTCTTTAGGCTTTTTGTTTGAGCTTCTCATAGCCACCTAAAGGACCCAAACAATAACCAACCCTAAGTGTCTTGGAGTCATTTAAGAAGTTGAAATAGGCAATAACTCGTCATCGTTGATTATAGTTTATAGGATTTGACATTTGCCCTGCACGTGATAAATTGGTGCCAGAGCGCGAGAGGAAAGAACAAGGTAGTGACACTTTCTCCTATATCATGTTTAATGCATTGTATGTTTGTACTTATCATTAAACGAACGATCGAGTCGTGACGAATGTGGCGGCTTTGAATATGACGAATGTCATGGAAGCGCTGTTAGTGATTGTCATACGTATCACGTAAGTGATTGTTGCCATGATTAAATGTTGCTGTTAGTGATTGTCATGCTTATCATGCTTGTGATCAAAGTCATGATTGAATGATGATGTAAGTACTACGATGATTGAATGTTGCTGTTAGTGATTGTCATGCTTGTCACATTTGTGATCAAAGACATGATTGAATGCTACTGTGACTGTTGTGCTGATTGAATACTGTTGTGATGTTGTATTGTCACTACTACAGAATATAGATTCTGCTACCCTAAAGGATGTCCCTTTTTAAAATAGGGACGTCTAAAATATAGGCGGTGACATTTTGTAATTTTGTGTGGGAACTAGGTAGCTTTAGACGTCCCAAAATCCATTTGGGACGTCTAAAGTTAGAAAAAATCACTTTAGACGTCCCAAATTGAATTTGTGACGTCTAAAGGAAAAAAATTAATTTTTTTTACACTTTAGACGTTCCAAATTCCATTTGGGACGTCTAAAGTAGGACTTTAGACGTCCCTTTTTCAATTTGGGAGGTCTAAAGTAATTTAAAAATTTCCTTACAAGCTGCATTGAATATAAGGGACGCTCGTCCCTTATATTAAATAAAGGGATGCTTTCCTTCCTCTCTCTCTCTCTCACTCCCACAACATTTTTCAATTTCTCTGAGAGGAGTTGTAGAGAGAGACCCACATTCTATAGATTCAAATGGCTTTTACCTTTTGTGTTCTGCCATCCTCCCTCCTATCATCATGCCCTTTGGTGCCCTTATTTGTGATGGTACTCTCTCGTTATCATTTCTCAAATCTTACATGCTTGTCTGTTTGTTATTATTATTATATAAGTTCCTCTCTTTTTTCACAATCAGATCTGGTACAGTGCATCTGGGTAAAAAATGGATTTTTGAATTTTAAAGTTTGACTAAAAGAAGTTTGAATAAAGCTAGCAAAGTGGTGGAATTGTGGTGATGCCAAAAAAGGAAATTCCGAAGCCAAAAAGAGAATGGAGAAAGCTAGCATTTGTGTTCAACAAAACTATTGTAGAGGATTCTCGTCTACAACTTGTGTTTGCTTCTATAATTGATGACCTTAGCATCTACAGGAAATTTAAAATTCAAATGACTTTAGACGTCCCTTTTTAAAAAAAGGGACATCTAAAGTGGAGGCTTTAGACATCTCTATTTCAAAATTGGGATGTCTAAAGTCCCACTTTAGACATCCCTTTTTTTAGGGACGTCTAAAGTCCCACTTTACTACGCCGATCACATAGACGTCCCCCTATTTTTGGACATTAAAAGTGCCAAAATAGGGATGTTAAAACCCCATTTTGTAGTAGTGTGTGATAATTGCTTACATACTTTATTAAATTATGCATAATATACGTCAAATGTTACTACTGAGATTCTTTTGAATCTCACTCTTTCCAATGAGAAATTTTTTAGGCAGGGCAAGTGGATCAAGGGACAAGACAAGCAAGTCCATAAGGGAGACTGGGATTGCTGGTGATAGTCTTTAGTTGTGGTTTTTGGTTATCAATTTTGGACAAATGTATATATTGATCACAGAATAGTGTTGGTATGTAATCCCTAACAAGGGAAAACTGAGATGGGTAGCGATGCCCTGTGAAACCTTGTTTGATAATGAATATATCCCAGGTAAATGTCAGGAATTTTTGCTAAGCGCTTTGATATTATTATATGTAATAAAACCGAACAGTCCAAATGGTTTAAAAGTGAATGGAGATCATATTGTACATGTTTTGGAAAAATTTTTCATTTGTTCACGATTTCTTATTTAAGTTATGACACTGTTAAAACCCTATTTACGGCCAATTTAAGTACGGGGGTTAAATTTATGGTATCAGAGCAATAGTTCCAGACAATGGTAGGTTTTGCTAGAATAGTTACAATAGTTATTGCTTTAGTAAGGGTTGTTAGCCTATGATTGTTTGTTCTATATATACACATGAATGTTCTTGTTATTGTAGGTATATGAGTTTAAGGAGTATGTGTATACATTTATTATGATAATGACATGGTGAATCATTTGTAGGGTAAAAAGGAACAATGGTTCACCCAAGGGTTCAACGAGTAGAACCAGAGGTGGAGGAAATAAATGATAATCCACCTAATCCTATACAAGTGACGATGGGTATGCTTATGGAGCAGCGAGATATGATAAATGAGCTACGAGAAGATATCAGAGAGGAAAATGTGAAAGTAATGAAGATCGGCTCTAGTCTACCTGAGAAGAAACAACTCAAGAGGAAATAGTTGAAGGATCGATTCGACCTCTAGAATCACCTCCACACACCAAGCCAAACCAAGAATCCTATGAGGTGCCAATTCAAAATGAAAGAGATCTCCAATTCTGGGTCTCTAAATTCTGCAAGCATATGCCTCTTGTGTTCAGGGGAAGATTTGACCCCCAAGCAGCTAAGGATTGGCTATTGCGACTAGAGAAAATTTTTAAAGTACTCAATTGCCCATCCAAGGTGAAGGCAAGATTGGCCATCTACAAACTAGAGGGAGATGCCGATCGATGGTGGAGGAATATTGCTATGACCCTACGGACCCAGAATGTTCCAGTGACTTGGGAGTTGTTCTAGGAGCAGTTTAATGATAAATACTTCTTAAAGTCTATGAGGATAGAGAAGGAGTCAGAATTTCTATCTATTAAGTAGGGAAATGTAGAGACATTTGATGACTACCTATCCAGGTTCATTCGACTAGCTCGATACTC
Source organism: Inga leiocalycina (assembly GCA_963242795.1). Lineage (NCBI taxonomy): Eukaryota > Viridiplantae > Streptophyta > Magnoliopsida > Fabales > Fabaceae > Inga > Inga leiocalycina. The sequence goes on from OY725322.1 coordinate 69,043,200, forward strand.
CTCTTACCTTCACCATATGGATGATGAGGAATAGAGCTCTGATATGCTGATCCATCGCTTGAGATGTAAGTTAAAGAAAAGGTTGGCCACCCAACATTTTACCAAGTTCAACAAAACTGTTGAGGAATGTCAAATCACTGATAATAATCTGAGGGATTTAAACACAACTAAGGGTGGTGGTCGTGGCAAGCCCAGTAAGGGAAACTACTTTCAGAAATGTAAGAGCCAAGGGTCTTTATCTAAGGGTGGCATTAAGAAGCCATATCAGCCTGGGGATCGTGAGAATCAGAAACCCCCAGTGTAGTGGAAGTTACCATTATGGCAGAGCGTATCCTAGAAGAACATGTATCGGGCAATTAGTATGTTATAATTGCAAGAAGCCAGGACATTTTGCTAATGAATATAGGCGGTAACTGACTGAGCCAAGGCCTAAGAATCAGGGAAGGGTGTTTTCTATGACCCATGAAGAAGTACGGAAGTCTCGTGACCTGATTCAAGATTAAATTCTTCTAAATGGTAGTTTGCTACAAGCTTTATTTGATTCAGGTGCTAGTCATTCTTTCATAGCCTATGACTGTGCAAAGTGCCTAGGATTACATGTTCATAAACTATTTATTGAAATGGTTATGTCGATGCCGATGGGTGTCAAGATTGTGACTACTGAGGCTTATTTGAATTGTGTGATAACTGTCGAGGGGTATGAGTCTACAATTGATTTGATTTGTTTGCCACTCCATCAACTAGAAGTTATTCTGGGTATAGATTGGTTGATGATGAATAACGTGCTGCTGGATTATAGGAATAAGAAAATAGTCTATCTTGCTCCTTAGAGGGATGATAATGTCAATACTAGTCTAAATTTCCTCTTAATGGCTTAAGCCGAGGAATGCTTGAAAAAGGGGTGCAAAGGGTATATGGTATTATTTTTCATACAAGGAGAGACAGATGACGCTCTGAACAGTATACTCGTGGTGAAAGAGTTCCCTAAGGTGTTTTCAAACAATCTTAGCGGATTACTGATGAACCTATGTCGTGTGAGTTCTCAAAATAAAACTAGGTTTGAAAATGTAGCATAGTAGCTCAACCTAGGTCATTCTTGTAAAGAGATTAATTTTCAAGTTTCTAAGTAGTAAAGTGGTAAATACCTTAAAGTTGTGAGTAATCATGTTGAGAATTTGATTTTAAAACTATGAAGTAAACTAAGCTAAAACAATATTTTTGTATTTTTTGGTTTTTAAAACAAGAAGCAAACAGAATTGAAATTAACCCTAATAACAAGATAAATTCAATTAACTAGTATAATGATAAAATAGGATTCCTTTGAGTTGAGGGTTTGGTCTTCCTTGCTTGCTAATGATATGAATTCCACAATATAAGTCAAGAGGATGGAACTAAGTTACCACTAGCTCCATACTAGAAATAATCATTTAATTCATTCTACCAAAGCAATTAAATGAATACCACCAAATAATTCAGACTCATGGAGATGAATAATCAACTTCCAATTCTAACTTGTAATTACCATTACAAAAGTTCAAAGCATTCAGTTTAATCATTTAAATCCACTCAACCGGGTCAGAATAAACAATTCAACCTACTCCTAATATGAATCATACAAAGCTTAATTAATCCAATCCTAGCTCAACTACCAAGTTTATTCACTTAGCATAGAACAATCTAGATCACAATTACAAACTTAACCAAGCCATACAATTATGAACTAGAAAGAGAGCTTAAGGAATTCCATTTAAGTTTAGAAGCTCAAACCATTACCCAACTCAAGGAAATCACCAAAGTTTAGCTACTCATGGAAGAGGGGGTAGATGAAGCTTGATGGAGGAGGGAATAATTGGATATTGATGCAGCACCAATGTCTTCCTCTTTTTTTCTTGTTCACATTTAGTGCTTGCTTGTTGTTTTCACACAGCCGCCAAGCCTTCTAAATCTATTCTCTTTTTTATTGTGTAGCCTCTTTCCCTTTATTCGGTCAACTCCCCTTTCTCTTATTCTTCCATTTCTTTTCGGTGTTGTTTCCCTCCTCTTTACAGCTGCCAAGCCTTCCTCTCTTTTCTTTATTACATTCTGTCGTGAGTCCCCCCCACACACAGCTGCCTACTCCTTTTATTATTCCATAGTGTCTCTTCTTTTTTTTGGTCCAGCTGTTGCCCTCTTTTTCCATTCATTTCAGTCCATGGGTTCATTCAATTTGGTTAAGCTTTTCTCAAGTCATTCCTTTAATTTCAGCCGCCACTTGCCTTGTCCTTTCATATGGTCCCCCTCATTCCAATTTCTTCAATTGTCTTTAGGTTATAATGAGTTTACCTTGTTTGGATAAGAGGTAAAAATCTATTTTGACATTAGGCATAAAATTATAACTACTAAATAAGGCCCTTACTCATTTAACCCCCTCTTACAAAAAATATGAAAATAAATTCTGCACTTGTGGTGTTCCACTCTTATCCTTCATTAAGCTCTAAAATAACATCTTTGACCTTGACTACTCAAGTTGTGCCACATCATCACCTATAAAATTAGGTTCACAAAGGTAATATCTTTTACTCAGAATTAAGGAATAATGGGAATAACAAATATTAATAAAAAATATAACAATTTAACTAATATAATTCCCAAATTATCCTTTCACTAAAATCTCACTTTAACACTTGATTATGCTCAAAATATTCAATTAAGTCCCACAAAAGCCCAAGATTAATTACTAAAAATGTATAAATATTAAGCTCTATCAATTACCTCTAGAAAGGGAAGTAAAGTTCTCGATTGAAATTGTGCCTGAAGCTGGTTCCATATCCAAGGCCCTATACCTAATGGCCCTAAATAAAATGGTGGAGTTAAAGAAGCAAATTGAAGACTTACTTGAAAAAGGGTTCATTTTACCCAGTGTTTTGTCGTGGGGAGCTCCAAGGTTGTTTGTCAAAAAGAACGAAGGGAGTTTGAGGCTTTGTGTGGATTACAGAAAACTTAACAAGATAATTGTTAAAAACAAGTATCTACTCTCGAGAATTGACGACCTTCTAGATCAATTGTCTGGTTCTTGTGTATTCTTGAAGATTGATCTAAAGCCAGGTTATCATCAGTTGTGAGTGAAAGAAGAAGATGTATCGAAGACTTCTTTCAGAATGAGGTATAGGCACTATGAGTTTCTTGTAATGCCCTTTGGATTGACTAATGCACCAGCTATATTCATGGATTATATGAATCGCATATTTCGACAGTATCTTGATTAGTTTATGGTAGTGTTCATCCATGACATTCTGATATACTCCAAGAGTAATGAAAAGCATGAACAATATTTGAGAATAGTGTTAAAAATCTTACGAGAGAAGTAATTCTATGGAAAATAGAGTAAGTGTGAGTTTTGGCTTACGAAAGTAAAATTTCTAAGCCATGTTATCTCATAAGAAGAGGTAGCGGTGGATCTTAATAAGTGGAAGTAGTACTTGACTGGAAAAAGCCAGAAACTTTTATTGAAATACACAGTTTTATGGATCTTGTTGGCTACTACCAGAGGTTCATTCAGAACTTTTCCCAGATCGACTTGCTAATGACCAAGGTCACGTGAAAGGATCAACCATTTAGGTGAGATGAATGTTGTAAAAAGAGTTTCATTGAGCTGAAGCAGAGGTTGACCACAACACCAATATTGATTATACCTGATCCCAGCTTGACTTATGTTGTGTATAGTGATGTGAGTAAGCAGGGGTTGGGGTGTGTCCTTATACAGCAGGGATGAGTGGTGGCCTATACCTCCCTACAGTTGAAGCCTCATGAAATGAGTTATCCTACTCATAATCTGGAGCATGCGTCAATTGTGTTTGCATGGAAGATATGGCGACATTACCTGTATGGCATAATGGTTGAACTGTACTGCGACTATAAGAGTCTCAAGTATTTGTATGACAAAAAAGAACTGAATTTGGGATAGCGTCGGTGGATGGAGTTGCTGAAGGATTACAACCTGGAGATCAAATATCATTTGGGTAAAGCCAATGTCATCGCGGATGCTCTTAGTCAAAAGATGGTGCTTGTTGTAGTAATGATGATACAAGAGAGGAAGTTGATAGAAGATTTTTGGGACTTGAACTTGTCAAACCAGATGGTCTGTGCTAATTACAATGTTTCCCAAGGGGAAAGTGATCTGAGAGCTGAAATTGAAGAAGCTTAGAAGCAAGATGATCGGGTACAGTCCATATAGGCTATGATCAAATAAGGAGAAATACAAGACCATGACTTGTCGCCTGGTGGATTGGTGTGTTACAAATAGAGAATCTATGTTATACTAAATGCTGACTTGAGCAAAAAATTCTAGATGAGGCATGCAAGAGTTGGTATACTCTTCACCCAGGAATAACCAAGATGTACCACAATATGAAGTCTACATACTGGTGGCCAAGGTTGAAGAGTGATGTGACTAAGTATGTGGCATGGTGTCTTACCTGTCAGAAGATAAAGATTGAATACCAGAGACCGCTTAGATTGCTACAGAGTCCAAAAATTCCAGAATGAAAGTGGGAAAGTGTGACCATGGATCTTGAGGTAGGATTACCCAGAATTAGAAAACTGTGATGCAATTTGGGTGATTTAGATCGACTCATGAAGTCAGCACTTTTCCTACCAATCAATACCAGCTACTCTCTTAATAAACTGGCTGAAATATGGTACACCGAAGAACATTTTCTCCGACAGAGATCCTCGTTTTACTTCAAGATTCAGGAGGGCACTACATGAAGCTCTAGGTATAAAGCTGAGGTTTAGTACACCTATCATCCTCAAATAGACAGACAATCCAAGAGAACCATTGACACTAGGGATACATTGAGAGCATGTGTTCTAGACTTCAAAGGAAATTGGGACTACTTTCTTCCATTAGCTGAATTCGCTTACAACAATAGCTATCATATAAGCATCCATATGTCTCCATATGAAGCATTGTATGGGAGGAAGAGCTAATCACCGTTATACTGGTTAGAGCTGTCTGAGAGAAGGTTGTATGGGTTGGATCTTGTTGATCAGACCACAGAGTAGATTAGAATTATTTGAAAGAGGTTCCTTATAGCACAGAGTTGACATAAGAGTTATGTTGATAAGAGGAGAAGACCTCTAGAGTTTAAAGTGGGGGATCATGTATTCTTAAGATTGTCACTAGTCATAGGCATTGGGAGGGCAATCAGGCAGAAGAAGCTGAGTCTATAGTATATTGGTCCATGCAAAATTCTTGCAAGAATCAGACTAATGGCATATCGGATAGCCCTAACCCCAAACTTGAGCCGGCTTCATGACGCGTTCCGTGTTTCCCAACTGAAGAAGTACCAACCAGATTTTGACACTACTACAGAATCAGGATATAACCACCCCAAATGACGTCCCAAATTTAAAATTGGGTGGTTAAAGAGGAAGTCGGTGGAATTTTCGTAATTATATGTATGTAGGGAAACCTTTAGACGTCCCAAATTTGAATTTGGGATGCCTATTGTTCTTCTCGGCTCGCAATCTAAATGTTACAAAAGTATTTTAGCGCCAGAAGCTAGGTTTAGATGTCCCAAAATAATTTTGGGATGTCTAAACCTATACTTTAGACATCCCACATTTTTTTAGGATGCCTAAAGTCTTGGTTAAGGCATCCCAAAATCATTTGGGACATCTAAACCAAGACCTTAGGCGTCCTAAAAAAATTTGGGACGCCTAAAGTCAGACTTTAGGCGTCCCAGCTTTAGGCGTCCTAAATGCCATTTGGGACGCCTAAAGTCACCTTTAGGAGTCCCAAATGGAATTTGGGATGCCTAAAGGGGTCCCTACACATGTCAAATACTTGTCTGACATGCATCTTCACCACCCACCTTCCCTCTTTTTTGACCAAACAACTCCCTCTTTCATTCATTATTCTTGACCGGCGTTAATCAACTTTACTCTTCCTCCTCCCTTCTTCTTCCATTATAGGCCATCGACGCACACCCCTCCTCTACACCTTCTTGGTTTTTTCCTCCACCTCCTTTCCATTTACGACGACGCACGCACCACCCCCTCCTCCACAGTATCTTGGTTTTTACTCTCCTTCACTTATTTCCTTCCATTGTTGTCCACACCTCCTCCATACACCATGGTCTTCTTGCTTTCTCCACCCTCCAACATATCTCATCCACTGTGCATATACCTCTCCAACGTCTTCTCACTACCTCTCCACCATACATAGCCATCGGGTCCCCCTTCATCAGGTTAGTTTATTTTCTTTTTGAAATATAAATTTACTTAAAGAAATTAAATTAAAACTTGCGATGTGAAACAGGGCGTTAAATTTCTTGTTGAAATATAAATTCTAGCTCACATAGAGATGAGTTTGTTAATTGTGCTTATATATTGGCTAAACAGGACATTAATTTTGTTAATATGAATGCCTTTATTCTATCTGGGAGATGATTGAGAACAAAATCATCGCTTGAAAATAAAAATATTCTATCTGGGAGATGATTTTGTTTTTTGGCCAGAATCACAAAATCATTGTTAGCTAGTAGTTATGCAATATATTGTTTGTTTGATATGTTTGGAGCTTGGAAATGTTTGTTTTATATGTTTGGAGGTTGGGAATTGAGAGGGAAAATATGTATATATATTATTATAAATAAATGGAGCTTTTGAATGATTTTGATGAAATGAACAACAATTAAACAGAGTAATTTTTATTTCTTTAATATGATTGATTTTATTTTTTTAGATTAGATTAGTAAGATTATTAATGTAGTTTCGTTAATATAATATAGTAAGTAGTATGATTATTATTCGTGTAGTAGAGAGACAGGGTTGCTTGAAATTTTGGGATGTCTTACTTTTAAGTGGAAATGCTGTCAAAGTTTTTGTTGAAAAAAGTGAGAAAAGGCAATCACATCATATATCGTTGACAATTGTACTAAGTGTGTGAGCGTTATGGGGAATGGCTTAGGTGGTAACAAAATGGATCACAGTTGGATGGATGCTTTGAGAACTAGTAAAAAATATGAGAAAGGGGTGGAAGAATTTATTGAATTCGCTAGAAAGAATGCTCTAGCGAAAAATGGGAAGTATTTTTGTCCTTGTGTCAATTGTTTAAATGAGAGTCGACGGGATGTTGATGTCATAAAGGATCACCTCCTTTATGATGGGATAAATCTATGATACACAAGGTGGATATGGCATGGTGAGGAAGTCAAACGAGAGCTCCAGACCAAACTTCGTGACAAGCTCTGACAAGAGCTGTTGCCAGAGCTTCAAATTGAAATGCTAAAGATGTTATAACCCCGGCCTTCCCTAGAACCAAAGGAAGTTACAACCCTCTAGAGGAACCACTTGGCGACCCTTTTCCCACTCTAGCATCGGGAGACCTTTCTACCCTATATTTGGATGATCCACTGTTGTGTGTTGTTGCTGATGCTCTCGTTCACACAAGTGCTACCAACCACCATCATTAGCAAATTCTACAGGATTTTCGTAGGGTGAATGTGATAAGTGTTAGAGAGGGGGAATAAGGTACAACCATCCCTGTTCCTGATCCAGAGGTTCGCACGTTAGGTCAGGCAATAGGATCTTTCATCCTTTGGCCTCATAATCTTATTGGTTCAGGGGCAACACCTCCAATTATAGGCATTACCTTACTATTACTGAAGATCTGTTAACATCCTAATAATAATTTTTTTATGTTCTAAAAGGATAACGAAGATGCTAGGAAATGGCCCAACTTAACATGGCTGCAACAGATCTACAAAGGCATTAAACAGGTTGAATTGAAGATGCCTCAAGGGATTATGGGCCTTATATTGGAATATCCCTACACGATTGACAATACAGATCTCAAGTAGTTTATTAGGTTGGAGGAGATAGATGTTGGATGGGTGAAACTTGCAATCTGGTAGGTTTTTTTTTCAATTTTTTTGTACAATTCATGTAGTGGTTTTTTGATTTCATACATTCAATAATCCATTCCTTATTTTAATTATATTATAGCATCTTCCACCTCCTTCTCTGCACAACCATGGAAAAACCTGATTTGTATGGATTCTTATCTCCTACAAACATGACAGGGGATACCAATACTGTGGCAACAAGGACTTACTATGTAGGCTATGCAGTGGGAGAGACCAAACTTCGTTGTTATTTAGCACCCATTGTTTAACGGTTCATATTTTCATTTTGTCTATTTAAGATGTTTAATAAATAATTCCCTTGTCATCTAACTTCATTTTAATCTATACATGTTGTTATAGTTACCATTGGAGTTTGTGTATTATATGTCCTCGCTGCAACGTAGTCTATTGGTTTGATCCCTTGCTGAAAAGGCCAGACAAATATACAAAATCTGTTTTTGAAACGTAAGTTATTTTGTTTGTATTTTATTGACTCTTAAAAAAATGAATAGTTTTAATTTCTATTGATTTTGATTTTCATAATAGTATGACTCAAACATATAGAGTCCTAGGCAGGTCATGCGAGAGTAAAGTTGTTAGATACCCAAAGTGGTTTTATCCGCAAGTAAGTAGTTTCGATTCTAATTCTTTCATTGATAGTCATTTTAGTTATACCTTTATTGATTTTAACAACCAATTGGCTTTGATTTAAAGAGCCCTCGACAAACTGGCAACATTGAATGCAGATATTATGTTATACTTTATATGTATAACATCATTCAAAGTGGAATTATTAGCAATTTTGAAAAGGTAATCGCTTCTTCATTCTCAAATGATAATATTTTTGGTGTTGTAATTGAAATGCTAATTAATTCATTTTCTTGATTCATTTCATCAAAGCTTATTTTATAATTTTCAGATTTTTGATAATGAAGATGCGTATCTATATAAAGACATTAATTTGATCAGAGACCTTTTGGCTGGACATCATCTTCAACATATAGATTAGTAAATGTTTTATTTATATTAGTTAGTAGTTGTGTGATGACAGTGATTTGACACTTTCTGGTTGTTATTGTACATATATAGTAATAGGTTGTATGACGTGTTCTTGTATGTATATATAGTAGTAGTGCTGGATGTCCTTACCATTATGTAACGAACATTATGGTTTATGAATTAATTTTCTATTTTGTTTTTGCAGTTTGAATTTGTTGGATAATTTAGAATATAAATAATCATTTTTTTTAAAAATTAAACCCTTTAACGTCCCAAATTTGAAAAAAGGACGTCTAAAGTCCCCCTGGTGGGACTTTAGATGTCTCATTTTCTTAGGACGTCTTTTTTAAAACATACTACACCCCCCACATAGATGCCCCCCAGCTTTTGGACATTAAAAGTGCAAAAATAGGGAGTTAAAACTATTGTTTGTAGTAGTGTGAGCATATCATTGAGTATGAAGATATCAAATTGCAGGACAACTTCACCTATGAGGTAGACCCAGAATGAATCATTGACTATGAAGAGTAGCGGCTTAGACATTGAAGCATACCATTTATGAAAGTCGTTCAGAAGGGAATGTCTCCAAGGGAAGCAACTTGGGAAGCAAAAGCGGCGTGAAGAAACGATTCCTGGAGTTTAGGCCCCATGATGTGTACCAAATTTTGGGGACAAAATTTATTGTTTGGGGGGAGAATTTTAATACCCCAAATTTTGATTAAGGGCTAATGACTTCAAATGAAATTGTAAAGAATGTTTTTGTGAAACAAAGTATGGGTTATGACTGAATTTGTAGTAGAAAATGCTTAAACACTGTATTTAAGTTTAATTATATGGAAAAGTCTTTATTGAATTTAAATGAGAGGGAATGGCGCATAGAAGAAGAGAAAAGAAGGTAAATCAAGTGTTAAGTGGCAATTCAAGTGAATGTGCCATAGTCAGGGTCAAAACAAGAAGAATAAAATTTACTGGCCAATTAGTCAGTAATTGATGAAGAAATTAATTGCTAGCTAAAAGAAATGAGGAGTGTGACTAAATGGCTAATGGAGTAGTTAGTGTAACCATGTAGTTACTTACTTTATGAAAAACAATAGGAATAGGACAAGTGGCATCTTGTGGATGAAGAGAGGTTGTTGGAAAAGTCAAATAATCATTTTTTTTATCAATTTCTCTTCCCTCTCTCCTTATATTTTTTAGTAAAGGCATGTGAAGGAGGGAAATATCATCATTCTCATCATCATCTTCTCTCTCTTGCTCTCTCCATTTTTGGCTGACATAAGGAAGAAGGAAAGAGAAAGAACTTAAGGTAAATCCAACTCTTCTTATTGAGATTTGACCTAGAAGATGACTTCTATAGCTCAAATCATCTCCTTTAATCTTGTTCCTCTTGTTGAGAGCTTCAATTCAATGTTTTTATATTTTCAAGTAGTGGTGTTTGGTGAACTCAAGAAAACTAGAGGTTGGTGATAGAGGTGAGTTAGAGCAATTTTTTGACATGTGTATTGTGGCCATTGGTTGATACTTTAATTTTTGGAATTTCGCCTTATATTTTGTGGATTAGAGTCTTAGAGAGTTTGGTATGTTGTGATCATGGAAATGGTGCTTTGTATTGAGTTTTGGACAAATAGAATTGAATTGAAGCTTAAATGTAAAGTTTGGCAATTTTTTGGTTGTATTGAATTGTTGCCTAAAATAGAGCATGATAATGGAATGAGAATTTGGTTGTTTTGATATTTCCATTGGATTCTATACGAAAAATTGTGTGGAAGTAGTGTTGGTTATAGATTTTTTACCATTGGAAACAAATGTGTGAAAACTGGAAAATTCTATCAAGTGAAACTCTGTGCAGGTAGTCAGTTTGCATGGTAGTTTTGAATGAGTAAATGGTGTCTAAAAATTATGAAACTTTCTAGAATAATAGTAGACATGCCAAGCTTTAAATTGATAAATTATGGCTCTCATTTTGATGTGTGTGCTGGGTGTTATGTATTTCCAAAGTTTGAGGTTGAAACTGGACTTAATTCTGGAGCAGTATGGACAATTGTTGAATTATGTATTTTTGTAGTCGTAGATGGTAGTTATTCTTATTTTTTCTGTAAAGAGAACTTAAAAAGCTTTAATTAGGACTTAGGATTACTCCATTTTGATTTTTTTAGATTAAGTTATGTATTTGGAAGTTTAGCCAAGAAGCAGGAATTTTCTTGGCTGCAGCTAAAGGTTCTTGGCCGCAGCCAGAAAGTGTTAGACCTGCTTTTGGCTGGAACTAGAAGATTTTTGGCTACAGCCAAAAACATTTTGACCTCTTTTTGACCGCAGCCAGAAGACTCTTGGCCGTAGCCAAATATCAGCATTTTCCACTTCCAAAAGGTAGTCTTTGGTATTGTTCTTTCCAACTCTTTAGGCTTTTGTTTGAGCTTCTCATAGCCACCTAAAGGACCCAAATGATAACCAACCTTAAGTATCTTGGAGTCATTTAAGAAGTTGAAATAGGCAATAAATCTTCATCCTTGATTATGGTCTATAGGATTCGACATTTGCCCTGCATGTGAAAAACTGGTGCTAGAGCAGAAGAGGAAAGAACAAGGTAGTGACACTTTCGCCTATATCATGTTTAATGCATTATGTGTTTGTGCTTATCATTGAATGAAAGATTGAGTCATGACAAATGTCATAGTGACGAATGTCATGGAATTACTGTTAGTGATTGTCATACATATCACGTAAGTGATTGTTGCCATGATTGAATATTGCTGTTAGTGATTGTCATGCTTATCACGCTTGTGATCAAAGTCATGATTGAATACTATTGTAAATGCTGTGATGATTGAATGCTGCTATTAGTGATTGTTATGCTTATCACGTTTGTGATTAAAGACATGATTGAACGCTATTGTGAGTGTTTTGCTGATTGAATGCTACTGTTATGTTGTATTGTGATAATTGCTTACATACTTTGTTAAATTCTGCATCATATAGGTGAAATGTTACTACTAAGATTTTTTTGAATCTTATTCTTTCCAATACTCAAGGGACAAGCAGTCCATAAGGGTGACTAGAATTGCTGGTGATAGTCTTTAGTTTTGGTTTTTGGTTATCAACTTTGGACAAATGTATATATTGATCATATAATAGTATTGGCATGTAATCCCCAATAAGGGAAAACTGAGGCGGGCAGTGATGCCCTGTGAAACCCTATTTGATAATGAATATATCCCAGGTGAATGTCGGGAATTTTTTGCTAAGTGCTCTGATATTGTTGTATGTAATAGAATTGAACATGCCAAATGGTTTAAAAGTGAATAGAGATTATATTGTACAAGTTTTGGAAAAAGTTTTTATTTGTTCACAGTCTCTTATTTAAGTTATGACATGTGTTTAAACCCTATTTATGGCCAATTTAAGTGGGGGGTTACACCAGTAGTCTTTGGGTGACCGATTAACATACATCCACTCCTTATTCAAAGGCCCCATTTAGCTTAAATCATTTAGAAACAAAAACTGCAATCAAAACCCAATAATCATCCTCGCCTAGAATAAATTCACCAAAATGTATAATGAAAGAAAAATGACAAGCCTTATGTCAACCCTGAAGTTAAAGGAAGAAAATTCTGAGGTTGAATGGGCGCCTTTCTTAGAGTTGAAAGAATTAGTGCTTTTGATCAAGTGTGAAAGTTTTTAAATGTCAAACTAATTGGATGTTTTACAAACAAACCTTTGTTAAGTAGTTTTTAATGTTTTACAAAATGATTAGTTAGTAAGAACCGCTAATTGTTCTACTTTTATCACAGTTATGTTTAAATAACCATGAGGTATGTTATTAATAAACCTCGAGTTCTTAAGGTCTTACATAACGGTTAATTTGTAAGAATTGCTAATTATTGTGTTACTTTTATCACAATTAATTTTAGGTAACCGTGAGGTATGTTATTATTTTTTACTAACAATGACCCCAAAAGGTATTTTATTTTTTTGATTTACCACAGTTTTTTTAATGACAACTGTAATATATGTTATTATTTTATTTATGTTAAAGCCATAATTAAATTAATATATTTTTATAAGTAAAACTAAAAAGGAAAAAAAATAAAACCTACCCATCATCCTCAGTAGAATGATCTGACTCATTTGAGAAGATGAGGACGAGCCTGTAGTAGATGCAGTAGCAGCGGTGGCCATGGATAGGAGGAGGAGGTGGAGGATTGGGAGGAGGACTAGGGGGAGGAGAAGAAGGTAAAGGGTGGGGGGGAGGAAGAGAAGTAGGCAGAGTGGAGTTTGGGGAGGTGGAGGAAGAGAAGTAGGCGGGGGGGTGGAGGATGGGGAGGTGGATCACGAGAGGAGAAGAAGGTGGAGGTTGGGAAGGAGGAGGAAGGGAAGCATGCAAGGGTGTAGGTTGGGGAAGAGGAGCATGAGGAGGGGGTGGAGGTTGGGGAGGAGGAGGAAGAGAAGTAGGCGGAGGTGCAGGTTGGGAAAGAAGAACACGAGGAGAAGAAGGAGGTGGAGGTTGGGGAGGAAGATTCTCCAGCATTTATTTAGTGTGTCACTTCACCATGATGATGAGGAGAATAGAGAAAGAGAATGAAACAAAAATGTGTGAAAATGGGGAGTTTAAATATATTGGAAGTAAGTGACAAGTCCATTGGAAGTTGAGGAGGATCAATCCACACATAATTATATTCATTTTCTTACGCCATGACCTCATGAATATTGTCTCAAAAGAATTGTTATTTATCTTTGCATTTATGACGGTTGTTTTGAAAGAATAGTTAAAGAACCATTATTAATTTTATTTCATGCCAGTTTTTTTTGTAACAACCATTAGATATGTTCTTTTTTTATAACATATTTAAAATGATAAAACAAAAAAAACATAATAGTGACGAGTAGCTTGATGAACTAATGATATCATTTGGCTACCTGTCACCAGAGGATTGGCCAGGATCATTATATTGTTAGGATCATAGCCAATCCCATATTCATCAAGTACGAGATTGTCCTTTCATGTTCATACTCGAGTGTTATAAAGAAAGCCTCCTCACAGCATGATCAATGTGTTCTACATGCTACAACATTGCCTCTAGTTGAGGATGTATAAGATGTGGAAGCAAAGGAGGAGGTGGTGGTGGCAATGGTGGAGGCAAAAGTTGGGAGGGAAGTAGGAGGTGGAGGTTGGGTAGGATGACACTAAAAGTTTTCTGACAATTATTTAGCAAGTTGTTTCATCTTGGCAATTGAGAAAACAAAGATAAGGACGATAAATATAGCATACGAAAAACAAATAAATATTGGGAGTTTAGATAGACATATGGAAGGAATGGAAAAGAACCATAATTAATATTGCATACTTTGGAAGTTGAACAGGTCATAAGGAAGTGATACTTGGTTTTTTTGTCGATTATCAGATAACGGGGGGGGCACCCAGAGTCAGCGTAGGGAAGAGGAAATATTTTGAAAGCTTTAATTAACATTTATTAAATTAGAACCATTAAATATGTCGGTGTTATTTGTAACCCCCTGCCTTAATTAACGTAATTATAATTCGATAAAATGTAGTAAAAGAGGTTTGAGACCGCCGGATAGTTCAAAACATGTTAAATTACCCACTAAATAGTAGGAACTTATAAAATTTTCCAAAACTTCTTTTCTATCCCAGTCTCGATTTCGATTATCGAATATAATCACCTGTGCAGTTAACTTACATTCACATATATCAGAGTTTATAACTTTAACCCCGACAACCCCCGGGTTCACTTACATATACATAGAGTTTCAAAACCTGATTAGGGGATTACAAAACCAAGTATCTCAAAACTATCTACATCTCAAAATGTTATACAGTAAACCCTATCTAAAATGAATGACCAACAAAATCTATATTAATGTCCCTAGTAAACTCTATCCGCTCCGGGTTGCTCGTTTCTCCTTAGAGCCACTCGCCCTGTCTGAAAGGTTAGTCAAAGGAAAGAATGAGATTCAAGAGAATCCCAGTAGTAACTAAACATTTATACCACATATAAGCACACAGCATGTAAGCAAATCATCATACAGCAGCTCAATCACACTCCACCCTCATCCCCTTTCTCCGCCGGGTAGGCACACCATCCTAACCCGAACCGTTGTTAGCTACTCAGGGACTATTGGCGTGGCAGTGCATAAACATAGCCTTATAGCTCATATAGTTATCCGGCTACACAAATGGCCCGTCGGCCTCACAAATAGCCATTCGGCTCACAATCAGCCTTTCGGCCCTCATGTCACATAGTCACACCTCATCCTCATCCCCTTTCTCCGCCGGGAAGGCTCACAACCCTTACCCGAACCGTTGCTAGCTACTCAGGGACTATTGGACTGACTGTGCTTACACATATCCATATAAATCGCAACAGACGAACTTATCACAAATCAATGATAATACACACATACAATGCATCACATATGGTACGAAAGAAAAGTCACTACCTGATCCTTTCCTGACGGTCTCTGGCACAGTGGGCTCACGAGGATAGCAGATGTCAAATCCTATAATCAAAATAGGGACACTTGGTTAATTTCCTCTTCCAAGTTCTTAATTCAATAACACTCTAAGTTGGTATTCATTTGGACTCTTTAGATGGCCATTAAATGCCTAAACATATGCCTAAAGGGTTGGGATAACTACCCCCAAAGATCCCTCTTTAGAAAGCTAAACACTGATTTTTGGACCCTTCACTCGAGCACAGAAGGCCGTGCTCGAGCATGACCCCCCATTTTCACTCGAGCACATGCGAGTGAGACGCAGGAAGTGCTTGCCCGAGAGCAACTCCCGCGACAATCCTACACTCTCACTCGAGCACAAGAGGCTGTGCTCGAGCAGAGACCTCAGAAGCACTCGAGCACCACGGAAGTGAGACCCTGCGAGTGACAACCCGAGAGTGATCCCTTCCTCCCAGTCACAAGTGCACTCGAGCACAACCCTAGTGCTCGAGTGACCTCCCCATACTCGCGAGTGTTCCCGTTCACCTCCAACAATCTCCCACGAGTGATAACCCGAGACACTCACCCCCCAGTGGTTCATGCACCCTCACTCGAGCACACACATGCTCACTCGAGCATGTTCATCTTGTGCTCGAGTGAGACTCCTTCTCACTCGAGTGACGCGTATCAGAAGCCCAAAAATGCAGCAACTGATATGGTTTCTCCCAGTGACCCAACTTGATTCCAATAGGTTCTAAACTTGCACCAAAGTTCATTCTCACCTAAAACTCCATAAGAAACCTATTGGTAACCTCAAAATATCCAAATTCAACTCCATCAACACCTTTCCACTCTAGATCATAAAACCACTCAAACTCTCATTCTAACAAATCTCCCTTATTCAACCTCCAATCAGTTTCTAATCACTCCCAAATGTCAAAACTGACCAAATGAACAGTGACACACTAATCAAAGCCTACCCTTCACTTAACATCATAATTAAGTAAAATTCCCAGAATTCTCATTGATTTGACAAACATCTTAACATATATACCAACATGCATCACAAACCTACCTTTTCAACTTGCTGGAATTAACACCTTTATTTCACCAACTTTCAGATTTATCCAACAATCAAATACCACCAAAGGAAATTCTGAAATCATAGAAATCAAACTCTCAACCACTTGGTCAACATTAATGAAGGGTAGCTAAGCATATAAGATCATTTACCTTAACAAAATTCAAACCCTTACTTTCTCTTTCTTGCTTGGTTCGCCGGAAATGGAGAGGATGGAGAGAGAAATGAGTTGGTGAAAAGTGATGATCACTTTCTTCCTTCTTCCCATGCAAAACCGACTAGGAGGAAAGAGGGAAAATATTTGACTTGTTGCTTCTCATCCAATGGCTCTCATTTAACCACATGGCATCATCTCCTTCTTCACTTTTACATGAGTTCATATACTCCCATCCACACTTGATTCCACCTCTAGTTCTTTAGATCCTAACCATTGATCTTGACTACTAAGGAGTTTCCTCTCCAGCAACTAACTGATCGAACGGTAAATTTACTGTTTTGCCCCTGATTATCCCTTGATTACAATCCAGGATATTACATTATTTGTAACTGCATAAGCTATGTAACAAGAATACTTTATGATTTTTAATTAATAACTGTGAAGTTTTAAGTTTTTTAACTTATATTTTTTAAAAAAAAATAGTGGTGTTCAGTCATCACCATCACTGTCATCATTCTCCTCCTCATTCTCATCATCAGAGGAAGTAGATGAAGGGTTTGACTGTAAGTCATACTCAACCTTATTGTGATGAAGTATGAGGCTTATCAACTTCCTGTTCAGCTTGTTGGCGGTAGCCTCCATTTCAAGAGGAGGAGGAGGTGGAGGAGGGGGTTTGGTGGAGGAGCTCCCTGGATCTTAACATGATGCATGAGAGAAGGATGATTCCAATAAAGAAAAGTAGTAAGAATCACAATGAATATGTGAGTTTAAATAGAGGTTCAATGGAAGTTATAAAGGGTTATGACTTGTGAAGGTCCGATGATGTTATGAAGGATAATGACTTATGAACTAGTACTTGGAGAAAAGAAATTGTTTGAAAGTATCACATAACGGTTGTTTCTGAAGACTATTATATTTTGGTCTTTGCTGATATTAGGTTGGAAGGTGAATCGTTTGTAAGTGTTATATGACAGTTGTTTCATAGGAACCGTCATGTTTGTAACTAAATAAATGACGGTTATTATCTACAACCATTATTTTTTGTCATGTTTGGTATGATGGAATTAGGGGTGATGGAAATGGAATTGAGGATCAATTCCATCATGATGTTTGTTTGGTATGATGGAATTGGAAAATTTTCCAATTCCATGTGGAAGCCAAATAGGCTCAATTTCACCCAATCAATTCCATCAAAATACCTAAGATTTACAATTCCATGTGATTATTTCCATCTATTACCCTCCACTACCTTCAAAAAAAAATAAAAAATAAAAAATTGAAGGACATTTTGGTATTTTTATACAAAAATTAGATCTCATTTCCATGACATATCAAACATACTTTTAGTCCCCATTTCCATTTCTATTTCCATTTTCATATCCATATCCATATCCATTTCCATCAAAATCAATTCCAGCGTACCAAACGGGCCGATTTTGGGAATTATGTCTCACAATACATGACGGTACGCGCATAATTAACTGCTAAGTTTGAGCATATTATATTTTTTTACGCAATCTCTATCTCGACATACATGACATTTATTCATTGTAACTATTATTTACTAAATGTTATATGCACGAATCTATAGTAATGACATCACCTTTAAAGTATGTAGGTTTTTTTTTTTTAAAACCAAAACATGTCTTTTCACCAAGTAATGGTTACTATGGGTGCTTTTGGTTATAACCTTTCATATGTTTCTTTAGAAACTAAAAAGACACGATCTTGGAAACTTTAGTATTATAGCTCCTTACATAACCCTTCACGTAAATTCCTTAACTTATAAATACATTACTTCTCTAAACACACACATCTCTCTATTTTAAAAATATTCCAACAATTTTTAGGTAGAACATGGAGTTCATGTATGATATCTATCACTTCTTAACTTGTGTGCTATGTCAGGAAGGTTATAACCAAACAAATTGTAAACATTAATGTTGGTGAAAAAGCTTTGATATTCATCATGGTGGATAGGGAGTATGAGATCTTGAAGCATTTTTCCTCTGGAAAATATGAAAAGTCTGTAAATAAATATATTTTGAAGCATTATTCGTTGATTAGATGATGATAACCCAACATGGATTAATAAAAGAAAATAAAGACAAAAGAAAATGAGATAGATGTATTGAAAAGTAAATGAAGTTATATATTCCCGTGTCCTTAGTATAATACATATTTACCTAATTCGATTAGATTAAGAAAGTTAGTTTAGTTAGTTAATGTGATAACCCTAGTCATCTTCCTTAATTCCCTCATTGCCTCTCCTCTTTGATATTATTATTGAGAGAGCATTAATAGGGATAAACTCCCAAAATATGTCTTATATTAAGGACCAGAAGGAGCATAAGATGATAATTAAATTTAAAGGTTTTAGAAATTATCTGACGAAATTATTGAGATCCTATCATATAAGCTATACCCAATAGATCTATCCGTTTTAGATTTTGGTGTAGAAAAGGATATCATACATCTGCTGTCATGTGTAACCAGTGTCGAAACACTATCCGCATAGAAACGTTAATATATAACCGGTGTAGAAATTTTGTATTTTTTGAATGATTTGTTTTCTTTCTTTTTTTTTTGATCGGATTTGTTTTCTTTCTTTACTAACCCTCATTTAAGCTTGAAAGAAATACAATATTAATAATATACAACATATCAGATGCAACCAACTAGCAATTAATCAATCATTAAACAAGCTGATTAATTATAAATTTTCAATTAAAAATTACCCAATTTGTCATCACACTTAACTAATTTTCAAGTGTTGTGCTTCGAGTAATTAACACAATGTCATTTAAACTTCTCCAATTCCAAATTGCCGAATGGCATCTCTAATTATTACATTAAGAAATTTTTTGTGTTGGGCATGACAATTTCATCATCATTTCATTATTGCTTGTGGTCAAGTCTGGCTGGCTATATTATAATCCATATATTATAGACATATGACGTGCTAGACTTATAAGCAATATTTGTAAGGACACAAAGAACTAAAAAACAATTAAAAGTTGTCCCATTAAAGTAAGAAAGAAACAGCGTTTTATTGTCATATCGATCGAGGACCCTATTTTTAATAACACTACATTGTATAATTCATAAAGTGGCCGATAAAGTACGTTACTGAATTGGATGTATATGTGTGTGTGTGTATTTGGTAATATTATCTTTGTTTATTAAAAAAAAAAAAACCTACAATTGACTTCAACAACACATCAAAAAAGTTCAGCTTTTAAATTTTTTTAAAAAAAACAAATTTTATATATTGTATATGTCTCTAATAGAGTATGTATTTTTGTATGTATACATCAAAAGCCACAATCATCAATCTAATATAATAATCCACTTTTTACCAAAGACTTGAAAAGGATCATTATGTGCAATTTTTTAAAGCGTTTTGAAAAATTATATTGAGGGGAGTATATACTAATAAAATTAAGGTGTGCTTAGTTGATACGAATATAGCTCTTACCCTACAGGAGTGTGACTTTGAATTTTAATTTATTGCCGATAATCTTTAAATGCTTTTGCAAATATTCCTAGCTTGAACTATGAGAATAATCTGGTTGCTACTATAGAATATAGATACTGCTACGCTAAAAGACGTTCCTTTTTAAAATAGGGACGTCTAAAATATAGGCGGTGGCATTTTTGTAATTATGTGTGGGAACTTGGTAGCTTTAAACGTACCAAATTCAATTTGGGACGTCTAAAGTTAAAAAAAAAATTTAATATTTTTTTTTTTACTTTAGACGTCCCAAATTGAATTTGGGACGTCTAAAGTCCCAATTTAGACGTCCCAAATTCAATTTGGGACATCAAAAGTAAAAAAAAAAATTTATTTTTTTTATTTTTACACTTTAGATGTCCCAAATTCCATTTGGGATGTCTAAAGAGGTACTTTAGACATCCCAAATTCAATTTGGGACATCTAAAGTGATGTCTAAAATTAAAAAAAAAAAATTTACACTTTAGATGTCCCAAATTCCATTTGGGACATCTAAAGTGTTAAAAAAAAAAAATTAATTTTTTTTTAACTTTAGACGCCCAAATTCAATTTGGGACGTCTAAAGTAAAAAAAAAAAAAAAATTTACACTTTAGAAGTCCCAAATTCCATTTGGGACGTCTAAAGTCCCACTTTAGACGTCCCAAATGGAATTTGGGACATCTAAAGTGTAAAAAAAAATATTAAATAATTTTTTTTACAGTTTAGACGTCCCAAATTCCATTTGGGACATCTAAAGTGGGGACTTTAGACGTCCTAAATAGAATTTGGGACGTCTAAAGTAATTTAAAAATTTTCCCGCGACCTGTATTGAATATAAGGGACGCTCGTGCCTTATATTAAATAAAGGGAAGCTTTCCTTCCTTTCTCTCTCTCTCTCTCTCTCTCTCTCCCCCACAGCAGTTTTCAATTTCTTTGATAAGAGTTGCAGAGAAAGACCCACATTCTATAGATTCAAATAGCTTTTTCCTTCAGTGTTTTCGCCATCGTCCCCCCTCTCATCATGCCCTTCTGTACATAGCTTTTTCCTTCAGTGTTTTCACCATCGTCCCCCCTCTAATCATGCCCTTTGATGCTTCTATTTGCGACGGTAACTCTCTCTTTATCACTTCCCAAATTTAACATGCTTGTATATTTATTATTATTATTATATAAGTTCCTCTCTTTTTTCACAATCAGATCTGGTACAGTGCATCTGGGTAAAAAATGGATTTTTTGAATTTTAAAGTTTGACAAAAAGAAGTTTGAACAAAGCTAGCAAAGTGGTGGAAATGTGGTGATGCTAAAAAAGGAAATTCCGGGGCCAAAAAGAGAATGGAGAAAGCTAGCATTTATGTTCAACAAAACTATTACAGAGGATTCTCGTCTGGAACTTGTGTTTGCTTTCGTAATTGATGACCTCAACATCTACAGGAAATTTGAAATTCAAATGACTTTAGACCTCCCAAATTGAGATTTGGGAGGTCTAAAGTCCCCTTGTGTAGGACTTTAGACATCCCAAATCTCAATTTGGGACGTCTAAAGTCCTACACAGGGGGACTTTAGACGTCCCAAATCTCAATTTGGGACGTCTAAAGTCCTTCCTTTAGACGTCCCAATTTTTTCGGACTTCCCAATTGTAGGAAGACCACATCTCAACTAATTAAACAAGAGTTTAATGCATTTATTGGAAGGATGTACCACCACAAAAAAAGTGATTTAGTAGTTGTTAAAAAGGTTTATTTGTAGTGGTTTTAACCGTTACAAACGACATTATTTAACCACTACAAAATCCACTATTGCAAACATTTTTGTAGCGGTTATTTACTCTCACAACATAACCGCTACTATATTTGTAGCGGTTTATTCCAACCGCTACAATATTCTCATGTTGAAAGCACATTATCTATCAAGTTTGTAGTGGTTAAAAGTTTGTGCCAAAATTTTGGGGGGCGGGGAATGAAAAATGAAAATTTGGCTTCTTTTTTATAGCGGTTACAAAACCGCTACTAATTTGAATTTGTAAAATGGCACCAAAAGTTAATAACGGTTTTAAAACCGCTACTAAATTCAATTGAAATTTTAAAAGTAGTGCCAGAAATTTAATCCCTTTTTTAAATTTGTAGCAGTTGTATTTATTAAAACCGCTACAAATGTTTGTGAAAT
Source organism: Inga leiocalycina (assembly GCA_963242795.1). Lineage (NCBI taxonomy): Eukaryota > Viridiplantae > Streptophyta > Magnoliopsida > Fabales > Fabaceae > Inga > Inga leiocalycina. The sequence continues at coordinate 69,065,433 of OY725322.1, forward strand.
TTTTAAAAAAATACAATTATCTGTGTCTATTTTTTTAATATATATTAGATTCAATAGTTTATTATTTAAATAGTTTAGTTGATAATTGTTATTATTTAAAAGGAATGAATTAATTTAGTTGGATAAGTATAAACTTTATATTGGTAATATTATTGAAGATGTGTAGGTAATATGAGATTATTATGTTGTCTACTACAATGTGGTTATCATTATGTAGGGAAATTAGGAAACGGTGAGAAAATGTCCTTCAATATCTGTAAAAAAGAAAAAAAGTGAGAATAAATATTATGCGAGGGAAAATATTGAAATGAAAGAATTAAAAAACTTTTTACCTCATTTGATCATCTTGTTCAGTTCCTCAGGTTGTAGAAAAAAATTTGTGAATGAGAGAAAGTGAAAGAGATATAGGGTTGAAAGAAATAAGGGAGTGTTTGAAATGAGGTGTGGTGGGGGTATTAATAGGAATCTATGTAGCATTTGTAGCAGTTTAGTTTATAGTGGATATTGTATGTTGTTTGTAGCCGTTGTTACATTAGTAGTGGTCTTTTTGTTGATTTTGTAGCCGTTATATAACAGCTACAAATATTGTTTTTAATTTTTTTAAAAAATATACATTAAGATTTTAAAAAAAACATAATTTGTTTAATCATTCTTCCTTGCCATCCCTACCAAAGTTGTGTAAAGAAATTGTTAGTGTGGTATTATTTTGTACAAAAATTAAATTTAAATGATGTGAACTTAAAAAAAAGCACTGAACTATAGGTAAATTTCATCGTCTTCAGGGAAGAAGTTTTCAAAATTGGCAGGCTGAAATGACTCACTCTCATAGGCGATGTTATCACCATCACCAATGTCGTATAGATCTTAAGGCTTTAAATGAACCACCGTGTGCCAATCCCTATGCCTCTCATCCTCGACATAATAAACCTGGTGTGCCTCTGAGACTAGAATATATGGCTCATCATCTTTAGATTGATCAGTGTGAATTGGTCGTGAGAAATTTTCCGATGTGATACCTAAGTCATCAGTTGTGAGTCCCCAGGAAGTAGTGGTATTTGCCTATAAACACTTGAACAGCGTCACGGTGAAACAACCTTGGTAATTTAGTTTGACAACATCAAGAAGCTTTCCATATTAAGGGACGCCTCCGAACTACATGTTGGTATCACTGTTGCTCGCATAACTTCTTGTCCTAAAGGTGCCATAAACACCTGAATTTTGAGTTTGCAATCCTTGATGTCATGAAACCATGCAAAACTTGAAACCATTGACATTGTATGTTGTAAACCTTTTTGTCTGGTCAAGAGGGCCGATTGCAAGAGTTCTAAAATCTTGTGAGTGTAGGTTGTGGTCATTTAGTATTTTGTGTACAAATTAGCTTGGAAATTCTCTGTGGACCTTTTTGTCAACTTTGGAGGATGTTTGTGTATGAATCCTGAGTTGATGCTTCACATGACTTTCTGTAATTAATCATTGGGAGGCGATCATGAAATATAAGTACAAAATGTTAAGAAAGATATAGAATAACATATGAATGTGCAATTCTTACTAAAGAAAGGGTTCAACTTAAATGCAATTAATCAAGACATGTCTATGTGCTTGCAACTTCTTAGTTGTCGTTAGTTTGAAGTTCTTAGTTCCTCCAATTGGTTTACCAACATGAGGGATAAATTCTCCTGATGTTGAAGCAAGTTCAGGACAATCGCCTACACAAGGTGGTTGGTTGAAGCTATCTCAATGTCATTAAAGTACCTTGAATAGAAATACAAGACTTCATCCCCTATATAAGCTTCAGCTATAGAATCTTCTGGCCATACCTTATTCCTTACATAAGATTTCAATTTCCTAAGAAACCTACAAAGTAAAGAAGGGAAAAATGATACAAAATACCAAAAAGGGTGACTAGCAAACATAGAAACTAATAATTATGCAAATATGTAAAAAATAGGATAAATCTATCGATATTGAACTGGACCAGTGAACTTTATCATCACAATGAAAAAGGATGGAGTAAATATCATCTCTAAATGAGAAAACATAAGAGTGATTTTTGACTGCAGTTGTAACGCCCCAAATTTTGATTTAAGGGCTAATGATAGTTATTGAGGATAATTATTGAACTAAAGTTGAAATTATTTAGTGTTTTGTGGCAATATTACTTTATATGTCATAATTGGTGGGAGAATTAAAAGAATGGAATTATGGCCATAGTTGGTGATTAATGGGAAAATTAATTACTAAGAGAAAAAGGAGAAGGGTGATTAAATGGCTAATGGAGGGATTAAATAAGTTAATTGGGTGTTTACTTTATAAGAACCAATGAAAAGGTGACACTTGGCAGGCTCACAAGTAGAGAAATTAATGGGAAAAGTCAAATGCAATTCTTTAACATTCTTTCTCTCTCTTCCTCCCCTCATTTTCACTGAGCAAGCAAGGGAGTTGGAGAGATCATGATTTCTTCTTCTTCCTCACTTCTCTCTCGCTCATTCCTTCCTCCATTTTTTTGTCTACCATTGTTGCTAAGTGAGAGAAAGAAAAGCTTGTGATTAAGGTAAGCAAATGACCTCCATTGTTCAAACTCTCTCCTATAAAGTTATTCCTTGAGTTAAGAGCTTTATTTTCATGGTTATAGTTTGCCATTTGGAATTGGTTTGAGCTTTCAAGAATTTTGGAGGTTGGCGAATCAAGAAGCTCCTTTGAGAAAGTTGTTAAGGTGAGTTAAAGAGACCTTTCTATCTAATTTTTGTGCCAAATGCTTTAGCTTTGAAATTCTAGAAGTTATTGCCCCATTTTCGAAAATAAGGGTCATTAGGTATTTGGCATGTTATTGGTATGGAATTGGTAGGTTTGGAATGCATGTGGATAGATAGAAAGGAATTGGGATTGAATGATTGAGTTTGGTGATTTTGGAATTTTAGTGTTTAATGTTGCCCCAAACCAAAGCATAATAATGGAGTAGGACTTTGGTGGTTTTGGCATTTCCATTGGATTTCTTGAGTGATTTTGTGTGGGGATAGCTTTGGTTGAAGTTTTGGGTTTATTGGGAACTCTTGGAAATTTCTGGAGAATACTATCAACGTTTCTACATTTTCTGGTTTTTGATGTTTCTGCATTGCACTTCTATAAAGGGGGTAAGAGTGTTGACTCACTTGTGAGTGGGGTGGGTTCTCACTCGAGTGAGCTTCCTCTCACTCGAGTACTGGTGTATTTGACACCCAGAACTTGCCTCTCGGGTTGTCACTCGCGATTAAAGTGCAAGAGTGTGTTTTAACACTCGTGGGTATTCAGGCTTCACTCGAGTGCAAAGGCCCATGCTCGAGTGCTCCTCTTCCTTGAAAATTCCATTTACTCTCAGGTAAACACTTCCTATACCTCACTTCATGGAACTCGAGTGAGCATTGGGTATCACTTGAGTGTTGCATTCTGTGCTCGAGTATTCTCGTTCTTTGAAAGTTTCTTGCGCTCTCGGGTATGCACTTGCTATCCTTCACTCTCTAGCACCCGAGTGCAAACCATACCGTCACTTGAGTGAGGCCATCTTCACTCGAGGGAAACAGTGAAAGGTGATAGTTTTGTGCTTCCAAAAAAAGGATCGGTTGGATAGTTCTTCCAACCCTTTAGAGCTTTTATTAGAGGCATTTATGGGTATTTAAGAGATAGTAATGATAACCAATTTAAGTACTATGAATTTATTTGAGAATTGGAATAAGTGATAACGCATCGTCCTTAATTATCACTTTAGGATTTGATATTGCCCAGAGCGTAGAAGGCCCGCGCCTGCTCAAGAACGGAAAGAATAAGGTAATGACACTTTATCCTATATCATGTATAATGCATTGCTTGTTTATATTAATCATTGAATGAGCAAGGGAACGTGGCAGTTAGCTCGGCCTTGAATAAGGGACGTGGTGTGAGCCTGGCCTTAAATAAGGGACGTGCGGTACGCCCAGCCTTGAATATTGTTGAGGGGACGTAGCGATGTGCCTAGCCTTGAATACTGTTATGTGTCATTGTGATATATGCTTACCTGTTTTGTTTAATTATGCATCATATACGTAAAGTGTTGCTACTGGGATTCTTTTAAATCTTACTCTTTCCAAATAACAATTTTAGACTAGGCAAGTGGATCAAGAGGCAAGCAAGTGAGCAAGGACGATTAGGACTACTGGTGGTAGTCTTAGCTAGATTCCTTTTTGGTTTTTGGTTATCATTGTAGACAAATGTACTTATTGAATTGACCATAGCTTTATAGTTATTGTGTAATCCCCGGTATGGGAAACTGAGATGAGCAATGATGCCCTGTATAACTCTTGGATTAATTAAATTATCCTGGGTGAATGTCGAGAATTTTATTAATACTCTGATATTGTATATGTGACAATCTGAATAGGTCAATTGTTTTTATTTTGAAATGAATGGAGATCTTGTGGTACAGGTTTTGTAAAAAGTTTTTAATTACTCTAGATCTCTTATTTGAGTATAAAATGTGTTTAAACACAAATCTCGGCCTTGGTGAGGACGGGGGTTACAGCAGCTAATCGAGCTCCTCAATGATCAAAACCTTAGAAAAAAACTTTAAAAAGAAAGAACAAAGCTCCACCAAAATGATGGACACATAGGGAGGAAGTGCATTCTTTACAGCTAGCAGAAGTAACTATTCTATAAGAACATATGAGTCATGACTCTTTAGGCCAGCAACCTTTCGAGCTTGTATGTCAATACATCGTGAAATGTTTCTTGAAAACACATCTAGAACTTTTATTTTCTTCAACATCGTGAGAGAGGTTTCCTTGTTCAGTTTTGTGAGGGTGAACTTTTCTGGTCGAAATTTGCCATGATCATATGGCCACATGTCTTCACAAACTCCCATGGCATGTAAATTTTTCGTAGATTGAAGATGATCTTTTGACTTACCCGATTCGTTAAGTAGCGCATATGGCACATTGTCGCATACATTTTTTCCAATGTGCTTGACATCAAAACTGTGGCAAAGTAAATTTGGTTTCTAATATAAAAGAGTGAGAAAAATACTTATCTTTCTCCATTGCTGAGGCGCAGAAGTCCTGCCCATCTTTTGCCATACTTTTGATGCATCGTCACTTTTTTCAAACTCGCATTCAACATCCTCAAGTTGCTGTAAGATATCTGCACTGGATAAAGTCTGAGGTGGTCCTCTTTTTTCTGGTTTCCTATTGAAGCAATTCCGTTGCAATCTAAACTTGTGACTTTCTTCGAAAAAGCTCTGATGCCTTATGAAGCACCACTTTCGACTGTGGTGAGGCATACTGCGTTAGAGTCAAAATTGCAAGCTAGACACGACGACCCAATATACACATTCCACCTGGTATTGTTCCCAGGCCAAGAGAGTCACTAATCATCCACATCAAGGTTGCATGCAGGTTGAACAATGTCTTCCCATACACTTCATATATCTCAATGCCGACATTCCACAGGTCAAGCAATTCCGTAATAAGCGGTTGGAGATAACATCGATGTCATTACTTGGTGGCTTTTTGCTTGAAATAACTATAAACAAAATGAAGGAGCTTTGTTTCATACACATTTAGGGTGTAAGTTGTAGGGAATTAAGAGTACCAGTCAAATATTGTAACTTGTGCCAAGATTCCCAAATGGACTGGAACTGTCAGTCGCCAAAGCAAGCCAGACATTTCTAGGGTCAACTGTAAAAGATGGAAATGTCCTTATCAAATGTTTTCTAGGCATCTGTATCTCAAGGATGTCTTAATTTACCATCTTTATTCTTATTAACCTCATGCCACCTTATGTGCTCCACTATTTTAGATGACATAAATAATCTTTATAAGCACGACTTTAAAGGGAAGTATCTAAGAGTCTTTACAAGTTTCTTCTCTTGGTTGTTCCCCTTCCTAATTGTCTTGTACCTCGATGTGTGACATCGCTTTACTGGCATCGTCTCCCTAATACAGCATACAATTGTTGGCGTATGCATCACTTTTTTGGTAGTTGAAATTCAATATGTTAATAATCTTCTTGGCCTTGTAAAACGTTATAGGAATCTCCACGTCGGGGAACGCATCTTGTAATAATTCCAATAATAGCAACATTCCCTTATCTTTGATCCCACACAAGCATTTGATATAATACAACTTGATCAAGAAAGATAATTTAGAGTATTTTCGACAACCTTGATATAAAGTATGATCTACTTCGTCTATTAAGCTGAAAAAATCCTGAGTTGCTTTATTTCTCAAGAACACCAGCTTTGAACCCTACATTTCTTCGTTGAAATTGTTATCATGAAAACCAAATACATCATGCACAACATCATTAATAGGATCATCTTCATCTACTTGAACTCCTACTTGTGAAATGTGGGGAAGAGCATCATCATATCTCATACCGGCCTTCTCACCATGAACTTCCCAGAACGTATAGTCTTCCGAGAAAGCCTTCACAAGCAAATGTTCGTTAACAACTTATCTTGCATGCCACTTCTTGAACTTGCACCTTTAACACAGATAGAAGACATTTCCATTACAGTTGGTGTGAGAGTATGCAAAATCCAAGAAATTGTGTAATCCGTACAAATATTCTGGAGAATTGCGTGGCAACTTGATCTATGACTTATCCATAGCAAGTGAGAAAATTTAGTAAAGAAGATAAGTGGATAGAGAATGACGGGTGCCTTGAAGCTTATATTAAACTTCTCCAACTTTTAACATTTGTAGCGGTTATGAAACCGCTACCGTAACCGCTACTGAGTATCACTTTGTAGCGGTTATTTTAAAATAAATCACTACAAATATGTCTTCCCATTGGTAGGATATGAAATTCAAATTTCAAATATCTAACACTTTGTAGCGGTTATAACATATAAACCGCTACAAATGTTTATGACCGTTAGATTTTAAAACAAATTTGATTTTCAATTTGTAGCGGTTTATATAAAAAAACCGCTACAAATAACCTAGCAACTTTACAGCGGTTTAATTCAAGAAACCGCTACAAATCTCCATGGGCGGGATTTAAAAGTTTCAAATTCCAAATTGTCTTTTTGTAGCGGTTGTAACAACGGAAACCGGTACAACATTTACCTTTTGTAGCGGTTTTGTTCTTACAATTGCTACAACGTGTCATGTACTTTATAGCGGTTATAATTGTTAAAGGCGCTACAATGTTTACCTTTTGTAGAGGTTTAGTATGCTTAACCACTACAAACTACAATATTTTTTTGTAGCGGTTCTTGCTATAAAACCGCTACAAATAAAATTTTTCTTAATTTTTTTGTTAGTTCTAAAAATATAAATGTAACTATCATAAATGAAAGAAGAATTTAAGAACGCTCTAAAAATATAAATATCCAATTTCTTTTACAGATGTTTGGAAAAAAATTATAATTGTCATAAAGTTAGTAATTAAAAACATAAACTAACTACTCGGAGGATGATGATCAGATCCTCCTTCAGGATAGAAAGGATCACGGCACTGATCATCAAGTCCTTCCTCAGGTTGTATCATGGCATTGAGAAAAGTTAACAGCGCTATCATTATCAGCAGGAGGAGCCTGTTGGATGACAAACCAAGTAATAGAGGGAACCTGTGGATGCTCCTCATCAGGGAATAAGCAACTCCATGACTGCTCCAGCATGTAGCTCATGATTTCTCGCCATTATGTATGCTGAAAGTAGTAGTAATCGGCCTGCTGCTGCATCTAATGGGCCACCGCAGCGTGTGTCTTGGCAACCTAGGATCGGAACTCCTTAACAGAGTCATCCCTTAGACGTCTGACCTCAGACGTCCATACTCGAGAGCTGCTAGCCTCAGAGGCACTGCTCCTGCCATAGACCATGCTAGGTCTGGCACCTATCCCCATCCTCCTCATGCATCCAGGGTGCTCAACTGGACCTAGACCCACTTTCAATGGTGCAGTGGTGTTGCCCCTAAATCTTTCCCTAGTAGACTAAGGGATGTAATTAATTGAATAAATGTGGACATTTTGATCCTTATTGAAACTTGTGCAATAAGTGGGCTGAGAGCTCATAGAATTATGGGTTTCAATACTTGGATAAGATTGGAAGCCAATGGTTATTTAGGGGTATTTGACTTTTATCTATGCTAAGCCCTGTTGTCATTTACATCAAGCTCTTTAGGATGAATCAATTGATTTCAGCACTAATGTGGAGAAGAAGTGGAGAAAGGGTTAATGGAGACACTCTTTTCCAGTGTGGATAGGTCATAGGTTGTGATTAGTGACTTCAATGCATATCTAACTAATGAAGATGAGAAGTAGCGTGGGATGCTTCCTTTTCTTTATCTTTCTATTCTCATCCTCCTCCCCTAATCTTCACTCTCTATTTAGTCCATGGCCAAAAATCATCCCTCTGCTTGCAGACCTACTTGCTAAAGTCATGAAAAATAATTTATTGTAAAAGATCATGTCAACCAATTTATAATAAAAGGTTATGGAAGAAGATTTATTAAAAAAATATCATTATATTCTCATCCTTTTCTTTATACATTTTTATATTGTATTATGCATACTTTTTTTCATCATAAAAGCAAATGAAATGGAAATTAAAAAGGACAATATATTGGGAGCAATGCATTATCTCATATCTATCACTCGTGGTTTCTCAAGCAAAATTCAGATTTTAGGCCCTATTTTTAATTTCACATTTTGGTGCGTTGAAGGGCAAGAGGAAACTGATCTTTTCTAATAAATAGACTTCCATGATCTTTTATTATAAATTGGTCAACATTATCTTTTATAATAAATCAGTTTCCATGATTTTAGCAAGTGGGTTTTGCATGAGGGATGGTTTTTGGCCATAGATTAAATGGAGGGCAGGGATTAGGGGAAGAGGACGAGAATATAATGATAAAGAAAAGGAGGCATCCCCTGCCGGACAAAAAGGGAGTTTGTTAAGCCCTCCTCTTCTCTTCCCATCCTCTTCCTTCCTCTTCTCTTTTTCAAACCATTAGATCAATATTTGTGAAGGATTAAGATTTGTTCTTTTAAAAAATTATTATTAAAATGATAAATTATAAAAAACATAATAATAATTAATTAAATACAAATGGCCAAATTTTGATATGAAAAATTCAATATTGCAATAAAAAATAAAAATAATATTTTGTACAAAACTAAATCTGAACCATGCAAATATTGATCTTATGGTTTAAAAAGAAGAGGAGGGAAGAGGAGGGGTTCGAACTGATTTTTGATCCATGCATCAATTTGGAGAGTGCATCCAGCAAGCTAACCTTCTTGGTTTTGAGTGTATGGGAGAAAGATTCACTTACGAAAGAAATTTTTTACAAGAAACGATTGGGCATTCACCAACCTCGAATGGAATCAATTATAACCTCTCACAAAGGTGTATCAGCTATATAAATTTAGAACTGACAAGATGCCAATTCTACTTAAAAGTTCTTCGGATATCAGTAGCAAGAAATCGTAGCCCTTTACGATGCCATGCGGCTTTGTTGTTGGAGGATGGGTTTTTTGAGGCTATACAGAAAAGTTGGGACTTGGAAGGAAAAAGTGTTATTGTTTTAAGGGTTAAGGGGTAATTTTACCAACAAAGTTTTTCTTGATGAGCATGAGGCACAAATAAGTATTGTGAGGAACAAAAATACCAATAAACAATTTAAAAGGCTATAAATTCACCAAAACCATTAAATTTAACCAATCGGCCATTAAAGTATAAAAGAAGAAAACCCCAACGGCCTTTGGTGAAAATTAACGGTTTTGGAAAATTTTAACCCTTTTAAATTTTTTATTGATATTTTTGCCCATTCTAAAGCTTACATGTGCTAGATGCCCTTCAGGGAAAACTTTATTGATAAAACTGCACCTTAACCCTTGTTTTAACCAACAAGCATATGATTGGGATAGAAGTAATGTGGGTAATCTGCTAGCCAAAAAGAGGAATTCATTTTGAAGAATAGAAGGAGTAGAGAGAGCCCCAGGACAATGAGACAATAAACTCGTAGTGCAAACAGAAAAAGAGTTATGAAAGGAATAAAATAAAATTCTTACACAGAAAGAGCCACTTTGGTACTAGAAATCCAGGTGTCAATGGCTTAGATAGGGGATAAGAATAGTAAATTCTTCCATAGCTATGCAATAATTAGAAGATGAAGAAATATGACAGAGTGGCTTAACAATTTTGTTAGTGAGTGGAACTTTGTACTCTCTTGAGTAGTGTGAAAAAGAAAGGTAACTTCTCATCAAACAGTGAAGACTTATAATATATTTAATAAGTGTGTGCAAGAATACTAGTGTATATGTGTATGTATATATGTTGATAAAAGGCAAAATGATATTAATAACATCACTAAGTTTTACAACATATCTAAAAAAAGAGAACTAAAAGATAACAAATTGAGTCTATCCTGAAGAGTAGAAGTAACAGTTAAAACAGTAAAAGAAGGAAATTCCTTGATCAAATGTTATATATACATATTGACTTAATTAGAGCGACTTTTGTAATATACTGAAATTCAGTAACTAGCATTGCTTTGTGTGTGAAATTAGTTGGAAAAAATATTCCTGTGTATGTATATGAAGACACTTGGCATCTCCTTAAGAGACACACATATGGCGCCACCTTTATGGCACTCAGGTATACATGGTGCCATTTATGACACATACATAGACAACCGACATCTTCCAAGAAACACCAACACACATTTGGCAATTCCCTAAAGCATGTGGTGCCATCTTATGCCACTTACACTTACATATGGCGCATTCTGGAGGTATAAGCACACGTGTGGTGCCATCTGAGGTCTATACAAATAAAGTAGCTTTATTAAAGTGACTTTATTAAAGTAGCTTTATGCCTAACTCTACTGTTGGGTTGGAGCTGTAAGATGTTGCCACCTAAGTCCCTTCAAATTTTTTCTTTTGGGTTGGCTTAATGAGAAGATGCCACTCAGTTACCTCATAAATCAGATGACTAATTAGCTAGGACAACTCATTGGTCTCTGGTCGAGCCACATGTTTATCCTACCTTAACACTATACATGGAAGCCAAGGAAATCATTAGACCTCCTTTCCCCTGACCTTTCAAGTCAGCCAAGCATGACGGAGAGGGAGGAGGCCGAATTTCAAGAAGAGCACCCGGCACCCTAGGGAATTAACACCTAAACACATGTAATTATATAATTCCCAACACCTCCTTAGCTCTTTAAAATTTTGGCCAAGAAGAGAAAATAAGAGAGAAAAATAATAAGCAAAAGAAAATGGAGAGAAGGCGTTAAAGCTTTAAGAACATAAAGAGAGAGAAAGTGTTATTGACAAATTTCACCATTGAAATCACGTTTCTAGTCCGTAGAGACTTCATGAATCTTGTTCCTCTCATTGAGAGCAAATTTCTATAGTTTTAGATTCCTAAACAGAGGAGTTTTGTGTTTCCTCTAAGGTGCAGGTGCTAGAAAAATGAAGGAAAGGCTATAGTATTGAATAAAGGTAAGTATAAGCTCCGATTTTAGTATAGTATCTTGAGATTTGGTTAGGTTTTCATAAGGTTATTGTGCCACCCTAATTTTTGGTTAAGAGGTAAACATAAGATTTGATGATCTTATGAACATGAACATAAACATGATGATTAATAAGGTTTAAGTATGGTAGAAATGATATAGAGTAAATTTTGTGGATGAAAATGGTAAAATCACTTTGTAGCAACCTATGGTGAGTTTCAGTCAGAGATAGAGTCATAAGAAAGAATGTGATTTTGATGACTTTGAGGTTTCCAATGGGTTTAGAATGAAAATTATGTGGGATAAAGTTGAGAAAATGATTTCAGGAGAATCAGAATAGAAAACAAATTTCTGGCCTATAAACCCTAATGATTCGGCCTTGACTGGTTCTTAGGGAAGAAATTCAATTTTAACAAAATTGAGGTTATAAATGGATTCTAGGGGCAAAATTATGTGGGAATAAATTGTAGTTATGATTTTGGAAGGGTTTGATTGAAAACCCTAAATTTGGAACTTAAGATTATTAAGGATTAGTGCTGGCAGATTCATTTTCCAGCAAGTCAGGCTGCTTAAGGTCCAAATTTAGATGATCAAATCTTGTCCAATTCTTATGATATTTTACATTGCAATAGTAGACATCTAAAGCTTTAAAATGAGGTATAAAATGCGTTATTTGGATGAGCAGTTTATAAGTTATGATTTGTTAAATTTAGGAATCAAGTTTGGAATGAATCCTAAGGCAATTCTGTTGGTCGAGGATTTCTGGGATGTTGTACCTGAAATTGGCCATGTTTAATATTTTTTCTCTTATATAGGACTTAGAGAGCTTCACATAAGAACTTAAACCACCTTATTTAGAGTTATCTAGATTAATTTATGAATTTTTGAACTTGATTGATGAAATCTAGTAGATTAGGGTTGAATCTAGAATTTATGACTATTAAAGGGAATTGTGACTAGTAAGGACATGAGAATTAGAGACATGACTTAGAGACCAATGTTATTACATTGAACACCTAGTCTTAAGGAAGGAAGGTGTGTAACATGTCTTAGTTTACAATTATTAGACATATCATAAGAGAAGTGTTAAAGATAACCAACAAAAGTCAAATAAAGGACAAGATCATAGGGATGGGTCCAAGAATAACATAATTTTGATTATGTCAATAGAATTGGAACAAGTAATGACTCATCTATTCGTGAATTCTAAATGATAGGATTCGACCTTTGCCTGAACTTGGAGAAGAAAGTTGTTGATAAAAGTAAAGAGCAGGAAAGGCGATCAGGTAGTAACTCACTACTACAAAAAATATAAGATGTGGCACTTAATTTAAAGAATATTAAGGCACTTGGCAAGCACCATAGCTTCCAGTGCCATTAAAACAAGCTACAGGGTCTCTTGAATATATAGAAGTGTCATAAATTGATTATTTATATATATTTTAAATATAAAGCTATGACGCTTCTCTGTAGAAGTGCCGCAGGAAGCTGGCACTTCCTATGGCATTTTTGTGGAGAAGTGTCGTCAGAGCTTAATTACCTCCAATGAATACACCTCCAATGGCGCTTCCCTGGAGAAGCCACTACTACAAAAAACGCTTTAAACATCTGAAAACATAGGGATGTCTATGTGAGCGACGTAGTAAGAAATGGTAATAACGTCTATAAATAAAAGGACACCTAAAGTCTAGACTTTAGATGTCCCTATTTTTAAAAGGAATTACTAAAGTGCTACACTGACACTTTAGACATCCCCATTTTAAAATGGGGAAGTCTAAAGTCCCACTGACTTCCCCATTTTAAAATGGGGACATCAAAAGTGCTTGTTTTTTTAAATAAAAAATCATTTATATTACAGATCTGGACTAAACAGTATTCAAAACAAGAGATTATAGATCATCATCAATCAAATTACAAATATAGTATATGAACTCCAAATCCAAAATCTACACAATAATAACTCCAAAGATGAAATCTCATAGGTAGAAGATGATAACAATAAGAGGAATCAGTTACAAAAAAACATATCTCTTTCTATTATTGAAATTCATTTTGTTGTAATAGTGAATAGAGAAGAGCGACAGGGAGAGATAAACCTCATTTTCTCGGTGGGAACGTGGCCATGAAGCATGTTTCAGAGTCTCAATCTATAAGCCATAACAACACTAGTTAGAAGATAAAATAGAAGTAAACCCAAAGAAAAAAGAGAAAGAAGATAAAATAATAAAAAATGGTAAGAAAGCATAATAGACTTGGAGGTGAAAAAAAGAGAGAGAAAGCAAGAAGCAAGAGTAAAAAGAGCATATAAAGAAGAAGAAGCAAGAGTTAAAAGGTGTGGTGGTAGTGGTTCTTCTTGTAGTTACGGCGATGGGAAGGGCCTTCCATTTAAATCAAGAAGAAGAGAAAGATGAGTGTAAGAGTATAAAACATACAAATAAAGACTGTCAGTTTAAATTTGAATTGTTTTTTATGTCCCATATTTAATTTAGGGACTCCTAAAGTTGTCCAGTTAACTTTTCTTCACACTTTAGAAATCCCCAATTCAAATAGAGACGTCTAAAATGTGACTTTAGATGTCCATATATGCATTGGGATGTCTAAAGTAAAAAATATTTTAATCAGGGACGCTATTAAGGACACCAAAGGGCATCCCTGTACATGATATTAGGGATGCCAAAATATATATTATGGATGCTAAAGGGTGTCTTTGATTAATTTTTTTTTAACATTAAACGTCCCCAATGCATATAGGGACGTCTAAAGTGTGATTTTAGAGACTTTAGACGTCCCTAATTGAAATAGGGACATCTAAAGTAAAAAAAAAGGTCATTTTTTTACTTACGGCTTCCCTAATTCAAATTGGGGATGCCTAAAACTATCCAGTTCCCACCCATAATTATAAAAATGGCACCATCTTTGTTTTTTACTTCCCATTTTTAAAAAGGGATGTCATTTAGGGTAGTAGAATCTATATTTTGTAGTAGAGAGTGCCAATGGATGTAATTATTTATTTTCCCCTTTCCACTTGTTCGTATTCAATCCACAACAATTTATAGTTTACAAATCCACAACATTACATTATCCACAACAAAAACCCAAACCAAAATCACACCAAATCAAAATGAAATAACTTGAATCAAAATAATTGCTTCATAAAATCAGTACTAATGTATGTATTCACTTTCAATGTATCAAATAATATACAACTAATTTTAAGTACCTATGTATGTAGAATGTAGGCAAGAAATACAATTGGGCAACAAACACAAGATAAATAGGCAACAAACAACCTACGTATGTATCTAGATATTAGCTAATTGCCTGATCATATATTCACACCATTCTTCAATGATTTCATCTACTTGTTGATCAGTTAATTGGGCACTATGTTGATCTTCATAATACTACATAAAAAGCATGCACAGAATAAATTAAAATCACTAAAAATCAATTAACTTAGACATTTGTCAATTAAATTTAAAACATAGTAACTGCAAGTAAAATAACTCACTTGCGTACGAACAAAATTTTGATTATAAGTAACTACATTTTTCATAAATTTCACAATGTAATAACTGCAATCATTATTGTTTGGTTGGAATGGGCATTGCAATAATACAATAGAATAGTAAAGTAAACATTTGAAGAAAAATTTTTGAATAACAAAATTTGAGTAAATTCATATATAATTAAGTACCACAATCTTCCTCTAGGTATAGCTACTGACTGGGTCTTTGCGTGTAGAATAGCTCAATCCAACGTTGCTTTGGTAAGCGTTCAATGCACTAACAAAACAAGTAGTGACTGAATAATTTTGGTAATTCAATAATGACACACAAATATTTGCACATACACCTATGCACTTACTTATTGATTATAATCTTCAAATTAGGCCGGTTGTCTGGATGACTGGCCTTTAAAGGATCAAAATAGTAAATCCCAGGGAGTCTAGGTGATACTGGGTAGACAACAACCAATCCAATGTCCCCTAAAATATTTTGAAGATTTTACTTTGATAATCATGTTATAGTAAAAGTGGAAGAATAAAAAACACATACATTAAAATACCATCACAAATAACTTACCCCGGATTGTATGGCACAATAAAGAGCATATTAGGAGCTGCTCTTTACATGAAGATGTCCTTAATATCGTTATATTTTGTTTCCACATCTAATCTCCTTGTATGTTGGCTAAAGAGGTGAGGGCTGACAAATACAAATCTATGCACCCTTTCCGTGTGCAGTAATAGATCATAGTACAAGTACCTTTATAGAAAATAAACAATGTCATTAAAACCAAAAAAAATGAATGATAAATAATAATAACATTGATAGACGATGATGATAAAGTCCCTAATCTATATGTTGATGTCCGTCGCACTAAGCCAATCACGATTAAGCACTTATTCAGTATACTACCATCGACATGATCATCTATAACTGCATAATAGATGTCAAGTATGACATTGTAGCATAGATAGGGTGTAAGTCTTTGGCACTGGATTTGTGCCAAGAATCAGCAACAAGTGTTATTCCACTATTCTGCATCGTGCTCCCTGTATCATGTCCTTATGTATAGAATGTGTAACTATTGATTGCATAACCATTGCAAGACAATACATTTAACCATGGTCCATTCAATAGCCATCTTAAGTTTTTAGAAATTGAATCAGGATTACTCTCTACCTCATCATTAATATGCCTTTTTAACCAAGTTTGAAAATGTGAGTTGTGCTTTTTTGTTATCAAATTTTCATTCCTCTCACCATGTACTAATCGAATAATATCCTTATGTTCTTCAACATACGGTTCAACCTCATCAGTGTTATGTAGTACATACAAGTGAGCTTGCTCCCATTCAATCATTGATATCCCAATTACATCCTTTCTACTTATTCCTTTCCATGATCTTCACCCATCATGACGAGACTTTGGGATCCCTACAGGGTCAACATTTGATAGAAAATGCACATAAGTCACTTGCTTCTTCAACCATGTGACGATCACTTATACAACCCTCTGGTCAATATCTATTTTTCACATACCCTTTTAAAATTTTCATAAATCGCTCATTCAGGTACAGGTATCTCAGGTAGACTAGACCGTATAATTGAACCTCTTTCACTAAGTGTATGGTTAGATGGACGATAATGTCAAAAAATAACAATGGAAAATACATTTCAAGTTCACACAGAGTACAAATAATTAGCCTTTGTAAATCTTGTAACTTTGTTGAATCAACCACTTTACTGTAAATCAACTTGAATAACAAGCAAAGTTTAGTTATGGAATTCCTTACTTTTTTGGGTAAGGTAGACCATGTACCAACTGGTATGAAATTCTACATAAGCATGTGGCAATCATGAAATTTAAGGTTCTTTAGCTTCAACTCTTTCACTGATACAAGATTCTTTATATTTGAAGAATAACCATTTGGAACTTTGATTCCTTCGAGAAACTCACAAAATAACTTTTTCTCTTTTCTCGACAGAGTGTAAGCAACTGGAGGTAGATAAGTGTGGTGCCCTTGATCAACCGGTACTAACTCTTCTTTGATTCAAAGGTTAACTAAACCAAACCTAGCATTCATACTATCCTTGCTTTTCCCTTGCATGTTGAGCAACATGCCAATTAGACTATCACATATATGTTTTCTATGTGCATCATATCAAGAAAATGTCTCACATATAAGGACTTCTAATATGGAAGGTCAAAGAAAATAGACTTCTTCTTTAAACTACTTGTCCTTATTTATTTTGCAAAAGGCTTGCCAAAATTGTTATCCAAATGTTTGACCTTCTAAAAAACCTGAGCACCAGTCAACATCTTCGGTGTGCTACCTTCTTTTGACTCACCATTGAAATCCTTTTTCCACTTCCTCCAAAGATATGCTTCATTGGTAAGAATCTTTGATGTCCTATGTAGACATTTTTCTTACTATGATCTAGTCGTACTGAATGAGTGTCATCTTCACATATAGGGTACATACAATATCCTTTGACACTATATCCGGACAAATAACCAAAAGCAGGGAAATCATTTATTATGTTAAACAACATGGTTTTCAAATTGAAACTTTCTTCCCTATACCCATCATACACATTGACGCCTTCCTACCAAAGCAGCTTCAAGTTAAGGAGCCAAGTTACAACTATTTCATTCCCCAATTGCCTTGGCCCAGAAATTAACATGGAGAGCATCATAAAGTTACATTTCATGATCAAGTGCGGAGGAAGGTTATAAATCATCAATATCACTGGCCATGGGGTACTACTCTGAACCCTATTGGGATTGATTCCATTATTTCAAAGTGCAAGGCAAAGGTTCCTTGCTTCATTAGCGAAGTCAGGGTGGTCATGATCAACTTTTTTCCATTGAGGGCGCCTAAGGTTTATGTCTTCAACCCTTTCATCTGTATGCCACGTCAACAGCATAGCAATCTCCGCATTACTGTACAGTCACTTGAATCTTGAAATAATAGGAAAATACTATACGACCTCCAACAGAATTTTTCCTTTCTTCTTCCCATATCGAGATGCATTGCATTTAAGGTACTTCTCTAATATTGTATATAGATTCTAAAATAATATGCAATCATTAGGGCATACATGAATCTTCTTATAACCAATGCTAGTTGTAGAGCAAAGTATTCGCTTTGCCTAATATACCTTAGTAGGAAGTACATTTTCTTCTGGGAGCATATCTTGTACAAGTTCAAGCAGTGCAGTGAAACCGAATCACTTAATCCATATTGCACTTTAAAGATGTACAACTTCAACACTACTAGCAATCTTGTGTATTTAGTACTACCAGCATATAATAGTTTATCTGCATCACTTTTCAACTCCTTAAATTCTTGAGGAAAGTTATGAAGCACCTTTTCAAGGCTTCGACTATATTTAGCATTTCTTGAAGACCATCGTCCTCATCATCACACATGCTTGGGTCAAACTCATTAGAAGGACCGATTGTGGTATGCACCCGATCACTACGTGCATCATCCATCTCATCGTGCCTTGTCCATCATGTATATGATTGATCAATTCCATGACAACTCACAACAAAATAAATCAAAGGAATATTACATAGTTCAATAATATTTAACACTCTAACTAGTTCAATACTCCTTTAATAATTGGTAGGACACATAAGAAATCTTCAGGCAATCAACTATTCTAAATTGATGACAAATCTTCAAGCACCTAAATTTATAAAGGAACAAAAAAATGTACGACTTAAGCTTCTGTAAAAAAAATTAAATAAATACATAAAGACTTACAAGCTAGAAACTTCACTACGAGGCTGAGACAGGGGGGAAAAACCAAGCAGGAGATCAAGCTTTAAGAAGACAGTTGAAACTTCAAATAAACACCTAAAAAAATCATGAGCACACATTTAAGATTCATTATAGATTCTAACAAAAAGAAGAAGAAGACGTACTGTCTTAAGCTTCTGTCTAAAAACAATTACGAACTAGGAAACTTCTTGTAGGAGACTGAGACAAAGTAAAGAACATGTGGGTGACCAAGCTTTGTACTATAACAAAAGTGTGGTGACAAAAAAATTTTGAAGAAATGCGCTCGAGGGTAGAGAAGAGAAAACAAAAAGTGGGGACCAACGAAGCTCTAATACCAGCAATCAAAGAAATAAGGGAATGGGGACAACAAAAAAGGAAAGGTAGAGTGGGGACCAAACGAATGTAAGATGGTGGACTAATTAGTTCTAGAAAATGGAGTGCTGGAGGACGCACAAGAAAGACAATGAAGGTAGGGAATGAAAATTTATATACCTTGTATGGAACTTTCACTTTAAGCATCATACAAGGCATATAAAAGCTATGGCGCTTGGTGTCCAAGCGCTAAAGCATCCCTCTCAATATATAAAAAAATAAAAAAAAAAGACATAAATGGTGAAGGGAGCTATAGCGCTTGTACACCAAGTGTCACACCCTTATTTTATTTTGACTTGCAGTGGAATTTCAATGCGTGGGTCGATAGACAACACAGAAATAGTATAAATATACTGATAATATGTGCATGTTTACAAAAATTCCCCATATGGTTTCATACATAATAATTACCATCAATGTAGCCACACAGGGCTACTTGGGTATCTAAACTCGTCCCAGTGAAACGGAGACATCTTTCCATCTTTGCTTCAATACTGCAATCCCTCGTACGGTTCTCTTATTTGTTCTTAGCATATCTTCTATCTTCTCTTATCTAAATGTTGATAGGGGAGGTTGAGATTTGAGAGAATCTCAATAGGAAACAGATACCATAATGCATACATGGTAGATGCTATGTGTATGACATGTTAGCTTTATTTAGATGCATGACCCATAAGGATATTTCTTCATGCTCAATGTTTCATGTAACAAAACTATGGCAGAGCAAAACAAAAACAGAGCTTCATTTATTCAAATATGCTATACACAATCAAGTAAAGCAATCACATACATCACTACACAAGAAAAGATATCAAATACATGCAAGAGAGGTAAGTACCCTACCTTAACCCTTTTCCGCCTCAAAATGTGTGCCTGACTTGGCTCTCCACTCGATCCTACAATTCTAAATATACCATTTAGACACTTCCATAGCTTTTCTCATGGTTGTATGAGTCTATCTTATAAATAACCACAATGCCTCTGAACCCCGGCCTGGCCCTGCTGTACCCTGCCTGACTATACTTTTCCCCAGATTTTGATATGGGCTATTCTAACATATTTTTTTCCAATGAATCCATTTCAGGACTTTGAATTATCAAATTCAATGTCAAATTATAAAATTACCATTGGCAGCCCCACTTTAAGGGTTTCAGGGGTAATTTCATAATTATGCTTTTTCGGCATTTTTCAAAAAAGTTACCAACTGTAATGTAACCCCATCTGATTTTCCCTCCTGAACTCAATAGAACTATCAAATCATTAAAAATCTAACTCTAAGGCCCATTTACAGCCCTGGCCAAAATAAATGGTTTTCTGGGGAAAATTGGGGTTTTGCGATTTCGGCTTTGTAAACACATTCCTTTTTATTCCTAACTACTTTATTGAATATTCCATTAGGTTACAAATACCATTTAGTACTAATTTGGGCAGCACAACCCCTAAGGAAACCCATTTCCAAAATTTAAAACCAATGGCAATCTGGCAAAAATTCACGGATTAAATTAGTTACAGCAACCAAAATAGTCAATATACAAAAGTTTAGGAGCTACCTCAAACTTCTACTAGCTCTCCCTTGATATGGCTAAACCCTAGCCCTTCTTAACAAGGAAAATTCAGCTTCAACAACCTTAAAGAACATGAAAGAGAAGCTTAGGAACAAGGTTATACACATTAGGTACGAATTCACCGAAGAAATCGACCTACCTTGCAATTTCTCTTCTCTTTCTCTCTCTAAAAGCACTCAAACTTTCTCTCTCTCTTGAGCTGAACTTCATGTTAGATATGGGCTGAAGAAATAGGATGATGATTTTAAAAATATATCCCAATTTAATTAATTAATTCTCCCAATTTCGGATTTTTACAAAATGTTGGCAGATTTCTGCCCAAACTTAGAAAAATCATAAGTAATTCTACAAAAATCAAATTGGAGTGATTCCAAAGGTTATATAACCATTATTGAGTTTAGTTTCAAGCAAAAATATGGAATTTATCCAGTTGGAAGAATATCATCCCAGATTTTTAATCTTTGCATGTTGTTCCAGAAAATAATCAATTTCGCTGGAAAAACTTCAAAAATTCATAACTTTTTGCATAAAATTTGGGGTGTTACAAATATGATTAAATCAGGCAAATGAATAGTAATAAGTAAGACTAGAAAGTATATATTATTGTCTCCAACCATTATTCACGTGAAAGTAAAGAAATAAATAGTGATAAAGAGGTAACTGAACAGTGAAATTACGAACTTCTTGTAATTAAACCAAAAAAAGGAAATAAGTTAACATACAAAAAATAATCTAAAATCCCCTTATTGAAATAATTCTAAGGTAAATTAAAGCATTGGCAAATTAAATGGAAGAAAAGATACTAAGACAATGCCAAAACCATTTAAATTAAATGAGGAAGGAAGGTGATGAAGCTAGGTTGCCTTAATTAACGGTGCCTTAGCTAATCAACTTGCATGTCCTTAGCATATAAAGGAGGAATGAAGGTGATGAAGCCTGCCTTGTGTGATCTCTCTGCTATGGTGTAGCTCTTAATTAACTCTCAGTCTTTATGCGATATATGTCTCATCTCTTGCTCTCTCATGAATTGCTCTAGATATATATGCAAGGCCACTACTTGCATGCCTGCCAAGGCTACTAAGGCCACTGTGGCCATGTCCATCTTAGCCGGTACTTACGCAGCTAAGCACCAAGTTTTAACCATTAAACCTTAGCCAGCACTTGTGTGGCCATGTGCCATCCAAGGTGGTCATGCACTGGAACCTTGGTTGCCGCTTAGTCATGCAAGTGCTAGCAAAGGTATATACCTTGGCCAGTACTTGTCTAGACAGGCATCGGTCAAGGTAGGCCTGGTCGACATGGCCATAATTGGCTTTAGCACTTTTTCCAAGGCCACTGTGGCCATGTGGCCTTACATGCCTGCCAAGGCTAGCCTTGGCAGGCATGCGACAAGCTAGGCCACAGGAAAAACAGAGAGAGTTGACAAAGTTTCAATCTCTACTTTTCAATTAAGGGATATATGGCATATATACAGACATGCAACATGCAAAGACTAGTCAACACGTCCTTCTTCGGCCAAAACATAAAGAGCAAGAAAGGGAGAGTTTAATGCATATAATTCCTTCCTTTTCAGTCAACAAAATCGGCCTACAATTTCAAGAAGGAAGAGAATTTAGTCAATACACATACTTCTTCATCTTTAGTGACTCCTTGGTTGGCCGGTGCTTGGTTTAATAGGCACTTGGTTAAACAAGCACTAGCCAAAGGCTTTTTCAAATAAAAAAAACCCTAAATAATTTCTCCAGCTTTTCAAATAAAAAAATTGACTAAAAAATCGACCCAGCTATGGCGCTTTTCAAGAAAGCGCTATGGCTGGGACTTTCATTTTTTATTTTTTTCAAATAAATGTTTTGTGTAGTGCTTGTTTAGGAAAGTGCCACACAAGCCTAATACTAGCTATGGCACTTATAATAGGAAGCGTCATAGCTTCTTAACTTTTTTGTTATGAAAAGCAATTATCTATGGCGCTTCTTTAAAAAAGAGTCATAAGATGGCCGCCACTAAATCCTTATTTTATAGTAGTGACTCATTCTCTCATATACTATATATTATTCTGTATGTATGTTTTTGTCATCCATTTCATAAATATATGATATTGATGAGCATTCAAATTATGTCGGGCAGAGGCCTAAGCCAGTAAGACCTGAGAGTGCAAGTTTGCATGAGGTAGAAGCCTTGGGCTATAAGACCGTGATGGCAGTAAGTCTCAATGTGCATCTTGTATGGGGTAGAGGCCCTGGGTCGTAAGACCTATTTTACCAAGGCTATGGTATTGAACCAATAGGTCTTGTGTTTATGTTGTGCTTCATATTGGCTGCTAAATGTTGTTATGATGGTTACTGTGACATGATGGTTTATGTTATATGCTTTGTGAACATGCATATGATATGAATGATTGTAGTTGCTACTGAAATTCTCGCGAATCTCACCCTTTCCTATATTAAACATACAGCAAAGGTGAGTGGCTCAAAGGGCAAAGAGGTAAGCACTGATAAGTAAAGAAGGCAAATGAAGGAATTAAGTTTTGTTGGTTTTCTATTTATCTATGTATTATTCTCATTAAGAATTAGAATGTTTTAGTAGCCTTAGTACTCTGTGTAATGTATATAGAAGTAAAGACATTATCGTATTATCGGTGGTAGGACGTAGTGATTCGATTTTGCTCATTACTTGGAGAAGTTTATTGGTTCCACCAACATAAAGAGCATTAAAAGAAGCTAATACAGTTCTTTTACCTGAAATAATAGAATTTTTCGTTTGAATTTGAACTCTAAGGAATAGGTCTTCATCAATTTTTGGTGCTACTTCCTACCATTTGTGAAGAGTCTTGTTTGCATTTTGTTCTAAGGTTTCATTGATAGTAAAAATTGTCACAGTAGATGGAACTTTAGCTAGCTTGATTTGCCACCAGAGAATAATCCCAAAGCTTCCCCCACCTCCTTCTCTGATTGTCTAAAACAAGTCTTCTCCCATGGCCGCTCTATTAAAAATATTGCCATTAGCATCAACAATTCGTGCATTGATGATGTTGTCAACTCTAAGGCTATAATGTGACTGCCAATGCCTAAACTTGTCCATATGCCAACAAGGAAGCCATGGACTAGACTTTTCTCATAAATTTTGTAGTAAACTTCTCCTATTGTAGCACTGGCTTGAATCCATACTGTGTTTCATGCTATGTCAAGTTGGATTGCATTAAGCTTGAAGAGATCTAAGACCATGAATGGCTTCTCAATTAAAGAAGCATATGAAAGGCATTCATAGTCATGACCTCCGCTATGTACTCTCGTGTGGATTTTGAGCTTTTTGTCACAGATTACAGCAACTTGAACATGTGAATCCTCCAACGGAGTGAACATGAATTCGACTTTTGGCATTGAAAGGAGTGAGCACTTTGGGATTTGAGCTGTGGTTTCAAGGACTGAAGAGTAGGAAGCATTTTTTGGTGAATGATGCTTTCTTTAATGGGAAATAAAGTTCACGAAACTAGGAAGAACAGACACACTAAATTCACTAAGAATAAAAACCAATGAGACTCCATGAAATTACAATTTCTCACTCTATTGATTCTTAAGTGCAGAAACATAAATTTTTGGCGTTTATATAAAATGATTTCTTCATCATTTTATGGAGGCAATACAGGTGTGATTGCGGAAAAGACATATGTCATCTTTTATATATATATATATGATTTGATTTGAATGTGAATTGCGTGCACTTCTCTGGTATGTTAGTGTCATTGTTAACAGTTTTAAGACTATTTTGTATCTTTTTCTAAAGTAATTAAAAAGGATAAAAATTATATACCAAGTGGTCAAAAAGATACAAAATCAGAATTTATAATTAAAAGGGCTTCTGAGGACCCAGCGTCTATCTTGTGAAGTTTGTGATAGAATCCATATGCAATGAATGTAATTCTCAAAAGGGACCGACAAGACACTACTATAGAATTAGGATATAACCACCCCAAAGGACGTCCCAAATTTAAAATTGGGTGGTTAAAAAGGAAGTCGGTGCCGTTTTTGTAATTATATATATGTTGGGAAACCTTTAGACGTCCCAAACTAATAGTCACTTAAATGACTCAAATGATAACCAACACAAGTATTTTGAGTTGCTAAAAAATGGGAATAGGTAATAATTTATTGTCCTTGAATTCTAATTATAGGATTAGATATCTACCCTGAGCACAAGAGATCAATGCAAGAACAAGACTGGAAAGGCCAAGGTAGTGACTCTTTCTCTTATATCATATATAATGCTTTGTATGTATGGTCATATCATCAAATGTTACAAATGTTATGAATGTCAAGAATGTTATGAATGTTACGATTGCCAAGAATGTCAAGAATGTTATGACTATTATGAATGATGTTATGTGATGATTGTCTACATATTGTGTGAAATTATATGTCATATGAGTGAATTGTTGACTACTTCAAATGAATCTTATTCTTTCCAATGACTAACATACACCAAGGGCTAGAAGCTCAGCGGGCAAGCAAGTAAACAAGGATAGCTAGAGTGCAGATAAAGGAATAGGACTTTTGTTGGTTATCTAATTTTAGAAACTGTATATGATGTGTATATAAGTAAATTGTAAGACTAGTACTCTTAGTCATAGTAATGTACCAAACGTATACCCGAACAGTAGTACTTCAACATGCTAAATGAGCTAAAATAGGGTGACCATTCACTGTGGACCCTTGACTTGAAAATTTAACCCGATTGTTCATCAAAAACTTGGTAAGCACTCTAATATTGACAAACGGAAATTGAACCGAATGGGTCAAATAGATTTGAACAATGAAAATGGGACCACATAAAAAATGCTTTGAAAATTTTTTGAAAACCCACTTAATTATAGGACTAAACCCTGTATTGAAGTCGGGATCCCAAATGGGTTGAAAACTATTTTCTGGTCTCTAGTTTGACTACATTACACGTGTTGAACTATTTTAAACACTTTGAAATTATGGTGTTACACCTAGCTTGAGTTTAGTTCATTAGACTCATATAGTTAGCACTTAACATATATTAAATCTTGGAGGAGGCATTCTCTACTGAAATTGACAATTGCTAGAGACCTAACAGGCCAAACAAGAGTTTCAAACACATGAGTGATAGAACAAGGCTAACAATTCATTCTACCATATCATTAATGTGCAAAATTTAAAACAAATTTCAGTCTCAATATGCAACAACCAAAACATATCTCAGTACAATCACAAATCGCAATCCTAGAAACTTAGGTATCACAATTCATAATCATAATGAAAAAAAACTAAAAATAAGGTAGAAGGACTCCTGAATAACACAAGGAATTCCAAATAGCTTCATCAAATCATCAAAGAGTGGAAGAATCACATTTTTATGACTGAAGAATAGCTATACTGAGCCTCAAGCTCTACTCTAGCTATCAAATAGCAAAATGAAGTGAAGGAATTTTGGACTGTAGTGGAGGAGGTGACAAACAATGATTCAATTAGTGGAAGTAGTGAACAAAAATGGAGACAATGTGAGAAGGAGATGGGGATGGGGATGGGCCAATAGTGATGAATAGTAGGCAGCAGCTGAGAAAGATGGAGGTTGAGGACGAGAGACTGGGGATCGAATGTGTGTGTCAGCCTACTCAAGAAACTACCAAAAACCCCTCAAAATATGATTGTAGAGAGCTAAAACGATGACTTTTTTTTGGATTTGGCAACTAAAATGTCATTTCATAAATTATACACTAAACTGACAATACCTTTGGGTATTTAAATGTCATTGCTAGAATTCAGGAACTACATTGCAATTTCAAAAATTTGTTTGCTCGACAAAAATATCCTGAAATGAAATTCAAACTATTGTAATTCCATGTATCAGATAATCACGAATACAATGACATTTTTACCCATTTTATCAACTAATGCATGAAATCACTTTTAATCCCAATAAATGCACTTTTGGCCTAAATAACATAATAAATCCCTAAACAAAGTGTAGAAATAAATGATAAAATAAGGATTTGTCAGTTTACCTACCAATATTTGGTTTATATTTTCATTTATGCTTTTATTTACTCAACCCTGTCAAAAAGAGCTTTACCTCTTTATTTCAATATCTCTATTATATTGAAGGGTTCAAAGGGCTAATAGTTGCCTAACAATCCCTTTCTTGTCTGCAAAGCATCTTGAACTAATCAAATTCATTCTTAGCCCTTGTTAGTTCAAAAAAGGTATTAACCTTTTCAATTTCATTGATTCGAAACTATATTTATGTTAATCTCAACGATTTCACCCAAGAGGGGGTGAATTGGGTGAAATTAAAAATTTAAAAATATTACAATTAAAACAGTTAATTAAAAGATAAGGGTTGGAGAAATATCACCGAAATATATACCAAGGTTTATATTGATTCGGTCTTCACCTCTTGCCCTATGTCTAGTCCTCAAAGCACCTTTGAGATTTTCACTATTCTTCTAAGATTCGATGGGTTATTAGCATCATAGTATAAGTAAGGGCTTCAATGGGACACTTACTCCTCCTTACACTTTGTAAGCTGACACCCACACTCAAGCTCCTACTACCTTGAGAATCTCTTTATACGAGTAATGAAAAAGGGTTGTATAATCTTTCTCAAATAATTGATAAATGAATACTAAAGAACAACAAGAGTATTAGAGAATATAAGATAGGATAACAGAGCACATAACAAATAGAATTGACTTTTTTGTTAGGTGATTGCTCCGCCTTGAATGCTTCCAATTTATATGTAGTATGTCTTTAATGACCGTTGTGAACATTCATATCTATCCGTTAGAGAGTACTTGTAGCCATTGATAAAAAAGAGTGTTTTCGTTGGTCATATTTGCTACACATTTAATGCTTTTAACAGAATTTTTGCTTTTCTTGATTTTGAAATTAATCTAGAGGTTGATTACCTGAAACTTATAAATGAATGTTGTTAGTAACATTTAAAAGTAGTATAAGAGTTTAAGATGTTCATTATGATGAATATAAAAGGTATTAAGATTATCAAGACGCTGATTATTAAACACTGATGAATACTCACTGGAGTTTGACTTAGGATCACTCAAGTGATTTCTTATCACTCGAGTGCTTATATAGTCACTTGAGTGTGTAAGTAATCTTGTGCAAATAATCACTGGTAGTGAGGATTTTAGAGAATGAATATCACTTGAGTGCCTATTTTGTAACTCAAGTGATCTTCCATTCTTAAAAAAAATATTTAAACACTACCAAGTGGCTCAAGTGCTTATTTAGATCACTTTCAAGTGATCTTTGGCTTCACTTGTGAGTGCCATCACTCAAGTAAAGAGTGCATCACTTGAGTGATTTTGAGCACATCACTCAAGTGATCCAATCTGCCAATCAAGTTATCAACTTTCCAAAATCCCAAATTTTAAATTGCTTGCTAGTCACTTGCAAATACTTGCAAGTGATGTTAATCACTCGAGTGCTTACCCCATCACTCGAGTGATCTAGACAATAAGGCTTGCATAACTTTTGATCATTAGCGTGTGACTTGCAAGAATTTTGGAAGTGAAGATTCATAACTTGAGTGCTTCCACTATCACTCGAGTGATTCTCTTTGATAATCTTTGTTCTCATTGACCATCACTCGAGTACTATAACTAGCACTTGAGTGATTTTCCCAAGATGAAGAGGATTATCATAGAGTTTCACTTTGATAACTTGAATTGAAATATAATCACTCGAGTGGCTTACTGATTCAAGTTTTTCCTAAGATACTTATATCATTCAAGTGCTCAAAACCTCAATCGAGTGAGTTGAATCATCAAGTCAACTTTGTGGCATCCTTCTTGTTTGTCAAAATAAAATTATTATTTGTCAAAATAAACTTAGATATGAAGGTTTATTATCATTAATGAAATACTAGGCTCTGTGGTCTGCCCCCCATGTTTGTTGGTTCACAAATGTCATAGTCTACTTATTGCAGAGGATATCTGCTCTAGAAAAAAAGTTTATTTTTCTTTCTTGGTAGCTTGACTAAGTTTTAAACTTCTCATAAGGATATTCTCCCTTATGCACTCATCACTTAGCAAATCCTATTTCTCTAGCTTGATTATTCCTTTTGGTCAATATGTGCAAGTGGCAAGAAAACAAAATTGTTATTTTCAAGACAAAAGAAACATCAAACCAACATAGGATTTGATAGTTGTAGTTCCATCAATCTTTAGGTAAAGAAATAAAAAAAGATATGATTTTATTGGTAGCATATTACATGGAGTGAATTAGAGTGGTTTATTTGTATAGAGTTAATGTGCAGGTTCCAATCATTTGATTCTCTCTCTTACTTTTTGCGTTCGACATAAAGCCAACTGCTTATGTGGGCGGTTTCCTCTACATCCCTTAAAGGATTATTAGTGTATCCTTTTATCTTTATAGAAACATTTTTTGACCTCCTCTAGATCAATTTTATTTTATAGGTTTCTTGCCTTCTTGATTTAGGCTTGAAGGATGAATCCTCCCAATCTTTAGCTAAGTTCATTTAGCTAATAGATCTTTCATCTTTTAGCCTTTCATACTCAAGCTTACTATAGTGAACAACATTACTAAAGGTTACAATATGCTTATTGTGAGTAATATTTACTCTCAAATACTCCCTCTCTTTGGGACTTGTCAC
Source organism: Inga leiocalycina (assembly GCA_963242795.1). Lineage (NCBI taxonomy): Eukaryota > Viridiplantae > Streptophyta > Magnoliopsida > Fabales > Fabaceae > Inga > Inga leiocalycina. The sequence continues at coordinate 69,094,790 of OY725322.1, forward strand.
AACATATATTTGTTGTTTGTTAAAAAGAAATTTGAATGTTTATCTTAACTTCTTAGTTTGACATTTTCCTTAAGTGTTGTCTAAACAACATGTTAGGACTTAGTATACTATGTCAAAACTTAACTTAGTTTTGTCTTTATGGAAGAAGACCATCAATTCTATCTTCCAAAACTATCTATATGGCATGGATAGAGTATATTGCTCAAATTGGCATGTCATTAGAAATATGAGCAATCTTGTTCTTTCTGTGCTTGGTAGCATAAGCTTCATGTTTCCTTCAGCGTGCTTCAGCCTTTAGATGCTGAAGACTAGTTAGTAGGATGTCTCTGACATCTCATTATTCTTGAATGTAAGAGATTTAGGAGTTTCTAATTCCATTGATATCTTTATTGAACTTGTCTTTATAAGCTTAGTCAAATGAAATTGGTCGTAATATGGTCTTTTAGACAGTTATGGTATACAATTTTGTTTGTTTATGTAAAGCAAAGGTTAATTATATAATAAGTTTACTAGTTTTGTATTCAGGTGACAACTAGTTTGACTCTCATCCCACTCATGTTAGTTATCCTACTACCCATTTAATCGTAGTCTTCATTAAACACATTCCCCTTTGGGTTTTTGGATATATTCCAAAGGCTCCTACTCAAATGAAGCAATTATTATAATGAGATAACAATCATTAAACAAATAACTACATGAATGTTCGTCATAGAAGAGAATATACTCAATGTGATTCTTCGGTAAAGAATTGAACCATAAATTCAATGAAATAGAACATTCAAGTTACTTGAAAATTTTCCCTATATTGTTGTCTCTTGGTTGGGTTTCCCCTTCTCATCTTGTCTTTGAACTATATGTTCTGATGCATCTTCACCTGATGGTTCAATATCTCTCTTTGATAAATTTAGGATCTTATCCCTCTAATTTGGGCTTACAATTGGAACCTCCTTAGAAATATCATTAAGATCATTAAGTTCTTAAGTAAAATGGGTTTAGATATCGGTATTCTAGGTTTCAAACATTTTGTTGAGATCCTAGATACCCTACATCCTTTCTTCCATTTCTCTTAGCTTGGTGGTCAAATCAGTTTTCTCATCAATAAGACCGAACTTATCATCTTCTAGAGTTACAATATGGGATTGAAGTTCATCGGTTTCTATCTCTTAATCTTGTTACTAGAGCATCCTGAGAGGAAATTGAAGTTTCTAAGCTAATCACTTTGCTCACAAGCTCATCAATCGTCTCAGTCATATATGACACACTAATATAGAAAAGCCAGCTGCCACTACTATAGGTTGAAGATATTACTACCCCTATAGACGTCACTTTTTTTAAAAAGGGAGGTTAAAACATAGAAGTGATGTCATTTTTATAAATAAAGTAGTGAAATTGCAACATTAGGCGTCTCAAATTTGAATTGGGACGCCTAAAGTATGATTTAGATATCCCAAATTTATTTTGGGACACCTAAAGATTCTCATTGGTGCCAAAAAAGGTAAGGTAAAAATTTTGACTTACTTTAAGCGTCCCAAATGGGGTTGGGAGGTCTAAACCCAACACTTTAGGCGTACCAAATACCGTTTGGGAAGCCAAAACCAACACTTTAGGCGTCCCAAAGAAATTTGGGATGCCTAAAGGCGTCTGCATGTCAGAAATTTTGACATCCATGAAGACTTCAAGCAACCCACCCCCCCTTTTCCTATCTTTCCCGTGACTTCTTCACCTTTTCTTCATTAATGCCATTGCCATCCGTGACTCTCTTGGGTAAGCTTTTTCAATATTCCCTTAATTAAATTCCCTTTTCCACTTCCTTCGTCTTCTTCCTCTCTTCTTCGTCTTCCTCTCTTCCCTTTTCCTCCACCGCCTTCCATTCTCATCACAGCACCTTCTTTGCTCGTCACCCTCCTCCTTCGTACACCTCCTCCACCTTCTTATATGAGTTGTTATTGTACATATATATATATAGTAAAGATTATAGTGTTGGATGTCCTTACCATTTTGTAACGGACATTGTGGTTTATGAATCCATCTTCTATTTTGTTTCTGCAGTTTGAATTTGCTGGGTAATGAAGAATATAAATAATCATTTAAAAAATAAAACATTTTAACGTCCCAAATTGAGAAAATGGACGTCTAAAGTCCTCCATAGACGTCCCCCTATGGAGGACTTTAGACATCCCAAATTGAGAATTGGGATGTCTGAAGTCCCCCTATAGAGGAGTTTAGACGTCCCTATTCAGAATAGGGACGTTTAAAATCCTAACTTTAGACGTCTCTATTAAGAATTAGGACATCTAAAGTGAGGACTTTAGATGTCCTTATTATAAATAGGAACATCTAAAGTCCACTTTAGACGTCCCAATTTTCTTGGGACATCTTTTCTAAAATATACTATGCCCCTCACATAGATGGCCCCCTGTTTTGGGACGTTAAAAGTGCCAAAATAAAGACGTTAAAACCCCTATTTGTAGTAGTGTGCTAGTTGTTCTTTAATTTGGTTCTGCAATAACTACAACTCTTGTTTCTGTTGATTCATTTTCTCTACTTCTTTGTCCAATTCCTTTACCACTTGTTTCACATTTTTCCTTGCCTTTGCTTTTGGCCTACTAAACTGCTCATAACATAACTTGTGCGTGAAAGACTCAAGCTTCTCCCTAATTGCCTTTACCCTGTTGTTCTCAATTTTGGTAGATCTTTATTGTTTCACACTCAAAAAGGAGCTAATGTATCTTGGCAAATTTTAAGAGCTGCTTCTATTATCAAACGACAAGCTACATCATCTTCAATGACCATATCTTCACCAAATTCATCATGGAAAACGGAAACTCTCTCTTGCAATCTTTTGACCTCCTCCTTAGTGTCCCAGTACTTTTGAATGGCATTATCATAAGTGCTCTTCACAAACTCTTTAACAGTTTGTAGCATCAGAATATGCTTCTGAAGCTTGCCAATTTCTTCAAGTGCCAACTTTCTGCTCAATCCAAATTTGATAGGTTATTTTGGAGCAGCTCTAGTGACTACCTTCTTGGTACAATACTTTTTTGTGGCTGATGTTATGACTGTTTTTAAATCTTTTTCATGGAGGTTTTGGAACCTTTGGAGTAGCATTACTAGGTTTGAACCCTTCTGGTGCTTTTCTGGTAGGTTTCAGTGAACCATCATCATAATCTTCATCCGTAAACGACACTTGCTCTAGATAGATAGAAGCAATGGTGTTGTTGGAATTTTGTAACTCTTTTGATATGTGATCATATTTCTTAGCTAAAGTTCAGTAAGCCTTCTACAAATTAAATTAGTTAGCTCAGGCCTCCCTTTGTAATACATATTAGCTCTCTTGGCGAAGTAATCTCTATCTTTCTGCAAGAGTTTCATAATAGCTTCCACTTTCTCCTAGAAATTTGCAGCTTTTGGTAGGTACAATCAATTTTACCAATACCATGAGATATTCACAAATTAAGCTCACATAATAGGTTATGTTTTGTTAAGCATAAGTTGGCATTTTAGTACTAAGTTTCCAATTAAAATTAAAATTAAAATAATATGTAAATTTTAATTCATACATTATTAGATGAATGAAATAACATGTGAATTCTGATCAACACACTAGGTGAATAAATGCACATCATTACATCAATCTCACAATATATATATATATATATAGACACGCACACACTATTCTATTGCATATAAATAAAATTGGGTTAAGGTACAATTATTTCCACAGAAGTCAGTACTCATGAGCGCTGAGGGCTGGTAAGGTACAATTTTGCCAAAGTCGTATAGGGAAACTAAAACGTTGCCTCATAGTCTTCTTTCGTTGCCAAAGTACTGCAATGTTCTCTTTGGCTAAGTAGGTTCGTTTCGTTGACTCCCAAATGTCTCACGCAGAGATAGTCAAGAGATAATTCTCACTAATTTTGATAGTCATAAAGTAAATCAGCCACACCATTATCATGTTTTTCCAGCACTCCAAGCCGCATACTTTGGGTCCTTTGGTTCTGGTGGTTTCAGACTCCAAGTGAGGTAATGCTCTTTGTTTCTGCCATGTACAAACATTAATGCGTTTTTAGGATATAGTTATGTTCATTCAAACAATGAGTGAAAATCGCTTGAGAGAAGGGATCTGACACTAGAATCATCCCAATCATGTGTGTGAACTAGCTGATGAACTCCTTCCAATTTCAGTCATTATTGGTGAGTGTAGTGTAACTCTTGATGGATCCTGGGTAGAATCGTTGCTGCCAGTGAAGACTCTGGATGACCCATTCACATCGTATTTATAAGACACAGGGTAGTGCTCTGATACCATAATAAATTTGGACGCTTGAAAGCATTCTTTATTTCACTGAATTTGGAGTTCTAGTACTAGCATTGTCAACAGAAGAAGTAACTCTAGATTGCATAAGATGGAGCGATCATGTAAGTATTCTTGGTACTTACGGTTATTGATCTGAACTTTGTAGTTTAATGCATGGATTTTTGTATATTTCTAGGTATGGAAGCTATGGAGTGAATTTAAATTTGTCTCCTTAATTAATAGATTTAGATATATTGCTATCAAGATTATGGTGATGATATGTTGCGGTGCATTCGCATAGGAGATTATCAATGTTCCTCCTCCAAGGCAACCTTCATATGTACGCAATGAGACTAGATTTACTTTGTCCACTTCATGAACATAGACTTTGCACTCTACTAATTTTGTCACGGTCACTGGCATAATTGGGAGATAACAATGCTTAGTATTACATGCAATGGGAAACGATTTTTGAACTTCGCTAGGATTTAGTTACTACTTCCTTTGTCCGTCACTTATTATAAGATCCAAATTTTAGAATTGGTCTGTTCCTTTTTATAGAATCCACTTTTGAATTGTTTGAATATGAAATGCATTTTTACTTATTTTACCCTTAATTAATATAATCTTTCTCATCCTTTTTCTCACTCGCACACCTACCCAATTTTAAATAAAGGCATATTTAGAAAAAAAAAATACATTTCTTACATATTTATTATTTTTAACTAATTTTAACAGTTTTCTTAAATTACACAATTTGGTTATTTGGATCTTATAATAAGGGATAGAGGGAATATCATGGGTGATTATTTCATTAGTTTTGGTGTTTCTTCAATCTAATATTTCTTCCAGTACTTTCTATGCTTAGATTTTTTTATCTGAAATTGCAGTCAAGAAATTATCATGTATCTCAATTAAATTGTGGGGTTAGGCTAGTATTGATGGGCTTTAGTTTGACCAATTTTACTTTTTATGATGCAGTGAAACTATGCTGACATCACCTAAGTATAATACTTCTTCTGGTCCTTAATATAAGATATATTTGCCTAATTTGATTATACTAAGGAAGTTAGTTGAGTTAGATAATATAACATGTATTTACTAAAAACACTCTAGTCATCTTCTTTAATTCCCTCATTCTCTCCTCTTTGATTATTGTTAAGGGAGTATCAATAGGTTTAAATTAGAAAAATATTGACAAACATTAAAAAATATGTCTTATATTCATAACCAAAATCAACTCCCAAAATATATCTTATATTAAGAACTGGATGGAATATCATGGTATGCTTGTCTGATGACAATTTGTACAAAGGAAAAGAAAAAGGAAAATTGCACAAACGTCCCAAGGTAGGAAAAATAATACTCTAAGGTCCCTTGAAATCTCCAATTTATTGGCAAGTCCTATGAGACTTTTGGGAAATAAAATCGAATTGTAAAAAGACCCAATTACCCTTATTGAAATGGAGAAAAAGGCAGACAAATTGAAACCCCCAATTCTTCTTCCTCTCTCCCTCATAGCCCCAAGCCCCCAACTTTGTCAGCCAGCAAGCGCATCTCATCACCATCACGTATGTTTTTCCATCATCGTCAATTAAATGTTGGCATCATTTGAGGAAACGTAGTCGAGAAAGGAGATGTAGCCTCCCCTCCCACCTGATTCTCTTCTACAAATTTTGTTCACTCCACTTAGTCGAGTCTCCGAACAAGCAAAAGCTACGACTCCTCAATGTTGATCCAACATTCGACCTCATTGTTCTACAGCCATGGTGCAAAAATTGCTTTACAACTCTTGTTTTTTATTTGTTGGGTAAACCGTAAACCCTAAAAATTGAGCTAAAGCCTATGTTCTTTGTGAAAAGGTCTCAACAACTATAATTACTCTTCGTAGAAATAAAATAGAAAGGAAAGTGCATATCATCTTCAACATCTTTAAACTAATAATAGTGAGCCGCTAACTCCACCAACCACTCTGGCTTTAGTTCCGTGACCTGCACTTTCGATAGGTGGCTTCAGCTATTAATAAATATTATGAGGCAGAGATGTCATTGTAGAAAAATGAATTGATTAATTGTTAGGTTACCTGTCTCATGTACTCCTTGGTAGTAAGAAACATCATGATATATAAGTCCATCTTCGAAGCACCTTTAAAATGTATTATAAACAACCTTCTTTCTATGGTGCAATTACTCAGACATAAAATTGATTTCCAGATTGCTTTTATCTCCAAAAACAATGGCCTTGTGCGTGACAAGTAGTGTGCAGCTTGGAACCACAACCACAGCAGATGCTTTGCATTTAACTAGGTCAATCTTGATAGTTCACAAATATAAAGAAGGATATCCTAAATACCCAAACACCCAGTTCCAATCAATGTTCAAATAAAAAGAATGTCAACATTTTGATATTTTAGGACAAAAAGAAGACGAATGATGCTAACCTCAATTTGTAGAGATGGTCAAGAGAAAACTTCGATCAAATGGAATAATGTAGATACTAGAGCTGAATGAATGAATTCCATAGCTTCCTCCTCAAGCTTCTCTCTCCCGACAGAGCTCAAATGCATGCCAATTCTGCCTTTCATCCGTTCTTTTTTCCCTTTTTAATCCATTGAGAGTAATTGGGTATTTTCACATTTTGATTATATTACCCTACGGTCCCACAGGACTTGACAGCAAATAGAAGATTTCAAGGGACCTTGGAGTTGCATTTTTTTTTACTTGAGACCTTAGTGTGATTTTTCCGAAGAAAAAAGTCAAGCTGCATTTCTACCACGTACATAGGCAGCACTTGTTTTGTTTGGTCTTGAAGTTCAGTAGCGAAATTAGCAATATTACAACAAAACCAAAACATGCTTCTGGCATGGAATAAAAAAAAGGAAGGTAACTTACAACGATTAACTTGCTAACTTGAATTTTGAAAATAGATTTCAATTCATTATCAATTAACCTATACATGCAATTTGGAATACTCGAATGGTCGATTTTTTTTCTCTTATGTTTAACCTTTCCAAAGGAATATTTCATTATGTTCGGAATTGAGCCTTCTCTTTTCTTTCATTTGTTTTATCCTTAACCTTTTTTCTTACAACGGAGAGGAATATAACTAAAGATAACTAAATTGGATGGAAATTTCTTTTTTTTTTAATTAAAAAAAAAGAAATACATTTTTATTTATGGTGATAAACAATCATTCTATTAATTTCAGAATTTTAAATTAATTTTGAAAAGAATTTGATTTTTTCCTTCTTTCTTTTTTAATTTGGTCAAGGGCTTCCTCTTAGAATGTGTTTGGTTGGAGGGGTGGGGATGGAAGGGGGAGGGTAGTTGCTCCCCTCCCCTGGCCTCATTTGGTTTACAATTTTGGAGGGGAGAGGACCCCAAATCTTCCATCCCCTCCTCTCCAATACCCCCATTCTGACTACCCTCCAAATTGGTAGGTTTTGAAGGGGAGCTAAAATTTTGGACTATTTTACCCTTATAATTTTTGTGATATTCCAATAATACCCATAATTGAAGATATTATAATAAATATTATTTTTAAAATATTTTATTGTGGAATAAATTTAAAATAAAACTATATTACCATACAAAAAATTTTATAATTAAAAAATATTATTAATAAATAATTTAATATAAAAATATATTTTTATGATTAAAAAATTATTATAATTATAACATATGCTATTATAATTTTTAATAAAAATTATTATTATAATTAAAAAATATATTATTATTAAATTAATTAAATTAAAATATATTTTTATAATTAAAAACTATTACGATCAAATAAAATTTAAAATAAATTATATTTTTTAAAATTATTATAGTTAAAAAATTTATTAATATAAAATTAATAAAAATAATATATGTATATTAGAAAATAAAAATTTTCTATAATTACAAAATATGTTAATATAATTTCAAGTAAAATATATTATAATAAATAAAAATATTATTGTAATATATTATTATAATTAAACATATATTGCTTTTATTATTTTAATAAAATATATTTTAATAATTAAAAATCCATTATTATGAAATTATTTTAAAATAAAAAAAAATACTATCATAAATAAAAAATATTATTATAGTTAATAAATATATTGTTATAAAATTATTTTTTAATAAAAAAATGTATTATTACAGATTTAAAAATATAATTCCATGCTTAAAATGTATTATCATATTAATTATAAATAAAGATATTATTATATTATACAGATAAGATGTAAATTAATTTAGCTAACATATAAATAAAAAATATAACCAAATATGTTAGGATAAAATGGTAAATTTATCACACCCCAGTTCGGTCCTTCTAGCTAATCAGGGCACTCACACCCCAATCAAGCCCATTAGGTAGTTGAGCGTGTAAAAGGAATATCTGCACCCCCTTTGTGCATTCCTTTCAACTCCCCACGTCTCGAAGCCACAACCTTGAGGATAAGTATCGTGCTTATGTGAGACATGGTACCATTGAGACACGATACTTATCCCCAAGGTCATGGCTTTGAGACATGGGAAGGCGAAAGGAACACACAAAGGAGATGTGGATATTCCTTTACAACCAACTACCCAATGGGCTGGACTGGGGTGTGAGTGCCTAGATTACCCAGAAGGGCCAGACAGGAATGTGACAAAATTGCTATCATTCCTCCCCTCCTCTCCTCTATTAAACCAAATAAGGGATCATTAAGAACATCTCACCATCCCCTCCTACCAATCAAACTAAGTACAGTAACCCATTACCCTTTCCATCTGTCCCCTCCCTTCAAAACAAACAAACCCTTAAGCGTAAAGAGTTTCCACTTCTCCTAGAATTCAAGTAATATGTTATATATATACATAAAAGGATTCAAAGTCAACTATAGAGTAACAAAATAAAATAAATGATAGGTTTCAAAAGTTGTTCTACCCTATTAAAAAAAGGGTTAGAGGACTTAAATACTCTAGAAGTTTTGAGCATTAGGCACTAAAAGTTTTCGAGGGGACAAATGTAGCCTTTGAAACTTCTTGGCTACATTTGCCCCTCCATTAACCAACCCTAACGGTCAACATTTGTTGACCAAATATGCACATGTGGTATGTCTATGTGGCATTCACTTCACCCTTTTTTATCCACATCGATCGTCAATTTTTTTAGTAGGATCCTTTTAAAAAAAACCTCAGATCCTCTCCTGCAATGTCTCCAATCTTTGATATAAGATTCAGTTGAGTTATTTGGAGAGATTAAAAAACTAAATAAATTAATTTTATATTAGTTTATGAGTTAAACAAATTAGTTTGGAAAAAATGATAAATATAAATATATTAAAATAATTTATTTAGCTTCCTTAGTCTCTCAAGTTAATCAACTTCCAGAACTAGTATTTTTTAAACAAATATATGTGTGTGTGTGTGTAATATATGTATGTGTGTGCACACGAACGCACATACATACATATATACATATTAATATTTTCAAAAAAATGAAAAAGAACATGAAGATCACTTAAATAAATTTGTAACACTAATAGAAGATAAAGGACTAAATATATCACCTAAGAAAGCTGAGTTAAGAAAAACAAGAATAGAAGAAAAGATGAAAAATTTCAGCAAAAAAATATGATAATGAAGTTCAATTTTTGCAGAATAATCAACTTGTAGAAATTCACCATATGTTAGCAACATTAGCCATAATAAAAGTAAAAATGATAGAACAAAGATTATTAGATAATTATAGTGATAATCCATTAATTCATTGGAATAAATCTAAACAATGAGTGAAAATAGAATCAAAAGATTACAGTAAAGAAATAAATTGTATATCATATCCATGTATAGAACAAGATAAAAAAGAATTTATCATGCATATTAAAGAAATAAAAACATATAATTTAATAAGAGAAAGTAGAACAGAGTATTCATTACCAGTAATGATAGTATAAAATTTAGTGAAGAAAGAAGATGAAAATCTAGAATGGTAATAAATTATAAAAAATTAAATGATTTAACAATAGGAAATAGATATCCTATACCTAAAATGGATTTGTTATTTAATCTAATAAGAGGAAAAACAATATTTAGTAAGTTTGATTGTAAATCAGGGTTTTTTCAAATTAAATTGGAAGAAGAAAGTAAGAAATATACAACCTTTAGTACTTAAAAAGGACTGTATGAATGGAATGTATTGCCAATAGATTTTCATAATAGTCCAAGTATATTCCAAGAATAAGTGTCAAAATTAGTGTTACCAATAAGAGATTTTAGAGTAATATACATTGATGATATTTTAATATTTTCAAAAAATGAAAAAGAACATGAAGATCACTTAAATATATTTGTAACACTAATAGAAGATAAAGGACTAAATATATCACCTAAGAAAGCTGAGTTAAGAAAAACAAGAATACATTTTTTAGGACAAATTATATCAAAGGATGGAATAGAATTACAAGATCATATATGTAGCATCCCAAATTTTATCCACAAAAAATTCTTTGCACCTTGTGACATTACAAGAAATACATGGTGAATTTTGGGCACGTTGAAAAGAATGGCAAAATAGTGCAACTGTGGCCACACAAAATTTGGGCCAACATAATACATAAAAATTCAATTTTTGTCTTCTTAAAAGCCCATTCTTGAAGTCCAAAATGGAGAATGGAAGAGCACAATTTTGGGGCCCAATATATTGTGAATTTTCGGCCAATAGAGCCGGGAAATCAGGACCGGCTCGTTTAGGCCCAAGCCCTTAAGGGTCAGATTTATGATTTAGAGGCTAAAAAGGGAATCGAACCTAAAAGGGCCGGCCTTGTAAGGCCGCAGGCCTTGTAGAGCTAGCCCTGCAGCCCTGTATGGCTGGCCCTACGGCCCTATAGGGCTAGTCTTTTTAGGCCCGTTTAATATTTTTTAAAAATAAATTAATAAATATAATATCATTATATTAAATTATCAATATGAGAGATACCTAAATACCTAATAGAGTATTAATAACAGGTAAACACTTATTAATTGGTTTAATTTATTTTATTTTCTACAATGGTTTATTCATTTAAACTTTAAAAAAAGGCTAATTTGGACATTAGATGATTATTTTAACTAAAAATTTATGAGTTTTAAAAATAATGTATCTCAATTTAAAGCAAAATAATAAATAAATTGTAAAACTTAAAAGAGAATTATTTTTTTAATTAAAATGAGTTTAGGCCTGTTTAGGCCCGAGCCTGTAAAGGGCTAGCCCTGTAGGGCCGCGGGCTTCAAAAATATGATACTTTTTAGGAAGTGGGCCTAAATGGGCCGGCCCATTTAGGCCCGAGCCCATATTCCCGACTCTATCGGCCAAACAAGAAGAAAATGAAAAAGGCTCAATTTAATTACAAAAATGTAAGGGCAAAATAGTCATTTGGCAAATAAAGCAAGAGGCAATTATTTCCTCCTTTTATTAAGCCAAATTTCGGCTAAAAAGGGAAATCAAGACGAAATAAATATTTGTGGATAAATATGCCAAAGGATGGAGAAATTATGGCAAAGTCAAAAAAGTAAACACATGGTAATTGGCAATTAAATAGTATTATTCAAGAAGGTGGATGATGATAATTCAAGAAGGCCTTTTAGCTCTTTCAAGTGCCATATTTCGGTCAAGTTAAAGAGAGCAAAGTGAAAACATTTTTAGGCCAAGTAAAAAGCAAGAAGCAAAAGTCAATTTTCACATGCTAATTTCCATTAAAATATCATTTGTTAAGGAGGTGGATGGAGGATATTTTTAAGAGCTTGTTAGGCTCTTACAAAGCCTCATTTTGCCCAACATTAGAAAACAAGAGAGAGAGAGAGAGAGAGAGAGAGAGAGAGTTTTACAAAATACAAGAAGAAAAGAGAAAGAGCTAGAGTTCAAGAAGCAAAGCAAAGTAGGTTTCCAAGCAATTTCACTTGTTTATGTCCTTTAAATTCTTGGAAACTACTAATCCTTATGCCTTCCTTGAACATACATGTAGCAAGCACAAAATCAAGAGGAAGAGGGAAGGAAGGGGATAGTTTTGAGGGAGTTAGAGAGAGAAACAAAGGTAAGCCATAAAACCTTTATTTCCTTGTTGGATTCAAGGTGGTTATTATTGTTGTGGTTGAATTTATGGCTTGTATTAAGTGATTTTGTGATTTGGGATGCTCAAACCCTAAGGAGAGGTGCTGCCCAAATTGCCACTAATCATGATTAATAGGCGTTTAAGTGGTTAAACAAGTGATTGGAAGTGAAAAGATGCTATTTTAAAAGATAAATCATGAAACTTCCATTTTTCCTAAAATTATCCAGAATTTCGGCCAAGGCTGTTTGGCAATGCTTGGGTTGAAATTTGGTTAATTTGATGATTCCATTGTATTTAGAATGGAAAATTGTGTAGGGAACATGTGAAATATGAAGTGTGAAGGCTTTAGGGTGTGAAATGACAATTTTACCCTTAAAACCCTAACATAGTGGCTGCTAGGGGTTATTTATGTAATTTGAGCATGAATTTGTCAAATTTGAAGTTAAAATGGATTCTACACATGAAATTGTGTAGGATTAGCCTGGGTTATAATTTTTGGTAAAGCACAGTTAGACCAGGTACAAAGGGGCTTAGACCAGGTTCCCAGGGGCATTATGGTCATTTCAAAATTTTGAGTCAAGATAACCAACAACATGAGTATAGAATGTGACATGAATAAGTAATACCTTATTTATTGTACATTTGGAATTTTAGGACATATCAGTAGCCCAAGCCAGACATAGGGTATTGGACCGATAGACAGGCAAGGAAAGGGTAATACAGGTAGTAACTCTATCTCTCATAAACTATGTGATTGTTTGTATGTTATATGTATGCCATATTTTGTAATGGACATAGTGCCTAGGGCAAAATATCTAGTTGTGGTACGGGAAAAGCACAAGTACCATTCGGCCTAGTAGGGACCCCGTTATGATATACACAATATGAACAGCACCTAGCTTTAGTCTAGGACCCAACTGAGGTGACAGACAAGTAGGGGTCCAAAAAGTCATTTGGCCCTGAATAGTGCACACACACACACACACACATAATAGTATGAATTTTCTATTACACTATGTAGTGCATTGCATATTTATTTATCGCATTTTATATGATTGATAGCTTGTTACTACTGAGATTCGTATGAATCTCACCCTTTCCATAAATGTATCATTTATCAAGTTTGAGGAAGCGGCTCTAAGGGAAAACTCGTAATTATTGGTAATTGAAGGTTATGATCCAGTTCAAGTGTTGACGTTGGTTATATTCAGGCTTTTTATTATTTTAAAGTTTGTAAGTATTATGAAGTCCCTATGAAAATTCATGTAATATAATCAAGTACTTTATATCAAAATATTTATGCTATTTTTGTATGTTCATTGAACTGCGCGCAAATACTATGTTGAATGTTGAAATAAATAAAGGGTCTGACAATACAAGTCAAAAAGTATTAGAATTTTTGAAAATAAATGATGAAAAAGGATTACAATCATTTTTAGGACTTGTAAATCAAGCCAGAAACTATATATCAAATTTATCAAAATTAACAACTAAAATATCTAAATTACCAGGAGAAAAAAATATTTGGAAATGGAATGAAGAAACCCAAGTAGTAGAGAAAATAAAAATATTATGCCAAAATTTGCCAAAATTAACTATACTTATAAGTGAAGATATAAATTGGATCATATATACAGATGCTTCGAACAATTATTGGGGTGCAGCCTTTATCATGAAGACAAAATGGAGAAGAAAAAATAACCAGATACTCAAGTAGAAAGTTTAATGAGACTTAGAGTGAATATCATTCCAATTGGAAAGAATTTTTAGCAGTAGTAAATGTTGGAAATTGTGCCCTAAGGGCCAATCATTATACTTTGAACATTATTATTTTAATAAAATTTCTCCATTCTGTTATCATATTATTTGCATGTTAATTGTGATAATTGTATCCTTTAATAATTCATGAAGATTGTCCTAAAATGACCTTGGTCGATCATCTATGCGGAGCAGAGATGAAATAAGACCTGTATGACTTTGATAAGATATGGAGATACGAATCAAAGTCTTAGGCACTTGTAAGAGTAAAAAGTGCTGGACCGACCCACTATGAGAAACCTACATAGATCAAGTCATAAGCTTTTCTCATGTATAACCACGTCACAATACCCTTAGACCTAAGGTCATCATGGATTCCTACATTAGAGTTGCTAAGCTTTGAACTAGTCAAAGCTCACTTTTGACCGAGTGATGATAAAGGCTATGATCGGGCTTGGTGGATTTTCATGCAGAGGAATATGAATGATCAAGATGGAATTTGTCCCTCACATTACTAGAGAGATATTACTGGGCCCCTCTATGAGTGAGTTTGAGAAATGTATGGTCATACTACAATGGAAAGGAGTTTCCTTTTCTATTGTTAGACTACTCAGGAATCGAGAAAGTAATTGTCAGGGTAAGAGGATGACATTATCCATGCCTTATCCTTGACCGATATATTGTGTGACAAAAGGGACATGACATGGTTGTATGATAGGTTGTATCATGTTAACGATCCTCATATGAATTTGGTAGTCGTAATGTCTTACTGGATGCCACTTGCGACTTGTGGGTTAGCACAGTTATGGCTCATTGCCAACTTCATATGGGCCTACAGGGTTGCACACAAGAATGGCCAAACATGAGATGATGTTTAATTTAGAGTGGACGGATTTTATATTTATATATATATATATAATATAAAATTCGTTAATAATATTATATAGATATATTTTTGAAATACATGTCTTATATTATATATATATATATATATGTATATGTATATATATATATATATATATATTAAATGATATTATTATATTGTGTTATTTTTAAATTTCATTTATTAAGATATATTAAATTTGATAACTAACAAGATAGAGATGTAGTATCTCAGATTTAATTTATGAAGATAAATTTAATCTAATGGCTCTTTATTTGGATTAAATAAATAGGTTAAATTAAAACTATTGGACAGATTTAATTTAAACTGAATTTATTTAATTAGCTCATCAAGATAATTAATTTTTGATTAATTTCAAAATTAATGATGATTAATTTTAAAATTTGAATATAGCCATCATAGGTTATAAACTTGGTAGAGCAGATATACTCATACGTGCATGTGAATTCAGAGTCGCAAGGGAAACCCTAAAAACATTGGAGGCGCTAACACGCAGTCTCGGTTGGAGAGCATTCATGTGGATACCGGTAAAGGGAGTGGACCTAACGTGTTACCTCCTAGAGATAGTGAAAACCCTAAGTTGAAAAAGGTACGAGTTCTTTCTAACCCGATTTAAATGTAGTTAATAGATCCTCTATTAGGATCGGTAAAATTTTTAAAATTCTTACGCTATGCCTACCGATCATAACAGTGGTATCAGAGCCGTATCAATTGTGCGTTTAAATTGAGTTTATGTTCTTATACATGTGATATATTTTGGATATATATGTGTGGTTATAAGAAAACATCAGAATATGTTAATAAGAAACGGAATATGTTCAACTTTATTATGTGTTTTCAGATAGAGCTGTGTGTTTATGCAATCTGGTGAAATTGTTTCAATTACATGCGTTATGTTCTGTTTTCAATTCCGCCATTGGCATCGTGATTTCTGTTCTGAATAGGCTTGCATGAAATCGGGTAGGGTACCTGAGATCATAGTTGGTGGCAATCCAATTGGATCTAAGTTCGGATATCTATTTGGGTAATAGGGATCTGAAATATAGGGAAGACAATCTAGATCAGAAGCGTTCTGGGCCATTGTTGTTTTTTGAAATTGGGCCGAAATCCCTTAAGAATTGGACTAAACGAATTTTTTGAAAAATTGCGTCTGAAATTTTAAAATTTTCGAATTTTCAAATATTTCTTTTAAAAGGAATGTGCCCTTTTTAAAAAGCTCTAGGGCCGGCTAGCGGGACCGCCGTGGCTACCTCTGCGTAGCACAATATAATATGATCACGACATTTATTGCTTTTCATATTATATGAATTCTTGTTATGGTTTATTATTTATACTTGTTTGGGTATGGTGAACAACATGGCTTTACAATTTTACAAAGGGTTGTAATATTTAAATACGGACTGCTTGCCGTGCCTTTCTCTAAATACTCTTTATGTACATTCTCTTCTCATCTCACTCCCCTCGAATGTTTAAACGAGATTTCTCTCAATGTATTTCTTTTCTTATTTAGAGAAGTCCTCTTATTGGCTTGGGAGGATTTTAGGTTAGGTAAGCTATGTTGTGTCACGTTTAAATTATGCTTTTGATTAGATCATTGCATGAATACTTTTACGTTTATATGTATGAGATACGACCACGATTGCATTCATATAAACAAGATTAATTAATTGAGCCCTCTAAATCAAATCTTAAGTCATAATACCATCAATTAATGAATACTTGTCAAAACCTAGATCGCTTAATTGTGGAAACCACCAAAGTGGATGCACTTGAGTTATCTTGATGAGACAAGCTTGAATAATGGTGCTACTCATAATATTCATTATTGTTTTGACTTAATTGAGATTAACAAAACAATTTTGAATCTCAAGGCATTAGATAGGGTTAAACATGTCGGATCATATGATGATTAAATCCCATAAAGATCTAAGAGTTACATGTGATGTAATTGGTAAATATGTTACCTACCTAAATAACTTAAATTTAAGCGTCTTGCCAAAGCGGACTTAAGTTTAAGCCAAATATGGATCTTAGCCCACTAATTATTATATTGAGGGTTGTTAATTTAGTGAGAAATTACTAACTAACTTTGCATATTTTAATTGTAGAATCATGTCGACTAGTAATACTCTACACTATCATTGCGATCGGTCCTTAAGAAGGACAAGTTCAATGGGACAAACTTTCTTGACTGGTTCAAGAACTTGAGAATTGTTCTCAAGAAGGAAAAAAGGCTTATGTCCTAGATCAACCCATTCCTGAGGAGCTTGCAGCCAATACTCCAAGAGCTCAGAGAGATGCTTACACCAAGCATAAGGATGACTCTGTGGATGTAGGTTGCCTGATGCTTGCCACTATGGTTCCAGAGCTCCAACGAGATTTGGAACTTACGGAAGCTCATGAGATGATTGTCCATCTCAAGGAATGTTCCAGCAACAGGCAAGGTAAGAAAGGTATGAGACCACAAAGGCCTTACATTCCTGCAAGATGGCTGAAAATGCATCAATTAGTACTCATGTGTTAAAGATGAAAGGCTATATTGATCACCTTAAGAGGCTTGTATTTCCCATGAGCCAGGAGTTAGCTACGGATTTGATGTTGAACTCACTCCCGGAGAGTTATGACCAGTTTGTCATGAACTACAACATGAGCAATTTAGAGAAATCAATTTCTGAGCTGCATGGGATGCTCAAAACTACTGAGCAAAGTATTAAGAAAAAGCGTAGTACAGTTTTGATGGTTCAAAAAGGAGAGGGTATGAAAAAGAAAGGGATGGACAAATGGAAGGGTAATGGCTCAGATGGTAAGTTCTTTCCAAGTATTAAGAATTGTATTGGTGCTATAAATGGAACACATATACGTGTGAAGGTGTCTTCTTTAAATGCTCCCCATTATCGTGGTAGGAAGCAATTCCCTACACAGAATGTGTTAGTGGCATGTACATTTGACTTGAAGTTCACTTATGTGCTCCTTGGTTGGAAAGGCACTGCATCTAACTCAAGGATCATTAAAAATGCATTAACAAGGGAAGATAGGCTTAACATTCCCGAAGGCAAATATTTAACCAATTTTGATGAAGTTTACATTCATTAGGTATTCAAAGCCCTCTATAGTAATTATTTTCATGTATTATAGGTAAATATTACCTTGTGGATGCTGGATTTATGTTAAGAAGAGGGCTTATAACACCTTACTGGGGAGTTTGCTACCATTTGAAAGAGTATTCCCAAAGAAATCCACCTATAAACTATAAGGAGTTATTTAACCTTCGCCATGCAAAGTTGCGTAATGCCATTGAACGGGCTTTTGGTGTTTTGAAGAAAAGATTTGTAATTGTATCCAATGCAACTGAACCTACATATGGCATAAAAGTTCAAAAAATGATAATATATGCAGGTGCCATTCTTTATAACTTCCTCATGAGTGTTGACCCTATTGAAGATTTGTTAAGAGAAGTTGACATGGACCTCCGTCAACAAAATGAATCAAATGACAATAATTATGCTCCAAGCAGTGACAATAATGAGGCTACTCGAGGTGACCTTATTAGAGAAAATATAGCAACTTATATATGGACAGACTATCAGAATAATACGGCTACTCTTGATGATGACTTTGATGATGATGTTGAGGGTTGAATGCTATTTTACTATGTCGTTTTACTATGTTACATATGGACATTGTTATGTATGGAAAAAATGATGTTTTACTATGTTACATATGGACATTGTTATGTACTCTTATTAGATATGAATTTAAGACATATGGCTTTGAATTTAAGACATGGTGTTTATTGTATTAAATTTTTCAAACATGATGTTGAGGGCATAAATTGTTCTATTTAGTCTATGAATTTCAATTTCATATATTGTGTTTATTTATTATTTGCGTAGTTTGATTTGTAGTTATAATATATACTATTACGTGATAGGATGGCTCCAAACAATGGTAAAAAGGCAGTTAACTGGTCTAGACTCATGGATGGTGCCCATATTGATGCTTTTATGACTGAGTACTTTGAGGGCCGCAAACTTCATGGGTCTTTTACAACTCAAGCTTATGATAACATTGTCAAGTATCTAAGTGCTTTGTTTGGCAAACACATTGACAAGGATAAGGTGAAGAACTGATGGAAAACTATGAAGAAATTTTTTTTTAGCAGCATGATATTTTTAAACATTTGAGTGGATTTGCTTGGAACCTAGCAACTCAGATGTGGGAAGCTGAACCTGAAGTTTGGGATACACTCATTGAGGTTAATTTACTATTGCTTGTTATGTTTTTTTTCCTTAAAAGTGATCTATTCTGTACTATTTAGGGTGTGTTTGGGATAGCGGTAGGAAAAATGACTTATATAATTCGGGCTTATTAAAAATGACTTAATAAATAAGTCAATATTTGAAATGTGATTTATGTTTGGATGAGCGGTTGAATAAGTGATTTTTCATAAGTGAAAATGTGTTTGGATTAGCGATTGAATAAGTGCGTTTTTAACAGTAAAAACTTGAAGGGTATTTGTATATTCTTCAAATTTTAGATAGATCATATATGCGATATCCAACAGTAACATATCATTTGGCCCAGGAAGATATCTGAAAATACAAGCTTGTAACTCCCGAGCATTTGCAAAACCAGGTCGACGTTGAATATTTTTTCACACAAAAGCTGTGAATGTCTTATAATTATTATTGGGTCACCAAAAATCTTGTGAATGTCATGCAATTAATGGGTCACCAAAAATCTTGTGAATGTCTTATAATTATTATTCTTCTTCATAAATATTTGAGTAATATAATATTTCTTTGTTTACCAAAGCAAAACACAGGCCATTAAAATTTGTAACCTTTCTTAATGAGAATCACTCAGAGATCTCAACTTAAGGAAGCTTGATCTAATGATGGATTGACTAGATTATAAAGTAGGTAAATTGAGTTTGAATCCCACATAGTTCAAAAAAAAAAACCCAAGGAGAGGTATCATAATTACAAAACCTTGATTTGAATTAATCAAATTCTGAATTAGTCGGTTACTCAGACACCTGTTAATAAGATCCAAACAGACATTGGAAAAAGTCTCAATCACAAGTAAACAATATAGATTTATTATTGTTTCCCGTACCGGAAACCTACTCGCCTGATGTGAAACTTTTTGGTTATTACATTTTTTCCATTAAGATCTTAGTGATTCTCCTCTCTCTCTCTCTCTCTTTTTAATGAAAAAGGATGAGAGCACACATAGATGGTGCATGTGACAACCTTATCCAAAGGGGAAAAAGAGAGAAGAATAAGTGCCCTTGTTCCTCTAAAGGCCAGGTGGACAGATTCACAGTAACATGCATTACTCCACAAAAGAAGTCACCATCATTGCCTATACATGTGCTTCATTTATCAAACCAGCACACCACAATTTCTCAAATCTCATTCACATTGACAAAAGTATAAGTAAATATATAACTCCCAATACTTTCTGATAAAACTCATCCCTAACATAATTTTTTTTTAAACCTTTAGAACTTCTTTCTATACACAAAGTGGGGCTTGGAACTTGGGAACTAAAGATATCATAATATCTGATGAACTTAATCACTCTCACTGAACAATCATCTGAAGAATTGATTCCATTTTTTCTCTGTTTCTGCAACTGCGAATCAGGTCCAGGTACTTCATAGCATCATGAGATGAGAGCCCTTCCAGCAGGAACTTGAATAAGCGATTGTGTGTCGCTTGCATCACCTCGAAACATTGCTCCACGGTGCTCTGTTCTTCGTCTCTGCTCATCTCCACTGCCTCCATTAATGGAAGCAACTCCACTTCCTCTTCTCTGAAGTGTTGCTTGCATTGCCCCTGTGTGTGAAAAAATCATCACCAACCAAATAAGCTCAATGTTCAAATGATACTAGTACATTGTTCTTAATTAAGTTTTGATGATGATTTACCTGCAACAATTTAAGCCTAGAAGAGAGATTGGAGAGAGCTTCTCTGTAACCAAGGCTTCCACAGTCTAAAACCCCAACAGATTTTATAACTTCTTTGATGCCATTCATGAGTGGTAGGTCCCTAGCATGTTCCTCCTTTGCAGCTTTTGAGTAATTAAGAGTAATTATTCTAAAAGAACTCGACGCCACGGACGGAGCTGAGAATGGGATCTCTGAGACAGAAAACGGAGACAAGAGATCTACACGGCGGAGACACCTAGAGAGGGAAGACACGCGATGCAGATTGAACGGCCAACCTCCGTGGCCGTCGACACAGGAACAGTGATCGGAGCTGCGACAGGGACGAATGCTGAGACCATGTGCGAAGATTCTTTTTCTTTTTGAGCCAGACGCGTAGCAGGTTTGGTGTAGGGGAAAAAAGAGACCGAAGCAGATATTGGGCAATTAATAGCTAACGGTCAAAACGTGTTTACAATAAGGAGGGTGTTGAAGCTTTTTGAATTTGGGCTTATTTTAACCCAAAACCCAATTCAAATAATACAAACCAAACACTCAAAATTTTATCACAAATATTTAACGGGCTTTTTAACTCAAAACGGGCTTATTGGGGCAATTTAAGCCCAACCAAACACACTATTATACACTGAAATTGGTTTCATTGAACCTGAATTCTGTTCTGTACGCAGCTTATGAAGTTTATTTCACTGAAATTCTGCTTTCTGTTCTGTTTTCTATTCTAGTGGCTGTTTTGTTTTTTGTTCTGGTGGCTGATCTATTTTGTGTTCTAATTCTCTAGACTGATCTGTAACCAATTTTCTGTTTTGATTTGTTTTATGTTTTGTATACTATTTCTGTTTTAAACCTTAATTCTATTATGTGGGCAGCCTATGAAGTCTGTTTCACTGAAATTCTGCTTTCTCTTCTATTTTCTGTTCTGGTGGCTGATATGTTGTTGCATTATTTTACCAGGCTAAACCTAAAGCATCTCTATGGAGAAATACTGCTATTCCGAATTATGAAAAGATGATGCTACTATATGGAGTAGACAGAGCTAATAGTGATGAGGGGTAAACAATGTGGGAATGGAGGAAGAGGCATCGATCTACAACAGAGATCATCGAAAGTATTCATGAAATTGATAAATTAGTTTCACAAGGTGGCTTCTCATTAAACAATGCTGATATGTTTGTTGAGGACGATGGCCAAGGTAACTCACCCGGACAAGGAGTATCACCTGAAGAAGATCATTCACCTCATGCTAATAGTGTTTCCAGTAAGAAGCCAAAGAGAGCACCTAAAGACCATGAAAATAATTTTAAGGAAATGACTGGGATAATTGTAATACCCCGACTTTTGAGACATTAGCTTAGAGAATAAGCCTGAGATTAGTGGATTGCTAAGCCCTGTTTAGCAAGATCCCAAATTGTGATTAAGGGTTAATGACTCCAAAAGTGGATGTGGTTAGTGATAAATAACCCTTTTGGAGAATATGATGTGATTTGGCACTCGAATTTGATTTGTGTGTGTTGTGAGCAGAGCCGAAACCTTGTATTTGAGTTCAATTATGGATTAACATCCAAATTGACTTAGAATAAAGGGAAGAATTGAATGGGGTATTGTGTTGGAAATGGTGTCATAGTGTGTTTTGATGTCATTGAAATGGGTTTGGAACTTTGTAATGGAAAAGTTGCATTGTTAGGTTTTGAAATGTGAATTGTGTTGACATGTTGAGATTGTTGTGAAAACATGTCAATGTGATGTGAATTTGATTGATTTGGTGTTTCCAATGGATTCCTTGTGAAAATTTATGTGGGAATGATGTTTGGTATGAAAATGGGACCATTGGAAGCAAAGATGCAAAGTCTGAAATTCTGTCCAGTGAAACTCTATTCTAGGCAGTCAATTTGTGTGAACGTTTTGAATGACCAAATGGTGTCTAAAAATTCTGAAACTATCCAGTCTTAAATTTCACATTCCAAGCTTCAAAATGGACATATCATTTATGCCATTTCGTTTTTTGAGCTAGGAGTTATGACTGTCCAAAGTTTGGGATGGAAATTGAACTCTGTTTTGGGGTAGTGATGATTTTTATGTAATTCTGGAATTGTTTGGTAATTCTGGGTAATGGACCATATTTTTCCTATAAATAGGACTTACATACCTTTCATTTGGCTTTGGAATCACCTTATTTTGATTTTTTTATAATTAGTTATGATTTTTCAAAGTTTGGGCAGAAAATCTGCCAGAAAATCCGAAAATGGGAATTATGACATCATCAAAATAAAAGATGACATCAGCATGGAATTAAATATTTTCTCATCATCTTCAGATCTCATTTCTGACGTGCTGAACTAGCTGAAACTAGTGAGAGAAATTTGAGAGCTCTTAGACAAAGAAAGAGGAGAAACCTCACAAGGTAAGCCGATTTCTCCGACGATCTAGCTCCTAACGCATATAACCTTGCTCCTAAGCTTCTCTTTCATGTTCTTTAAGGTGTTGGAAGCTCAATTTTCATGGTTAAGAAGGGCTAGGGTTTCAGCCACTCTTGAGAAAAGCTAGTAGGAGCTTGAGGTAACTTCCAAACTCTTGTGTATTGACTATTCTGGCTGCTGTGGACAATTTAATCGGTGAAATTTTGCCGGATTGTCATTGGTTTCAAAAATGGAAAATAGGTGTGTGGGGCTGTTATACTGCCCAAATTGGTACTAAATGGTAGTTGTAATCTAATGGAATAGTCAATAAAGTGGTTAAGAGTATAAAGGAACGCGTTTACGGAGCCGAAACCGAAAAACCCCAATTTTCCCCGGAATACTTGAGAATTTTGGCCAGCTCTAGAAATGGGTCTTAGAGTTGCATTTTCAATGATTTGATGATTCCATTGAGTTTAGGAGCGAAAATTAGGTAGGGTTACAGTTGGGCACTTTTACGGAAAAGGCCAAAAAAGCATAATTACAAAAACGCCGCTGAAACCCTTAAAGTGGGGCTGCCAAGGGTAATTTTGTAATTGACATTGAATTTGAAAATTTCAAGTTCAGAAATGGATTCCTTGGATGGAAATATTTTAGAATAGCCCATGTCAAAATTTCGGGAAAAGTATAGCCGGACTGGGTACAGTGGGGCCGGGCCGAGTCCCCAGGGGCATTTTAGTAAATTTTTAATATAGCCTTATATAACCGCCAGAAACACTATGGCAGTGTCTAGATAGTACATTTGACATTGTAGGATCGAATATGAAGCCCCAAGCTGTTTGCCGTAGATTGAGGCACACGTTTCGAGGCATAAAAGGGTTAAGGTAGGGAACTTATCTCTCCTGCATACTCTGATAACTGTATTAATGTGTTGATACATGTTATTGCTTTGCTTGATTATGTGGAACATGTATGAATAATTTGAAGCTATGTTTCAATATATGATATGGCCATATGTGTATCGTTCGAAGCATTGAGCTTATATATTTGTCATTGTATGTATGCATGAGTTATGTGATGCAAGCATGTCATGCATTAAATACTTATCTTGCTTGTATATTGATAATGTTTCCCTAATGAGATTCTCTCAAATCTCACCCTCCCCTACCAACAATTTAGACAGGGCAAGTGGCTCGTGGAGGGAATGGCTAGGACTCCTTCGAGATGAGAGTTGGTAGTTGGTTATCAATGAGTTGTGAAGACTGTATATGATTCAGTTGAATATAGGGTTATGAATTTGAGATAAGATTGTGTAATCCCCATGTGAAGAATTGTAATGGGCAATTGTCCCATGAGTATCTTTAGCGAAGGTATGTACCTGGGATTGCCGGGATGATTTGTTGTGCACTTTGATATTTATATGAATGTAATTTATCTTCGCGTAGTAATTGAATTCGAAATGTGAATATGAGACCAAGTTTATAAATGATTTCAAAAGGTATTTGTGAAAACCCCGTCATGTGATGGGTTAGTAAATGTTATTTGTTTATTATTGGTCTCTATTTCATTTTAATCACATATTTCGGATATAATTAAGGAGGGGGTTACAATAATGGCTGCAATGGTTTCAGCACTTGAGAGAGGGAATGATTCAATCATACAAGGAAATGCTGCTCTAGTAAAAGCTAGCAACAACAAGAGGGAAGTACCCCAATTGTCCGGTGAAGAACTCAAGAATGTGGCTGTGATGTTGCAAAAATACCAAAAATTTATTGCTTGCTTATGAATGATGATGAAAAGCTTAGGACTGCAGTACAATCTCCAGCCTCAATAAGGAAGGAAGTGATAATGGATATTTTTTATGGTTCTCAATAGATGGTCTCTTGACTATTTACTATAATGACTTTTGAATATTTTGGTAGATGCTCATGAAAATATGACTTTTGGGCATATTTCATAACTTTTTGTATGCTTTGTCATATACTCTACATATGGTTTTTAGCTATGTATTCATGACTTGCTATGGGTGGGTACTCAATTCCCCTTCCCCTCCTTTTGAATTGATCCTTGTTTATAAGATGTAAAGCAGGTAATATATACAATGGATTTGAATATGTAATATGCTGGATCACTTATAAAAGTGTTGAAAATTGTAATCTCTATTTGTTTTCTAGTTCTAAACATTATGATCATATTCTCTATATATGGCTGCTTGGTGACCCCAGTGGTTTTTTTACCAAACCTCTTGAGTTCAACTTTCTTGGTTTGTTTACTATTAGCCACCTATCATTGGCAACTTTGATGTAATTTTCTTTTTTCATGTCAGCCCCCAAGATATTTATTTGGTTCTTGTGTTGTTTGGTTACTGGGAGCAAAATGGCTAGGAGGGTAGTGTGGATGAAAATTATCTTTTCATATCCAAAAATTATCCTATTGTTATCAACATTTATAAAAATAATAATCTGATAATTATTTGTATCCTCAAATTTACTTTTTATTATAATTTACTAGTATTATTTATTTTATACGTTCACTTCTCCATCTTGCTTGAGAAAGACCATAGGGAGAACCCAAGGCATTAATTAATAACGTTCACAGGGGAGCCCAAGGCATTAAATTTGTTTTATCAAAAATACTTTGGTTGTTACGAAATCAGGGGCATACTAGTGTAGAGCAGCGTCTTGAGTGGTAATAGTTTGCAGTTTCATCATTGTAAAAAGGAAAGCAATGAATTATAGAGGTGTAAAAGTTAATTTAAATAATTTTCATTTTAAAAAAACTAATTTAAATTAGTTATATAAGTCAACAAAAGTAAGCAAACATATAAGGGTAAAATGGTAAATTAATTATTATCTTCTCTCCCCTCCCCTCTTGAACCAAATAAGGGATCATTAAAAAGCCTCCCCCTTCCTCCCCCTCTAACCAAACCAAACAAGGTAACTCCCTATCCTTCCCCTCCATCCCCTCCCATTCCATCCCCTCCCTTTGAACCAAACAGGGCCTTAGAGAAAAGTGAGCCTCTGAGTAATAGATGAAAGAGGGATTTGCTCATTTATATTTGAGCCTTGAGACAACCTAGAAGGAGAAGATTCTAAAGAGGGTCAAAAGGAAAATGGTTCAAATTAAGGTGTATTAAAACCTGAAATTGAATAAGAGGTGTAATAAAAAAGAAATCCAAATGATAAACCTAAAGAAAGACCTAAATCTCTTGAATCTTAAGAAAGTGAATGTGAAGATTCATATATGAATAAACCTCACAGAGGAGAAAGTGACGATTTGATACTAAAGAGATAGTATCAAATCATAGTGAAAGGGAATCTCAAATGGAGAAACTTCACAATGCCAAAACTTTGGATCATGGTGAGATTTAGCAAAGTGATACACCTTAAAAGGTAGAGCCTACTTCATAAGCGAAAGTAAGCCTTAAGCCCAGTCTAACCAGCAATATTAGAAACTATAAAAGACTTGAAAGCAAATACTACTTAATCTTTACTTGAAGAAATAAGGAAAAACTACATAAGACGTCTGAGATATCTCTTCAAGAAAATAATGAACAAGTACAGCTTGTTCATCAACATGCTCTTTTCCAGGTAGGAGCTCATGAAAGTCAATATGACCCATAGTAAAAACATTATTACTTTTAATAATGAATTGAAGTACTTGGGGCTTGGAAATTAATGTCTAGACGTTTGCAAGTCCTCTGGACAAGCTTACCCTAAAGGGGAGGCTAAGTCCTCTATACTTTAAACCCAACATTAGGGAATAGTAAGAGATTCCAGAAAAGAGATAGAAGGACAACCCTAAGTTTAAAGAAGGGTAAGAAATTCTCCCAGTAAAAGGCTAACCTAAGTAAGGTTAAATGCTTTTCCTGCTAAAGAAACATCCATTTTGTAAAGAATTGTTCCAGGTAAAGGGAACACAAAAGGACATACGCTCCATAAATCATGATGATATGGATTGAAATTTTTTATAGAATATTCTCTATTGTCAAATCTAAGCAAGAAGTTTAGTGTTGGTGGCAACATGAGAATTGAGGTGAAAGGCCTAAGTGCCTACAAGTCCACTTTATGTAGTGGAACGACCTTAATTCTCTGTGATGTGCTTCATGCATTGGTTTAGATGAGATAATAGTTATCTCATGCCGTCTAGATTATGGGTTCAACTGATTTAAACTTTCATGATTTTGTGACATCTATATATAGTTCTGATTCAGTTTTCCTTTTATGAGATTTCTTTAAGTTGAGCATTGTTGGTGACTCTCTATTCTTAGTTGCTTTACAACTCTCTGTAATTCAAGTATTGACTTGATTATGTGTCATGCTAGACAAGGACATAGGAATTTCTATCAAAATTAGCATAATAATGATTGCTAAGTTTAATTTCCAATCTGGAGATGTCGTTATGATAGTCTAACAAGTAAAGCAACACGAAAAGATTTATAGTAAATGGAAAATGACTTAATTTCCATTGCAATTATTCCCCTATGATAAATTTGGCACCGTGTATGAGGGAAAATCACAAAGCTTAACATTTTATAACTCTTGTTGAGGATTATTCATGATATGATCATACTTGTTTCATTTCACATAAGTTTGAAGTTTAAGTATTTTGGACTTTGAATAGATAAGTTGCGAAATCAATTAAATAGGAGCTTTGAGATCCTACGTATGAACTAATCAAGATTGTGAATGATCGAATAAGCTCTGTGACGGAAGAAAGATAGTTAGATAGCTAACTATACAATGCACTCCACCACCATATGGAGTTATTGAAAGGTGTAATGAAATATTATGAGACATGGTTATGTATGTGATAGTTCAAGCTAAACCACCAATGTGAGTGGGAGAGTTTTGAGGTCTACTTTTGATGGATTAGTACAT
Source organism: Inga leiocalycina (assembly GCA_963242795.1). Classification (NCBI taxonomy): domain Eukaryota; kingdom Viridiplantae; phylum Streptophyta; class Magnoliopsida; order Fabales; family Fabaceae; genus Inga; species Inga leiocalycina. Next base: position 69,123,037 of record OY725322.1, read on the forward strand.
ATATTTATTTTCATCAAGTGTGTGTGGTATTGAACTTAATCATGTGCCCTCTAAAGTGGTCATTTCTACACTATATGAAATATGGTCAAAGTGTGAATTAGATTTGACTTTCCGCAGTTCATAAGAGTGCAAAACATAAGGGTCAGTTGCACATTCCTATTGTGACTGTAAGTGGGAGCTCATTAGAGTGACGTCTTCACCTTTTATTATACATTCCCATTGTGATTAAACTTGGGAGCTCATTAGAGTGACGTCTTTATTTTTCATAAGTGAAAAGATTGAATTTTGACTGAAAAGAAATAAAAGCTTCCACATTTATTATGCATGAGTTTCTAAAAGAAGGCGAAAAATTATGACTATGTGTCACTTTACGAGACACATAGACAAGGCAATACAAAACCAACCAGCAATTCCCAATCGGCCTTATGAGTAGGAGCTTAGAATGGTCAATAAAGAGACCTAAACAAGAGAAGTAGGAAGCTCCAATAAGAATGAGTAATTAAGAAATTAATTAATGGCTGCTTTAGAAGATAGAGCCATGTTCTGTACAAGATTCCCGCAAAGGAAAAATGGGAGAAAGTAATGGAAGTGATGATTCATTGAGAAAGAATCACGTTTAAGAATTAGTTGATCTATTCTAAGATAAGAGGCTATTTAAAACTAGTCAATTTTTAAAGTAGAGAGTAAGAGTTTATCAATCAATTAGAAAATCCAAGACTCATTTAATTGCAAAGGGGTAAGCATAACAGGAACGCTTTCATCTTACCTATTGTGCATTTTAATCAAACTTATTCTGGTAATAGTTTACTATTTAGACTTAGATATAAGAAGATGTAAAACATACACCTTTAAGTGGTAATATGGATGACAAATTCTATTTGCAATGACATTAGATTTCACTAAAAGTGGTATTTGAGTTTCATAGAAGGATAACCTCATCTGTTTTTGTAGAGATCCTTTTATAGATTGAAGCAATCATCCAGATAGTGATGCATAAGGTTTTGTAAGAGTGATAACCCAATATATTTTTCAAATGGTTCAAGAGAACCATTGTCAAGTAATTTGTGATATTATCCTTTTAAATAGATGATATACTATTGGCAAAAAATAGTTTGAATTTAGTAGTACATGTTAAAGAATGGTACTCAAAAATTCTAAAAAGATGCACATGGGTGAAGCATTGTATATTCTTATACTTGAGATCTAGTGAGATAGCTTAAGGAGATTCCTCTCTATAACAAGAGAATTATAATAGGATATTCTTGAGCAATTCTCTATAAGTGAATACAAACCCATAGATACCCAAGTGGCTTTAGCAATGTTTTTTAAGTCTTGATATTTGTCTTTGAAATAAATCAATATAGAAAATGGGAAAAACGTTTCCATTCAAACACTATTGGTAGTCTAATGTATGTAGTGATGTGTACAAGATCAAATATCTGTTTTATGATAGGACTTGTATGTTGGTACTAGTTTAACCATTGTGAGAGACATGGAATGTCTCCACAAAAGGTCTTAAGATACTTTTAGGGCATATAATGATTATGCGCATTTTAATGTACTATAGCAGTATAAGTAGTTATATGACTAATGATGTTTGGAAAAACATATATGATTTGAAAGTGAGAATTCAAATCCAGTGCTAATGTATTGTGAAAACACTACAGCCGTTACCTGAGTAAATGACCCAAAGTATCATAGTAAGACTAAACACAAAGATGTGATTCTTGTTAGAAATACTATAGCACATAAAGTTATTGTTAAACAACACATTCTTATGCAGAGTCCCCTAACTAAGCATATGACCAAGGAAATACAAGAAGAGCATGATGAGTCCTTTGGCTTGCATGGGAAGTAAAGTATAGATACTTCATTATGGTTTTACATGTGTATGCGAAAGTATACAATATCTAGTATGTCGTACAGGTTGTTAAGGTCAGCTTTCTCACATGAGTGACCCCTTTTGACACTCAGGAGGAGTGTGAATAGATTAGACATATATGTTTACCAGTAAAGTAACGAGAGAGTTGATATGGTACAGAAGAAACATAAACTAAGTGTCACCTCGACTTAGTAGTGCGGTCAGTCGAAATAAGATCCATGATCATAAATATGGATTGAATCATGGAAATCAATTCCATAATACCTGTGGCCAAGCAACAAATTCTTTAAATTGACATTGTGTAAGTAAAGATGAAGAATTTTGGTTTAAATACTATATGTATCTAAACTTAAGTCTGTATGGTATTATCAATGAGATCAAAATGACATACGCTCTTAAAGTATAAGAGTAACATTGTAGTATGCAATTCATAGCGCATGTGCAGAAGAACCGTAAATGGGAAGCAATTGAATAGATCCCTACTTCATTATTGTGTGAGTCCCATAAAGGTTAATCCATTCAAGATGTCCTCTAACTTTGACAATATCATGGATATATGTTTCAATGTCTGCTACTTTAACATTTTTCCTGTGATCATAATCGATACGATCTAAAGGCATTATGTTAGGAAAGCGGCTGATTCATATTGAAATGATATATGGGCGAGAGGAAGATTACCAGAATATACACATTTATGCTTGTGTCTGAGACCGGTCCCTTATGATGTTACTTGGGTAATTTCATAAGTGTAGACAATATGCATATGAATAAGGCAATCTAAGGTTTATCTTGACTTAAGAGGGATTAGGTTGGGCATGAAGAAAGTATATATATGTTAAAATCTAGGACATCAGAGAAATTATATTAATATGATCAAGTTGCACTATAGGGTTGTTTTGTGCTGGTCTCTATGAAAGGGATTCCTAGTGCAGGACACCTAAACGGAGACATTATGCCCACGCAGTTATTGGAGAGTACCTATTATGACAAAAGGATGGAAGAGAAAGAGATTTGACCTATAACATCTAATCCACCAAGTGTGAGTAGGAGATGTTGGAATATGCCCAATCTACCCTTAATGGATTAGGGCCCAAGCCCAATACAAAAGGGAGCTATTATGTAATTATAGAGAAATATGAGTCCAAATATAAAGTTTTATCTTTGTGGTTCAAATTTCAAATAAAAATAACTACCTATACGTGTTATAAGGAAGTATATAGGTTTGTGGGTGTAAGTTGAAACACATAGAAAACTTCCATAAAAACTTCTCTGTCTATTCCTCTTCTCTTCTAATGGTGAATCTACCATATAAAAGTGATCGGAGTCCATATTTGTGCTCCGATCTTATGTGGGTATTCAGCGAGTCAACGGATTCCAAGTACACCTAAAACCCTTCATTATTAATAGGGAAAATTCCATTTAAATACCATATGAACTTGCACAACCCTCAAAAGTCTCTTAATACTTGAAAATGACATAAAGGTCATAGGTATCAAATTAGGATTTTAAAGTGTTGATGCTTTTACCATTTTTCCCCTCGATTTAAAAAAAGAAAAAATGCTTCTTGCTAGAGCACCACTATCGGCCAGCAGTAACACCCTAGTTACGTTATCGTTCTGACAAGTCTTTCGAAGTGAATTTGAACCACTAAGTGATATTTCTAGGTAAATAATTTCAAATCCCAACTTTAATACAAGATTTGAACCTAAACTTAAAGGGAGTTTTCTGAATAACTTAAAACTTTTCGAATATTATTTACTATGGTTACCTACTCATTATGACTCATCTTTCCTTCATTTTCTTTATTATCTTAATCAGAGTGATTCTTTACTCATTTTTATGTACGAAAGGTTTCTTAACTAATGGGGTCGTACCGACCAATTACCAATTCCTAATTCAATTATCATGCTTGGATAATTAATTCATTCTTCATGCGAGTTATACAGTTAACCGTTACAAATATATTAATTTACATAACAGACTAGTGCGTGAATAATTCTTCTCTTCTTCATTGCAACTTCTTTCTTGGTATAGCGTCCTACACTCCTGTTCTGTGCTCAACTGCCTATATGGTTGGTGGGGGAGAGTGAGATTCGAGGCAATCTCAGTGGCAAATATTACAGACAATACATGTAAAATGAATGCTAGTACATAATATGCTTGCCTTATATAGGCTCATGTTTACATAATGATATTTTGCATGCTCGATGTTTCATACAACATACTTATAGCCACAACAAAAACAGAAACAAAGCTTTATTCATTTATACATGCTTCACATAATTAGGTAAAACAATATAGCAAATCAATACACAACATAAACATCACATACATGCAAGTAAGTTCACTACCTTTTGTCTTCGAGTTTCCTTTTTGGTGCCTTTTCTTCCAACCCCTGAAGTTGCTTCCATTCTTCCTTCTTTATCATCTTATGGCCTAAGATAAATAGCCATATTATTAGAGCTATGACAAATAAATGTCCAAAGGGCTAATTTAGCCTATAGGGCTTGTCTTTATTCTTTGGGCCTATACTTGTCCCAAATTTTAATAATTCCAGCCACCTTGGTTGGTTAATCTTAAAGTTAACACATTAGGCCTAATAGGTATTTAATAGGCCCACTCTAACTTTATAGGCTTTACTTAACCATTGAAGTTCAAATTAATTACCAAATGCCATAACCTTTTTATTTTCACACAATTTCCAAAAGTTGGAAGAATTTTCAAGAAACTTTGAAAATTCACAACTTTTTCTACTAATATCCAAATTATGTGGTTCAAAATTCTTTGTGTCACTTATTAAGTTTATTTTAAGAGAAAAATGCTTCCTACTGCCACCTGTGTAATATCCTAAATTGTAATCAAGGATTAATAACTTCAAAGCGATGTAATTAATGATAATTAAGCACTTTTGAAGTAAATGTTGTGTAATGTGATATAAAGGTGCTTAGAGATGGTTTAGTATGTATTGTGACAATCAGGGGCAAAATGGTAAATTCACCGACCAATTGGATAGTTACTGAAGAGGAAACTCATTGGTAATTGATATCAATGGCTAAGATTGAAGAAGCAAAGGAGTGGGATTGTGTGTGCATGTGCTTATGTGAGTACTTAGAAGGAGGAACAAGATGTTGACACATGTCAAGACAAGAACCATGGATCAAAGTCAAAGAGTCAAGAATTGCAACTCTCTCTTTCTTCCTCTATTTCAAGTTGGCCAAGGGCCTAATTGCACCACAAAATTCTGATTTCTTCATCATCTTCTCACCTCTCACCTCTCCTCCATTGTCGCCAAGATCAAGCAAGAAAGAGAAAGAAGGAGCTTGAGTTTTAGGTAAGGTTTTGTCCCTAAATGCTCAACTCACCTTTATTAATGGTGTTTAAGGGGTTGAGAGCTTTATTCCTATGGTTTCATATTTTTGATTAGTGGTGTTTGAGAACTTGTGGGGATTTGAAAGTAGGAGAATCAAAGAAATAGCTTTGGAAAGAAGTTGTAGTGAGTATTTGATACCTTTTGGTATAATTGTTGTGGTCATTGGTTTGGTTTTGAGAATTTCGAATTTTTGCCCTGATTTTTGGTCTAATTTGGATGCTTGAATTGATTAGTTTGTTGTATAGAATGTGGTGTTAAATTGTGTTTTTGAGCCATGGGAGTTGATTTGGAATTTTTGGAATGGAAGGAATTGCATTGTGGTGGATTGTGTGTATATTGTGTTGACATGTTAAGATTTCTGTGGAACATGTCTATATGGATGGAATTTGATTGTTTTGATGGCTTCAATGGATTCCTTGGGCAAAATTGGTATGGGAATGTAGTTTAATGCGAAAATTCCAACCATTGGAAGAAATTGTGAAAAACTGAAAATCTGTCCATTGAAAGTCTGTGCTGGGCAGTATTTTTGTGTTGGCGTTTTGAATAGGCCATTGATGTCAGAAAATTCTGAAACTTTCTATTTTAAAGTTCATATCCCAAGCTTCAAAATGGACATATAATTTGCACCATTTCGTTTTGTGCACTGTGAGTTATGGTTGTCCAAAGTTTGGGATGGAAACTGAACTCTGTTGTGGGGGCAGTGGTGAGTTTTGTGCAATTATGTACTTTTTTGGTGATTTCTAGTAATGGACAATATTTTTTCTAGGAAGAGGACTTAAATAGCTTTCATTTGGCTTTGGAATCACCTCATTTCGATTTTTCTTGAATTAGTTATGATTTTTGGAAGTTCAGCTAAGAAACAGAATTTTCTTGGCGGCGGCCAGAAGATTGTGGGCTGCAGCCCAAATGTTTCTGACCTCTTTTTGGCCACGGCCAGTGAATTTATGGGCCGCGGCCAACCCCCAAAAATCAATATTTTGTGTAATATCCCAATTTGTGATTAAGGTATAATGACAATGGTATTGATTGTAATTTGTGTAATTAAATATTTTTGGAGAAATGAGATGTGAATTTAGTATAAATGTGTGTGGTGTTTAAGATCAAGGGTTGAGATGTTGACATGTGGCAATGTTATGGACCATGGGATGAGGCATAAGAGAGAAAAAACACCTTTTTTTCTCTCTCTTCTCTCTCCTATGCGTTTTTTAGCATGGGCAAGGGGAAAAGTGGTACATCATCATAATCCTTTCTTCATCCCTTCGATCTCTCATTTTCTCTCTCTTCCTTCCCTATTTTCGCTGAACTCAAGCTTGGAAAGAGAAAGGGAAAGCTTTGATTTTGGGTGAGTAATGGTCCTCCTTTGCTCAAATCCTTTTCTCTAATGTTGTGCATCTCATTGAGAGCTTCATTATGGTGATTTCAGAATTTGGAAAGGTTGTGGTTTGTGTGTTGGAGCGAAATCAAAAGTTGAGAATCAAGAAACTAGTCTTGGAAAGAGGAATAGGTAACAATTTGGAACCTTTTGACATATTTATTGTGGTCATTGGTTTAGCTTTGAGGATTTTGGAATTTTGCCCTAATTTTGGCTTAATTTTGAAATGTGTGAATTGGTTAGTGTTTAGTGTGAAAGTGGTGTCATAGTGTGTCTTTGAGCATTTGAAATTGATTTGGAATGTTGGTTTGGATTGGTTTGCAATATGGTGGTTTGATTGAGTTCTTGGTAAGACATGTGGTGGTCATTGTGTAACATGTCAATGGAGGTTGAATTGTGTTGTTTTGATGATTTCAATGGATTCCTTGTGCAAATTTATGTGGGAATGGTATTTGATATGAATTTGGGAACCATTAGAAGCATTGGTGCAAAATTGAAATGTTGTCCAATGAAAGTCTATTCTGGGCAGTCAGGTTTTATGAACGTTTTAATTGGGAAAATTATGTCAGAAAATTATGAAACTTTCCAGTCTTAAATTTCACATTCCAAGCTTCAAAATGGACATATAATTTGTGTCATTAAGTTTTGGGAACTGGGAGATATGACTATCCAAATTTTGAGGTCGAAAATGGCTCTGTTTTGGGGTAGTGATGCGATTTGTGTGATTCTGTATTTTTGTGGTGATTTCCAGTAATGGCCAATATTTTTCCTAGGAAGAGAACTTCAATAGATTTAATTTGGCTTTGGGATCACCTCATTTCGATTTTTCTAGAATTAGTTATGATTTTTCAAAGTTGTCTTGGCTACAGCAGAAAAATCTGGGCTGCAGCGCAAAAGTTTCTGTGTTTGTTTTGGCCGCAGCCAGAAATTCTTGGCTGTAGCCAAAACCCTTTTGTCCGCGTTTTGGCCGCAGCCAGAAATTCTTGGCTACAGCCAAAAACCTTCTATGAGCATTTTGGCTGCAGCCAAGAATCCTCTGGCTGCAGCCAACCCCCCTATTTTCAGCATTTTATGATTTTGTAAGTAATTTCCAACCTAATACTTACCAATCCTTTTAGGTTCTCTTTGAGCTTGTTATAACCATTTAAGGGACTCATATGGAACCTATTTTAAGTGTTTGGAAGTAAAAATTGGGGGTAGGAAATTAATCCTCCATTCTTGATTTTTTTTGTTTATAGGCTTTGACATTTGTCGTACCCGCGAGCCCACTGTGCCAAAGGACATCAGGAAAGAGCAAGGTAGTGACTCCTTCTTTATACCTTATGTAATACATTATATGTGTGCTAAATCATTGATTTGTGATGGATTCGTATGCTGCAATATTTGTGAAATTGTGAATGCACCGCCATACCAACAGTCCCTGAGTCGCTAACAACGATTCGGGTTAGGACGGTGTGCCTTCCTGACGGTAAAAAGGGATGAGGGTGGAGCGTGATTTATGTTGTTGTTGATTATGTGGTGATTTGTTTACATGCTATGTGATTACATGTGGTATGAATGATTTGTTACTACTGAGATTCTTTAGAATCTCACTCTTTCTAAATGACTAACATTTCAGACAGGGCGAGTGGCTCCAAGGATTAGCGGCCAACCAGGAGCCGTTAGGGCTTGTAGGGACATTTATTTTGGTCTATGTTAGTTATCTGTTTTGGTTGGGATTACTGTATGTATATAATGAATTCTTTTGGACATGTAATCCCCATTTGGGAAACACTAAACCCATTTTATATATATGAACCCCGGGGTTGCCGGGATTTTAGTTACGTACTCTGATATTTGTGAATGTGATATATCTGCACAGGTAATTGTATTCGAAAGTGGATATGAGACCAGATGAAATTGTGTTTCTGAACTTTTTTTTTTTGGACACCCTATCTTGAAGATAAGGGATTTTAAATGTTGTTTTGTCTTATTGGTCTCTATTTCACTTAAATTTTGTAATCCGGATATAATTACCGTGAGGGGGTTACATTTTGCACTTTTGAAAGGTGGTTTTTGGTATAGCCTTTCCCAACCCTTTGGGTATATGTCTAGGCCTTTAATAGCCACCTAAAGAGTCTAAATGAAAACCAACATAAAGTATTATGAAATTAGGAAACTTGGAGAAGAGATTGATTTATTGTCCCTATTTTGGTTTATAGGATTTGACATCTACCATCCTCGTGAGCCCACTGTGCCAGCGAATGTCAGGAAGGAACAAGGTAGTGACTTTTCCTTTGTACCATATGTGATGCATTGTATGTGTGTTATATTATTGCTTTGTGATAAATACGTATGCTGCGACATTTGTGTATATGCGTAAACACCATCATACCAATAGTCCCTGAGTAGCTAACAATAGATCGGGCAAGGGTTGTGTGCCTTCCCAACGGAGAAAGGGGATGAGGATGAGGTGTGATCTATGTGATTATGTGCGCCGAAAAGCTATTTGTGAAGGCCGACGGGCCATTTGTGAAAGCCAAATAGCTATATGAGCTATAAGGCTATGTGTATACACTGCCACGCCAATAGTCCCTGAGTAGCTAACAACGGTTCGGGTTAGGACAGTGTGCCTTCCCGACGGAGTAAGGGGATGAGGGTGGAGTGTGATTTGTGCTGCTGCTGCTGTATGATGATTTGCTTATATGCTATGTGCTTATGTGTGGTATAAATGTTTTGTTGCTACTGGGATTCTCTTGAATCTCATTCTTTCCTTTAACTAACCTTTCAGACAGGGCAAGTGGCTCTAAGGAGAAGCGTACGACCCATAGCGGTTAAAACCCTGTAGGGACATTTATTTTTGGATGTGTTGGTTAAACTTGTTGGACAGGGAATTTGTAAATTATGTTTGGGTTGTAATTGGTAGTTAAATGCAGTTGTGTAATCCCCTATATCGGAATTGTAAACCTTCTAATGAATGAATGGAACTCGGGGATTGCTGGGATTGCTATTAGATATTCTGATATGAATGAATGTAAATTAACTGCACAGGTGATTATATTCGATAATTGAACTTGAGACCGGAATAGGAAAGAAGTTTTGAAAATTTTGTAAAGTCCCTACTATAAAAGGGAGTTTTAAATGAGTTTTGAACTATTCGACGGTCTCTAAACCAATTTAATTAAGTGATATCAAATTATAATTATGCTAATTAAGGCAGGGGGTTACAACCTATCCATGCACCATTCCAAGTTTCCAATTTTACCCTTATTGCCAACAAATCTTTCCAGTTTTAATAGTCTAACTTCTAAAATTCATAACTTAATCTCTAGAACTCCAAATGGGTTGGTTCTAGGTTTTATAAAACACTATTTAAGTCCTCTTTTAACGAAAAATATTATAGAGTCCCAATTATAACCAAACAATTCCCAAAAATTCATCAACTCAGACTATTACAAATTTCATTCAGATTCACGGTCAAACTTTGAAAAATCATAACTAAATCTAGAAAAATCCAATTGTAGTGGTTCAAAGTCCTATGTGACCCTCATTAAGTCTACTTTGATGGAAAATAATTTTCCACTACGAGGGATAAATTTCCAAGCATATTTGAACAACACAACTGGTCCAGAAAACGTTCCAAATTCAATGCCTAATTTCAAAAATTCATATCTCACAATCTACAAACCCAAATAACACTCATTATATATCAAATTAAAGCTTATCATATCTATTTTAATTCTGGAAATTTTCATGCCCATTGGATAACATTTGGTCAATTAAAAAATCACCACAAACCATCTGCCTCCAAAAAACAAAATATGCAACACCTATACAAAAACCCTAACTTTTGGGGCCTGTTTGGTTCAAAGAAGAAGTAGGAATGGAAAGGAAAAGACAAAAAAAGAATTGAAAGGAAGGGAAAATATTTTGCCATTAAATCATTTGGATCGCACTGGAAAAGAAAATAGTTTGATAGGAAAATTTTTATTGGATAGGAAAATGGGTAAAAGACCATTTTGCCCTTATTATTATTATTATTCATTTCATCAACCCCATCCTCATCAGTCGACATCACCACTGTTAATTTCTTCTTCTTCATCCGTCAGACCGTCACCCTCCCTGCAGCATCACCATCGTCAACCTCTTCCTCCTCGGCACTTATGGATCTCCACCGACGCCAGCATAGAGCCCACCGTCGGCTTCTTCTTCCTCCTCCTTCAAACTCTCCGCATCATCACCACTGTTGACCTCTTCTTCCTCCTTTGCACTGATGGATCTACAGCGATAACGACTTCATCAACCTCTTCGCATCACCACCACCATCAAAGAGGGGTAAGTTGGTCTTCTTCTATTTTGTAAGCTAGCCTGAAAATGGGTTCCCACCATTTTTAGTGCGAACCAATTTTCCCATGAATAAGGGAAGATGCCTCACTGCTAGAAAACATTTTTTAGAGAAAAAGGGAACCAAACAAGGGCCACCAAATGGAAAATGGCTATTTTCCTTTCCCTTCCCTCCATTTGCGTCGAACCAAACGGGCCCTTGGTTTTTCATTCTGATTCATTTAGGACTATAACCGGGGGCTATTCGCACACCATTTATCATGTAGAATCCATTAAAGACCTTAAAAACACCTTCTTGGACAAAATTTTAAGCCTTCCAAGAATACACTAAACTTGACAAAATCATAACTTAATCAGTTCAAAGTGAAGCCTACGCTTACCTCTTCGTGTTTCTACAATAGGTTCAGTATTCCGGTGATATTCCAGCTAACTAAATGATACAAAACACCTCCAATCAGAAAACTGAGACCATAAAAATGAAGCTCTCAATGAGTAGAATATGTTTCTTAAAGGACTTACCAGACGATAACGACGTTTTGGGGTCATAATTGGCTCCAGAACTCTAGGATTTTTACTATTCACACTCCTTCTCTCCTCTTCCAATTTCTTGTGATTTTTGGCTATTTTTTCCCTTCTCTTTTTGAAGCTAGACAAAATGATTATAAAGGGAGAGGGAGATGCTTGATTTATGCCATTTGTCCCCTTCTTTAATCCAATTGTGTCTTATTATGCCAAGTGTCCAAGTTGCATCATCCTTTCTCTTTCTCTTTCATCCTAGGTGGCACCAAAATGGTCAAGCGAAGGAAGGGGCTTGACAATTTCCCCAGACTCCAGGCTTGGTATTCGAGAAAGTCAAGTATCTAACCGGACTGAGGACTAGTGGATTCCCCAGACTCAAGCGCTAGGTGGCGAGCTCTGTGGATGCCAACACAAAAGGCATAAAGCAAGTGTCATCATGAGGGACACGTGTCACTTTCCTATCAAGCCAATACAAAAGTGGCTTTGTCCTTTGTTATGATTAAGGGACACATGTCATGCTCTTATTTAGCTAACCAAAAAGGTGTGCTATCATGAGTTTTCATTGCTTACTTTGTTAAAGTTACTTTATCAGTGTTTACTCAAGACTTATTCAGGATGGGTTCACATATACCGAAGCCTGCCAAAAGATTCCAGGTCAGAGTATATGTGTGGGCCTTATATGGCTCTACATACCGGTGTCTTCTTCTAAAAACGTAGGGTATACATGTGTGCCTAGAAAATGCCATATACGAACATATACCAGCATATTTTGCTTGACCAATTAGTCTCATACCTTATGACATAGCTGGGTGGCATCTTTCAACTAACCCAATGGCACCAAATATGTGTCCTATACACATTTGTACCGATACTTGGATCTTATTGCCTATGCATACTGGGCCTTGTAATATCCCAATTCAGGATTAAGGGCTAATGACTTTGAGATTAATTGTAAGTGTGTAATTAAGCACTTTTGGAATTAATGTAATATGAATTTGGTATACATGTGTGTGGTATTTAAGATCAAGGGTTGTGATTCCTTGACTATGGGTCAGGATTCTATGCTTTGCGATTGGGTGAGCTCATAAAGGAATGAGTAGGATGGTGACAAGTGGCATTTGGTGAGCCATTGATGTGGCACATGAGACAAAATATCACTTTTTCTCTCTTTTCTCTCTCCTATTCGGTGGACATGTGTTTGGGAAGGAAGAGAAATCTTGTTCATCATCATTGCTTCATCTCATCTCTCTCTTATCTCCATAGTTCTAGTGATCAAGGGAAAAGGAAGAAGAAAAGGTGAGATTTTGATGCTTTGTTTGATCTCTAATGCCCTAAACCTCTTCTTTAATGTTTTACACCTCATTGAGAGCTTCATTGTGGTGATTTCAGATTCTTGAATAGTAGAGGTTTGTGTATTGATCAAAATTTGAAAGTGGGAGAATCAAGATTCTGGATTTGGCAAAGTGAAGAGGTAGGCATTTAGTGCATTTTGATGTATCATTTGTGATTTTTGGATAAGTTTAGTAAAATCTGGAAATTTGCCCTAGTTATACCAAATGTTAAAAGTATGGATCTCATTGTGTTAGATGTTGGAAATGATCTATTGTGAAGATATGTGAGTATTGGATTTAGTTTGGAATGTTGGAAATGTGTTAAGGGAAATTGGACCTTTGTTGTGTTATAGAGATTTAAGAGTATGATTGTGGTCAAATTGGTTTTGGGAGTATTTTTGAAGTGGCAAATGTGTTCCCTAGTTGGTGCCAAGTGTGTATGAGCTTTTGGTAGAGTTTGGGAACCATTGGGTAGAAATTTGACCTTCTGGTGTTTACTGATATTTTCTGCGTTTTTGGTCTCTGATGCACAACACTCGAGCAGAGGAAGATCGTGCTCAAATGCTGTGTGCATTTTCCCTCTTCTGCGTTGAGTTTTGATTGGATTCTTTGAATGAGGCTCGAGTGCAATTCTTTGTTCTCGAGTGAGGGAAGAACATGCTCGAGTGAGCTTTGGCTTGCTTGAATGATGGAGTGAATCCAGAGTTAGGGTTGCTCTCGGGTTGTCACTCGCTGGCTATTGTTCAAGAGTGTGCTCTAACACTCGCAAGTACGGCCGTCTCACCCGAGCACTGGGGGTATGCTCGAGTGAGCTTGTCCCTCTGATAGTTGCATGTGCTCTCGAGTTGTCACTCATGGTGTTGCACTTTCGAGGACTCGAGCATAATTGGGGTCATCACCCGAGTGCAGAGCTTGGTGCTCAAGTGATGTGAGCACTTCTTGGCTGTGAAGGTTGCTCTCTGTCAAGCACTCGTGGGTGAGAGTCCTTCTCACCCGAGCACAAGTCTCTAATCACTCGAGTGAGGTCGTCTTTACTTGAGTGAGGCTGTCAGAAATCAGTGCTGTGCCTTCGAAAAAGGGGTCTTGAGGGTAGTTTCTTCCAATCCTTTAGGCATATGTTTAGGCCTCTAGTGGTCACCTAAAGAGTCCTAAATGATAACCAACTAAATGCATTATGAAATTAAGAACTTGGAAAAGAGATTGATTGGTTGTCCCTAATTTGGTATAAGATTTGACATTTGTCGCCCCCGTGAGACCATAGTACCAGAGCCAGTCAGGAAAGATACAGGTAGTGACTCTTTCTTTATACCTTATGTGATACATCGTATGTGTGCTATGTCATTGTGATGTGATGATTTCGTATGCTGCAAGATATGTGAAATTGTGAAAGCACCGCTATACCAATAGTCCCTGAGTCGCTAACAACGGTTCGGGTAAGGGCTGTGTGCCTTCCCGGCAGTAAAAGGGGATGAGGTTAGGGTGTCATATATGTGTTTATGTGAAAACGTGGAAGCACCGCTATACCGATAGTCCCTGAGTCGCTAACAACAGTTCGGGTAAGGGCTGTGTGTCTTCCCAGCGGTAAAAAGGGATGAGGTTAGGGTGTGTTATATGTGATTATGTGGGTTGAAAGGCTATTTTTGAAGGTCGATGGGCCAATTGTGAAAGCCGAAAGGCTATTCGTATGCACTGCCGCGCCAATAGTCCTTGAGTCGCTAACAATGGTTCGGGTTAGAACAGTGTGCCTTCCCGGTGGTAAAAGGGGATGAGGGTGGAGTGTGATTTGTGTTGCTGATATGAGATGATTTTTTTACATGCTATGTGATTATATGTGGTATGAATAATTTGTTACTACTGAGATTCTTTAGAATCTCACTCTTTCCAAATGACTAACCTTTTCAGACAGGGCGAATGGTTCGAAAGGGAAGCGGACAACCAGGAGTAGTTAGGATTACTCTGAGGCTTAGTGGTAGTTGGTTATCTTTATTTTGGTTTTGGGATTACTAAGTGTATATAAGATGTAAATGAATATTTTGGACATGTAATCCCCATTTTGGGAACCTTAAAATTATATGTATGAAAGTAACCCGGGGTTTGTCGGGATTTTAGTTTCCACACTCTGATATGTATTATGTGATTTGATTTCTCAAGTAATTATATCCGCCTTGAATGTGAGACCAGGATTGATTACATTTTGAATTGATTTTTAAAATACCCCATCTCACGTTGAGGGAATTATAAATTGTTGATTTCATTTTATTGGTCTCCATTTCACTTAAATTTCATAATCCGGATGTAATTACAGTGAGGGGGTTACAGGCCCTCTGCCCAGTAGGGCCGGATCATATAGTCCCATACGGTCTTTTTATCTCTCGACATTTCTGGGACTCTTCTCCAACTGGGCTTTATAGTCTGCCTGATATAGCCTTATTCTCAAAGTCCTGGGCCCAAAATTCGGGATACTACAATTCTCATCCCCGTTCAATAAATTTCGTCCTCAAAATTTTCTATAGGTGTACTTCTTAATAATACTTCAAAAGGACTATTATAACGAGGGTTTCATTTCTTTACTTCTACTCCTTTCTGACACCTCAAATTCTAAAGGTCTATCGACACTTTAAATTCTAGAGATCATCTTAAATTCTAGAGGACACTCTAAATTCCCAATACCTCAAATTCTAGATGTTTTCTTATTCAATTCTATTTCTATTTATATTATATTCTAATAGGCCTTGCCCGTCTATCCTGCGTCTGAGCTTCTTCAATTCAAGTTCTCAAACTTCTTTTCTCATATCTAGCACTGTAGCTAGCAAGCACCATCTGACTTTACAAGTTTAGATTTTTAAGCCCTTCTATCAGTTTCTATTCTTGTTTCACCATGCCCATTACTTGCACTGCTTTTCAATTCAAAACATCAGTGACGACATTCGAGTTACTTATTTCCATTCATCTATGCTATCTCATATTATACTTTTCTTCTTTTCAAATACTCAAAATTCTTGTGGTCGCAGTACATTTTCACAATTATACCATACAAAAATAGTGCTTTCACATTTTTAAAGTAAACATAATCGCTACCAACTCAAATTCATCAATGGGATAATTCATCTAGTGAGGTTTCAACTGTTGAGGGCACATGTCACCATTCCGTCCTACTTTACCAGGACGTTTCCCAATCCTTTCTTTCTTATTCTATTCCAGACCATACTAGTCGCTTCACTGCAAACCATACAGGCCGTAATTCTCTGCATACCATATAGGTTGTCTTATTCATTCTTTGCAAACCACACAAGGTTCGCATTCTAGGATCAGGAATATTCAATACTGGTGTGAGTTTCAACCTTTCCTCCAATCATCTGAAATCCTCTCATAGACATCATCCCACTTAAGAAATTTTTTCTAATTCTTTCTTTCAATTCTTTCATTTAGTTCTTTCTTTCAATTCTTTCTTTCAAGTGAGCTTTATCAATGGCAAAGCGACTCAAGAAAAATTATGAATTCATCTGGCAAGACCTAGCAAACAGAGTATTTCTACAATAGTTTCTGGCCTCTTGTTATGCTCCCACTATTCTGGGTTTCTTTGAGGATCCCTTCTTTTGAGACAACAAAGTTCAAAAATGACCACTACAAACTGGTCAAAAATTATGTTCAGTAATTCTGTTCAAAATTTCAATTTATGAAAAAATATTCTATTCACTATTCAGTTCATACAATTTACAAAAATAGCAGGTGTATTGGTCAGTTCAAAAATTCAATTTTCACAACCACATAGGAACTAGACAATTATTCTAGAAGGTCTTTGATTCTCAATTTCATTCCAAGCTCCAACCCTTGCTACTCAAGCCATACATACTCATATGTAATATTCACGAAGCACGCAAAACAAACCCTCCATTCTCAAGCATTTATATTCATTCATAGGACTTGTAGTCCATTACAAAATTCTCAGGACACACAATCCCTTCTATTCCAGCCTTCACGCTATTATTCTAGCCTTACGGCCATTTCTAAGACAATACCCATAATTCTCAGGATTTGCAATCTCTTTGGGACACTGCTCTGCAATTCTTGATCTTACGACCATGTGCTTCTCCCCTTCTAGTTCTGAATGCTTTTTGAGTCTTACTGCCTAAGGACATGCTGGCTCGATAGGTCTAACTGCCTACCATATGTTCATGAAACGAATATACTCGACCATATATACATACATGCAAAACCATTACATAAGATACGAGAGCAAGAGTTCACTTAACTTGTTTTGTCGAACCTGTTCTTTCTTAATTCCCTTTCTCAACTTCCTATCACATTGTTCCATCAGGGAACAAACTTTCATTCATTCTTTTGAAGGGAATATTCTATGATCAAGATCTTTCCCTATACTAGATTAGCAACCAACAACCCCAAAACACCTCAATTCATTCAAGTCATTCTAGTACCTCAATTCAATTCAATTACCTAGGGAGTCAATTCAATTGTCATTTGATCTTAGGTTACAATTTCACTAGGGTATATGGTCAGGCATCTATCACATTTTGCTGCCTCAAATTCAATTTGTCTTACAAAGGCTTCTAGATTCTACACTAGTACAGAAAAGGGTTTTTAGACCGGTTAAAATCAACTTTTTAGACCAGTTTTGGATCCGGTCTTGATACAGCCGGTCTTAAAAGTATGTCATTTTTAAGACCGGTTTTGAAACCGGTCTTAAAAGTCTAACTTTTAAGACCAGTTATATTAATAACCGTCTAAACGTAACAATTTTAAGACCGGTTGTCATGACACCATCTTAAAAGACCTCTGGTGGAAGGGGTTTTAGAGAAATTTTTAAGACCGGTTGTTAAAAATAACCGGTCTTAAAATTAATTTTAAGACCGGTTCTAAAACTAACCGGTCTTAAAAATTTTAATTTTAAGACCGGTTATTTTCAACAACCGGTCTTAAAATTACTTTTAAGACCGGTTATTTTTATAACCGGTCTTAAAAGTGTTATATTTTGTTTTTTTTAAAATGTGTGTCATTAGGTTTTTACCAGAACGCATCCTTGAATTGCTACCTGCAATGCCATACTTGATAAGTGCCATATGGTGTTCAGTTTGCTTCCACTTACAATGTCCTTTTGCTTTAACTTTCCACTTACCATTTCCTTTTGCATTATCCTTCCACTTACCAGTTCCACTTACAATGTTCAGTAGGCATAAATGAATTCAACCATGTCATATATATCATGCAACCAACAAGCTAGTGAATTCATCAAAATATACAAAAATCATCTTAAAACCAACAAACATGTCAAATCATGCAACCAACAATATTTGCACCCAATTAACCACCATGTCAATTCATCAATATACAGAAAATAATTCCTCAGTTTTACAAGAACTCACTGTTGTAAAAGTTCATAAATGAATTCAACACAACATTTGCGAATGTGCTCAATATCTTCTTCTGGAAAAGGGTCAGTAAGTTCAAACATCTGAAACACCAAAGCCAGGCAAAACATTAAATTCACTTTAAAAAATAATAGTACAAAATTTTTGAAATATATATACATTTTCCTCTTCAGTAAGTTTTGTCATGCTTAGGGTAATAATATTATACATGTGCCTCAGAATATACATCCCACACAAGTTGGCCCCCGGTGGTTGCCTACGGGTCTGAAAAATAATATGATATCGTTAAAACAAGTATAAAATTAAAGCATGACTTATTATTGAATACATTCTTATTAAAACAAACCAATATGTAACTAACCTTTGGCAAGATCCATGTAGGGTCTCTTACCTCACGCATAGGCCTACCACAAGTGTGTTGGAATGTCCGCATAGCCCTATATCATCAAAATCACAAAGGTTACTTATTTTACACAAATTCCATAAATTTTGCACACGAAAGGTAATTAATAATGCAAGAAAACTTACGAGTTCAAGCTTTTCTTCAATTCACTAGTTGGCTTGCTATGGTGGAGGGAGCATAAGAGGATGATAGAATAACTCCTCTTGCACAAAATAGCCAACTGCCAATGATCACTGAAAAAAGGGAAAACTTTTAAGCAAATATAAAATATTATGTATAGTATGAAATATAAATTTGTCTTACCCATGCAAATATGGAGCCAAGAAACACTCAATTGTGGTTTCACTAAGCCTATGCAATAAGTATGTGTGTCTGATAGAAAAATTAGTCCCTTTGTCGTAGAGTTTATGAGGGCATAGGAGTCCAAATTTATCGGTTTTTCTAGAGTCAACCAACCTGCGATGCATCAACCTACAATAATTCAAGCAGGGACATTAAATTAAAGTTTAACGGCGTAATTTGAAAAATATTAACTTCCAATTTGAGAAGATACTTACATCAAAAAGAGCTGGACAATCAAAATCATAAGCTGTTGTAGAGGGGCTACCAAGGATATTAAATCATCCCTCTCAAGATAGAAGTGCGCTCTTGACTTGCCAACAGCTGACTTAGTAGGCCAATCTCTTGTTCTAAAAGATGTATCATATGCCATCAGAATCACTTGCTGCATGACATTCAATGGAAGCCTTGAAACATCTTAAGTGGAGGGAGGTAGAGGCGGAGGCGGAGGCGGGGATTCCTCAGCTCGATCAGAAACAAGGTTCTTTGGCCACAAGATAAAAGAGTTGATGACATCGCCCACAACCTTGAAGTCATCAACAGGGATAGGGACAGGTGTATCTGCAACGATCACCTCTTTAACTGCCACTCTGACTTGATCATCCTTTATTTCTTGGTGGTGGACAGTTGATCCCAAGTTGTGCACGCTCCCCCGTGCAACCAATCATCTCAGAGGATCCTCCACAAACAAGTCACAAGGCTCACCAATTTGGCTGCTAGGACCCTCTGATGACTTACCAATACAACTCCCTTTAGTGCTCTGTTTAGGGTTTAAGGAATGAGCCTGGGGAGCACTGGTATTTGCTTCTCTTGTGTTCGTCATGATCATCCATCCCTCCTTTATCTTGCTGAACCTTTATTCAAATCGTGCATCAAATGATGCTTCTGCCTCAGCCCTAGCTTCCGCCCTCACAGTGGCCAATATACACTCCATCTCCTATCTAGTCACCTACCACTTGAGGAACGGCGTGAGGGTGCTCCAAAATAATCCCTTATGCCTACCCCTCCTCCAATCCCCCTGACACGGCCGGGATGCTCAGGTTTTCTTGTAGCTACGGTCAGTATGTCATTCCTCCCATCCGACTTAAACGATCCCTCGGCTTGTTTTTTTTGAAGCTCCTCCTATAAGACAGATGACAAATGTTAGTAATGAAATTTGTTTACTAAATAATTAATAACAACAAGTTAACAACAATACTTACAATTTTCTCACCGACTACACGAGATTGTTCACTTGTACAAGACCCGCTCCTCTTTTGGTGAGCGAACAACCACTTCTCTTCTCGACGTATCGGAGATGGTGGAGAAAGAAAAACAGAAGGATTGGATTGAGCTGCTTCTTCCAATCTCTTCCGTTTGGCCACCAACAAGTCTTTTTCGGCCTTCGCATACCCCCCACGAGACATTATATGGGGGCAATCATTCTTTCTACCACTCTCTTGGGCCTTTTTCCTTTTTTCCTGCGAATAAGAAATCAAAATTAAGTCATTGTAAATCAATAAAGACAATTCATAATTCATAAGCAAATCAATTGCAAAATAAGTTAACAACTCACCAATGCTTCTGGAGTAGTCCGAAGCCATCTAAATTCTTGCCAAGTTTGTTTATCGATAAAAGAATACTGCTCGCACGGATTAGGAAGAGGCTGACCTTCTTCCACCTCGATATGCACGTAATTGTTGGCTAGATTTGTCTTAAACTTCCTCCAGCATTCATCACAATACGTCATTGTCTTGTCATACAAGACTTCACTCTCAGGAATGTCGTAAGTGAGCTGGATAGTTTCCCAGGTATGTCGCTTCACACCTCTATCGACATTTCTCCACTGCTCTATCAAGATGCTAGGCTTGTTGCGTGCTAGGAGGCTGAAAAAACTCCTATACCGTTTGGCATTAGGCCCGATTGGTTTCTAATATCTATCAAACTCAATCGGAATCTTTCCCCCAATATTCCGATTGAGAGGAATGTCTCTCAATCGGGTGGCTCTCCTACCCCTTCGTCTAGGCCAGTTACATGGCTCATTGTGTTCTTGACTCGAAGTATTGCTAGACTCGCTTTGATTTGGATTATTTGGATCGGGAGTACCCTCACTAGGACGACTCATTGTCTAAAAACACTTTAAGAACACTATTTAAGGCAATTTTGCTACACGGTGCTTATTGTTATAACACGGCACTATCTACAAAGGCAGTTTCCAAGTTATGCAAACATGAACAAATAATTGCAATGCACAAGTTGAAGGAGGAATGATTAATTGCAATTGCAAAAGCAATTCCCTAAAGTAAGTTTTCATATTAGTAAAGATTTTAAATTCAAATCGTAAGGCCGAATCAAAAGAAGGAAACCAGAAGCTACAAAATCAATATGGAGATCAATATATATTGTCACTCTTACTCAACTGATTGGCCTATGCGCAGGCATATATGGATCATTTTTATAAAAATGATACCTTTTTCTGACATATGCATGTGACAACTATGTTGATAAGCTATCCACATGCAAATAAATTTGCACTAGCTCATTGTTGGTGACCCAATCTGTATGTATATAGAGTCGTTATTCTTATTTTCTTGGCAACTTCATTCTAAATGATACTAGTCATTAGTTTAGCTGTTTGAAATACATATAATCTAATATGTACGTTCGTTCATGTTCACATTTTGTGGCTGCTGTTTGCAAATGGAAAACCACCAAAATAAACCCACGTCCACAATTTCAGAATAATTCAACCATACCTTAAACCTTTGCTTGAGGATCCTCTTATTCCTCTGGATTTGAACAGTCCTTGGCCACTTGCTGCAGGAATCGAACAAAGAAAATGGAGGATAAGTAATCTTACAATTTCAATGAAAAACCCAAAAACAAAATGGAAACATAAACCTGACAATAAAAACAAGGTTGAGAACGAAACCAATTAGAGGGAACAAACAACGATAGCCTTTCGACAATGAATTCAACAGTAAATCTCCGTTGACGGTGGCGAAGTTAAGGACGGAGAAGAGAAGGGGAAAGGAGGAGCTGCCGCGAACAGACGCAAGGGTTTCGCTGATGTGCTTCACTCTTGAAATGAAATTTTAGAGCTAAATTTAGGCGGATTTTGAAATCCAGGTCAGTTTTAAGACCGATTTTCAATTACAACCGGTCTTAAAAGTAATATTTAAGACTGGTTCTATCTTAAAACCGGTCTTAAAATATATATTTAAGACCAATTATTAATACATAACCAGTCTTAAAAATTGAAACTTTGTAAGACCGGTTATTAATTAATAACCGGTCTAAAATTTTGAATTTTTAAGATCGGTTTTTATTTACAACCGGTCTTAACAATAATAAACATTTTATTTTTATGATTGTCTTTAATTCAGATAATATTTTCTAGACCGGTTATTTTTAAAACCAGTCTAGAAAATATATCACATATTTTTTTTTATTGTATATATTTTAAGACCGGTCATTTTGTAACCGGTCTTAAAAGTATTTTTAAGACCGGTTTTTCATATAACCGGTCTTAAAAGTATTTTTAAGACCGGTTATATGAATAACCGGTCTTAATATTTCATCATAATTACAAAAATGCCACCGGTCATATTTTTTAGACCTTATCTGATGTAACCGGTCTAAATGTTGCAGTCTAAAAACCCTTTTCTGTACTAATGCTAGCATATTCTTTAAATCATTCTCTTAATATCGCAAATCACCTCGAGTCATTGTTCAAATTACTAAAACATCATTCCAGGTAAAGAAGTAATATATAACATTCTTTCATTGCTTCTTAACCTCAAGGTCATGCCCAGTCATCAATTGGGCATCCTTAACTATATTATATGCCTCAGACAACTCTGAGCCATTTCAGTGTTCTTAAGAACCTAAGGCTCAAAATACATTCTTGGATCACAATCCAATTCTTAACTTCATACTAAATTGATAACCTTAATATTAATTGAGTCCTCAATCATACTTAACATGCATGCTACAAATCGTCATAATTCATAGCTCTAATTCTATTCATTACAATATTCAAGTATTAACTCAAGCTTTACTGAAGATTCAACCTTAATCCTGAAGTTTAAAGTTCTCATTCTATATGCTTTAAAATACAGTTCATCTACCTAAGATGATCCATAGTTATGGAGAAATCTTAAGACTATCATTATTCCTCAAGTCTCCATAACCCTACCAACTTAACTTCTCAGGGGGCTCACCCATCTTGGGATTACTCTGGCTGAGCACGCTTAACGATAGAGTCCCACTAGAATTTAGGTCACAGATCGGCTCGACATTAGACTCTTTAGAGCCCATACCCTTCTATACTAGGTATAAATCATTATGGCTCCGTTTCATTCTCTATATATAGCTCTAACCTTTCTCTAAATCAGTTTGCCACTTAGTGGTCGGGGAAAATTCTATTTCTCTGGGTTCAGCTATCACCCATACTTCTTAATCCTAGTATCACTCAGGATTATCCAAGTACCAGCAAGGATACTAATCACATCAATAGAGCATACTAGCAAAATGCCAAAATCTATGCTCTGTTACCACCAAATGTAACACCCTAGTTACGTTATCATTCTGATGAGTCTTTTGTAGTGAATCTGAACCACTAAGTAATATTTATTGGTAAAAAATTTCAAATCCCAACTTCAATATAGGATTCGAACCTGCACTTGAATTACTTAAAACTTTTCAAAGATTATTCACCGTGGTTACCTACTTATTGTGACTCATCTTTCCTTCATTCTCTTTATTATCTAAATCAAAGTGATTCTTTGCTCATTTTTATGTGCAAAAGGTTTCTTAACTAATGGGCTCATATTGAGCGATTACCCCTTCCTAATTCAATTATCACGCTTAAATAATTAATTCATTTGTTATGCGAATTATACAGTTAACTATTGCATATATTAATTTACATAACGGACTAGTGTATGAATAATTCTTCTCTTCTTCATTGCAACTTCTTTTCTGGTACAGTGTCATGCACTCCTCTTCTGTGCTCAGCTACCTATATGGTTAGTAGCAAACATTACAAACAATACATGTAAAATGAATGCTAGTGCATGATATGCTTGCCTTACATAGACTCATGTTCACATAATGATATTTTGTATGCTCAATGTTTCATGCAACATACTTATGGCCACAACAAAAATAGAAACAGAGCTTCATTCAATCATACATGCTTCACCTAATCAAGTAAAGCAATATAGCAAATCAATACACAGCATAAACATCACATACATGCAAGTAAGTAAGTTCACTACCTTTTTGTCTTCAATTCCCTTTTTGGTAACTTTTCTTCCAACCCCTGAAATTGCTTCCATTCTCTCTTCCTTATCAACTCATTGCCCTAGATAAATAGCCATATTATTAGAGCCATGACAAATAAAGGTTCAATGGGCTACTTTAACCTCTAGTACTTGTCTTTATTCTTTGGGCCCATACTTGTCCCAAATTTTAATAACCTAAGACACCTTGGTTGGTTAACCTTAAAGTTAACACATTAGGCCTAATGGGTATTTAATGGGCCCACCCTAACTTTATGGGCTTTACTTAACCATTGAAATCCAAATTAATTACCAAATGTCATAATCTTTTTATTTTCGTATAATTTCCAAAAGTTGGCAGAATTTTCAAGAAACTTTGAAAATTCATATCTTTTTCTACAAATATCCAAATTAGGTGGTTCAAAATTCTATGTCACTTATTAAGTCTATTTTAAGAGAAAAATGCTTCCTACTGCCACCTATCCACGCACCATTCCCAGTTTCGAATTTTACCCTAACTGCGAGAAAATCTTTCTAGTTTTAATGGTCTGACTTCTAAAATTCATAACTTAATCTCTACAACTCCAAATGGGTTGGTTTCAAGTTTTATAAAAAGATATTTAAGTCTTCTTTCAACGAAAATATTATAAAGTCTCAGTTATAACCAAACAGCTCCTAGAAATTTATCAAATTAGACTATTACAAATTTCATTCTAGATTCAGGGTCAAAGTTTGAAAAATCATAACTAAAACTAGAAAAATCTAAATGCAGTGGTTCAAAGTCCTATGTGACCCTCATTAAGTCTACTTTGATGGAAAATTATTATCCACTACCAATTATAGGGATAAATTTCCAAGCATCTTCAAACAACACAACTAGTCCAGAAAACGTTCTTGATTCAATGGCTAACTTCCAAAATTCATATCTCACAATCTTCAAACCCAAATAACACCCATTAGGTATCAAATTAATTCTTAACATACGTACTTTAATTATGCAAATTTTCATGCCCATTGGATAACTTTTGGTAAATTAAAAACTCGTCAAAAACCAACTGCCTCCAGAAAACAAAATTTGGCAGCATCTATACAAAAATCCCAACTTTTGGTTTTTCATTCTGATTCTTTTAAGACTATAACCGGGGGCTATTCCCACACCGTTTTTTATGTAGAATCCATTAAAGACCTTAAAAACACCCTCCTGGTCAAAATTTTAGGCCTTCCAACAATCCAAAAAAATTGACAAAATCACAACTTAAACGATTCAAAGCTAAGCCTACACTTACCTCTTCGCGTTTCTACAACCAGTGCGGTATTTCGGCGGCACTCCGACTAACTAAATGACACAAAACACCTCCAATCAGAAAACTTAGACCGTAGAAATGAATCTCTCAGTGAGTAGAAGAAGTTTCCTAAAGAACTTATTGGACGATAACGATGATTCAGGATTGGAATTGTCTCCAAAACTCTAAGATTTTTACTACTCACACTCCTTCTCTCCTCTTCCAATTTCTTGTGCTTTTTGGCTATTTTTCCCTTCTCTTTCTTTAGCTAGATCAAATGCTCATAAAGGGAGAGGGAGGTGCTTGATTTATGCTATGTGTCCCCTTCTTTAATCCAATTGTGTCTTATTGTGCCAAGTGTCCAATTGCATCATCTTTTCTCTTTCTCTTTCATACTAGGTGGCACCAAAATGGTCAAGGGAAGTAAGGGGCCTAACAATTTCCCTAGACTCCTGGCTCGGTGTTCAAGAAAGTCAAGTCCCTGACCGAATCAGGGACCGGCGGATTCCCCAGACTCAAGCGCTAGGTGGCATGCTCCAGGGCCAACACAAAAGGCATAAAGCAAGTGTTATCATGAGGGACACGTGTCACTTTCCTATCAAGCCAACACAAAAGTAGCTTTATCCTTTGTCATGATTAAGAGATACATGTCATACTCTTATTTAGCCAACCAAAAAGGTGTGCCATCATGAGTCATCATTGCTTACTTTATTACAGTTACTTTATTGGTGTCTACTCGGGTTTCACTTACTTGGGATTGCTTCACGTATATCGAGGCCCGCCAAAAAGATGTTAGGTCAGAGTATATCTGTGGGCCCCACATGGCTCCACATACTGGTGTCTTCTTACAAAAGCGAAGGGTATACATGTCTGTCCAGAAAATGCCATGTGCAGACCTATATCGGCATATTTCACTCTACCAATTAGTCCCATACCTCATGACATTGCTGGGTGGCATCTTTCAACCTACCCAATGGCACCAAATATGTGTCCTGTACACATTTGCACCGACACTTGGATCCTACTGCCTACACATACTAGGCCATTTGCCCAGTAGGCCCGGATCATATAGTTCCCTAAAGTCTTTTTTTCTCTGACATTCCTGGGACTCTTCTTAAACTGGGCTTAGTAGTTTACCTGATATAGGCTTATTCTCAAATTCCTAGGCCAAAAATTCGAGATATTACACCGGCCGCCTGATCTAAGCTCGTTTAGTAATGGGATTAACAAAATGTGTATGGTGTAATGGTATTAATGTATATATATTACTCGTTTAGTCAATACCATTACACATTTTGTTATTTCCATTATTGATTTTGTTAAAGTCATTATGCCTTTATTTATATTATACATTTAAATATATATAAATAAAGGTATAATGGTTTTAAAAATATTAGTCATGGAAATAAATATGTGTGTGTGTGTGTGTGTATTACTCGTTTAGCCAATACTATTACACATTTAGTTATTTCCGTTGCTGATTTTGATAAAGCCATTATACCTTTATTGATATTATACATATACATATATATATATATATATATTAATGTTAATATATTATTCATTTAGTCAATACAATTACTCATTTTGTTATTTCCATTACCGATTTTTATAAAGTCATTATGCTTTTATTTATATTATACATATATATATATATATATGTTGTTAGATCCCATATTTTTTTATGATAACAAAGATTGGATCAATGATATAAAAGGATTTGATAACAAATTAAACAAATGAATTTGAACAAAGTGGCAAAGCATTACTTGAAGTCAGCACTGGAGTAATGAGAAAATTCTGTGATGTCTTACTCGAGTAGCCACTCGAGTAAGGGAAGCTGTTACTTGAGTAAGCACTCGAGTAATCGCGAAAAATTTCATCCAAAGAAGCACTGCCAAAATTTTGAAGAAGTTACTGGAGGGACCACTCGAGTAATCTACAAAGTTATATAGACTATTACTCGAGTAGCCACTCGAGTATCATCATTTGCAAAGGCATCACTCAAGTAGCCACTCGAGTAACCAGGTCAAAAATCTGCCAGTAGCTCTCGGCCAAGGAATGCAACAATTTACTTGAGTAGTCACTCGATAAACCAAGTGAGAAAAAAAGCATTACTCGAGGGACTACTCGAGTAATCTGCAGAGTTATTTGAAGCATTACTCGAGGGGTCACTCAAGTAATAAGAAAGCAAACTCTCGGCTAAGAATTTAATATAATTACTCGAGGGAGTAATCGCGTAATCTTCCGAGTTATTTGAAATTTACTCGAGGGCTCACTCAAGTAACATGTGAAGAAAAGCGAAGGCCACTTGAATAACTACTCGAGTAATCAGATTACCAGAGTCAGCACTGAGTAACTTGTGAAGTAAAGACATGGCCACTCAAGTAGCCACTCGAGTAATTAGGTATTTCCAAGGTTTGTGATATATCTCACTCCATATCTTACCCGAGTAATATCTTATGTAAAATGTTGAATTACTCACTGTCATATTTTTTATAGATTTACTCGAGGGACTACTAGAGAAACAAACATGATCAGTCGAGTAGCCACTCGAGTAATGAAGTCCAGAAATCATGTTTTTGATCAAATGTTTATTAAATTGTTTTCTATATGATTAAATCTTCATTGCATTAGTATCCTAAGTACATTTGCAGAGAAACAATGAAGAGATCATGCAAGAAGAGCAAAGTCAAATAAAGTTTCCGAGATCTCACCTACCGCTACCTACCGCAAACAGATAGTTTTCAAATTCGAAGAATAGTCAACCGTTGTTGCACGACTCTAACGGACATGTTTGAATTGCTTCCAATGGACACTACAAATCATCTATATATATGGAGCACTCAAAGAGCAGAACACAAGAACTGAGAATACACAAACATATACTGATCAACACACTCTTAGTGCTTTATTTTCTTATACTCATTCATTATACTTCAGTGATTATATATTTGCTCTGTGAGAGAGTTTTTTATTACAAACTCAATATTTGTTATTGAGACAACTTAAGGTTGTGAAAGCTTGAGTTGGGGATTTGATTACAATATGTAAGGGGGGCGAGTGTCCAGGTGAAGGAACTTGCTGTGTATTGAGGTGCCAAGAACCGACTGAATCTTGGAGAATATAGTGAAACTCTCAAAGACGCTCTGAGGATTGGACGTAGGTCAAAGTAGTTGCGGCCGAACCAGTATAACTCCCGGTGTACACTTCAGTGATATTTCTCTTTGCTCTCAACTGCTTTAAATATTTAGTTAATTTTCTTATACACAACGAAATTCCTGGTATCACCCAATTCACTCCTCCTCTTGGGTGAAACGTTTGCACTAACATGTGTGTGTGTGTGTGTATGTATATATATATGTGTAGATATATATATATATATATATATGTATGTATAGATATATCAAAGGAGCTTGATGGTCTAATGGCCACCAAGGCCCTTTGCAAACCCCTTAGCCCCTTTAGAATTTTTTTTTAAAAAAAAATTGCCCCCAACCAGAAAGGCCCCCGGTCCTGGAGCTCCGACACCCGGCTAGCTGTGGTGCTCCTGCAAGGGGCACCTTTTCTCTTTTCTTTTTAAATTGAGGCGCAAATGGTAAAAGCATCAACATTTTTAAATCTCCATTTGATACCTATGACCTCTATATCATTTTCAATTGTTAACATACTTTTGTGAGTTTTGCAAGTTCATGTGATATTTAAATGAAATTTTCCCTTATTAATAAGAAAGTATGAGCAATTATTAAGAAATGAATTTATGGGAATAAGTGTAGGAGCAAATGAAAATACAAAAATAGATAAGGCTATTATGAAATTACATCAAATAGAAATATGTTCATTAGGAAATACAAAAATTCTATATGGAATTGTTTTATAGAAAATTACCAAAATTAATCGTAGAAACTATAATAGAAGACTATAATAAAGCATTTGGACAAAATAGAATTAATGTCATTTATAGACAGTATGGGAAGAAGAGAAGATTATTTAAGATAATATTTATTAGAAAAATGTAAACAAGCATGGAGAAATATAAAATATTATAAAACAAATAAAACAATATTAAAATGTGGAGAACTAGAAACACCACATAGATTGGGATGTAAAAATGAAAAAATAAGGAAAAAAAGAAAAGGAAAGACAAAATATAAATTTAAAAGACATCCTAAGAATAAATTCTATCAGAAATATAAACTAGAAAATATCTTAAGAAAGGAAAGAAGAAGAAGAAAATTATAATAAGAAACCTAAAAAATGTAAATGTTATAATTGTGATAAAATAGGACATATATCCCCTAATTGTCTAGAACCATTAAGAAAGAAAGTTATGAATATTTGCTCTATATTATTTTTGGATAATTTCTTTTAGCCTATCTTTGTCTTTTTGATTCATCTTATCAATTCTGGCTATTATATATTTTATGAGATTTCTATCTGCACTTGGTATAATTGTTGTCTGATTATTTATTCTATAATAATTAGTCATGATTATCCTATTTCTATTCATGGTATTCATTTGACTTTTGGAATTATTATTGTTTGATAGTTTATGTTAATTATTATTCTATCTTCTTGTATTCTATAAGGCTTTACTTGTCTTAAGAAATCTTTTGCTAATATTATTTATATTCATTATCATCATTTTCTTTTATCCATAATTTAATATCTATTATATCCTTTTTATTAAATCTTAATATAGATTTTGTTTTAATTGCCTCTTCTGCCACTTCTAAATTATTTTTAGTATAGTTTAAGTAAATATAACTTTTTTCCATTTCTTCATTAATAATGCTAATATTTCTATCCATATAGCATCCTTTTTAATTTCTAATTTTAAATAATTATTAGATTGAGTTAAATCTAATTGTCGTGTTATATACCTTATTTGTGTTAAATTTGAACCTATAGGTATTTTTGCTAACGAGCATGTACTACCCATGCATTGCACGGAAAGCTTGTTCTTATTTATATCATTTTTCTTTATTTGATACTTTGAAGTCCTATTATTTTTTATATTCAAAAAATTTAATCTAATAAAATATTATTTAAATCATAAATAACTACATGATAAATTTTTCTTTATAGAAATTTTAAATTGATAAATTTAGTTTAATAATGCACCACGATTCCTAAATATCTCAAGCGAGGAGCTTGTAAATCAAAATACATTTTACTTAAAACCATCTAATATAACTTTAAGAATGGTATCACTCAATAAGAATATGCATCAAAATTTCTAGATTCCCCACTGTGGAAAACATTTTTTATTCTGCTCTAGCACCCACACGCACTTTCATTGACAACAATTATCAAACATTTAACTATTTTGTATACTAAGGTTCAAACAAATAGGCTATAATGGCATTTTTTTTTAATCAGAATGACTTCTCCAACCCTTAAAACAAATTCACCATAATAAAATAATGGCCTATTTCATTATATACCCTGCTCTGACCCTCTTTTTCTTCCCAACTTCTCAACATCTTTTCTTTGATGATCTGGCTTAGTCATTACAATTTGCCTCTTCGTATTCATAGAATTGATATGATAAAATAAAGCATAACCTCGTCTAATTTCACACAATTGATCTTATGAACAGATAAACATAAGCAAGTAGTGCATGGAAGAGTTTCATTCATAATAATAGAGTAACATCTACCAACTAAAATTATAATCAAGTTGTATTCAATTTGAATGAGAGCCTGCACTAATAGAACGCCATTTAACTATATTCAATCTGATGAGGATGACGACATGGACCATTTGCTTTGTAAATTCCCCCTAGTGACATCTTGTTGACATTGGACCACATTCAGCATTGCAAACTGCAAAGTTTATTTTCCTCTCCTTTTGAGGACCTCACCTTTTGAGGAAAGGATGATAACCAACATTCAAGGCATCACCAAAGCCATCCCATTACTTTAATTCATGCAAATGGTATTGTGTAAGAATTGGGTTTTGAAAGCTGTCAAAGGATACACCAAAACATAATTAAATGAATCAAATACCACTGTCAAATACAGACAAAAACGAAAGATCTATCTAAAATATATTAATGCAAACCATCAAACACTTAAACAAAGTGAAACACAGGAGAAGA
The DNA here is from genome assembly GCA_963242795.1 of Inga leiocalycina. Classification (NCBI taxonomy): domain Eukaryota; kingdom Viridiplantae; phylum Streptophyta; class Magnoliopsida; order Fabales; family Fabaceae; genus Inga; species Inga leiocalycina. The sequence continues at coordinate 69,154,613 of OY725322.1, forward strand.
TAATGACAGACATAGAAAACCATCTATATCTTATAAGCAACATAGAAAGCAATTATGACATTACTCTAGCGAAGGTAGTCAAGCAATCCAACTACATGCATCAGAGAGATACCCAACATGGCCAAGCACAAGATCAGCCCAATCATAACTCAGCCGCCACCTAATTCAAATTAATATGATGAGGACAACCATATCAGAAATGGAAACAGTCCAAATTTCTAGATTATCAATTGCAAGATATCTAATAACATTAATTAGTGCCTATTCACATTCTTCAGCATTTCCATGTCTTCAACAGTTTTACCATGTAATCAACATATAGTGTTTATAGTTGCAAGTATAGTTGAATCTAAATTCAACATGATAAAGATGAATCACCAGAGAAAAATAAGCCCCCCAAAGAAAGGTTAAATGTAAAGAACAACTCTGATTGCACAATTACATTTGTATTCTGTAATGAAATATCCACCGTAGAATCATGCTATGTACCAAATTCGATGCCATTGGAGGAACACGTAACATTGATCAAGGGGCACTAGCACCATTCTATAAGATTTTAATATACTATGGCAAAAGCAAGCTGAAGCTGCTACTCTTGCAAAAAATAATAAGGAAGAGATAAATTATTAGAGATATTTAATCAGGAAGAGGTAAATTATTAAAGATATTTAATCTTAAAAATTAAAAATATAGTAAGAGAGGATAAGAATAACATATGAAGATGAGGTTGAATAGTTGATGCATATATGGAGAATGTGGCACATCACATTAAAAATGATTTGCTTCTTCATACACATAAATTGCACTACAAAAAAAAGTATTTTCAGCGACGACTTTCAGCGGCGACAATGAAAGTCGCTGTTAAAAGTCACACTTTTGGTGGCAACAAAATGAGTCACCGCTAAAAGGTAACCATTTAGTGGTGACATTTTTTGTCGCTGCTAAAATGGTTAGTATCTGCAGCGACACTATAATGTCACCACAGAAGGTTATCTTTTCAGCGGCGACAAGTTATGTTGCCATTGAAATTGTAGATTATCAGCGGTGACTAATAATGTCGCCGCTCAAGTTATCACTTTCAGCGGTGACAATTGTATGTCACCATTGAAAGTTAGAGTTTTCAGTGGTGACCCACGTTCATCGCCGCCGAAAGGGTTTCAACAACGTCATTTGTGTCACTTTTTAAAGTCTTTTTTCTGCAGCGACACTATAATGTCACCACAGAAGGTTATCTTTTCAGCGACGACAATTTATGTTGCCATTGAAATTGTAGATTATCAGCGGTGACTAATAATGTCGCTGCTCAAGTTATCACTTTCAGCGGTGACAATTGTATGTTGCCGCTGAAAGTTAGAGTTTTCAGTGGCGACCCACGTTCATCGCCACCGAAAGGGTTTCAGCAACGTCATTTGTGTCACTTTTTAAAGTCTTTCTTTTTTTGCAATTCTTCAAAATTTTAGTTTTCTTAAACAAATTATAATTTTTATACAATAAATATGTTTATTGATGTAATTTCTTATGAATAAATAAAGTAATTCCTTGGATTAATGTGAGATAAAGAGACTTTGAGAGATAATGTGTTGTGTATGAGAGAGTGAGAGTAAGGAAGTGGGAAGAGAGTGGTATATTGTCTATTTGAAAGAGATTATAGTTATGTTTGTACTGGTGTGTCTATATATGTGTGTGTGTGTGTTTGTGAGATGGAAAATTAAAGATACAATGTGTGTGAGGAAGGAAGTGTAAGCATGGGAGAGGGGATAGTTTGTAAGATAGGGAGAGAGGGTAAGTGAGAGATGGAGTGTGAGAGGGAGTGGGGAATAATATAATTGAGAGGAGTATACAATAAAAATTAACTTTTGGAATAATACAATTATATTAGAATTAAATGTATGTAAGTATAGTTGTTTTTTATAAGTAGTATACTTAAATGAAATGATAATATTATATAATGAAAGTTTGCAATAGAGAGAGTGAAAAGTAATATAATTTTTCTTCTAACTGTGAAAAATAATATAATTAATCGGGTCGCTAGTAATTAATTAAGGTATGTGAGAAAGATATAATTAAATTAAGTTTATTTATATATTTTGTAATTACTTAAAATTTATATGTTTGATATTTTTATTATTTGTTTCCAAAATTCATCAATTAGATGCTTTTGACAAAGTGCTGTGATTTCTTAAGTAAATTAAGCGAGCCTGAGTTCAATTCCCCCTATTGCCATTCTACTTCTTTTTTGTGATGCTAATTGTTAAAAAATTATAAAGACATTAACATCCAGGGCACCAGTCATTGTTCGAACACAAGTCAAGTTGCTTCAATTAGAACACTCACACGAATTGAGCTAATTGGGAACTAAAACAATTAATTAAATATGTATTATTTATATAATATTTAGTATTATAAAAATCCAATAATCCCGTAGGGTGTTCATGTTATTTTTTTAATGATAAATATAATTCTGTGGAAGTGTAAGGGCTGGCCTTTTTCTTTTTTTATAAATTTTATTTTGAACACCAATGTCCCAAGCACCCAAATAACTCAAAACAAAAAGGGAAAATCACTCATAATCGCAAGCAAAAAAGATATTATTAGAAAGGTTCCTAGAGTTTTAAAATACACTTAATAAATTATCAATACACATCTTTAGGATTGTAACCAGAAACCTTTTTGATAATATCTTACTTATTTGAGACTTAGGAGTGATTTTTCCAAACAAAAAAGCACCCAAAATTGATCCAAACAAAAAGGTACCCAAAATGGATCCCCGCCCAAATTTAACCTAGCATTCTCCTTTTCTTCAAGGCTTCTCCCTTTGCTCGGCACTTGAGCACTTTGGCTCATCTTCCCATCTTGCTCGTTGTCACCTCGGCGTCCCATCTGGCTCACCGTCACCTTGCCGTCGTCGCTGTGAGCCTGTGAAGATCGACTTCAACTTGGCTTCCAAAAGAGAACTCTTCTTGCTCGGTTCTGTCTTCCCCAAAGGTAAGGTCTTTACATTTGCAGCTATTAGGTTTATATATTTCAACAACTTTAGCTATTAGGTGTTATCGCCATTCCATCGTTTTTTTTTTTCAAAAGAACCAAGTTTTAAGTAGTGTTATCGATTATTATTACATTTAGATGTCCTTGAGTTGAATTTGAAACAGCCGACTATGAGTTAGTCAAAAGAGCCCATTAATTTCAATTTCAAAGTCAATTTTCCAGATTGGGTTTACACAGAACGAGGCCACTAGCTTCTACTTAGTCAAAAGGTTGATTATATATGGATAATAAAGACATTGGATTCGTAATACACCATTGTTACCATTCTCAATATTTCCTTTATAACTAGCAAACTCAATAGCTAGCTTATTAATTTTTGTTTCCGGTAACATTTTCACCTGTCAATATTTGCTTGGTAACTCATATTTTTTTGCTTTATGTGACATTTGTAACCCCCTGCCTTAAATAGCGTAATTATAATTTGATATTACGTAATTAAATTGGTTTAGAGACCGTCGAATAGTTCAAAACTCATTTAGAACTCCCTGTGAAGTAGGGACTTTATAAAATTTTCAAAACTTCTTTCCTATTCCGGTCTCAAGTTCAATTATCGAATATAATCACCTGTGCAGTTAATTCACATTCATTCATATCAGAATATCTAATAGCAATCCCGGCAACCCCCAGGTTCCATTCATACACAAAAAGGGTTTACAACCTCCATATAGGGGACTACACAACTACGTTCAACTATTCTTTACAACCAACATAATATACAGACACCCTGTCCAACAAGTTTAACCAACATAACCAAAATAAATGTCCCTACAGGATTCTAACCGCTCCGGGTCGTACGCTTCTCCTTAGAGCCACTCGCCCTGTCTGAAAGGTTAGTTAAAGGAAAGAATGAGATTCAAGAGAATCCCAGTAGTAACAAAACATTTATACCACACATAAGCACACAGCATGTAAGCAAATCATCATACAGCAGCAGCACCACAAATCACACTCCACCCTCATCCCCTTTCTCCGCCGGGAAGGCACACCGCCTAACCCGAACCGTTGTTAGCTACTCAGGGACTATTGGCGTGGCAGTGCATACATATAGCCTTATAGCCCATACAGCTATTCGGCTTTCACAAATGGCCCGTCGGCCTCCACAAATAGCCTTTCGGCTCACATAATCACATATATCACACCTCATCCTCATCCCCTTTCTCCGCCGGGAAGGCACACCGTCCTAACCCGAACCGTTGTTAGCTACTCAGGGACTATTGGAATGACAGTGCTAACACAAATCCACAGATGTCGCAGCATACGAATTCATTACAAATCAATGATATAACACACATACAATGCATCATATATGGTACAAAAGAAAAGTCACTACCTCGTTCCTTTCTGACGTTCGCTGGCGTAGTTGGCTCACGAGGGCGGCAAATATCGAATCCTACAATTCCAAATGCACTATTTAGACACTTCCATAGTGTTACTTGGGGTTATATGAGTCTATAATGAAAATTTACAAAAATACCCCCGGGGACCCGGCCCGGGCCCGCCGTACCCAGTCCGGTTGCACTTTTCCCGAAATTCTAATATGGGCTTTCCTAACATATTTCAGCCCAAGGAATCCATTTCCGGACTCGGAATTATCAAATTCAATGTAAAATTACGAAATTGCCCTTGGCAGCCCTACTTTTAGGGTTTTAGGGGTGTTTCCGTAATTATGCTTTCTCGGCCTTTTTTGAAAAAGTGCCCAACTGTAACCCCACCTAATTTTCGCCCCTGAACTCAATGGAACCATCAAATCATTGAAAATCCAACTCTAAGACCCATTTCTAGGGCTGGCCGAAATAATGGTCTTCTCCAGGGAAAATCGGGGTTTTACGATTTCGGCTCCGTAAACGCGTTCCTTTCTACTCCTAACCACTTTATTAACCATTACATTAGGTTACAACTAACATTAAGACCCAATTTGGGCAGCATAACCCCTAGGCCACATCATTTCCAAACTTTAAAACCAATGGCAATCCGGCGAAATTTCACCGATTAAATTGCCCACAGCAGCCAGAATAAGCAATATACGAAAGTTTGGAAGTTACCTCAAGCTCCCACTAGCTTTTCCCAAATTTGGCTGAACCCTAGCCTCTTTAAAACACCAAGTTTTGAGCTTCACAACCTTAAAGAATAAAGAGAAGTGGCTTAGAGTCGGAGTTATACGCGTTAGGAGCTAGATCGTCGGAGAAATCGGCTTACCTTGCGAGATTTCTTCCTCTTTTTCTCTCTTTTCTCCAAGCTCTCTCCACGTTTTTTTTTCTTGCTTCAGCTGCTGTGTGCGACAGAAATGAGCTGAGGAAGATGATAACATATGTAATTCCATGCTGACATCATCTTTTAATGAGATGATGTCATAATTCCCATTTTCGGATTTTCTGGCAGATTTTCTGCCCAAACTTTGAAAAATCATAACTAATTCTAGAAAAATCGAAATGAGGTGATTCCAAAGCCAAATGAAAGATATTTAAGTCCTCTTCATAGGAAAAATATTGGCCATTGATAAAAATCACCACACAATTCCAGAATTACATAAAACTCATCACTGCCCCAAAACAGAGTTCAGTTTCCATCCCAAACTTTGGACAGTTATATCTCCTGGTTCACAAAACGAAATGGAACAAATTATATGTCCATTTTGAAGCTTGAGATGTGAACTATAAGACTGGAAAATTTCATAATTTTTAGATACCATTTGGTCATTGAAAACGTTCACACAAACGGACTGCCCAGAATAGAATTTCACTGGACAGAATTTTAGATTTTGCATCTTTGCTTCCATTGGTTCCATTTTCATACCAAACATCATTCCCACATAAATTTTCACAAGGAATCCATTGGAATCATTAAAATATCCAAATTCCCATCACACATTCTTCAAAAGTGTTTATTCAACAATAATTACATCCACTTTTGAAGTCATTAGCCCTTAATCACTTTTTGGGATATTACAACATTGTTGATTTGTTGTTCTTCTTTAATTTCTGGACTTCATGCACTTTGAATTTAATGTTATTATAATGTGTTTTTACTTTAAGATGGGTATATTCATCCAGAAAACCTTTGTGAATGTGTTTTTACTTTAAACATTTCAAGTTCGTTGTATGGTTACTTTAGATGAAACAGTTCTGAGTTCTGACTCCTATAGTCCTATGACCTATGCTGTTTTTTTATAGAATTAACTATGTCTTTGTTGTTCCACAATTAGCCATTGGATAGTATACTCTTGTAAAACCACTGCTTTTCTGAACATTCCCCCACATTCAATTCCACAGATTGACATTCAATTGCTATCATTTACTGACTGTGTCCTTGTGAGTAAAATTAAGAAAAATATATCAAAATGAATTGCCAGCTTGCCTGAAACTCAATTTTTGGGAATTTGAATCATTGTGAGTATATTGCCATTGATTAATTCCTTAGAAGAGCGTTGTCCAGTATGATAGCTCACTTTCCTTAGAATTTGAATTCTCCATTGCTGTAAATGTTACTGATAAACTTGATGGCAAGTTGAAAAAAAAATCTTTTTCTTCAAGTGCTTGGTGTAGATTTGAGCGGATGGGATAGCTTGGTGTTTGTATTTTTAAATTGCAAAAGGTGGGTTGAACTAAGCTTGTGCATGCACTTGTTTCCTAATAGTTACTGTTACTACCTGATTTAACCTAGGAACTGAAAGTTTTGGTGGTAAATTCTGCATTTGATGAATTTGTTGGTAAGGAAAAAAACAAAAGAAAAGAAATCAACAACAACAAAGCCTTTATCCCACTAGGTGGGGTCGGCTACATGAATCGTACGACGCCATTGTGCTCTGTCGAAAACCAAATTCTTTGGTATATTATTATTATTATTATTATATTATAATAATTAGTTTATCAAAATTTTTTTATTCTTTTGGGCTGACTACTACACTACATTCAAACTGGCAAAAAGGAAAAAAAAATGTATATATATATATATTTTGCTCTTATTTGTGCATCCAAATGCATATATACACTTGTTTAATGTTTTGTTTTTGTCATTTTTTCCTTACGTGAACCAATCCATGCTCATCACGCAGGAAGTGGTATATTCATATGGCTTTGGCAATTCATTTGAATAAAAAGAAAAAGGATCTATTTTTTGTTGTGCCATAAAAAAATGATCTATTCTGGACAAAGTTTTTATTCTTCTCAAGTTATTGGAAAATTTGAAGTAGGTACTTGAAATTTTATAACAACAATGGAATTTATCCTGCTATCATTGACAAAGTTTTTATTCTTCTTAAGTTGTTTCCACTTGAAGTAGCTTTGTTCTTCTGCATAATTTCTGTTGCTGAACTATTATTGCTTTTTGGCAGAATTTCACCTTAAGCAATAGAAGGAATGCTTGCATCAGAAGGGAAAAAACAACTGAATTGAGTAGAGAGGGACTCACAAACCAACTATCACAGTAGAAAGAGAAGTATGTCTTATCTCAAAATTTAGTTTTACATCTACCTTGTTCAACACACAGACATATTTGTTGGCTGTCTCACATGAACACGTAGAGGAAATGGTGACACAAGTAGTGGAGGTGCTTGCTCTCCACCAGAAACAAAGCAGACACAACATACTAATTCACATCAACCACTACAATTATAGCTTGAGGAACAACACATCAATTCTCCTCCTACCCAAAATAGTAGTGCAGGTAAATGTCCTTTGACTTTATATGATGCAAATAACTTTTTTGCCAATTATATAATGAAAAAAAACTAATTGATTTCACATGTAACATTCATTATCATAATTATTTTATATGAATAATAGGATCTTCCCGTACAATCAAGAAGGCCAGAGGAGTTTTCAAGTCCCATAAAGTGATGTTGAGAACCAAATTTTCAAAGATTAAAGTTCAACTTTCGGATGACAAGACAAGAGCAGTAGGACCAGAAGCAAGGAACCTAGCTAACTACTGTGGTTTGATTGTTAGGAAAACAGTATCTTTGCGGAATTTTGTTGATTTGAAAGCTGTGTTAGAAAAGTATGGTAATGAGATGAAAATGCAAGTCAAGGTATCATTGATGTCAAATAATATGTATCTTACTTTATTTATGTTTCCATCACAAGTACTTATGTTTTTGTTTGTTTTAGGACAAATTTGAACTTGATGGTGTGGTAGATGAAGAAAAGTTTGATCAAGTTTTAACACTTGCTTTCCAAAATGCCTTAAGAAATTGGAAGACTAACTTGCATAGGCGTTACCAAAAATATGACACTGATGAAGAAAGGCTTGTTGATCCACCTCCAAATGTAAGTTCCGAAGATTGGGTGTGGTTATTGGCATACTTTAAGTCTGAAAATTTCAAGGTACCTTACTAACCTGTCCAGTGGGTGTTATTATTTCATTCAATAAATCCTTTATTGACCCAATTGGTTGGTAGAAAAAAAGTACAAGAAACAAACAAAACCGAGGGAAATAGGTGACAAAACATACTTGTGGTCCTTTGTTATTTGCTGAAATGGACCACTCTGCTGTAAGTGCCAAGGAACAAAAAATCAGACCATGCAATGAAGTGGTCACAGCATAGGTTCAAGGGTTAATGGGTCAATCGGGGTCTAACCGGTAGTTGAACCGGTTATATTAAAATATTATAATTTATTAGTGGCAATATATATTAATATATTTTTAAAATTTTATAGAAAAAAATGAAGATTTTTAGAAAAAAAATGCTTAAAATCTATTAATATTAGTTATAATGTCTATACTTATACAATGATATCTTCTTTTCTATAATTATTATATCTTTTTAAATAATATTTTTCATTATCTTCATTTTTTTTAAAAATTTATTCTTTTTTACTTACTTTTCTCTTCATTTTGGTCTTCTACTTTCCATTTTCCCTTAAAAAAGCACAAAATAAAAATTTGAAAAATAAGAAAAAGAAACCGGTTTGACCGGTTGAATCACTGATTTTACCAGTTTTAACCGGTTCTGACCAATCCAACCAGTTTCTGACCGGTTCAACGGTTTAATGCTTAAATTAGACCGAACCACTGACCGGTTCCCGGTTCAACCAGTCGAACCGGCCGATCTGGTCCGATTTTTTGTTCTATGGTAAGTGCAATTTCTCCCCTTCACATTAATTTAAACTTTGCTTCATTAGTTATCTTTCGATTTGCTATTGTATGTATTTGTACGTTCTGCTTTGTAGAAAGACCCCACAACTGGACAGCCTGCACCGCCTGATCTGGTGTGGCAGATAACACATACTAGAAGAAGGAATGAAGATGGACAGTCAGTGTGGGTAGATTCACATTCAGAGACGCTTTATATTCTTATCTTTCTTATTTAGTTAATTAATTTTATTCTTATGTTATTACCTTTTATAATTTAATTGTAGGTTCGTCTCAAGGAACTTCGTGAATAGCAGGAATTCGAGAGTAATGCTCGTATGACCTTTGATGAGATATTAACAACTGTTCTTGGTGAAAGGCTAGGATATGTCAGAGGGAAAGGGTACAGAGCACCGCTACCAAGGAAGAGAGCTCACACTCAATCTAGTTAAAGTTCACTTGAGCATGTCCGCACTGAATTGCAACAATAGTTTGATAGAAGAATTCAAGAGGAGCGAGAAAAGATGGAAGCAAATCTTGCATTTGAGCATGCAAAGATGGAAGAAGAGCGTGCACAATTTGAGCGAAGAATGCAAGCTCAACTCAATGCCTTTATGCAAATGATCCAATCGAATGCTCCTATATCTACATCTGCTCCTACTCTTGGTGTCCCACAGACTGGTCCTTCAACGTAATTTGCTTGTCCTATTATAAAAGTGTATGATGTTAAATAGTTTTTGAGAGATTGAACTTAAGACTTAAAGATGCTGTGGATTTTATTACTTAATTAATGTATTATGGTTCCATTTTATTTTCTTTTTTCAGTATTTTATTATTATGTGCACCAGGAATAAAAGCTTTAATTAAATAAAATAAATAATAAATTGAAAAAAAATTGACCTTCATGTCGCCGCAGAAAACATAACAGGGTATCAGCAACAACAGTAAAGTCACCGCAGAAAATGAGAATCAGCCGCAACAATTTCCGTTGCTGCCTCAAGTATCTTTAGTGGTGATACAGGTGTCAGCAACGACATTGTACATTCAGCGGTGACAAAAGTTGCCACCAAATACCTATCTTTAGTGGTGACTTTCGTTTTCATGAATTTCCTCATACTTTCTGCAGCGACAAAATGTCACCGCTAAAAGCTAAGATCATTTTTAGTGGCGACTAGGAAAAAATCACCACCTATACTTTCAACCACGGTCGCAACACCAATGATGTGGCGGCGACAAAAAGTTGCCGCTGAAAACTTTCAGCATCGACTTTGCTACTTTCAACAGCAATTTTTATATCGGCTGAAAGTATTATGTTTTATAGTGTTGGCAGCATATCTGTCACAACAATTTTACACAAGAGAAGCAATATATCACCGTTTCCTTTCTTTAGAAAAGGAAAGATTATAAAGCATTCTAGAAAAGCAACGTAACACAAATCATTTGTGCTATACCTCGTTTCAAGAAGTTCAGCAAGCATGTTGCAAAGGCATCAGACACCTTAAAAATCTAAGAGAAAGTGTTATTTTATAAAATAAAAGCAAAAGGTAATGAGGACACCCTATTAAGAAAAAAGGTAATGAGAAAAAAGAACAACCTATAGCCGAAGATTTTTTTGCCTAAGGAAAAGGTTCCATTCGTACATATTGTAAATGTTCAATAGTCAAATTAAAAATCACTATATGCAAAAATCTTCCTTGGACTGTCTGCTTCTCCTATCTTTCTTTGCTGTGCAAACTTGTCAGAACCTAAGACCGTATGTGCCCAGCTCTCTATGTGACCTTTATCTGCTCATTTAATTGGATAGGAAGTCAGAACCTCGAACTGTATGTGCTCAACTCTCTCTGTGACTTTTATCTGCTAATTCAATTGGATAGGAAGTTTACACAAAAGGAGTATATTACTTTTCTTATTGACAAAGGGTACCAGCTCCTTGTAATAAACTGACCATGTACTTGTTTGACCACCAAATTGGATCTTCTCTCTGAAATACGTGTATGCCTATCAAATATATTAATTGACATCAATTTCCAATATCCTCAAGATCTAGAAAATACTTTTACTAGTCATGGCCCATTGTATGCCTACTAAACATTTTACGTGTAGGATTGAAAAAGTTACTCCATCTTATTGAATCAACAAATCCACACATGCCTGTAAAATTAATTACTCTCACAAATTTGCAGACCGCATAGTGCTAGAAAAATTTATACTCCTTTAGCCTGCATCGGAGATGAATATTTAGTTCAGATCATTCTATTTATAAACTTAGGATTAGGTTAAAAGAAAAGCTTCATATAATTTTTCTGATTTTATCTCTTCTTTCTCTTGGCTTACACACACACACACACACACACACACACACACACACATCTTCTCAAATGTCTAATTTCTAATTAAAAGTTAAAAGTTATGTCTTGGTCTAGGATATCTATTATGATAGCCACAATATAAATTTCAAGTTTCTTTGTCTATTATATCAGGTATAACCATTTTCTAAGGAATGTCCTCTTCAATTGATACTTCCAAATGGAGAGATATATAAGACAAATGGTTTTATATCACCAGTTAATCTTCAGAACTTTAAAATTGCATCACCTGTTCTTGGTTTTTCCCCTCATGAAATTGCCAAATTGCATAACATTGAAGGTTCCAATCTGAAATATTGTAGATATGGGGAAGTGTTATTTTTCCCATGTTTAAAGAGCCCTTTTCATAAGCTCTTTGTGTCTCTCCTTCAGCTGTCTTTTTCTTCAAAGTGTGAGATGAAGGATAGCTTTATATACAATCATAACTTCATAGCCAAGTAAATGATACTTTCTCATCTCACAGTTATTTTTAAACATTTGTTAATTAATAATGTGTAGACATCTAATGTAAAGTTGTCCATATCACCAAAGTAGCTAAAGCTATTGTCACAAACTTATATATCCTTCATCTTTCTTGTTAGATATCAGGTCACAATCTTCTTTTCATTATTTATCTGTAAATTCAGATAGTTTATAAAATATCAAGAGGCATAAAAGAAGGCAATGAGTGATATAGCAATGATTAATAATTAATGAGTAATGAGTAATGATAAGAAACAATACAATGATAATCAAACATCAAACATTTCAAACATATTAAGCTTATTGAAACCATTAAAATTTTTATATTCGATATCTCTGATCTTTAATCTATAATACATAGAAATAATAAGAACAGAACCATAAATCTTCAACACAACCGAAAGCAACAAATGGGAAATCGGAATCAAAAAATAAGATGGAGATCAAGAAATTTCCCGCTTTCAGTTTCTCTCATATGTCCTCATAGGTAAAAAAACCTGAAGATTCCTGAAAAAATTAATCCACTAACCTCTTGTATGTATCCCCTTGCTTTACCTTCACGACCTCTGAGAATTAAATCTGCAATGGCAGCGATATCCTCTTGATCTCATGACTTCCAACAATATCCTCAACTGCGATGTTCCAACGCTGTCCTCTCAATCTCTGAGTATCCTCCATATCATGATATGCACCCCCTCATAGCCATCCACAATGTTCCATTTAAAGATGCCAAGAAACGAGCACACCTATGGATACCAAGGAAGCAAGAAATTTTTGAAACAAATTAATACATACAGGATAGAGACAGACCACACTGTCATGGAAATAAAAGGAAATAAGAAGTGAAAACCATCATTGTGTTGATTACATAAAGTATAACACTCATCTACCATGCCTCTCCCAATCGAACTACAAACGCCATTTACCATGTCCATGATTCTCCAACAGTGAAGTGAAGATGATTTGCTAGAGAGAGAGATGAGTCCAAATGGAGGAATAGCGGAACGGGCAAATAAGAAAACAGAGGCAGAAGAAGACATGCTGAGAAGGAGAGGGTTTCGAGGAAGAGGAAAGAAGGGAGGATCGAGAGAAGGAAAATATGTGGAAGGTGAGAGTGATTCGAGAATATAAATATACCATCAAACAATTTGGTGGGATGTTTGAATTTGAATTATCCGTTCAAATGTTTGAGCGCAAAATTCCAATTTTTGAAATTTGAAAAAAGGACAAAAGCGGCTGTAGAATTGTGGAAGGAGTCGATGGCACATAGCCCAATAGTAGAGTTGGCTTATGAACAGTAACTTACAACTCTGCCAAAGGGAAAAGTATTTGTTTATATATTGATAGATCTCTTTAATAATTATCATCTATATTTTCTCTTAAACTTGTAGTTCTAACCAATCCTCTTCTAGTTATTGGTCTTGGATAATCTAAGCTTAATCTTTGTGGGTTTATATTTATATTTAAATTTGATGTAGATGGTGTATTTATTGTTAATAGTCTTTGTCCAATGTTGTCATTCATTTCAATTCTTCTTGGATTATTTATTTGATAATTTATAGTATTGTCTAGTTCTATTTGCAATTGTCCTGGGATAGTTATATTAATTAGATCTATAGGAATTTCTTGTAAAACACTTATAAATTATTTTTCTATACTTATTATTGTTAGTACAGGCTGACACCCAAGAGGGGGGTGAATTGGGTGTATTATAAAAACTTAACTACTTTGAAATTCTTTTCGCATCTTATAAAATCAATAAGTATGTAAGTAGTGAAATATAAAACCATAATCAGTTATTGAAATCATATATGCTGGAAATATAAGAGTTCAAGGAAGAGAAGATGCAAACTGTAATTTATCCTGGTTAAGTCCAATCCACGATGACCTACGTCCAGTCCCCAGGCTCCTCCTGAGATTTCAATCCACTATCTCCCTCAAGTTTAACCGGGTACTTGAGAACCACTACAATCTCACAAGTTTGATCCGGGCACTTGTGAAGCCTTTACAATTCTCCCACTGAGATATGAGCTCCCCCTTACACACTGTAAGGATACAATTTGTTTCCCACTCAAGATTCCCCAATCTTGAGTAACTCTCACAAATATAGAATGATTACAACGAAAGATTACTTCTCTCTATATGAAGTAGATAATGATTAACACTGAAGTACATGGTAAGAGTATCATTACAATGCTTCGGTCAAGTAAGATTCAGAGTAATAGCATATCAACATTGTAGGCATGGGCTCTCTTCTTCTTTTTTTTCGTTCATTTTGAATGTCTCTTCTTTTATAGTTGATGAAGAGCATTTGACCGTTTGAGCTTTTCTTCTTCCCGTTGAGGCTTAAAATATTACCGTTGAACTAGCCATTGGAAGCTTCCGACACAAAAGTGCTTTCTCCGTCTTGTGTCTTAATTCTTGTTTGATCACCTAGAGAATGCTTAATCACTAATATAATATAGTGTTAGAGTGATTAGAATCATTAAGAACAAGTTACACAAAAGTTCAATGATTCTCAGAAGTTTCAAGGTGATACTCTGTTTTTCATGAAGAACAAGTATTCGAATACTATTATAATTATCAAGATAGTTTAAGTCAGATAACTTACTGTTTGAATACCTTTTTCTCTATTCGGATAATATTTGAAGTTTTACACTGAGACTATTCGAATAGTTAAGATACCTATTTGAATAGTGATCTCTTAAACTCAAAGAAAAGATTATCCTGATACATGAGTTACTATTCGAATACTTTCTTCGAGTTTGACTAAAAATATTTTCTTTCAGCTTTCAATATTATTCGAATAGTCTTCTTGCTATTCGAATAATTTCTCATCTCAATCTCATAGGCTTGATGGCTTTGAACAGCTATTCGAATACTAATATCACTATTCGAATAGTGGATATACTATTCGAATAGTATTCATACTATTCGAATAATAGAATTTGAAAACTTTTTTTAAGCAAACGTTGATTATTCTGATAATGGCCATAGTATTCAAATAGTGACCAATCTTATTCGAATAGTCATATTATTAACCGAATAATACATTTGATATTTACTTTGGAGAATATAAACCCTATTCGAATAATGCTTGATTTTTTTGCATTGAGACTATTCTGATAGTTTCATTACTATTCAAATAGCCCTCTTGAAATATGTCAAAAAGTATTCTGATAGTACTATTCTGATGTACTATTCTGATAGTACTATTCTGATAGTGTTATTCTGATAGTACTAATAGTACTATTCTGATACTACTATTCTGATAGTAATCTTACTATTCTGATAGTAACTTTACTATCCTGATAGTCTTGTGATATTGATGCTGAAATTTATCAAAAACTTATTCGGATAATCATAACACTATTCGAATAATACCCTTACTATTTGAATAGTTATCCTACTATCCGGATAACATATTTAGAAATTGAGTTTGAAATCACAATGACTATTTGGATAGTGCCTTGACTATTCGAATATGTTTTCACTTGAATTATTTTCAGAAACATGTGTTAAGCATACTATTCGAATAACAATTTGACTATTCGAATAATCCGCAATATTAAATCACATGAATCTTTTCAACCCAACTTGATCTTTTCTTTTTGCTTGACTAATCTACAAGATATTTCACATTAAACACAGTAGTTAGTCAACATAGGAGATAAATACATTATGTAAACTTTTTGCTCTCAATAATTAATATCTATATTTGACATCATCAAAACTAATCATATCCAACAATTATTCCTTGTGATTTATTATATATCTTATGTTCATTTGTAAATACTAGTCCTACCATTCACTACAAAAAAAACATGATTTAGTAGCAGTTAAAAATGGGTATTAGTAGCGGTTTGAACCGCTACAAACAACATTAGTAGCGGTTACTAGAACCGCTACTAAATCGTATGTTGCAAGCAGTTTTGTAGCGGTTATATAAAACTGCTACTCAATAAAAAATAACCGCTACATCCTTTGTTATTATTTTATCTATTTTAATTAGCTTATTATTCAATAGTTTAACTTATTAATAAATTAAAAGGAAAAATGTAATTTAATTGGATTAGTATAAAATTTATATTAATAATATTATTAAGGATAGGTAGGTAATAAGGAATTATTATGTTGTCTAATATAATGTAATTGTATATGAAAAATAGATGAAAATGAGATACAGCTCTGAAATATGTGGGGGGGAAATGGTTAGAATAAATTTTATAGAAAGGAAAGAAGTATTGTAAAAAAAATTAAAAATCTTGTTACCATATTTGATCGTATTATTCAGCTCCTCTACTCATACGAAAGAAGTTGTAAATGAGAGAAAATGAAAGAAAGGTAAGGAGAAAAGAAATTGGGGAGTGTTTGAAATGAGTTGTGATAAGGGTATTTATAGGGATCCACGTACTATTTGTAGCGGCTATTGTATCCATTTAGTAGTGGTTATTAGTTAGTAGCGGTTATTTGTATTTTTGTAGCGGTTTAATATTTATAGTGATCCACGTACTATTTGTACCGGTTAATGTCTCCATTTTGTAGCGGTTAATGTTATATTTGTAGCGGTTCAATAACCGCTACAAATATTATTTTATTTTATTTTTAAATTTTTTTTACATTTTATTTTAAAAAAAATTTTGCATTTTTTTTAAGACAAGAGCATAATTTGAATTTGATCACTTGTCGTCGCCATCCCTACATAAATTTTGTAGAAAAATTATTGTTATGGATGTATTATTAAATTTAAAAAATTTAATTCAAATGACGTGTGTAATATCCCAATTTCTGATTATGGGTTAATCATGATTATTATGGATAATTATGAATTTAATTGGAATTATTATGTGTTTTATGGCAATATTAAATTAATATGTCATAATTACCGAAAAATTGGAATAATGGAAATATTGGCCATAAGTGGTAATTAATGGAGAAATTAATTACTAACTAAGAGAAAATGGGATGTGTGATTAAAATGGCTAATGGAGAGATTAGATAAGTTAATTGGTGACTTATTTGGTGGGAGCCAATAGCAATTTGACATGTGGCAAAGAGAGTATGGGAGAGGGAGTGCATGTGTGTGTAAGACAAATGGGATAAAAATATTATTTTCTCTCTCCTCTCTTCTCTCTCTTTCGGCTGGAGGTATGGGGGAGTATTATTGTCTCTTCTTCCTCACACTCCATCTCATTTCTCTCTCATTCTTGCTTCTCTCTCTTGTTCACCATTGTTGAAGACAAGGGAAAGAAGAAAGCTTGATCTTTGGGTAAGTAAATGCCTTCCTTTGCTCAAACTCCCTTCATTAAAGTTGATCCTTGAGTTAAGAGCAACATTTCTATGGTTGTAGTTTGTCCATTCGTTGTGGTTTGTGGCCACATGAAATTTTAGAAAGTGGTGAATCAATAACTCCCTTTGAGAAAGTTGATAAGGTGAGTGAAACCTATCTATCTATCTATGTTTTATGCCAAATGGATTAACTTGGATTTTCTGGAATTCTTGGGCCATTTTCGAAAATGAGGGCCATTGAGAGTTTGGTATATGTTTGGTATGGAATTTGTATGTTTGGAATGCATTTTGGATAGATAGAATTGTTTGGGTTGGAAATTGTTAAGTTTGGAGAATTTGATATTTTAGTGTTTAATGTTACCCAAAACCAAAGCATGATAATGGGATAGGATTTTGGTGATTTTGACATTCCCATTGGATTCCTTGAGTGATTTTGTGTGGGAATGAGCTTGGTTATTGATTTTGGGTTCATTTGAATCATTTGGGAAAAGTTGGAAAGTTGTCTGGTTTGAGCTCTGTTTTGTGAAGTCCGTTTGCACTAGCGTTTTGAATGATCAAATGGTATTGGAAAATTATGAAACTTTCCACTATTTAAGTTTACATCCCAAGCTTCAAAATGGACATATATTTTGTGTCATTTCGTTTAGTATTCTGTGAGATATGGTTGTCCAAATTTTGGGATTGAAACAGAACTCTGTTTTGGAGTAGTGGTTAGTTTTTGGTGATTCTGTATTTTTGTAGTGATTCCCAGTGAAGGGCTATATTTTTCCTTGAAAGAGGACTTATATACCTTTCATTTGGGTTTGGAATCACCTCGTTTCGATTTTTCTACAATTAGTTATGGTTTTTCGAAGTTCAGCCAAGAGTCAGGAAATTTCTTGGCCGCGGCCCAAGACTTTCTGGCCTGATTCGGGCCGCAGCCCATGGATGGCTGGCCGCGGGCCGCAGCCTTTGACCATGTTTGGGCCGCAGCCCAAGGAAGGGCTGGCCGCGGCCCACCCCTGTGTTCCAGCGCTTTAAGTTTTCGAAAGGAGATCTTTAACCTATTGTTTTCCAACCTTTTAGAGCTTTTATTAGAGGCATTTGTGGCCTCTTAAGGGTCAATTATGATAACCAAAATTAAGTGTTTCAAGTTAAATAAGTCTTGGAATAGAATATAACTCTTCGTCCCTAATCATGATTCTAGGATACGACATTTGCCTTCCTCGGGAGAGACCGGCGCTAGGACACGCCCGGAAGGATCAAGGTAGTGACTCTTCTCTTATATTATGTATGATGTTTTGGCATGCATAACTTATTGTTGAATTTGTGAAATGTGTGCCATTGTCCATTACGGCGTGAGCAGGTTAGCGTGAGCCGTGTAGGGATTGACGGTGGTCATCTCTAGGTCGGCCGTCGAACTGCCGTCGTAATCAACATGGATATTGTGAATCCGACCCGTGGGGCGGCGTTTGTGAATCCAGCCGTGGGCTGTGTGTATCTTACCTGTATGGCTTGTGTATGAAATGCATTATATGAATCCCAGCTGTGGTGAAATGTATTGTGTGGATTGTTGTGATGCAATGCAACATGAGCAATTCAGCGTGAGCAACCGTAAGGGATGACATGTGTCATACTAACCATTGCCGTTGTAACTGCCATTGTAGTTGCTTGTTGTGGTTAATGATTTGCTTACATACATTATTATTGTACATTATTTGATTGATTTGTTACTACGGAGATTCATTATAATCTCACTCTCCCAAAAACCATGTTTTAGATAGGGCAGAAGGATCAAAGGGAAAGCGGGCAACGAAGAGCAGATAGTGCTCCGGTTTAGAAGTATATTTTGGTTTTATTGGTTATCATATATATCTTTTGGATATTTTTGGGAAACAATTGTATATATTGGGATTGGTAGTGTAGATTTGTGTAATCCCCAAGTTAAGGGTAATGAATTGTGGGCTTTGTGCCTTTGTAAAACCCTTATTAATGAATGGAACCCGAGTGTGTCGGGAATTTGCTTTATACTCTGATATTGGTGAATGAAATCAACTTGTACAGGCCATTTAGTATTGAAATGTGAATATGAGACCATCATGAACATGTTTTGTAAAAGTTTTTGTAAGCCATGATTTTGGGAAGTTTGATTTTGTTTAAGTCCCGAAATCATTTATGGTCTCTAATTCTACATCAATTACGTGTTTATGAACTAAATCTCGGCCTTAATCATTAAGGGGGTTACAACATGGACTTAAAAAAACTCACCGCAGTAGAGGTAAATTGTCATCGCCTTCAGGGAAGTAGTTTTCAAAATCAGCTGGCTGAAATGGCTCACTCTCGTTGGCGATGTTATCACCTTCACCCATGTCGTAAAGGTCTCTTGGCTTTAAATGAACGACCATGTGCCAATCCCTATGCCTCTCGTCCTCGACATAATAAACCTGATGTGCCTCTGAAGCTATATTATACGGCTCATCATCTTGAGAAATACCAGTATGAATCGGCCGTGAGAAATTGACTGATGTGATCCATAAGTCGTCAGTTGTCAGTTCCCGAGAAGTAGTGGTATTTGCCCACAAACACTTGAACAGCGTCACAGTGAAACGACCTTGATAATTAAGTTCGACCACATCAAGAAGCTTGCCATAGTAAGGGATGCCTCCGAACTGCATGTTAGCGTCACTGCTGCTCGCATAACTCCTTGTCCCAAATGTGCCATAAACACCCAAATTCTGTGTTTGCAATCCTTGATCCTGTGAAACAGTGCAAAACTTAAAACCATTGACATTGTATGCTGTAAACCATTTTGCATGATCAAGAGGGCCGATTGCGAGAGCTCTGAAATCTGGTGAGTGTGGGTTGTGGTAATTTAGTATTCTGCGCGCAAACCAGCTCGGGAATTCTCTATGGACCCTCCTATCAACTTTCGAGGATGTCTGTGTACAGATCCTGAGTTGACGCTTAACATGACTTCTGAATTCCCTGAAATTAATAATGGAAAGGCGTTAGTGAAATGAAAGTGAGAAATGTTACGAAAGATATAGATCGAATAACATGTGAGTGTACAATTCTTACCGTATGAAAGGTTCAACTTGAGTGCAATTAATCAAGACATGTCTATGTGCTTGCAACTTCTCAGTTGCCGTTAGTTTGAAGTTCTCAGTTGCTCCAACTGGTTTACCAACACGAGGGATAAATTCTCCTGATGTCGGCGTAGGTTCAGGACAATCGTCAACACGAGGTGAGCGGTTGAAAGCCGTCTCAAGATCATCAAAGTACCTTGAGCAAAAATATAGCACCTCATCTCCTATATAGCCTTCAGCTATAGAACCTTCTGGCCACGCCTTATTCCTCACGTAAGATTTTAATTTACCAAGGAACCTACGAAGTACAGAAGAGAAAATTGATATAAAATGCTGAAAAGGACGACTAGCAAACATTAAATATGGAGAATAAATTAAAGCATATATTTAAAATGAGTACCTCTCAATT
This sequence comes from Inga leiocalycina, assembly GCA_963242795.1. Taxonomy (NCBI): domain Eukaryota; kingdom Viridiplantae; phylum Streptophyta; class Magnoliopsida; order Fabales; family Fabaceae; genus Inga; species Inga leiocalycina. The sequence continues at coordinate 69,175,318 of OY725322.1, forward strand.
GGATACATCCAACGATATTGTACTGGTCCAGCGAGCTTTGTTTCATGAACGAGGTGGACTGTGAGGTGAACCATCACAGTAAAAAAGGACGGAGGAAAGATCATCTCCAAATGACAAAGCGTAAGAATGATTTTCGACTGCAGCTGATCGAGCTCCTCAACAATCAAAACCTTAGAACACAACTTCCGAAAGAAAGAACAAAGTTCCACCAAAATGATGGAAACATCGGGAGGAAGTGTATTCTTTATAGCCAGAGGGAGTAACTGCTGCATAAAAACATGTGAGTCATGACTCTTCAGGCCAGCAACCTTTCGAGCCTGCAAGTCAACACATTGAGAAATGTTGCTTGAATACCCATCAGGAACTTTTAATTTCTTCAACGTCGCGAGGAAGACTTCCTTGTTCGGTTTTGTGAGGGTAAACTTTTCCGGTTGAAATCTATCATGCTCATCTGGCCAAGCGTCTTCACGAACTCCCATGTTGTGTAAATTTTTCCTCGCTTGAAGGTGATCTTTTGTCTTGCCGGGTTTGTTAAGCAGCGTATACAGCACATTGTCGCAAACATTCTTTTCAATGTGCATTACATCAAGATTGTGGCGAAGTAAATTAGATCTCCAATATGGAAGAGTAAATAAAATACTTATCTTCTTCCACTGCTGAGGCGCCGAAGTCCTGCGCGTCTTTTGGCGAGTTTTTGCTGAATCGTCGTTTTTTCCAAACTCGAAGTCAACATGCTCAAGCTGCTGTAAGATATCTGTACTGGACAAAACGCATAACTCACAGCATCATTCACAAGATCATCTTCATCTACTTGAACGCCTACTTGAGAACTTCGAGGGAGAGCATTGTCATATCTAATGCCAGCCTTCTCACCATGAACTGCCCAGAACGTATAGTCCTCAGGGAAAGGCTTCACAAGAAAATGTTCCTTTACAACATTTCGTGCATGCCACTTCTTGAACTTGCATTTCCGACATGGACAGACGATCTTGCCGTTACAGCTGGCGTGAGTGAATGCGAAATCCAAGAAACTGTTTAATCCGTACAAATATTCAGGAGAATTGCGTGGCAACCTGATCCATGATTTATCCATAGCTACTAGTGAGAGACAAGAAAGTATAGAGAAGAAGATGAGTGAGAAGAGAATGATGAATGCCAAGAACCATATATTCTGAAATTCCAACGTTTATAATTTTGTAGCGGTTCTAAAACCGCTACACTAACCGCTACAGTTATAAAATATTAGTAGCGGTTATATACATAAAACTGCTACCAATTTTCAAGCTGTTACACATTGGTGGGCAATTCAAAATTTACATGATGAGTATTTGTAGCGGTTATGTGTATAAAACCGCTATTAACATTAAAGCCGTTGGACAGCAAATTTAAAAATAATTTTTTATTTGTAGCGGTTACACATAACATAACCGCTACAAATGTGAACAAAGGCGGCAAATTTCAAAATTTAAATGATGAGTATTTGTAGCGGTTTTTATTGTAAAACCGCTACAACTATATACATTTGTTGTAGCGGTTTTTATTTTAAAACCGCTACAAATATATATATTTGTAGCGGTTTTGATTTAAAACCGCTGCAAATATATATATGCTTTATTTTTTTTTAATTTAGAAATATAAATAATATTGTTGCAATTAATTCATAAATTCAACAATGCGATCTAATAATATAAATATAATTATATTAAACACAATAAGAATTTAAGTTCTGAAATACAAACTCATATATATATATATATATTTACAAATGTTTCAACAAACAAAAAAGATGTCCTAAACTAAGTAGCTGGGGGCTGATCATCTGGTGCTCCCTCAGGTGGGGCTCCCTCAGGTGCTGCTGGATCGGGCCGCTGCGCAGAGTGAACCGCTCCATCATCATCAGCAGGAGCAGGATGAGGATGAGGAGGAGTAGTACTCGGGACGACTTAGCGAGGGACAGGGGGAACCTGTGGATGCTGCTCGTCCGGGAATAGGCGACTCCATGACCGCTCAAGCATGTTGTTCACGATTTCACGCCAATGTGTCTGCTGAGAGTAGATCAAATCAGCGTGCAGCTGCATCTGCTGCAGCTGCATCTGCATCTGCTGCATATGCTGCAGCTACATCTGCTGCATCTGCTCCTATTGCTACTGCTGCTGCTGTGCCATCTGCTGCTCCAAATCTAACTGTAGTGTTAAAATTAGTAAGCATAGAGGAAGAATTTTAAAAATCTTCACCGATCCTAATCGAGGATCTATCAACGGCGTTTAAACCAAGTTGGAAGGATTCATACCTTTTGATGATTCAGAGTTTTCATGATCTCTAGGAGCCAACACGTCAGGTCCGCTCCCTCTACCGATATCCACACGAATGCTCTCCAGCCGAGACTGCGTGCTAGCGCCTCTAATGTCTCCTAGGGTTTCACTTGCGGCTCTCAAGTCTCATGTGCGTATCAATATTTCTGCTCTATCAAGTTTATAACCTATAAGGGCTGTTTTCAAATTTCAAAATTAATCATCATTAATTTCAAAATTAATTAAGAATTAATTATCTTGATGAGCTAATTAAATAAATTCAGTTTAAATTAAATCTGTCCAACAGTTTTAATTTAACCTATTTATTTAATCCAAATAAAGAGCCATTAGATTTAATTTATCTTCATAAATTAAATTTGAGATACTATATCTCTATCATGTTAGTTATTAAATTTAATATATCTTAATAAATTAAATTTAAAACTAACAATATAATAATATCATATAATATATATACATACATACATACATATATATATATATAAGATATATATTTCAAAAATATATATATCTATATAATATTATTAATGAATTTTATATTATATATATATAAATATAAAATTCGTCCACTCTAAATTAAACATTATATCATGCTGGGCTATTCTTGTGTGCGACCCTGTAGGCCCATATGAAGTTGGCAGTGGGCCAATAACTATACTAACCCAAAAGTCGCAAGCGGCCTCTAGCAAGACATTACGACTACCCAATTCATATAAGGATCGTTATCATGATGCAACTTGTCATACAACCATGTCACGTCCCTTTTGTCACACGATATATCAATCAAGGATAAGGCATGGATAATGTCATCCTCTTGTTCCTGACTATTACTTTCTCGATTCCTAAGTAGCCTGATAACAGAGACAGAAACTCCTTTCATCATAGTATAGCCATACATTTCTCAGACTCACTCATCGAGGGGCCCAGTAATATCTCTCTACTAATGTGAGGGACAAATTCCATCTTGATCATTCATATTCCTCTGCATGAAAAACCACCAAGCCCGATCGTAGCCTTTATTATCACCCGGTCAAAAGTGACTTTTGACTAGTTCAAAGCTTAGTAACTCTCATGTAGGAATCCATAATGACCTCAGGTCTAAGGGTATTGTAACGTGGTTATACATGAGAAAAGCTTATGACTTGATCCATGTAGCTTTCTCATAGTGGGTCGGTCCAGCACCTTGTACTCTTATAAGTGCCTAAGACTTTGATTCGTATGTCCATATCTTATCAAAGTCATACTGATCTTGTTTCATCTCTGCTCCCGCATAGATGACCGACTAGGGACATTTTAAGACAATCTTTATGAATTATCCAAGGATACAATTATCACAGTTAACATGCAAATAATATGATAACAGAATGGAGAAATTTCATTAAAATAATAATGTTCAAAGTACAATGATTGGCCCTTAGGGCACAATTTCCAACATCCTCTCACTTGCCCTAGGTGCAATCATTAATTTGCCTAATTCCCATTGCCCTAACATGACACTCATGCTTTGCCTGTGTAAGTGGCTTAGTAAGAGGATCAGCTACATTATCTTCTCCTGCTACTTTGCATATCTTTATATCACCTCTATCATTGATTTCTCTAATAAGATGAAATCGCTTCAGTATATGCTTGGTCCTTTGATGTGACCTAGGCTCCTTAGCCTGTGCAATAGCACCACTATTGTCACAGAACAAATCTGTTGGATTTGAGATGGTAGGTACTACCCCTAGTTCAGTAATGAACTTTCTGATCCAAACGGCTTCTTTAGCTGCATATGATGTTGCTATATACTCAGCTTCTGTTGCAGAATCTGCTACAATGCTCTGCTTGGAGCTCTTCCAGCTTACTGCTCTACTATTCAGAAGGAATACATATCTAGATTACGATTTAAGGTCATCTTGGTCAGTTTGGAAACTTGCATCTGTGTAACCGGTTACGCAGAGCTCATCATCCAATCCACCATAGACCAAAAATAAGTCCTTAGTCCTTCTTAAGTACTTTAGGATATTCTTGATAGCAATCTAATGACCCTCATCAGGATCTTGTTGGTATCTGCTGGTCATACTTAAGGCAAACGAGACATCCGGTCGAGTACATAACATTGCATACATGATGGATTCAATGGCCGAGGCATATGGAACCTTACTCATGTGATCTCGCTGATCAGGTGTACTAGGACACAGATCCTTGCTAAGATGGATGCCATGAGACATGGGCATGTAACCCCTTTTTGAATCCTGCATACTGAACCTATGCAGTATCTTGTTTATGTATGTGCTCTGACTTAGGACTATTAGTCTTTTGGATCTATCCCTATAGATCCTAATCCCTAGGATATAGGTGGCTTCACCTAAGTCTTTCATTGAAAAGGACTTTCCTAACCAAGACTTGACACTCTGTAAGGTAGGCATATCATTCCCAATGAGTAGGATGTCATCTACATAAAGCACTAGAAATACAACTATGCTCCTACTAACCTTCTTGTAAACACAAGGTTCATCGAAGTTTTGAATGAATCCAAACTCTTTGACTACTTCATCAAAACGATGATTCCAGCTCCGAGATGCTTGCTTCAATCCATAAATGGATCTTTGAAGCTTGCAAATTTTACCAGAGTCCTCTGGACGCACAAAACCTTCAGGTTGTGTCATGTACACATCCTCAAGCAGCTTTCCATTAAGGAAGGCTGTTTTGACATCCATCTGCCATATTTCATAGTCATAATATGCTACAATAGCCGCCTCTGCCTGCTGAGAGGTCGCAGTCCCGTCACGGTGTCTGTGTGTGATGGCGTACAACTCCCCATAGTCCGTCTGACGGCTCTCCTGCTGTTCCTTAGTCTCCTGAAACAATTACAAAATTCAATTAGTATTATGAAATAATCAGCTAAAAGTCAGTGATATTTTGAAAAGTTACCAGCTCGCTATAGGTTACAGCAAAGGTCTTAGATCCTACTGTGTGGTGGATCGTCTGCTGCACACGGATCCTGGTGTTCATCTGAGAAATCTCCTAGAAAAAAAACAATATTAAATGTATTAAGACAATAAAAAACATTTAAAATTAAATAAGTTCAAATAAAATACAATTAAATTGAAATTATAATTTAATAATTAACAATTACAAAATTATATATAAAAAATCTTATAAATATATTACTTGCCCCTCAGGGCTCTTCTCGATCAGCTGCTCCAGAGGCATTGTCCTGTCCTTATTCACCGTGTGGAAGAGATGGTTCCCCCTATTCCTCCAGGCGTCACCCATCTTCACGAGGGCGTACCTCTTCCAGTTGGCCCAGACGGCAAACCGTAGCTGAAAAAAATTATTTAAATATCAATAATTACAAAAAACATAATTTAAAAAATATTAATTAAATAGAATTAATTACAAACAATATTAATTAAATAATTTTAATTACCTGAACCACCTCTTCCCAAGCCTGGTCCTTCGGCCCCCTCGGAACGTGCCTCCACGTCTTGAAGTGAAGGGGGAACCGCATCCAATTCGCGCCCAGGTCATTCAGGAAGCGGTTGAGCAGGTGACCCCCATTGTGGATGGGCTAGTCAGTGCCCTCATTCCACGGCACTATAACTCGCAGGCTCCGGTCCATACTGTTCACACCGGCCACGTCTAGCCTCCTCGTCGAAACGTTCCCCTGCTCATTTGCACAGTTTACCACACGTTAGATAAATTGTAATTCAAAGTTAACATTTTGAATTTAAATAAATAATTTACTAAATTAAAAAATTAATTTACCTTGGACCTGCACCTCAAACCCAGTGGACCGTGAAGACGACCCTCGTGGGTTGTTCTGCTCCCGAGCCTCCTCCTCATCGAGGAACTACTCCATCTCCCTGATCTCAAGCGGGATCTCAAACTCCTCCTTGTCGTAGTCCTCGATGTTGATATCTGGCCCCCTAACCTTAGGCACCTCTGGTGCGGTCGTCTCCTGTGGGATCGTCTGTGGTGCCTGTGGTACAACCGACTTTAGTGGGGGGATGGGCTGAAATGCCGCAGTTGCCCTGTGTAGCCCCCTGCTGTAATTAATATCCGGATTATGCAATTAACGTGAAATAGAGACCAAGAAGACAAAACATCATTTATAAACCCATCAACCAGACGGGGTTTTCACAATTACATTTCGAAATTATTAACACGGTCTCATATTTACACTCCGAATATAATTATTATACGAAGATAAATTACATTTATACAAATATCAGAGTACACAATATAAATTTCCGGCAATCCCAGAATCATATCTTCGCTCAATAATCATAGGGCACATTAGCCCATACAACTCCACCCATAGGGATTACACAACCTACTCGAATACATACTCCAGTATTGATCCATATAAACAAATACATAATCCCAATTACGCATTGATAACCAACTACTAAGCTCTCACCCAGAAACGAGTCCTCTTCATCCTTGGATGCTTGCTTCATCCTCAATCTTCCTTCCCTGTCTAAAATGTTGATAGGGGAGGGTGAGATTCTGGGGAATCTCAGTAGGAAACACATACCAATATGCATGCAAGATAAGTATTTAATGCATGACATGCTTGCATCACAATAACTCATGTTCACATCATGATATATCCGCATGCTCAATGTTTCAACAACATACTCATGGCCATAGCATAACTAGAAACAGAGCTACAATCATTCATACATGTCTCACATAATCACGCAAAGCAATAACATGCATCAATACACAAATACAATTATCAATACATGCAGGAGAGGTAAGTTCCCTACATTATTCTTTCCACGTATGCTCCAGCGTCGGCTACTCACAATCCAAGCGGATATCAAATCATAATCAGGGTGAATACCCAACCCTATAACCAAATCAAGAACATATGATCATTCTCTTTTCCAAATTCTCACTTTCATAATACTTAGATTTGGCTATCATAATTGACCCTTAAGAAGCCCCAAATGCCTCTAATCAAAGCCCTAAAAGATTGGGAAACAAAAGGTTGAAGGTCACTTTTCGAAATCACAAAGTGCTGGAACACAGGGGTGGGCCCCGGCCCACCATTCCTTGGGCCGTGGCCCAAAAATGGTCAGAAGGTCTTGGGCTGCGGCCCACCACTCTTGGGCCGCGGCCCAGATAAGGCCAGAAAGTCTTGGGCCGCGGTCTAGCCACTCTTGGGCCGCGGCCCAGAAATTTCCTGACTCTGGGCGAACTTCCAAAATTCATAACTAAATCTAGAAAAATCGAAACGAAGTGATTCCAAAGGCAAATGAAAGTTATATGAGTCCTCTTTCAAGGAAAAATATAGCCCTTCACTGGAAATCACTACACAATTCCATAATTACACGACACTTATCACTGCCCCCAAAACAGAGTTCTGTTTCAATCCCAAACTTTGGACAACCATATCTCACAGAATACTCAACAAAATGACACAGAATATATGTCCATTTTGAAGCTTGGGATGTGAACTTTAAGACTGGAAAGTTTCACAATTTTCCAATACCATTTGGTCACTCAAAACGCTCATACCAAATTACTGCACAAAACAGAGCTTAAACCAAACAGATTTCCAATTTTCTACCAAAGTGTTCAATAACTCCAAAATTAATAACCAAGCTTATTCCCACACAAAATCACTCAAGGAACACAATGGTAACCTCAAAATGACCAAAATCACAACCCATTTATATGCCCTGTTTTGATCAAAGCACAAAACCAACACAAAAAGTGCTAAACTTCACATTTAAGCTTCAATTCAATACCATTCATTCAAAACACTTAACAATGCACTAATTCCATGACAACAACAATTCAATCACCACAAGACCCTAAATCACGAAATTAGGGCTAAATTTCCAGAAATTTAAGGCCTAACCAATGGCCACAAATCTTATATGAGAAGGAAGCTTTCACTCACCTCAACAACTTTTCCAAAGGCACTTCATGATTCTCCAACTTGTACATTTTCGTGATTCCTCAAATCACCACCAATGGAGAATCTAAAACCAAAGGATGAAAGCTCTAAGCTCAAGGAACAACATTAATGAAGAGCATTTTGGCATTTGAGGCCATTTGCTTACCTCAAAATCCAGCTTTCACTTCCTCTTTCTTGAGCAACAATGGCGAAAATGGAGAGAAGGGGAGAGAGAACGAGAGAGATGAATGTTTGATGATGATGATAAAGGTGAGGAGCAGAAATTTCTGCCCCCACAAGCCACTTCATGCGCATGAGAGAGACAAAAGAGAGGGAGAGGGAGAAAAATATTAAACAATAGCCATTTGACTTTTTCCCCACAACTCCCATCTCATATAAGCTTGCCAAGTGTCTCAAATCTATTGGCTCTCATAAAGTAAGTAACCAAATTAGTTACTCTAATCCCTCCATTAGCCATTTTAATTTCACATCTCATACTCTCTTAATTAGTAATTAATCTCTTCCATTAATCACTAATTTAGAGCCATTCTTTTAATTTCCCAACAATTATGGCATATTAATTAAAATTGCCATACATCACATAATTGTTCCACTTTAATTCGATAATTATCCTCAATAATTACCATTAGCCTTTAATCAAAAATTGGGGTGTTACACCTGCCTCCACACTGCCCCCTCCCTCTACCCCCTGTTCGGCTGCTGCCGCCCCGTAAAATCGGTCTGGGGACCTCAGGGGCTTTCCCCTTATCTTGTCCTGAAGCCATATCAACTGTAAAAAAAAAAAAAATGTAGTCACATTATTATGCAAAAATGTAATAAAAATACAAATACAAATAAAATACGTGTTATATACGTACCTCAAGTGCAAATACTGAGAAATACTGTAGCAAAAACTCCTACACAGACGTCTGAACACTCAAATCTTGAAGAAACCACTCAGAGAAACCCTAGGAAACAAAATGAGAAAACGGAGAAATGAGAGAGGCGGTGGCTTAAATAGGCCAGATATTAGTAGCGGTTATTCCAATAACCTCTACCGTAACCGCTACAAATCACCCACGTTGCCTTAAATTTGTAGCGGTTCTACAATAACCGCTACAAATTACAAGAACCTTTGAAATTCTGTAGCGGTTATTGCCCAGAACCGCTACAAAAGTGGAGAATCCTGAAATTCTGTAGCGGTTATATCCCTATAACCGCTACAAATAGCTGACGTTTGGTATTTTGTAGCGGTTTGGTTGCTGTAACCGCTACACTGTTGGTGGGGCTTGGTCGCACCAAGTGGCAGGAATATTGTAGCAGTTTCTGTGTATTAACCGCTACAAGTTTTGGCGGGAATTTTGCCCCAAATTTCTAGCGGTTTTGGCTAACCAACCGCTACAAAAAAAGCTGCTAATTTGTCGTGCCTCTTGGCGCGTAGCTTGCCGCTACAATTTTGTAGTGGTTTAGGTTAAAACCACTACAAATATTTTAATTTGTAGCGGTTTGATATAACCGCTACAATTGCACCACTACAGAATCCCTTTTTTTTGTAGTGATTGTTGTTATACTTATTGTTCTAGCTCCTGGTAATAATTTTATTCCTCCAAATTTGTGATATATTATTATAGATTGATTCATATGTTCATCATTTCTAGATATTGCAAAATTTTTATTTAATGTAAATTTTAATTTTTGGTATATTAAGTTTCTTGTTAATACTCCTAATATACTGTCTTCTACACTACTTGTTATTATTTCATCTGTTATTAATAATTCTATTGATAAATCTATTCCTTCTTTTAAAATAAGCTTTAACTAATATTTGTACTCCTGCAATATATATTTCAGTTACTTCATCTTTAAATGGTAATTTAGACATTTCATTTTTTATTAATGCTTTATTTATTAGAGGTATTTTTAATACTCCTTTTGTTAATGTTGATTAGATGGAATGTTTCTTTTCTACGACTACATAATGGCTCTTTCTAGTTTTCTTTGATTTTAATATTTTACTTACTTTATTCATGAAATCTTCATTTTTTTTAATTCTTCTAGTTTCATATCTAGCTTTATATCCTTTATCTTATCATATTGTTTTTTATTAAAAATTATTCCTCTTTCTACTGATCCTTCTGAAATATTTCTATATTCTTCAAATTCTTCATATTCGTTATTACTAGTCCCTTCTCCATCATTTACTATATTCATCATATAGATTTTATATTCGTCATCTATTGATGAATAATTAGACTCATTGTCTGATAAATCGCTCATATTTTTTAATTTATATATTTCTATTTATGGATTATCTATATCACTATAAATTGCTTCTTGTAATATCCTGAATTTTGGGACTGGAGGCTTTGGAATAAGCCTAAATTAAGCAGATTGCTAAGCCTCGATTTAGTAGATGTCCTTAATCTATTCTCTAATATTCCTTATATATTTGGGGTATTAAAGAAAATAAAATGGTGAATTTTGAAGAAAGTGATTATGCTTCTAGTGAAATTTCCTGCGAGGCAGTAATCTTGTCATGAGGTTTTGGAAGATCAAATGATGAGAACAAATTATGAAATTTTACAAGGTGAAAGTAGGCATCCTCATATTTAATTTGATAGTTCATATGGCTCAATTAGAGCTATATACAAAAGGTTATGGATTTTTGAAGTTTATCCAGCAAAATTGATTATTTTATGAGACAACATGCAAAGATTGAAATTCTGGGAATTGTGTGCTTCCAATTGGCCAAAGTCTATATTTTTTCTTGAAACTAGACTCAATCAGGGTTCTATAGCCTTTAGAATAACTCCAATTCAACTTTTCTAGAATTAGTTATGGTTTTTCAAAGTTTAGGAAGAAAATATGCCCAATTGCCAATTGTTGCAATTTTTGGGAAAATAAGCAATTATGACATAAGCAAGCATCTTTCTCCTTCATATTTCCCTCTAAACCAACGTAAGTTTCAGTACAGAGAGAGAGAGAGGTTTGAGAGCATTTAGAGAGAGAAAGAGAAGAAAACTCGCAAGGTAGGTCGATTTGTTCGGTGAATTCGTACCTAATGCGTATAATACTGCTTCTAAGCTATTCTTCCATGTATTTTAAAGGTTGAGAGGCACAAATTTAGTTGTGGAAGGGCTTAGGGTTTCGGTCATGTAAAGAAGAGCCAGAAGGAAATGAAAGGTAACTTTCAAACCTTCGTATATTAACTATTATGGCTGTTGTGAGCAATTTAATCGGTGAAATTTCACCGAATTGATAATGGTTTTAAATTTTGGAAATGTGTGTGCCTAGGGGTTATGCTGCCGAAATTAGGTCTAAATGGTAGTTGTAACCTAATGTAATAGTCAATAAAGTGATTAGGAATAGAAAGAAACACGTCTGTGGAGGCAGAATGGAAAAACCCCAATTTTTCCTGGGGAATGTGATAATTTCAGTAAGATCTAGAAATGGGCCATGGAGTTGGATTTTCAATGATTTGATGATTCCATTGAGTTCATGAGGAAAAATTAGGTGGGGTTACAGTTGGTCACTTTTTTCGAAAAAGCTTGGAAAAGCATAATTACGAAAAATGCCCCTGAAACCCTTAAATCGGGGCTCTCAATGGTATTTTTGTAATTTGAAAATGAATTTGGTAATTCTGAGTTTGGAAATTGGTTCCTTGGGTGAAAATAAGTCAGAATAGCCCATGTCAAAATTTCAGAAAAAATACAATCGGACCGGTACAGCGGGGCCGGGCCAGGCCGGGTTCCTCAAGGGTATTTTAGTAATTTTTCAATATAGACTCATATAACCCCAGAAACACTATAGAAGTGTCTAAATAGTACATTTGGCATTGTAGGATCGAACATGGAGTCCGAGTTGTTTGCACGTAGATCTAGGATAAAAGATTGGAGGTAGGGGACTTACTTATTTATATGTATTTGATATCTTTGCTTGTGCGGTGATGTATATAATTGCTTTACTTGATTGTGTAGAGCATATTTGAATAAATGAAGCTCTATTTCTATTTTCGCTGTAGCGGCCATAGTTTTGTTACATGAAACATTAAGCATGCAGAAATGTCATCATACCTTAATTGTCGTTCTTCAAGTTCTTCAAATTATGATTGTTGTTCATAGGCAAAGTAAGAACACTATTTGAGAAAGGGATTCAGAAAATATATAAAGCTGGATATATTGATTGATCTTGGTTTCAAATGAAGATTAAAATGTGACACTCTTGAAGTGCCCCACCAAACATATTTTTTTTCAAAAAAATCCTAGTTCTGGCAGTTGATTAATTTGGGAGACTAAGGAAGTTAAATAAATTACTTTAACATATTTATATTTATCATTTTTTTCAAACTAATTTGCTTAACTTATAAACTAATATATAATTAAGTAATTTATTTAGCTTTTTTAATCTCTCCAAATAACTCAACCGAGTCTTATATCAAGAAAGGGAGACATTGCAGGAAAGGATCAGAGTTTTTTTTTAAAGATATCCTATTAAAAATATGATGACTAATGTGGGAAAAAAAATTGAGGTGGAAGTCATATAGACATGTCATATGTGCATATTTGATCAACAAATGTTGACCGTTAGGGCTGGTTAATAGAGGGGCAAAATTGCCTCATTTTTGTACCTTCCAGGGCATATTGCCCTCTCAAAAACTTCAAGGTGCTCAATGCCTATACACAAAAACTTCTAGGGCATTTAAGCCCTTTCATCCTAAAAAAAGATATATGTTTAGCATAGATCAAGCATATGAAAACAATGTAGCAACTTCAAAAAAAGTGTCAGTGTTTGAGTGCCATATTAGTTAGTTGAGAGGAATAGTTTCCTTCCATATGGTTATACGTTTGAATGACATTTCCTGTGTCATAGGAGGAATTCTTTGTTTCAAATGATAACGAGCATGTGCTACCCGTGCATTGCACAGAGAGCTTTTACATACTGATACATTTTCTGTTTATTTCATACTTAATTAGTTATACAATTTTATTTGAAGCATAATTAATTACAGTTACATCATATTGACTAAAAAGGGGGAAAATAACTTAGAATTAATTGATATGGAGAGTCAATTGTCAACACCCGTTTTCATTTCGAAACGCACAGAGTGATAAAGATATGGTTCTACAGGCATACAAAAATAGAACAAATATACTGATATTAAGTACATTTTTACATACAGGATTTATCCTCGCAAGGTTTGATAATATTTACAATTTATCCAAAAATGTCCAAAACAATGGCCACATATAATCACTAGTCAAATCTCGGGTTCTGCACCCTCATTCGCCTGTATCGACTGCCTTTCCCTTGGAGCGGCTAGCTCCTACTAGAATTTTGTTATTATGAAAAAGGGTGAGAATCCAAGGAATCCCAGTAGCAACATTCTATCGTTCATAAAAATATAATAAATAAATATGTCAATACCAGATAATGCAATATCATACTAACACATAACTCAGTTTAGTCGAAAATGTGTTCAAAGCCAGCCATAGTTGCAACCCTTACACATTCTGTACCTCAATCCATGACTGGGTATATCAGTGTACCTATAGGCACTATTCATCAGTGTGCACTGTGTATCATACATATTATAGAAGATGGCATATACAAAGCATATAAACATTGGCATAGTGTATGAAGGATAGAGTTACTACCCTAAACCTTTTTCAACTCGTAAAGCGTTCCTCAAAATTCGTGCTAACTGTTCAACTCTTAATTTAGTCTTAAAAGTTCAAATGTACAAGAATTAGGTTGATACCCGTTCATGTACTATTTCAAACTCATTACATTGGTTCTATTTTGGGCTATTTAGACAGCCATTGGAAGCTCAAACAAGTGCCCCTGGGATTGGAGAAGTTAAACTAATCAAAAAGGTGAAAGTGCTGAAACAGGGGTCTTGGCTGCGGCCAAAGGTAGGTCAGAAGGTTTTGGGCTGCGGCCAAAAATAGCTCACAAGGTTTGTGGCTGCGGCTAAGAAGTTGTCCTATTTCTTGACTGAACTTCCAAAAATCATAACTAATTCCACAAAAATTGAAACATGGTGATTCTAAGTTCTATGGAAATCTTTTTAAGTCATCTACATAGAAAAAATATAAACCACCATCATCTACTGCAACAAAATTCTAGAATTTCACAAATTCCCTTGCTATTCTAGAAGTAAGTCCAGAAACAAGGCATAACTTTGAAAATTCATAACTTTCAATCCACAAGTTTAAATTTCTTATAATACCTATAAAATTAAAGTCCATGATGTCTACTTTAATCTTGGAAAGTTTCATTATATTTGAACTTGGTTTGACCAATAAAATGCATGGCACAATAACACTGCCTCACAAGAGAATAGCAAACAACATGCACTTGCAACTTCAATAATTTCTATACTTGTATAAAAATCTCCAAAAATCATGAACACCTATATTCTAGCACAATTTTTCCTTCTAAATCCAATGGAACCATCAGAATTTCCAAATTCCAGCTCTATCTTAAGTGAACAGTAGCTAGACTAAATTAGGGTTTAGAAGAGAAAAATGTGTTTCCTTGATTTCTTTTGTTCAATCACTTCCTTTCCACTTCTAATCACATGATTAGCTATTTAAACACTAAATGAACATGATTTGTAGAAATTTAGGCAGTATAACCTTTCTAGAGTTCATCATCCCAAAATCACAAAACAAGCCAAATCAAAGCAAACTCAACAACAACAATCACAATAACACAATTTAACTCAAGAGAATCCAAGTTTTAGAGGGTACCTTTAGCTTCTCTTGCTTTCTCTCTCTAGAAGTTATTGTTCACTCTCTCTTCAACCTTGAATATTAGCTTGCTAAACAATGAGTTCCATGAAGAAGAAGAATTTAGAGGAAGATCTATACAAGTTAGGAAGCCAAATCATAAAGAATAACAAACTTACCTTAAGATTTTCCCTTCTTGTCTCTTCCTCCTCTCTAAGTTTTCTCTTAAGCTCTCTCTCTCTCTCTCTCTTCTTTTTGTTTTGGGATGGAAATGATCAAGAAAGATGAAGGGAAAAGTTTTATAAACTATCTTGGTATTTTTCCTTAATTATCTTAATTCCAAAAATAGATTTTATGACACCTATTTGTTCTTGACTTTATCTACATCCAATTGGTGTCATACGCTTCAATTAGCATTGAACCAAATCTTTCCCTCTAGTTGGCCCATAAATTGATGCCTAGGAGCCCTCTTCCAACACCAAGTTGGGCTTCAATCCCTTTAATCAAACCATATGTACATTTAATGATATTTTGCTCCAATTCCACATGTGCTTATTGTAACGCCCCAAATTTTGACTAAGGGCTAATGATAATTATTGAGAATGATTTAGTAAATTAAAGTGGATTTGAGATCCGAATTAGTTATTGGAAATACCCAACATCCTGTATTTTAGCATGATTATTTAACAAAGTAATTTAAGGGCTAAAATTAGAGGGAATAGCGCATGGATAGAGAGGAAAAGAATTTAATTATGTCTTATGTGACAATTTAAGTAAATGTGCCATAATCAATGGGGAAATTGGAAGAATGGAAATTATCGGTCAATTAGTTAGTGATTAATGGAGAAATTAATTACTAACTAAGAGAAACGAGGAGTGTAACTATATGGTTAATGGAATTGGTTAGTGTAACTAAATGGAGGAATTACATGTGGTGATATTACATAAGATTGTAACGTGTGGCACATGTGGATCAAGCATGGAGAGTTGGTGGGAGAAAAGTCAACAAATCATTTTAAATTCTCTTTTATCTTCCCTCTCTCTTGCCTATGCGTATAGGGCATGGAGTGGCAGAATTTATGCCTCCATCTTCATCATTTCTCACTCTCATCTCTCTCTTCCTTCTCTCCAAATTCGTGCAGCCATGGGAGCCAAAGAAGGGAGGAAAAGCTTGTGAAAAAGGTGAGATGTTGACCATCCAAATGACCTTCTATGCAAAAACTCTCTTTAATAAAGTTGTTCCTTATGTTGAGAGCTTCAATTTCATGGTTTTATACTTTCCATTTGGTGGTGTTTGGGCACACAAGGAAATCTAAAAGTTGGAGAATCAATGAACTCCTTTGGGAAAAGTTGTAGAGGTGAGTAAGATAAACCTTTCTCTATAGGTTTTGTAGCTATTGATTGAGTTTGGAATTTCTGAAATATTTGGTTTGATTTTCAACAATGAGGGTCATTGTGTGTATGGCATGTTGTTGACATGGATATAGTGTCTTGAGTATGTGTTTTGGATAGATAGAATTTGCTTGAAGCTTAAATGTTAAGTTTGGCAATTTTAGGATTTTGTTGGATATATGCCAAAAATAGAGCATGATAATGGAATGAGAATTTGGTTATTTTGATGTTTCAATTGGTTTTCTTGTGGAAAATTGTGTGGGAGTAGTGTTGGATATGAATTTTGAACCATTGGAAACTTAGGTTTAAAAGTTGCAAGTTTTGGTTAGTGAAAAACTCTGTGCTGGCAGTTATTTTTCATGGACGTTTTGAAATAGCAAATAGTGATGAAAAATTCTGAAAATTTTCAGTTTTAAAGATCACATGTCAAGGTTCAAATTGGACAAATAATTCATGTCATTTTGATTTGTGAGCTAGGAATTATGGTTGTCCAAAGTTTGATATTAAATCTGGGATCAAATCTGGAATAGTATGAATATTTTTGGAATTCTGGATTTTTGTTGTTATAGACAACCTTGATTCATATTTTTCCAGTAAAGAGAAATTAAATATATTTCATTAGGCTTTGGTATCACCTTATTTGGATTTGTCTAGAATTAGTTATGATTTTTGGAAGTTCAGCCCAGAAACTAAAATTTTCTTGGCCGTAGCCCAAAAGCTTCTGACCTGCTTTTGAGCGCAGCCAGGAGACTATTGGCCGCAGCCAAAAACTCTCTGACCTGATTTTGGCCTTAGCTAAAAGTACTTAGCTGTAGCCCAAAAGTTTCTCACCTATTTTATGCCGCCACTAAAGATCCTTAGCTGCGGCCAACATCCAAAAATCAGAACTTTTCATTATTGTAAGGTGGTCTTTGAGATAGTATTTCCCAACCCTTTAGGACTATTGTTAGGGCCTTTAATAGGTACTTAAGGGACTTTAATGCTAACCAAATCTAAGTGTTTTGAAGTCATTTGAGTATTGGGATAAGTGATAACTTGTCATCCTTAATATTGATTATAGGATTTGACAATTGCCCGGAGCATAGAAAGCTTACGCCTGAACAAGAACGGAAAGAGCAAGGTAGTGACACTTTATCCTATATCATGTTTAATGAATTACTCATTCGTATTTATCATTGAATGATGTTGATTGGGTCCGTGGCGAGTAGCCCAGCCTTGAATGTTGTTGCTTGGGTTTGTGGCTATTAGCCCAACCTTGAATGATGCTGATTGGGTCCGTGGCTAGTAGCCCGGCCTTGAATGTTGCTTCTTGGGTTTGTGGCAGTTAGCCCAACCTTGAATATTATCGATTGGGTCTGTGGCATGTAGCCCGGCCTTGAATGAATGATGGAGTTGTAGCGGGTAGCCCGGCTTTTAATCATGTGTAGCTGAATTGTGATATATACTTACATGCTTTGTTTAATTATATATCATATACGTAAACTGTTACTATTGGGATTCTTTTGAATCTCACTCTTTCTAATTAACAATTTTTAGACAGGGCTAGTGGTTCTATGGAGAAGCAGGTGACGAAGGGTGGATAGAGCTCTGGGCTTGGAGTTTAATTATTATGGTTTTTAGTTATCATTATGGATAAATGTATATATTGAAGATTTTGGAAAGTTTTGTGTAATTCCCTAGAATGAGAAGTTGATTATGGGCATTTGTGCCTTGCAAACCCGAGTGTGTCGGAAATTTACTATGTACTATGATATTGATGAATTGAATCAATTTGTATAGGCCATTTGTATACTGAAATGTGAATATAAGACCGTTATTGAACAGACTTTTGAAAATTTTTTGTAATCCTTGTTTTTGGGATATTTACTTTTAAATAAGTCCCAAATCATCTTATGGTCTCTAATTCAACATAATTATGTTTATTAAACACTAATATCGGCCTTGATCGTGAAGGGGGTTACACTCATATTCTAACAATTATAATTTAATTTGTTGCCTTAAGATGTTGACACCTGGCATAATTTAGAATTCAATTAATTGTTTCCCTCCTATTTTCTTTATTTGGATGAAAATTTTGAAGGAAAAAAGAGAAATACTAATTGTTCCAACATTTTTCCAACTTCCCCTTTCTTTGGCCAAAATTCACCATTCTATTTCTTTGAATATTTTCAATAATTACAATGCATATTGGTGGATTAAATTTGGGATGTTACATCAATAGCAAGGAACAAAAAATCAGACCGGGCAATGAACAGGTCACAGCACAAGTTCAAGGGTTAATGGGTCAACCGGGGATTAACCGGTGGTCAGAGTAACCATATTAAAATATTATAATTTATTAGTGGCAATATATATAACTATATTTTTAAACTTATATAGATAAAAATGAAGATCTTTAGAAAAAAATGCTTAAAATATATTAGTATTAGTTATAATATCTATACTTATGCAATGATATCTCCCTTCTTTAATTATTATATTCTTTTAAATAATTTTTTTCATTATCTTCTTCTTTTTTTTATATTTGTTCTTTGTTTTCCTACTTTCCCTTTATCTTGGAGTAAAAAGTAGGACCAGAGTAAAGTGGGACCCTCATATAAAAACTTGGTAAATTTAACATAAGCAAAAAAATCCCAGCTACAAGTCAGGTTGGTCAATGACCCACTAAAGTACAAAGCAATGCCTTTCTTATCGGAAAGTTCATAACAAATGTAAAAAATTGTCAAAATAACAAATGTAAAAAATTGTAAGAAAACAATATAAACCATAGCAATTTATATGGTTTAAATTTCATAAATCTAGCGGGTATCGATTTTATATTTTTCTTTATTTTTCATATAGTCACCATTTTTAAAAAAGTTTAGATCTATAATATTTTTAATGTACAAAATATTTCTTTTTAACTTAAAGAACATTAACATTAATACATACACGTGCATGCTAACGGTCCAAATCTGCCGCTTTTATATTTAGTCTGGTTAGAAATGCAAAAGCATAAATTACTGTGTTATTTCTTCGTCTTGGAACATAGAGACATCACAACTTAAAGATTGAACTGACATTAACTTCAATCTTTAAAAGAAAACAGGGAGGGAAGTTTGTGCTAAGCAGTAAAAAAATAATCAGGGACTGTATTCAATTATATTAGATAATTACATATTTTTAATGTTGGAGTGGAAGAATGGATCCACTGGAACTCTGGAAGACGCGATCATCAGGGAATGCATTCAATTATAATGGATAAGTTTGTGCAAAGCAGTACAAAAATAATCAGGGAGACACGATCCACTGGAACTCTGGAAGAATGGACGAGAAAAAAGGGGTTTTTAGTGTGGGTAGTCTTGGAATATAAAAAAATTGTCATGGGTAATTTAGTCACAAAAGAATACAAATTTTCTCTTCCCTAAAAAAACCACCAAATTTGGAGGGTTGAGAAAAGAAAGGAGGTGAGCACTACATTACAATTTTTTCCCACTACTCACCTCCTCTCCTTCCGACCAAACCTGTATTTTTTATCTTCAACCCTCCCTACCCTCACCTAACCTCCAACCAAACAAAACCTTAAGAATCGGAAAAAATATCAAAAAAGTCTTGGTGTAAATTCCTATATAAAAAAAGTCCCTGTGTAGAATCTTTTATAAAAAAAAATCCCTAAAGACCTCAGTGAAATAAATTCTAAAGGTGAACTTACCTTATTAACAAGTGTATGTGACTATATTGATAAATGATAGAGTGCCCATTGACAAGTTTATATAGGTCAACTAAAGCAGCTTCCCGTTGACAAGTGTATGTGATTATATTAATAAGTCAAAGAGTGGCTATTAACAAGCCCATCTATGTTAACTAAATTAGCTCCCGTTGAGAAGTGTATGTCACTATTGACAAGTCATAAAGTGATTATTGACAAGCCCACCTGTGTTAACTAAACAGCTACCTTTGATAATTGCATGTGGCTATATATATTGATAAGTCATAAAGTGACTTTTGACAAGTCCGTTTATATCACTAAGGTTCATAGGGACTTTTTTTAATAGAGAATTATACACTAAGACTGTTTTTTTTTTTGGTGAAATCTACACTGAGATTTTTTTAATATTTTTTCTGGTCCTTAGAACCTGAGTAAGATTTTCCTAAATTAAAATTACCCACTATTCCATGTTCTTATGGTCCAACTGATTAAGAATAGTGGTCGAATTGCTGACATACTGGTTAAATAAACATTTTAATAAAAAAAAATTACACATATATATATATATATGAAATAAATTCCTAGTAAGCCTAATTATTAACATAATAACATCGCAACATATGAAATTTTCAATAAAATAACATCAAATGACTACAAAATGATCAAAACAATATGTTACACTTTTTGAGATGGTCAATTTTGTATTTTAAAATTTTTAGCTTTTTTCATCCTTGTTTCGGTGTAATTTTGGGTTTCAGCTCAATGGCGGCCCAAGTCTGGTCCAATCTGACTAACCATACATAAAGGCGATTTTCTAATCCACACAAAGGGCCTACCTGGGCAAACGTTGATTCGGGAAAAAGCCACGTTGAACCGGGAAAAGTCACATTGAAGCTCCACCGTAGTGTTCGGATTGGCAATGGGCCAGATGTGCTTCAAATTGAAAAGCTATTGTGGATGAGAAGTTGGAATTTGTAGCCTTTACATTTGCGCCGTGAAGGAAGAAAAAGTAACACATTGGAGGGAGGAAAGTGACGCGTAGCAGGAAAGGAAAAAAGATAATAACCTTATGCACCACCGTGGATTCCATCTTCATTTAACAGAAAAAAAAGATAAAATTATTTTAAAAGACCAATAACCTTATAGAAGAAAAGATAAGGTTATTCCAATAAACTCAATAATTGATATTTATAAATGTATCCAAAAGAGAATATTCTATTATTAAAAATTTAATTGGTAAGAATGATCTCACAATTTTTTATACACAAAGAGTACCGATATTCTATAAATTCATGTATTTTTTCAATCATTTTACATCTAAACTTGTTTTTTTAATTAATTATGCAAACAAGTTTTGATTTTAAAAGTAGTTAGTGTCATTCAAGAGAAAATTTTATATAATTTTCATCCATTAAATATATTTAATTAAATACTTTTGTATTTTTAAGTTTTTTCAATAATAAAGTATTTTTTATTTTACATAATTTTAATTTTAAATTTTCTCTTAGATTATCAAAATATATACATATAATATATATGTATTATTTAATAAGATTCATGTTTTTTCCGGTAATTTTTCAGCTAAACTTGCTTTTTCAAATTATCATCTAAACAAGTTTCAGTTTAAGGGTGTGTTTGGTTTGAGGGGAGGGGAGGGAATGAGAGGGGGGTTAAATTACCTTTTTGGGTAAGGTATTTAAATTTTGGGCGGGAATCCAAAATTTAAAAGAATGATAGGGTAAATTTTGGGTTTCTTAAACCCAAAATTGTAAGTTTCACCTCCTGCCCTCCCCTCCCCCTCAAACCAAACACATCCTAAAAAACGTTACTTCTGCTACCGCTAATCCAAACATAAATTACATTACACTAAGTAACTTTTACCCTAACTTTTAAAAGTCGGAGTGAGAAAGTTACATATGCAACCGCTAATCTAAACATGCACTAAAATTATTGATTTTTTTTTCCAAGGGAGAACGTTAATATGAGGTGGGTTTTGTTGTATTTGATCATATACACAACTCGTTCCAAGCTTGGTCTTGTTGTCGATGCTTCTTGTGGGGTTTTTTTTGGGGGGGGGGGGACATCATCCCTAATGGGAACCACCCAAGAAATAGGTGGCATATTGGGTGTCAGGAGAAGAAGGGTGTCTCCATTGATTTTCTCTCCATTGAATATATTTACTATTAGATCAACTTTTAATAATTGAGATATAATAATATGTAAAAAGATATTAACCATTGAAAGTTAATCTAATGATAGATATATTTAATGAAAAATAAATAGAAAGGGAGATCAATAAAGACGCCCTTCTCTCAATGGGTGTCCCAATGCCATTCCCACATACACCATCCTCATATATGTGATTTTTGTAACTCTGTTGCTCTGTTTTATTGAATAATGCAGAACGTTGGTTACTAGTTGGGCCTTTTCTTGTTGGCAAACAAACAAGTTGGGCCTTTTCACGAAGCTGAAGATTGGTTGTTTCATTGGAGATCAGCATGACAATCCTATGGGATTGCTTTTATGTTCTGCTCTCTGCTTACATTTCCTTATAATCACTTAATCAGTGTCAACGGCCACATCATCGTTCTTGGAGGCACGGTGGCACACTTCCTCGCTTAATTATAGCACATATGCTAATGACATGAGGTTATAAGCAGGATAGAACTATCAAATTTTTTCCGGATTTTTGCTCATAAGATATCAAACTACCATTAATTTTTATGTAGAATCTAATAATGTATAGAAACAAGCATCCAAAAAACAACAAAGAAAACACATTTGCGAAGTTGGGGCATTTGAAAGGGCATTAGGCAAACTTACCCCGTCATATAGTATAATTTACCACAAAATTTATATTTTACATTGGGTTATATTTGACTAGTGGGCCATGGTGGCCATCCTACTTAACTCAACCTGTTGATCCTCAATTCGGCTCACAGCTCTGGAAAAGCTAGAGCCAGCAAAAGACATGGTATTTTCTTTTAAAAGGCGTCTCTGTCTGATACTGGACACAGCCTGTGAAACCTCACCAATTGAAGGACGTTTCTTGGGTGATTTGTGTAAGCACTTGTGTCCAATCTTAGCAAGCTTCCTCACTTCTTCAATGTTGCATTTTCCCACCAGTTTCTTGTCAAGTATTCCATCTACACCATCATGATCCATTGCAGCCTTCAAATAAAACCCAAAAAAAAAGAAAAAAGAACAGAGTGAATATAGGGTTTGCTTATTTCATTCTTGAGTGTTCTGTTTGTAGAAACCCCTAATTTGATTCCCTTATAATTAGGTGCATTTTCCATCTTGCCTCCCATATCTGAATCATTATAGTAAAGTTCTTTCAATATTGATACATTGTCGTATTTCTATCCAAAAATTTATACTTCCTCAGGTCTCTAATATAAGTAGATAAGGGATTTACTTTGATCCTAAATATAAGGCATCAATCCACTTTGTCTCCAAAATTTATAATTTTGCCCCAAAATACCCCTATTGATTGCACATATTAAGAAGGCTTTCATACTTGGATCCAATGCATATGATTAAAGAGGGTATTTTAGTGAAACAAACACCCTTTATTACAAATAACTCAATTTATTTTCTTAATATCTGCAAATTAGTTATCTAACTCTTATATTAAGGACAAGAGGTAGTACCAAACTAGGTTAGAGAGTCCCAATGCTTACTAGGAGTTTCAGGAATAAAAAAAAACAGTTTCCCCCGAAACAAAGAGACCATCAGAAGAAAGCATAAGGTGGAAAGGGTGTAGAACAAACAAAATGCCATAATGAACCTTGAAAATTTTCCAAAGGGAGGGTAGCTTACAAGGTTAACGTATTCCATCAAATTCTGTTGGGGGTGAATGGCAGTGATGAGCTCGAAAATGATGATGCCGAAACTGTAAATGTCACTTTTCATTGTGAACTTGGAAGTGGAGATGTATGATGGGTCCATGTAGCCATATGTACCTTTCAAGCCAGATTTTCGCCCATCAAAGATTTCCTCCTTTGAGAGCCCAAAATCAGCCACCTGAATAATGAAATATCAGCAATTAGAAGATAATTGACATGTGAACTCATCTAAAAATTAGAAAATAGATGTGCTTGAACTCGCTAAAGAGATAAAAATGCATTTTGAATACCTTAATATATATATATATATATAATTCATTCTAAACAAGCTATGACCAATACGTACTCATAGCATCTCAGAAAGTTAGCAAAGAAAAATTGAGTGAAAACCGCAAGGATTGTTAATACAAGACCAGCATGTAGTCTCATGTAACATACATAAAAGCATAAAGGACTTCAATGCTCAAAGATTATAACAATTTTGCAATGTTATCATCAATTAATGAATAATGTCAAATGCCGGGAAAATGATTGCCATTGCATGCAGCGCATGTATACTAATTCATTAATTGATATTGGAAAAGAATTTGTCTATGATAAAATCTACAAAAAAGCAAGGCATTGTGAAGTTTCTTAAGATACAGATAGATTTAATAATGCTAGGGGATGGATTTTTTGCTCCAGTTAATCTCATACACTAATTTAAGAAAATACATTGCAATTTGTAGTATCAGAAATAACTAGTACACAAAACAGGCTTACCTTAGCTCGCATTGAGTGATCTAACAATATATTGGCAGATTTCAAATCACGGTGTATGACGGGTGGGACTGCCTGTTCCATGCATTTTCATATTAACCAAATGCATTTTCAAATACCATAACATAACAGAGAGCAGTGAACATACTCCTTCATGAAGGTATTCAATTCCATGTGAAATATCAACAGAAATTTGCAGCCTTTCATCCCAACTTAACACCTTTTCTTCACCTAGATGCATGCAGAGTATGAAATTTTCACCTTAGAGACAATTTAGCATCGGTATAAAAACAAATCAGAGAAAAATTCTACTCTTGTATGTCTCAGATAGAGAGGAAAGGGAGGAAAATCAATTATATACGTAATAATCATTGCCTGTAACTGTTTTGTTTAACAAAATCTACAACATAAAAAATGTTAAAATATATTTTTCAAGTAATTCATGTAAAGCAAAAAAAAAAAAGGGAAAGAACTTCCTATCTATTAACTCATCAATTCAGTATTTTTAGTCTCTCATTATAATTATTGTTTTGCCGATCATTTTACCTAATATTTGGGGCTTGCCGTGTCACAGCATTGTTTGAAATGTATCCAAGCCATACAAACCTTATTTGTCTCAGATCTCATGACAATGCTGGATTATTTACTCTTCACAGATAGAAAGGGGAAAATAAAATAGTTAATATAAGAATAACATGACAGAGAACTTCTGCTCACCGTGTATAAACCTTTCTAGACTTCCATTGCTCATAAACTCATAAATCAAAATACGTTGTCCTTTATCTACACAGTATCCTAACAAATTTACAAGATTCCGATGATGCAGTCTTCCGAGCAAAAGTACCTGCCATAACATCTCATTGGATCATGAAAAGTCCAACCAGCCTAATTTGTGACCAATTACAATTCAGACATTCCTGAGATGCTGAAAAAAAAACTGAATTCGCCAGTCCTAACAAAATGAAACAACAGTGACCTCTAATGATAATTAAGGAAGTCTCTTCCAACACCATACAAATCATTACAGACAAAAAGAGAAGAAACATTAATGTC
Organism: Inga leiocalycina; assembly: GCA_963242795.1. Taxonomy (NCBI): domain Eukaryota; kingdom Viridiplantae; phylum Streptophyta; class Magnoliopsida; order Fabales; family Fabaceae; genus Inga; species Inga leiocalycina. Next base: position 69,200,997 of record OY725322.1, read on the forward strand.
AAGAAGCTTTTGTTCATACCTCTGTTTGGAATTCTTTCTCCCCTTGTTTGGAATCAGAACTGAGCACCTTCACAGCTACCATCTCACCAGCAGGCATTGTTGCTTTATGAACTGTTCCAAATGATCCTTGTCCCAAGATAGTTGTGAAATTCTGTGTTGCCTTCTGAATATCTCTGGAAGGGGAAAGTTTACTTTTAAATATAACATTACAAAAAACAAAAAATTGTCCACTGTTGATAACTTCTTGCCCTACTTTCTCTTTATACATAAATACATATATATATATTTGAAAAAACTAATTTGCAATGTAAACCAATATAGAAAAGCAGGTTATGCCCTAAGATATTAAGAAGCTTAGTTATGAAGACAACACTGACTTATCAATTCCACGTATAAAAATATTCTATATATTTTGATATTATTAATTATATAATTTTCTCTTCATACATCAGCAATGTGATCAACATTTTTAACACATCTACATATCAACAGATAGGGGGATTAAATTTGGTGCTCATAAACAAAATATACATACTTGAATGAGTATCTAAGAGTGCCTGACGAGGATGCAAATTGATCTTTCTTTGGACGTTTCCACCAAGAGAAATGGGAATCTTTATGAAGATTCTCTGACATTGGAGCAGCTATGGAGCTTGTAAGAGAAGCACTAAATTCAGTGCTTGTTTCTAATCCATTTGTGCGTATTGGAAGTGTTGTTACACTACGCTCATTTTCCCAACGTCTAAGATGAGTGCGCTTCTTATGCCACTTTATGACCAAAAATACGAGACAAGCTATCAAAATTCCAAATGCCAAACCAGCAGAGACCCCAAAGACAACTAAATCAGTTCCACGAACCATTATTTGATCTCTCTTGACATTCAAACAATGCAATAATCTAGCAGGAGACTCATGCTAGAGTGGTTCGCTGTCAAAAAGTTGGCACGAAGTTAATCCAATACTTCAACCAGCTAGTACTAGCAAAATTGCACACTCAAGACAGTAAGTGATAACAGCTGTTTCACTAATTCTTTTCTAGTACTTTTGGAAGGAAGAGAAAGATATTATTTGTAGATGACCAGAAACGATCTGATAAAGAGTAATGTCATCACAAAGCATGCAAATATTTTGTTGGATGATCATTCGTTGCAAATGCAACATGATTTTCTTTAAGGCTAATTGCAGATTCAAACGTTACATGGTAGCCAGTGTTTCACACAACCAGAAAACTTAAGAGAAACAATGGTGTTCATCCTTATTACTAGTGCACTTTTTGAAGCATAAAAAACGAAGGCATGACATGAAGAAAGATATTTTAAAAAGAAAAAAGAACATAGAACTGTATAATAAACTCGAGACCAAATATATGCACATGAGCCATTGAGCATCATACATATATGCATCTAGTGTTTCCGGTTATCTCCAAACACAGTCAAATATCTCTATTCTTTTCTTTTCTTTTTCTTTTTTTATGATTCACATAAGAAATTACTGCAGCAGTCTTTGGAAGATAATTTACAGCTTGAAAATTTTTCAATACAAACTGAAATATTACGGTCATTTTGTTATCACTTTGTAATTTATCCATTTGTTATTCAGTTATTCACATACCAAAAGGACTTCAAACTGCCAACATGGATTAGCTTAAACCATCACCATGGAGATATTCTAGGACCTAGAGATTAGTTGAATAGGCCTATGAAGGAGGAGATAATTCTCTACATCAAGGTATACCATATTGTACAACAAAACCGAAAAAGGTGTCTTCATTGAATTTGATTCACCCTATCAGTCACTTCTCTACAATCAACAAAGCAAACAAGACAAGCAAGGTCCCCAAAACAAACCCATCATCCACACCGAGTGAAATCAAAAGCAAACTAAACAAAATTAAGAACCAGTAATATCCATCAAACCCACAAACAAAACCATACGGAGAACAACAAACGTTGGAGAAAAAACCCCATACCTTATCACAGGTCATCGGCGTAAGAACACCTTCATAGTAATCACATTTTCTGGAGCCCCCGACTCTGATATGAACCATCGTATGGTTCGCCGTACTACTACTACTCAGTCAACGCTTAAAACAACGACCCAGCTGAAGAAGAAAGAGACAGTACCGGCACCCAAGACTGACTCAGAGAAGGAGGCTTTTGGAGCGGAAAGTAAAAATAAGTGCAAATTCTCAGTCGGACTTGGCTTTGGCCAAAAAGAAGAAATCAAAAGTGCTGGCCAACCAAAAAAAAAAAAAAGAAAGTGTTAAATTAAGTCCTTGTGTGGAAACCCAAAAACATAATTTTTTAAATATTTTTTTTATAAGTTGGGATAAAATTTTTATCATATATTTATTTTAAAAATTGTAAAAATAATTATAAAAGTTAAAACAAATCCACGTTAAGTATTAAATAAATTAACACGCAGCCGGTAAAGGAACAATGCAATGCTTAATTGCTTATGATAGAAGAAGGCAAGAGTTTATTATTGGTTTCGTATAATCTTTTTCTTATTATTTTAATCTTGAAATATTTATTTTTAAATGACATTTATTGTGTTAATCATTATTTTTTTAAAAAAAAAAAATTTAATACATAGATATTTTAAGAATATTTTGTAAATACTAAAAATTTTAATTTCAGCATTTTTTGATAAAAATTAATAATGTTCGACTTAAATGACTAAAATTTATTTGATATTTAATTTAGTTTTCTAGTTTGAAATTTAAAATTTTCATTGGTAATCGTTTAAATTTTAAAATTTAGTTTTTAAAATCTATAATTACTTATACTTATTTTCAGAAATTAATTTAATTTTTATAATTATATATTTTATTGTACCTATGAGTTAATTTACCTTGGAAAAATTTCATAAGTACTTTTTTCAAAAATTAATTATCCGATGCTTCATGAGTTTAATATTATACGTTTTCATACATAAAAAGTACCATTAAAGGATCTCATGCCTTTTTCAAATTTCCGGGAGCATCAAGTAATTAATTATTCAAACAGATATTAATGGGCAATTTTCCCATTTAAGTATTTAACATTGATATTTACAATTTCTCTTTTACCATAAACAGTGTATAAGAGAGAGGGAGAAGAGAGGATACAGGGTGAAGAGAGTGGGGGGAGAGAGAGGGGGTGTTTTCTTTTAAAATAATCATTTAAAAAATAATAAGGGAAAAAATATTTAAATACCACTTAAATTTTAAAATCCCAAATCAGTGATTTCCTAAAAATTTGAGTTATCAATTGCTATACTTTTTTTTTATTAATCCCATTACTCTTATTATTAATAAAATCAATTTAAGATTTTGAAATTCAAGTGGTGTTTAAGTATCTTTTTCCTAAATAATAGTGTGAGGCCAACCTAACAAAAAGTAATCGTGTTAGTGTGTGTTCGGCATCCAGCGGAAAAGCACTTTTTTTAACAAAACCTTGGTTTTGTAAAATATCTGCCGAACACCCATGATATTGCCACAATAGCTTTTTGAGTCAAAACCTTGGTTTTGGGGTCAAAACCAAGGTTTTGGCAAAATCTATTCTTTTCCTCTTTTTTCATGTGGGCCCCACGCCATTCTCCCTCTCTCATCTTTTTTTTTTTTTAAATTTCGATGTTTTCTCTGTTCACTCTCATCTGTTTTTTTTTTAATTTTAAAATTTTTGTGCTCCCTCCTATTTTTAATATAAGATATATTTATCTAATTTGATTATATTAGAAAAATTAGTTAAATTAATTAAAATTATATATAGACAAATTTATTTCATTTTTTGTATTAATTATGAAATTTAATATTAAATAATGGGTTAAGATGTATCATTTTTAATGCCATCAGGGGTTTTCTTCTTTTATAATTTAACGCCGTTAGATCAAATTTAACGGTTTTGTTAAATTTACATCATTTTTAATTGTTTCTTATCATTTTTAAATAATAGGTTAAGATACATCATTTTTAATGCCGTTAGGGGTTTTAATTGTTCATTGTTATTTTTCCATTTTCTAAAATTTAATGAAGAATGAATAATGATATAGTAGATTTGGCAAAAGATAACCCAGGTTGTGAAAGGAGATGAAAATTAATATAATGTACTCCTTCAATATGTACGTTTGATCTAATTTTGTAATTTACTACATAATTGACTAATGTTATAATTTTATAATTTTTGCATCTATTTTTTTATATTACATAATTGACAAATGTTATAATTTAAAAATTTTTGGACAAATTTATTTCATTTATTGTAATTATTATGCAATTTAATGTCAAATAATACTTAAAATATAATCTTATCCTTTATATGTAATTATCATTAAAGTTAATGTTCTTTTTAGTCATTTGACCATGAAAAAAGCTATTCTGATAAAATCATCCAAACACTCTCATTTTATCAAAATCACTTTTTCCCATAATCTATTTTCCTATAATCTATTCCCCAAAAGCTATTCTCTCCAGAATCTATTCTCCAAAAGCTAATAAGAACACACCCTTAGTCAACTTTAATAGATATGGCTTTTTTGCACCCAAGTAAAGTTTATGATGCTCGATTCATTTTTGAAAAAAGTATACAAATATTTTTGCACCTTAACCCTTTGGAAAATAAATAATATAGTACAAAATCAAAGTAAAAAACTTTTACTTTTGAAAGATCAGATTTTTTATAAAACAAAGCAAGTCTTTCTTTTTTAGGATTTTTAAACCGCGAGTTATTTGAGTTTACGATGACAGGATTCTATTTCTTTGCATATGCATGTAATTGGGTAAGAAATGTGTCTAATCATGGAAAAAAAATTTGTTCTAAAATATGTTCGGTTGTTTCCAAAATAAGACCTAAATCACAATCAAGCCCATCACAAACTCACCTATTTTTTTTCTTTAGTTTTGTAACCACGAGAAAGAAAAAAAAAATACAAGACTGAGAAACTCGGAAGTATTCTAAAATCATTTTCAATTGGTGTAAAAGCATTATCAGAAATGAATTAGTAAGACAACATCGAGAGGCTTGCTACATGCCTACACCAACTTTGCTTTGTTGTAGCAATAGAGTAGCGGAGACAACTCCTTCGGAGTCCTATCTAAGCTTCAACCAAAACCCTTCCTCCACAGCACCATTTCCACTTTGCTGACTCTTCCCTTTGTTTTTTTGCTACCCGCTCCTACCCTTCAAAATATTTTAGGTGATTATACAACTACCCACTTCTACTCATTTAAACATTTCAAGGTGATTCTACAAATTTTTGAGTTTTGATTTCAATTTTTCAATCCGACTTCTCAGTTTCATAGTCGGTGGTGATTGGGGACTCATATCTAATATAGGTTAAAGGAAATGGGGCATGTCTCTGCTACCAGTTTAAGCTGTTAGCACAATCTTTGGCGCTTCGTAGCACGACTCGTGCTGGCTCTGATACCAAACATGTGCAAGCTTTGATAGCAAACCTTAAGTACAAAATGTCAACCATTGTGCTAAAAGATAAGCTATTAGTAGAGGGGCACTCTAATTTCTTTAACTTAGATCAAACACAGGTCCACCACCAGTCTTCTAGGATTTTATGGGCCTAGTATCAGAACTTGTCCTGGCTCTGATACCAAACTTTAGGAACAAAGTAGCAATCATCGTGCTAAAAGCTTATGCTGAAAGCAGAGGCCTAATCATATTTATTATTCATGGTACAGAATACCAAGATTCAATCAGGTGTGGTACCAATATTCAATCAGGTGTGGCCAAGGGTGAGAAGACTGTATGAGTTTAAAAATTAAATTATACACTGTGAATTTATTGACGTCTTTTCTGTTGACCGTGAATTGCAGCAAATTAAATTAAACATCATCACTTCCATCGCACAAAGAATTTGATCCCAAGTCAACTACGCGTAAAATGTCAGGAAGAATTCAGGAGTTTAGACCGTTCAATGTTGAGATTAGCACAGGGAAAATTTTCTTGCTTTCATTGAGTATCTGCGTCAACAACTTGGAGTGAGATCTTCCCACAAGCGTCCTGTACTTGCCGTTCAAGAGAACCCACCCACTCAATTCTTTGATTTGGTATTAGAGACCAATACTCATGCTGTGAGGTTCAGGTTTCGATCGGACAACCTCTACTTGCTGGGCGACCAGATGGCAAATGGCCAATGGTTAGAGTTCAACCCCGATCAAACAAACCAGAACAATCTAATTAGAGAACGTGAGACCAACTTCATAGGTTTCCGTGGTTGCTACGGTGAACTAGCAAGCGCCGCTGATCTGTCAATTGAGGATATGAGAGTTGGGTTCCACAACCTAGTATATGCTATAAATCAACTTGCTGAAACAACGGACAGGCAGGCCAGGGCACAAAGTCTGGTTTTTGTGATTATGATGATCTGTGAATCAACCAGACTCATCCCAATATCTCGCTATATGGCCGACAATTTCAACAACAGGCCTGACACTTCTCGTGCCACAGAAGGCAAAATTCACCGTTGGATTTTGGAACTAGTTCAAGGTTGGGACCCTATGTCTACAGCATTGTTACGTGCTGATGCTTTTCCAGATCAAACGTCTGAGTTTCTTGAAGAGAACCACTAATTACAAATTCCATCAGAATATGGTGGCGCTGTAAGAACTATTCAAGAAGCTGCAGAAGTACTAGGTATCTTGTTCGGTCATTGGTTCACGCCCACTGGAGAAAAAAGAGAGTCAAAACGCTCGTTCCCTAATGAAGAATAGTGCGATCAGTTCTTTATAGGGATACCACTTGTGGAGGTTTTCTCAGTGCGAATTAATAGTATACAGAATGAGCATTATGGGATGCTACATGGAACAATTACAATCGACAATGGGTTATATATCGAATATATATACAACCGTACGAGGGCCAATGGTGAATCCATCAGGCCAGGTCAAAATATTACGTTGACCGGGCCATCTGAACCTATGGCAGCCTTCGGTTAATCCCATTACTCTTATTTTTTTGTTAATCCCATTACTCTTATTATTAATAAAATCAATTTAAGATTTTGAAATTCAAGTGGTGTTTAAGTATCTTTTTCCTAAATAATAGTGTGAGGCCAACCTAACAAAAAGTAATGGTGTTAGTCAACTTTAATGGATATGGCTTTTTTGCACCCAAGTAAAGTTTATGATGCTCGATTAATTTTTGAAAAAAGTATACAAATATTTTTGCACCTTAACCCTTTGGAAAATAAATAATACAGTACAAAATCAAAGTAAAAAACTTTTACTTTTGAAAGATCAGATTTTTTATAAAACAAAACAAGTCTTTCTTTTTTAGGATTTTTAAACCGCGAGTTATTTGAGTTTACGATGATAGGATTCTGTTTCTTTGCATATGCATGTAATTGGGTAAGAAATGTGTATAATCATGGAAAAAAAATTTGTTCTAAAATATGTTCGGTTGTTTCCAAAATAAGACCTAAATCACAATCAAGCCCACCACAGACTCACCTATTTTTTTCCTTTAGTTTTGTAACCACGAGAAAGAAAAAAAAATACAAGACTGAGAAACTCGGAAGTATTCTAAAATCATTTTCAATTGGTGTAAAGGCATTATCGGAAATGAATTAGTAAGACAACATCGAGAGGCTTGCTACATGCCTACACCAACTTTGCTTTGTTGTAGCAATAGAGTAGCGGATACAACTCTTTCGGAGTCCTATCTAAGCTTCAACCAAAACCATTCCTCCACAGCACCATTTCCACTTTACTGACTCTTCCCTTTGTTTTTTGCTACCCGCTCCTACCCTTCGAAATATTTTAGGTGATTATACAACTACCCACTTCTACTTATTTAAACATTTCAAGGTGATTCTACAAATTTTTGAGTTTTGATTTCAATTTTTCAATCTGACTTCTCAGTTTCATAGTCGGCGGTGATTGGGGACTCATGTCTAATATCGGTTAAAGGAAATGGGGCATGTCTCTGCTACCAGTTTAAGCTTTTAGCACAATCTTTGGCGCTTCGCAGCACGACTCGTACTGGCTCTGATACCAAACATGTGCAAGCTTTGATAGCAAACCTTAAGTACAAAATGCCAACCATTGTGCTAAAAGATAAGCTATTAGTAGAGGGGCACTCTAATTTCTTTAACTTAGATCAAACACAGGTCCACCACCAGTCTTCTAGGATTTTATGGGCCTAGTATCAGAACTTGTCCTGGCTCTGATACCAAACTTTAGGAACAAAGTAGCAATCATCGTGCTAAAAGCTTATGCTGAAAGCAGAGGCCTAATCATATTTATTGTTCATGGTACAGAGGCTTCAGATGATAGGGAGAAGTCATTTCTTCATTGTAAAGAATTTAACAATAAGAACCTTACAATGCTGATACACATATTACTAGCTGAAGCTTATCATGGGCAACAAGACTTTGAAAGTATGCATATATATATATATGTGTGTGTGTGTGTGTTTAAATATTCTATCTTTTAATTAATATTTTGGAAGCAAGATTCTAAAGCTAATAGTTGTTTCTTTCTCATGTCACAGGAGCTTCAATTCATAGAGCAAAATTGCTTAGTTATTGTGAAGAAAATGGTGACAGTGACAAGAAACTTGTTGAAGAGGTACAATGGATAATGTCTTCAGTATATTATTCAATAGGAGTTAATTCCATGAATAATAAACAATTTAAAAGTGAGAATTCTAATGCTAATAATTATTTTGGTAGAAAATTATTTATTGCTAATGTATTAATCACGTTTTTTTCATGGTACTGATGCTTTAGATGACAGGGAGAATGCCTTCATGTGTTGTGAAAATTGGTGCGATAAGATTCTTATAATATGCATATGTTAGTTATTAGCTGAAGCGTATCTTTCACAACATGATTTTGAAAGCATATATAGTTATAATCAATTCTTTTTAAAACTTATCATATAATTATTTTAATGAATGTTTTATCTTTGATAATGCATGTGCTTTAAAGCAGTTTGATAGTGATAAAGATATGTTGTCACATGGGCCTAATCATAGAAATTACATAGTTTTATGGGCATGTCTCTGCTACCAGCTTAAGCTTTTAGTATGATTGAAGGCAATTCGTTCCCAAAGTTTAGTATCATAGACTACACGAGTTTGGTATTAGAGCTTGCACGGTATTAGAACTAGTACTAGCTCTGATACCAAATATTAGAAACGGATCTCCAACTATCATGCTAAAAGCCTAAGCTGGTAGCAAATGTGCATCCCAATTCCTTTAATTCAAATTAAACACAAGTCTCCCAATCTTTTACGACTTTGTGCACTTGGCATCAAGCATGCACGATATTGGAACTCGTGTTAGCTCTAATACCAAACTTTAGGAGCGAAGCACTAACTATTGTGCTAAAAACTTAAGTTGGTAGTAGAGGCACACCTTGATTCCTTTACCCAAATATTACATAGGTCTATCAATCTCCTATAACTTTATGGGCCTGGTATTTGAGTTTACATGGTATCAGAACTCATGCTAACTCTGATACCAAATCTTAGGAAGAAACGCCAGTCATTGTGCTAAAACATATTTTAAAAATATGAAAGAGGATGACAAAAAAAAAATAAATTAGTTTATCAAGTTAAAAAGGCTGATAAATTGATAGATGAGTGTGACAAACATTATGATGGTACAAATGAAAATATTTATTTTTAATTTTCAATATTTGATATGACATGTAATTTTAAGGGTGGTAACAAACTTATTTTGCAGAGATTCTTCCTCAAATACTAAAGGAAATAGGAGAAACATATATTGAGAAAGAATATGGAATTACAACTACTTAAAAGAAGATAAAAAGAAAATTGAAGAATCAAACTTAAGCGAAAAAGTTAAAGAACAAAACTTAAGGGACACAGGTAATTGTACATTACATTAGTTATAAATTTGAGTGACTTTTCATAAACAAATATTAGCTTAGTAATTGTTTCAATATTCTATTGTTACAGAGAGAAATAAAAAACAAGCTTGTGGGGATAGGAGTGAGTTTGATATTAAGCACATAACAAAGGAGCATTTTAAAATTCAACATGTGGAGATAACTTCCTACATAGTTTCCTGGGTGTGCCTTTGTTACCAGCTTAAACTTTTAGCACAATTGTAAGCGCTTTGTTCTTAAGGTTTGGTATTAGAGCATGTATGGTGTTATAATTAGTACTCACTCTGATACTAAACCTTAAGAACAAATCGCCAGCCATTGTGCTAAAAACTTAAGTTGGTAACAAAGGTGCAGCTCAATTCCTTTAATCCAAATCAGACCTAGGTCCCATAATCTCTCACGACTTCTTGGGCTTGGTATCAGAGTTTGCACAGTATCAAAACTTGTGTTAGCTTTGATACCAAACTTTATAAGCACAGCACCAACTATTGAGCTAAGAGCTAAAGCTGGTAGTAAAAGTACACCCTAATTTCTTTAACCTAGATCAGACACAAATCCAACAATCTCCTACGCCTGTTTGGGCTTGGTATCAGATTCTACACAGTATCAAAACTCATGGTAACTCTGATAACAAACTTTAGAAGCGAAGTGTAACCCCCTACCTTGATAGCCATTAATCAGGTTTGAAAACGTGTTATAAAATAAACAGGAGACCAACGGTTAATTTAAAACTCATTAGAAGTCCTAACTTCAAGACATGAATCGGACCTGTGCTAAAGTGGGTCTTTCAAAACTTTTCACAATCTATTTAATACGGTCTCACTTCCACTTTTCGAATCTATTGGGCCTAATTAGTTTTGTTCCATTCATAATATCAAAGTGCATATCAAAATTTTCCGGTGGATTCCCGGGTTTTATTCATTCTCTAATAGGGGTTTATAGGGCATGATCGCCCATTTTCAATTTTCCATACCGGGGATTACATACAACTATACAATTCTACAGTAGATACATCCACTATCACTACATAGGACTTATAACTACAATACATACATTTATCCAAAAGTATGATAACAAACTAACAAAACTCTAATATCCCGATCGGGAGCACTGGCTGCCCTTGTTCACCTGCTTCTCCTTTGCTCTGCTTGCCCTAGTTGTAGGTTAGTCATTGGAAAGAATAAGATTCATAGGAATCTTAGTAGTAATGTTTTTACTCATATGATATATAATAAACAAAGCATGTATGCAATTATCACAAAGCAGCAATACAATAACATCCACAACAGCAATCACATTCGTGACTTTTGTCACATAAACGACAACTCTTACGTTTATATTCACAATAACGACAGCTTTCACAGCTGTATACGCATTTATCCCACCACGTGGCCTTTATGACAGCTTTCGTTGTATTCACTATAAGTACAGATTTCGCTATATACACAATATGACAACTTTTGTTGTATTCACAATCATGGCAGCTTTTGCTGTATTCACGGCAGCCTTCACATTCATCACAATTCAATGATAAGCACAAACATACAAGCATTATACATGATATAAGAACAAGAGTCACTAACGTGTTCTTTCCGTTCTTGCTCTTGCATAGATTTCTTGTGCTCAAGTCAGATATCGAATCCTATAATTAGAATTACGGATGACAGGTTATTACTTAATCCAATTCTTCTTTAATTCAAACACTCAAGTTGGTTATCATTAGGGACATATAATCAAGTCGACTAAGGAACTAAAGTGGTCAATTAACCTAAAAGAACAATTTTCTAACCTTAGAGTTGATAGTTATTACCATGTGCCATTACCTTTGAATTTTCGCACACTTGAATCAAATCTGTCAGAATTTTTCATCAACTTTGAAAGATCATATCTTTATGTACAAAAATTGAATTGCAGTGATTCTAAAGGCTATGTGACCTTATTTAGTCTATTTTCAAGAAAAAGTTTAAAATATCACCCACAACTAGTTGGACGCATAGCATTCCCAAAATTATCATTTATTGCACACTGCCAGAATTCAACCCAATTTTCATGACCTAAATTCAAAAATTCATAACTCCCAGTGTGTAAATCAAAATGACGTAAAAGGCCTATCAAATTAAAGATTGACATGTCTACTTGTATTTTGAAAAGTTTCATATTCATTGAATATCATTTGGTTATCGAAAAATGCTACACAATCAGGGTACCTTGCTAGAATTCTGTTTGGTAGAAAATCCAATTTTGCATTTTGAGTTTTAATGACCCAAAATTCACAACCTGAGGCTATTCCTACACCGTTTTTCATGTAGAATGTAATGGTAACATTAAAATGACCAAATTCCCACTCATTCCTTACACCTTGTTTTGGCAGAAAAATCAAAATAAATTCCAACAATTACCAAACTTTCAATTTCAGCATAAAACTTGTGTCATATGGTTTCTAATCATCATAAAACATCAAATACATAACTAAAACACCATGAATTTTCCGAATCCTAGTTTGGCTAAAATCAAGGCAGATTTACATATGCCAAAATGCTCATTCAACCAATACAACCAATAGCTCAAATTGAAGCTAATACTCACCTCTTGCTCCTCCTTAGGTTCTTTCTTTAGTTCTACAACTTTTTCTCTTACAAGATGGCTCAAAACACCTCTTCTTAAAATTCTAAAACCATAGAAATGAAGCTCTCATCAAGAAGAACAATATTTATGAAGGGTATTTGAGCCATAGATGAGGTTAAGGAGGTGAAAATCACACAAAATCACCTTACTCACTTTCTCTTTCCTTGCTTCCTTTGGCCTACTTTGTGGCAATGTGAGGATTGGAGAGAGTGTTTTAATTAAATATCTACTCCCACTCTCTTACTCTTAGATGCTTAGTCGACCTTCTTATTAGAAAAGTGAGGAAATATTTTCATCTAAATATCCAATTCTCTTTCTCTGATTTGGTGTCTTGATCGACTTTGTAGATTAATAAGACGATGAGAGAATTTAATTAATCAAACCTCCTCTCTTTTCTTATAATATAGCTGAAATAATTGACTTGAGGGGAGGGAGTTGTGTTAAGAAGTCTCTTCCTTTCTCTTGATATGCTTTTGATCCACTCTTCTTGAGGAAAAGATGAAGAATGGTATTAATTAAACTCTCCCTCCCTCTTTCCCTTATGATTTGGACGAAAAGAATATTGAAATTGAAAGAGGAAAGCTTTTGAAATATCCTCTTTATCTCTCTTAATTTACCATATTTTATTAGTAACTTTCCATGTGCTTTTATCTTTATGAACTCTTATTTAATTACTTGGCCCAAATTAATTCCACATGGCATCATCTTCTTCCAAGTATTTCTTTTTCTCAAATATTTCCCTTGTTGACTGAAATTATCATGAGAAAAGGGAAATAAAGTTGTTTCTTGAATTATCATATTTTCATCCTTACTTTAGTTACAATTGTTGACCAAGTATTCATCTTTTGCTAACTTGGTCAAATTGTCTCCATATGTTATATTTAGTAGCCAATATGTATTTTCTCTTACTTTTTCCTCTTGTCATACGTAAATCATGGCCCTTTAAAGGAGATGATGATCTTGTAAAATGTCATCTTGCAATATAATATTTAATTGCCAATTTTGCATGTGAAAATTGACTTTTCTTATTCTTTTTGCATATGGAATCTAAAGCTTCCACATGGCACGATTTATGGCCAAGTGAATATTTTCTTTAATATAAGGAATTTTGGTGACTGAAACTTGTGATATTACATTTCTCCCATTGTCAATAAAATTTCGTCCTCGAAATTTGTTACCTAACTTATGGCATAAACTCTGGATAACGTTTCTTCATGTCTTCCTCAGCTTCCCAGGTTGCCTCCCTCGGAAATAGATCCTTCTAGACCACCTTTACAAATGGTATACATTGGTGCCTAAGCCATCTTTCTTGTCGTTCAATGATTCGTTATACTGATTCCCTTGACCAGAGACACTCTCAAGGACAAGTGATCTCCTACTTTAAACTCTGGAGGCCTTCTCTACGTTTGATCGTGGTTCGGATGGACTGCACTTATTCATCCCGGTCTTGAGCCTCTTCAATCTTGGGCATCAAATCCCCCTTCCCTTGGATAATACTAGAGCTTATACATAAGATATGGTTTGAGAGATTCAGATCCCGAAATCCTTTTATCAATTTCCCTTCTTATATCATTATTGGTGCAACTAGCACTGCCTTTCGATTAAGCGCATCCGTGATGACACTAGCTTTACCCATATGATATTTGATCTCCAGGTTGTAGCTTTTCATCAACTCCATCCATTGGTGCTGTCTCATATTCAATTCTTTTAGATCATATAAATAATTGGGACTCTTGTGGTCACAGTACAGTTCTACAATCATACCATATGGGTAATGTCACCATATCTTTAACACAAACACAATCGCCACAAGCTCCAGATCATGGGTGGGATAGTTCATTTCATGAGGCTTCAGTTGTCAGGAGTCATAAGCCACCACTCTACTCATATGATTAGCCCCTCCGGGAATAACTCAAGGTGCCGCAGACTTAAGTTCTATGCACCGCCTCTCTGCCTAGAATTATTGCCAGTGCAACCAGCCTGGTGGCTACCCACATTGGCCATATTGGGGTAAGCCAGACTTTATTCCTCACATTATCCATTGAGAACCCCCGATTGTGTAGTCGAATTCACCATCAGCTTAACTAGCTTTGCGCTGCTGTATAGAACACACCCCAATCCTTGCTTATTCTCATAACAATACACAACATAATTCAAGCTAGGATCGGGTATGCACAACACTGGTGCTGTTGACAATCTCACTTTCAGCTTCATGAGTTCTTCTCACATCGATCATCCCACCTAAACAGTTGATCCTTATGCATGAAATTGGTCATCAGCAAGACAATCTGGGAGAAGTTCTGAAAGGACCTTCGGTAATAACCAGTAAGACTCAGAAAACTTCGTATCTCAACCACAATTTTCGGCCTCTTCCAATCCCGTACTGCTTCCATTTTACTGGGATCCATTGAGACCCTTTATAATGAGATAACTTGACTGAGAAATTTACTTCTGAAAACCAAAACTAGCATTTGTTCAATTGGCATAGAGTTGCTTTACATGCAAGATTTCTAGCACTATTCTCTTGTTCTTGTAATCCAACAACACATGATTCGCCATCAACCAATCAAAACCCAGGATGACTTCTAATTGATAAAGCAGTAATCAAAACAATCAATAGTGGACTCATGCCCCTCAACAATTATCACACAATTTAATTAAGCATCAGCAGTCATAATCTTGACACCCGTCGACGTTGACACAACTAAGTCAAATGGTAGTTTATGACTATACAAATCCCAGGTGCTTCACACAATCATAAGCAATGAAGAAATGACCGGTACCCCAATCAAATAAAGCTTGTAGTAAACTACTATTGAGAAGGATTTTGCTTTGAATCAGGTAGGGAATCTTCCGTACTTCTTCATGTGTCATAGTAAACACCCTGCCCTAATTCCTAGGCCTTTGCTCTATTGGCCGCTGCTTGCACTCACTAGCAATGTGTCCTACATGCCTACAGTTAAAGCAAATTGCTTGCCTCGAACACGATCTACCACTATACGCCCTGCCATAATGAGGACATGACCATGTTATTAGAGGACTCTGGTACTCACGATCCTTAAGTGGTAGGGTTTCTTATCACCACCCTTAGATGAGGATTCTTGCCCCTTTCGCTTTTAAGAAGAATTTCCCTTACTAGGCTTAACACAGCTACTACTACCCTTAGTTGGGTACATACCCCTTAGATTGTTTACTGTGATTTTGCACTCCTCCACAGCTTTGTTGAATACTGTAAACTGTCGACTGGCTAACCTTTTTCTCAACTTACACCTCAAGCCTTAGATCAACATGTCAGAACTCCACTCCTCATTATCCATGCGTCACAGATAAGAGGAGTATTTGGCCAGTCGGATGACTCAAAATAGGTAATCATCAAAGGTCTTCTCATCACCCTGCTTTATGGACAAGAATCCTGATTCTTTCTCAATCCTCATAAATCTCAGAAAATATTTGACATTGAATTTCTCCTGGAATAGCTCCCAGGTCAAAGGCTCATTTCAAGTCCACAATATCATGGCAATGTTCTGCCACCACCTGTTAGCGCCTCCCTCTAGCTTGTAGATGGCCAGTTGTTCCCATACCTTGGTCAGGAAATCTAACACTTCAAAAATTTTCTCGAGCCGGACCAGCCAGTCTTCCACTGCTTAGGGATTAAATCTTCCCTTGAACATTGGAGGCGGATGCTTGCAAAATTTAGAGACTCAGAACTGTAGATCTCTACAATTTTGGGCTAGCACTCCATAGGATTCCTGGTTTGGCTCGGTGTGCAGTGGTGACTCCGATGGTCGAGTTGACCCTTCTACTATTTCTTCGTGAGCCGTCTCTCCTTATGTTGATTGAACTCTATCTGTATTCTATTTCGCTTTCACCTCATGGAGTTTATCCCTCAATTCATAGATCATATCCCGCTGTTCCAACAGCATGCCCATAATCTATTGTATAGGATCATGTGGTTTGCCATGTATCTCTTCCACCTCTGGTTCTACACGTCTAATCTTTGGGTGAACCATTGTGTCTTTTCACTCTCTATACAAATGATTTACAACATCAATACCACATTGAATGTATACACCTATTCCTTAAAACTCACATACCAGTAGATAATAAGAACATTTATGTGTATACAACAAACAATCATGGGTTAACTATTATCACTAAGACAAGGACCTATGGCAACTATCCTAGCAAAATCTTCCCTTGTAGGACTTCAGTCGTATGCCAAAAATGTAACCCCCTACCTTGAAAGCCGTTAATAAGGTTCAAAAATGTGTTATAAAATAAATAGGAGACCAAACGGTTAATTTAAAACTCATTAGAAGTCCTAACTTCAAGACAGGATTTAAACATATGATAAAGTGGGTTTTTCAAAACCTTTCACAATCTACTTAATACGATCTCACTTCCACTTTTCGAATCTGTTGGGCCTGATTGATTATGTTCTATTCATAATATCAGAGTGCATATCAAAATTTCCCGGTGGATTCTCGGGTTTCATTCATTCTCTAATAGGGGTTTACAGGGCATGATCGCCTATTCTCAGTTTCCCATACCAGGGATTACATACAACTATACAATTCTACGGTAGATACATCCACCATTACTACATAGGACTTATAACTACAATACATACATTTATCCAAAAGTATGATAACTAACTAACAAAACTCTAATCTCCCGACCGGGAGCACTGGCTGCCCTTGTTCACCCACTTTTCCTTTGCTCCGCTTGCCCTGGCTGTAGGTTAGTCATTGGAAAGAATGAGATTCATAGGAATTTCGGTAGTAACATTTTTACTCATATGATATATAATAAACAAAGCATGCATGCAATTATCACAAAGCTGCAACACAACAACATCCACAACAGCAATCACATTCGTGACTTTTGTCACAAAAATAACAGCTCTTACGACTGTATTCACAATAACGATAGCTTTCACAGCTGTATACATATTTGTCCTGCCATGTGGCCCTCACTACAGATTTCACTGTATCTACAATAACGACAGCTTTCACTGTATATAAAATATGACAGCTTTTGCTGTATTCACAATCATGATAGCTTTCGCGATAGTTACAATCATGACAGCTTTCGTTGTATTCAAGGTAGCCTTCATATTTCGTCACAATTCAATGATAAGCACAAACATACAAGCATTATACATGATATAAGAGAAAGAGTCACTACCTTGTTCTTTTTGTTCTTGCTCTTGCATAGATTTCTTGTGCTTAGGGCAGATATCGAATCATATAATTAGAATTACGGATGACATGTTATTACTTAATCCAATTCTTCTTTAATTCAAATACTCAAGTTGGTTATCATTAGGAAAATTTATTCAAGTCAACTAAGGAACTAAAGTGGTCAATTAACATAAAAGAACAATTTTTTAACCTTAGAGTTGATGGTTATTACCATGTGCCATTACCTTTGAATTTTCGCACACTTGAACCAAATCTGCCAGAATTTTTCATCAACTTTGAAAAATCATATCTTTATGTACAAAAATCAAATCACAGTGATTCCAAAGGCTATATGACTTTTATTTAGTCTATTTTTAAGGAAAAATATCACCCACAACTAGTTGGATGACCTTCAAGGAAAAATCAAATTACAGTGATTCCAAAATTGACTTTTCTTCTACTTTTTCCATATGGCATCTAAAGCTTCCACATGGCATGATTTATGGCCAAGTGAATATTCTCCTTTTAATATAAGGAATTTTGGTGACTGAAATTTGGGATATTACACGAAGTGCCAAACTAAGAGCTAAAGCTAGTAGCATAGACACACCCCAATTTCTTTAATCTAGATCAGACATAAGTCCCCAAATCTCCTACGACTTTATGGGCTTAGTATTAGAGTTTGCATAGTATCAAAACTAGTGTTGGCTATAATATCAAGCCTTAAGAGTGAATCGCCAAACATCATACGAAAAGTTTAAGCTAGTAGTAGAGGCACACCACAATTCCTTTAACCTAAATATTGCACAAGTCCCCCAATCTCCCATGCCTTTGTAGGCTTGGTATCAAAGCTTGCATGGTATCAGAACTTGTGTTGGCTTTGATGCCAAACTTAGGAAAAAAACGCTAGTCATTGTGTGAACACAGTTTAAAAATGTGAAAGAGGATGTCGGAAAAATAAATTAGTTGATCTAGTTAAGAAGGCTGATAAATTGATATATGAGTGTGACAAACTTTATAATGATATAATGAAAAAATATTTTTTTTAAGTTTCAATATTCGATATGACATGTAATTTTGAGGATGGTAACAAACTTATTTTGCAAGGATTCTTGCTCAAATACTAAAGGAACTTGGAGAAACAGTTATTGGGAAAGAAAATGGAATTGCAACTACTAAAAGGATAGATAAAAAGAAAATTGAAGAATTAAACTTAAGCGAAAAAATTGAAGAACAAAACTTAAGCGACGAAGGTGAGTGTACATTACATTAGTTTTAAACTTGAGTGACTATTCTATAAAAAAACATTAGTTTAGTAATTGTTTCTATATTCTATTGTCATAAAGAGAAATGAAAAAGAAGCTTTTGGGGATGGAAGTGAGTTTAATATTAAGCGTATAACAAGGGAGTGTTTTGAAGCTCAAAATGTGGAGAGAACTTCCTATTTTGAGGTCAGATATTTAAGGATTCTTATCTCAAAATATGAAGTTTTCTTTGCATCTTGAGCCTCAAAAGGCTGCATTGTTATATCCTTAATATTAAACTCAGTTCCATCACCACAAGCTTCTTTTTTATCTGTCTACGGCAATAGAATAAAGCAACAGTTACTAAACTAAACACACCTAAGGATGCCAAAACAAGTCTTCAAAAGGTCTTAATGTTACCGGACACTGGCCACTTCTAACACACTACATATACTATCGAGCATAAAAAACCCGTGAGTGCTCTACCAGTCCTCCAAAGGAGTGGGCTGCCCATTTTCACACTCCAAAGAGGCCCATCTACATGAAATCCAAATAGTTGCTTCTATGTAGTTAACCGTAATGAGAAAATTCAACAAATAATAGTAACGTGTTAATATGAAACTAATAAAAATTAATAAATATAAAAAAATTAGAAGTCAATTATAAAATTTTTGAAAAACTATAATATAAAATTCAAGAAAGAAAATTGAAAATTAAATATAACTTCAAATTAGAACCATGTTTTTTTATGTATAAAAAAAAAGAACCATGTTTATTTTTTTGAAAAAAAAAATATCTACAAAGAGTTGCATAAATGGAGACAAATAAATTGGCCTTCGGATCATAAGAATCTTCAATATTGTTGTAAAATACTAATTAAGGTGGATGTCCATGAGCTCCCAACTTTTGACCTTTCATTTTCTACATCCTATAACCTCTCCAATGAATGATCTTTAGGAGTTTTCATGCACATAACTCAAAGGTTACAATGTGTGCACTCATGAGGATTAAAGTTTGCCATTTACTTTGTGTAACTCTTAGTTGTGGTTGAGGGCCTATAAATAGAGCACTATGTACTACACTTTGTTGGCATCCAAATGAATAAGAATCACTCCCTCCTTGCTCTCTATTTCTCTCTTGTATTTCTTCATTCCCTTCATCTCAATCTCTTATACTTTCTTGATTTTATAACACGTTATCAGCACGAACTCGCTCAGAAGGCCTATGGTCTAGTTTTCTATCTCTTCTACTCTCTAACTTTCTCATTTACATATTTTACTTTATATTGCTTATGCTCTATGTTATTTTATCTTTCTAGTCTACATTATCAATCTATTGTTCTATATTATTTTTATTATTTTTCTTTTACGCTATCTATTTTTATCCATCCTTTTGTTATCTTTTACATATATCTAGGATAATCTAAGCCATTACATGGAATTAAATAGACTCTTTTACCGACTGTTTTATACATCGGGTTCCATGGCTAAGATTTGAGATTATATTATCCTCCGCAAGTTTCTTTCTTTTAACTTTTATTTATCATTTTCCATTAATCTCTTATTATGCAAAATTTATATTTATTTGTTTTATATTCTAGTATTCTTTACATTTTATGTTATTATATTATGTTATTTCATTTTATTTATACTTATTTAACATTTATATTTCTTTATTTTATTTACATTTTATGTTATATATTATTGTTTGTTTCTTTATTTTATGTCATTTATTTCATCTTGTTTTATTGTTATTTTATTTACATTTCCTTTATTTATATTAATACATTATTGTTATATCATTATGTCAATTTTTTTTTATTTTCATTTGTTTATTATATTACATTAACATATAATAGTATTATATATGAGCATGTAATGTGGTCTATATGATCATGGGCTTATCTATTATTTATTTTTTATTATGAATTTGAATTTATTTAATTTATTTTCTAGTATTTTGATTTTATCGAGAGGCCAGAAGCCATAATATTCTTAATTTCGTGATTAGATGACCAGAAGTCATATCACTTTTATACTAGCTCTTATGAGAAAGAACGCTATTGGTTTCATTAAATTGTAAGATTGACAAGAAAAATTTTGGCACTTTGATGATTTAATTGTTACAAATATCAAAGCCCTAAAGGCTAAAGGTTCAAATATCAAACTAAAAAAAAAAAAAAAGCTTTGCAAGTTTTTTTGCTGTGGTCCGGAAGACCAATATTTGGAGAAATTAATGATGCTATTGAAAGTAAAGAAAATATGTAAGAGTGAAAATGAACATGATCACATTGCATTTGTAGAATTGATAGTTGAAAGCTGAGAATACTTTGTCTTAGCTATTGAACTACAATCATGGAAATAATAACATTTATAAGATGATCAAAATTATGAGCAAATATCATACTATGACTAGAAGTCATATGGATAGAAAAAAATGGTATAATATGACCAGAAGTCATATAGACTAATATGTACTAATTTATTGAAAATAAATATCAAAATGGCTGTGAAGCCAAAAAGACCATGAAATATTGTGAAATATCAAAAATAGTTATGATGCTTAAAGCAATAAATTACGGAGAAAGATAGTCAGCTTGTATAGCCAAAAGAAATAATTGTAAGCCTTGAAGGCTATATGATAATTGTAAGCCCTGAAGGATATATGATTTTGATTCTTTTTGTTTAAACTTAAATTGATTGTGATTAATTTGTGAGAGAGAAATTATTATTTAACATTGTGATATCAACATGAGTGATATATGAAATCAAATAGATAAAAAGGTAATTATTGGTCATTTTAAAATTTCAGTATAGTGCCAATTTATTTATAAATTTAAACATTATTGATAATTATTGATATATTTTGATTTCATGGCCTTTTAAAATTCTAACTACCTCATGGTTAATCCTTATAACTCCCAAATCAAATGGTTTTCAATATTTATTCATATAACCTTCAATTATAAAGTTAAGTTGTTTAATTACCTTCTTTATGATAATTGTACAATTTATTTGTAATTTTAAGTATATTGTGTATGTGAATACTATTCATACATCAATGAAGTTTACCACATCTATTTTCTTTTTGGGACTTGTATTTCTCTGTTGCACCAAAGATTTCCCAACAAACATTCAACTCATATACCTCAACATCAAACATTCAACTCATATACCTTAACATCAAGGTACTTTCTTTCATTATTAGTCATATTTTTCATTTTAGCCTTGTCTTCCATTTCTTTTCTCTTCTTGAGCACTATTATGTTGCCTTACATTATGCAATTTTTCTTAGTTCCAAACTTTCATTATTGAAAGGCATATAAATACTTTTCAATTTGTATTTTATTTTAGTATTGATAATTTATTGCCTCCTCTCCCAATTCATTGTATTAACATTTCTTCTACTCCTTAGTATTTTTATATGATATGTGCAAGTTTCATACATTAATCATGATATAATATATAATATGATATATATTAGAATCAAATTAGTTTTATGTGACATTTGTGAAGGAAAAAAATCATATGTCATATTTGAATTAAGAAAGTGAGAATTTATTTAATTTTATGAGAAAATTCATAATGAATAGTTTATGATTTGTTAGACAAAATCATTTTCGTAATGTGCATGAATTATATATAGTGCAAGTCAAATTTATGGATTATCAAACAGTAAGGAATATTTGAAAGAAAACTATGTATATCATAAGTATTTGTTATTTTATATTATAATGCATTTGTCTTTACATTTCTCTCAAATTAATTTTAGCCCCTAAACATTATAATTCATTGCAATAAGATCTTTATGTATTTTGATTATGGATCTCCTCATATTTCCTTATGTAGTGGAAAATTCTAAACATTTCATATTTTGAACATGCATCAAAAGAGGCAAATTGAAGCATATTATTATTAATAAGTAACAAAATTATATAAATATGCAAGAATATATGTTAGTTCCTAAAGAACATAAATGTAACAAAGTTGATATAGTTCCTGAAGAATTAATATAGTTTTTCTTAAATTCTATGGGTAGAAGAAGAATTGATTAAGGAAAGTTATAACCCATAGATTTATATTAGAGTTTTACTCTATTACAGGGTTTAAATGATAGTCCAATTAACTAAAATCCATGATTAGCTGTGAGTTATGAAGTACTTGAGTTTTGAAATGAAAGATATATTATTAGCTTGCTTGCTATATACAAATTTGTCTTTGAAATAGAGAAATAAAGAAAGTATATTTATATGACTCACACTTGAGGGGGAGATTGTTAGAATATAAGTGTGAGTTAATATTGAAAAGTTTTACTCATATACTTCCTCACAAAACCTATTGATTTCCGAAAAATGGATGTCATATTGACATTTTATATCAATACTTATGGAAATTGAAAAGTTTGTCGTTGGTTAAGCAACATATTACAGTAAACTAGTAGTTTACTGATTCAAACAAATTTATGTTGGCATGACTTGTTTGATTCATCCGAGTCATATATAAAAGATTACGTGTGACATCCATTGAAGAATTAGAAGATTCTTCATAAATAGCCAACATATTATATAATTTAAGAGTTATCATGTGCTGCTTGTTCTCAAAGAAATTTAATTATGAGAGTATCACAAGCTATGATTTGGAATGGATCTCTATATTTCTGGAAATAAATAAACTCATGTATGGGCCCATTCAAATATCATGTAAACCATATCAATGTTCAATAATTTTGATAGATGCATCTATAAGATGGTTACATGTGATATTACCATTAGTTTGCAACCTGAAGTTTGCAAGAACGTTTGAATAAATTATTATGTTAAGCGCAATTTCCAGATTATATGATTTATTCATTGAAGCCTTCATAAATAGCTAGATTAATACTTATGAGAACAAAATTTATATTTCAGTGTTGGCGTATTTGATCTTACATATTGCAGCACTTATATTAGCCAACCAAATTCTCCCAATATAATTGGCTTTTAGTCAGGAGTTAGGTATATTCCATCTTAAAAAGTTTGAATGTGCATTCCTATTGATTCACCACAATGCACATAGATGGATATTTAAAGGAAATTGAGATAAATGTTAGGTAAGAACCTCCTTCTTCTTGTTTGTCTCTAAATGAAACAAAAGGATGTTTCTAATGGAAATAAATGGATTTAGGAGACTTATACTGCATGATTAGTCGATTGTCATTTGACAAAGTTTTCCTAATATGAGGGGGAGAAATTAAATAGTTGGAAAAGAAAACAAAAGGAATGCATTATTACTAATAAATATAGATCCTCGAATATAACAATATGAACCAGAAGTTCATTTGGTTTGCATTCATGAAATATTACATAAAATCTGCCAGATGCAATTACTGACCTAAATGAGAATTACTAAATCTCATATTCCAGCTATAAGTGGTCTAATCAACATAAATGAAAGTGAGACATGCCCGAAGTATGAGAGAATAATTAGTTCCAAAAGAAAAAAAGAAAGAAGCAAATAATCAAGATAATCATATTAAGGAGGCAAACACTCTAGAAGAGGTCAATACATAACTACTTGCAGAACCCTCAAAAGAGGTTCAGGTACCTAAAAGTAATAAAGAGATCTCAATGAATTATGTCACAAGAAAAATGGAACTGAAAAGATAAAGTTGTCGACAACAGTTTTAGTAATAATATCACGTGATCAAATGAGGATCTTATACATAAATATGTCGGTAGAAAAAAAAAAAGGTGATTGGCCAACTGAAGAAGAGGACAAGACGCAATGAAAAATGTTCTTTCAACATGTGAAATTTATGGACCTGTAGTCCAAATATGGACCTGTAGTGCAAAACATTTGAAATATTAAGTTATTTGTGATATATGAATATTCATGTGAAAATAAAGATTTTCACAAGGTTTAATGATGATTATGATGAGGTACAACATTTGGTAGTGGATACAATAATTGTTGCATATATTATTAGTCTGGCAGTATATGCAAACAAAATAATGTGTCTACTAGATATCATTATATATAGCATATACATATGGATAGTGAATATTACATGAGAGTCTTTGAAGGATCTAAAATGCCAGAAGCATATACAAGAAAATCATTCTATATATAAAATGTTGTGTGAGTTTCAAAATAATTCAAGCATATATAATTGATTGAAAAATATATTGAAAAATGAGTAATTTTACATTTTACTTGACTTGTAGATCAAGTTATCAAATGCATCAATGATTTCAAAATCACATATTTTTACCGTGGTGAATTTTTTTTGTAAAGATACATTGAATTTAATGGTCCAGAAGTACCTTATACTTTATGAGAATATTTTTGTATTATGCTAATATTGTATCTATTATGATTTTATTGATAAAAATTAGTTCTTGCAAGTGCACAATGGATAACAAAAATGAGATTTGGTGGGATAATCCTATTAACATATTATATAATATTATTTTGTTCAAAACAAACTTAATATGTGGATGTAAGTATATTTTGATGATTTTTAGAATAATTTTTCTTTATTGTTTTCACGATGAATAAGATAAAGGCATAATATACTGATATTTTAGCATATCCAGAAGATATGTAAGAGGAATACATCTAGCAGAATATTTGGTGACAATGTATCATTCATAGTTTGATGGCTAAAAGAATGATATGCTCAACAATACATTAGAAGTGAAGTTCTTATCAGGGAAGTAAAACTGATGTTATTATCAGGGGGAGTAAATACGATATTATCATCGTGTGAAATAGAGACCATGCTGTACTCTTTTCCTTAACCAAGGTTTTGTCCCATGGGGTTTTCCTGGTAAGGTTTTTAATGAGGCAGTTTCGATTTGTATTGTGTACTCTTTTTCCTTCACTAGGTTTTTGTCCCATTGGGTTTTTCCTAGTAAGGTTTTAATGAGGCACAATATTTTTTTATGGACATCCAAGGGGGAGTGTTGTAAAATACTAATTAAGGTGGATGTCCATGAGCTCCCAACTCTTGACCTTTCATTTTCTACATCCTATAACCTCTCCAATGAATGATCTTTAGGAGTTTTCATGCACATAACTCAAAGGTTACAATGTGTGCACTCATGAGGATTAAAGTTTGCCATTTACTTTGTGTAACTCTTAGTTGTGGTTGAGGGCCTATAAATAGAGCACTATGTACTACACTTTGTTGGCATCCAAATGAATAAGAATCACTCCCTCCTTGCTCTCTATTTCTCTCTTGTATTTCTTCATTCCCTTCATCTCAATCTCTTATACTTTCTTGATTTTATAACAAATATGTTTTTTTTCCAGAAAAAGCCAAATATAAAATCCCTAGGCATTCTTAAATATCACGTTGAAGATATCTGCCGAATCTCAGGAGCCAAAAGTTAAGAGTCCAAATACGATGTTCCGTTATCTTCATAAATAAAAGTGAAGCTTAGAGGATGTATTTGAAGTTGAAATGGGAAGGAAAAGTCAATGGTTGTCCCAACAGCAACGTTGCTCGTCACATTTGGATAAGGTTTCACTTTCGAGCCTGACATTAACATGTATCTATGTGGGTGTATGTTTAGTTGTATTAAATTAAAAAAATGAAATTGGAAGGAAAAAGTAACATAGTAGTAATCCCCTTGTCGAGTTAGATTTATATTAGAAAGAATGACTATAAGGTCCCAAAAACCAAGGTTATTAAACTGAAGCTAACATGGAGCCAAACCGGTGAGAAAGCAAACTTGAATGAAGGCAAAATGTGGTAGTTGCTTCTCAATTGTAACCATTATTCATGAACCCAGACCGGCCGATCTAGCCCAGAAACCGGTGAACTGGCCGGTAAACTAGTCAGATCCAACATCTGGGCCGGTTCACTATTTTTTTAAAAACATTTTCTTTAAGATTTCATCTTAGTAACTCTGAAATTTTCAATTTCTCATTGGTTTGGCCCCGGGTTAGCTCCGGTTTGGCCTCGTTCTAATTCACTAACCTTTAACCAAGTACCCCGACCGGTTTAATGCCTGGTCCGGGTTCATGAACCTTGATTGTAACAACCCGAATTTTAATATTAAGGTTTAGAGTTAAGTAAAATTTAATTATTGATGAGATTAGGGTATAAAGAGGTGGAATTTGAATATTTGAGGCTTAGAAACACTAAGGACAATGATTGGAAACTATATCTCTAGGCTTTTTGAAGATCAAATGATAATATTCTTGAATGATTCTTTTTACATTAGAAATTAGACATCCCAAGCTTTCCATAAAGTCTTCACTTGTCATTTTTGGGAATATGTAGAATGTGATATGAATTTTTGAAAATTTGAAAATATGAATAAGTATTGAATCGATAGGATTAGACCGGTTAGATGACCGATTCGCCAATTTCATGGTTGAATTGGTTGGACCGATTTGATTTTCATAACTATGCCAATAAGGGAATGTAATCTCAAAAAGTGTCACAATAAGTGAGTGGTAGGTAATAACAAGTTTAAGTGCATGAAATGGCAACAAATCTGTGATACTCACTTATTATTGAGATTCTTTTTTTTATAATTACATTATTTCTTTCTTGAGACATGATAATGATTCTCCCTTTATATGATCACTCCTTTCCCCTCCCCCGCCCAAAAAATTAGAAAACATAATTTGAGACTTCCATCCTTTTCTATTAATTATAGATTTCAAGTGTTTATAGCTAGCCTATATGTTAAAAAAGCAAAGAGAATCTACTTTTTTTTAATTCTCTCTTTCAATACACACACGCACATGTTGGCAGCAATCTTACATCGTACAAATCGTTGGTAGCAGCACCTATAGAAACAATAAACATATGGTTTGATTCACGTATGAGAACATTGTCCTTAGAGGATATTCTACAACCCTTGATAAATTAGGAAGTAGCACGTCTTAAGATTAATCATGCTGAAAAGCAAGGTGACAGAATAGCAGATAATAGTGTAACTAAGAAGAAGAGAGATGATGAGTGCTTGGGCATAGAGCTTAGTGCACTTGACCTCGATACACTGACCTTCGATGCTCACAAACTATACATGCACCAAACATTACCTTTTATAGGTAACAACCATGTGACTGTTGGGTTGCCATACTAGTAATTAAAGGTAATTTAATGATTTCACCCAAAAAAATTGACGGCTTAATGAAGAGTAGTTACAAAACAAATATTAATGAATGGTTAAATTAATAAAACCATTTAAATATTATTAAATCTGATCAATTAAAACACATAAAAATTCTAACAATTATCTTCATAGTCATTTTAAAGACTCCCCTTTTTAACCTTTTTACTAGCTCAAACTCATGTTTTATTATATATTAGGGCATTTAAATCTTGAACAATATGATATTTCTTCTTTAGCTTAAGGTGCTAAAATAACTTTCAACTTCTATAAAAAGTGCAACAGTAACTCTAAACTATTTTTGGAGTAAAAATAAACATGAACTTTCAAAATTGGGGCAAAACCATTAAACCAACTAACTTCCATATATTATAAAGGGGAAAATTAATCTTTTGGCCTATAAAATTTTGAATTACTTATAACTCAGTCCTTGATGTTTCTGAGTCATCCTATGTGACAAAAAAAATATTAAAATACCATTAAAAATTGTTTAGGTGGATTTTACATAAATTTAAAAATAAAAAATAGCGTCCATGTCCCCACAATCTCATATCCCCCTCTGCATCTATTTTAAAGAAACTCACTGGGTGACAAATCCCTATTTTGTTATATATTTTCAAACTTTATTTGGGGATTTTTTTTCCATAATTATTGAGTTTTAAATATCTTTCTTTAAAAAACACTAAATGATGGAGTTATTCAAATTAAGAATTGTTCGCAGTAGCAAAATATCGTCCAATTTTAAAAGTTTGACTCACATGTCTATATGAATTTAAGAACAATATTCATGATAAAGGTATTTTTGAGCCAATACTAAAATGTGCAATTCCATATTTTTTTCTGCTTTATCAGGGAAAGGGGTCAAACATCGCTAAAAATTTCACCAGTAAAAAAAATTACACTAGTAGCGAGGTTTCTAGAAAACAGAGGTGGAGGGCAATGCGAGTTCGTAGGGACGGGAACACTGTTTTTTATAGTTTAACTTATGAAAAATCCAACTAAGCAATTTTTTTATGGTATTCTAACATGTTTTGCCACATAGGATGATTAAGAAACATTAGGGACTGATTTGCAAATGAATCAAAAGTTTAGGGACTAAGTTATAAGTGAGTCAAAATTTTAAGGGACAAAAGATTAATTTTCTCCATTGTAATTGATGGAAGTTAGTTAGATTTCACGGTTTTATCCCAATTTTGAAAGTTTAAGGTTGTTTTTGCTCCAAAAAATAGTTTATGGTTACTATTATTACTAGAAAAAATGCTTTTAACGTCCCTTTTTTGGGCATTTTAACATTTGAAAACAGGGGGATGTCTATCTGAGGAACATAGAAAAAAATGTCAATAATGTCCGTAAAGTAGGGGACATGGATAGGGGGCTTTAGACGTCCCCACTTTAGACTGGGGACGTGTAAAGTCTGCACTTTAGACGTCCTCAGTCCAAAATGGGGATGTCTAAAGGTACACTTTAGACATCCCGACTACGTATTGGGGACGTCTAAAGGTGTTTTAGATGTCCCCAGCTTACTGTGGGGATGTCTAAACTAACG
This sequence comes from Inga leiocalycina, assembly GCA_963242795.1. Taxonomy (NCBI): domain Eukaryota; kingdom Viridiplantae; phylum Streptophyta; class Magnoliopsida; order Fabales; family Fabaceae; genus Inga; species Inga leiocalycina. Next base: position 69,230,551 of record OY725322.1, read on the forward strand.
ACTAAATCATTTCTATGTCCCTTTTTATTTTAAGGACATTAAAAGTTTTTTTTAAATGGCCTTTTTTAATATATACATTTCACTTTCTGGAAAATTTAAACTGTAGAAATAGGATGGAAACAACAGAATAAAACAACAACAGTTCAGCAGAATGGAAACAACAACTTGAAACACAGTGATCAACCCAAGGCTCTACATGCAATAACTTTAAGGAGTAGCAAACTAATTAACTAACAAACCATATAAATTACACAACAATCTATATCCAAAAACAACAATGCTAATTATATGTACAATATATAGAACCACCACAAAAGTATGTCCTACACAAACTACTAAAAACTTTACTCTGGTATACATCGAAGAAGATGTCTAGTCAAAAAGTCTTTGATCATATTTATGTCTTCATATAAGTAGGCATCTTCATTGTCAAAAATTTGTAGATTAGAAAATAAGCTTAGATGAAATAATGAATCAAGTGAATGAATTGCCATTGAATTACAACACCAAAAATATTATCCTCTGAGAATGAAGAAGCGATTACTTGTTCATTCAAAATCTATCGTAATGCCACTCTTAATGATGCTATACATATAAAGTAAGACATAGTATCCACATTCCTGGCCGCCAGGTTGTTGAAGGCACTATAAATCAAAAGGCAAATGGTTAAAATCAATAAAGGCATATCTAAAATGATCGTCAATCAAAAGAACTTGATTTGAAACTACATACATTTGAAAACAACCATTTCGGGTCTTTGCCACCTTTATGTTCCCGTGGCCCGCCAAGCATTCAATATGTCTGGCGTGCCCTATCATTAAAATGAAAATCAACAGAAATTAGAATAAGTCATTTAAGTCAAGAATCAAGAAGCAATGAAATACAAAAACATGACATACGTGTTGAAGACATTTTTCGTTTCTTTGTCTGGCCTTTTACGGAAGGAATCGAACCAGTAAACTACGTGGAACCGAGGACAGAGAACACAAAAACTCCAGTGGTAACTATAACAACATATACAGATTAAAATGAAGTTAGATGGCAAGGCAATTATTTATTAAAAATCTCAAATAGACAATTAAAATGCATACCCTTGAACAATCGGTGCTAGATAACAATGATAGTCGTTCTCTCCCATTGTGAAGCCCACATAGTGAGTCCTTTTTTGCAATGTATTCCTATCCCTTGTCATATTTGCAAGACACAAGAATCCATATAAATCAACTCTTTGCATGTCAATGCATATACAATGGAAGAAGCTATAATAGAATTAAAATGATGAATACATTAGCTAGTGAATATATGAAACCAAAAAACCACTTCACTAAATAAAGGAAAAAATGGGAAATTTCAAACTTGCAGGATTGCAAATTTGCCCCAACCTACATCTAGCTCCTCCAACTTAATGAACTGTTTAAGGTTATCTTTATCAATTGTGAAGGGATACTTTAATTTCTGGCCCATAATCCCTAGAGGCACATGCAAATCAATCTAGCAAATGCCTTTATAGATCTACTGCAGTCGTGCTAAGAAGGGCCATTTTCCTGCTTCCTGCACATTCTTTTAGAATATAAAAAAACATATTGTTAGTAGAATGCTAATAGATCTCAAGTAAAAGTGAGGTAGTTCCATACCATTAGAGGTGTTGCCGCTAAGTCAATAAGATGTACAGGCCAAAGGATGAAAGATCCCCTCGCTGAGTTATCGTGGCAACCTCGTCATCAGGAATAGGGATGGCTGTACCTTCTTCCCCCTCTCGAACACATGTTACAGTCACCTTACGTAAATGTTGTGGAATTTGCTGATGATGGTGGGTGGTAGCTTGTGTGTAAACTAGAGCATCTGCAACTACACACAGTAGTGGGGCATCTAAAGAGAAGATGGTAGGTTCTCCCGGCACTGGAGTGGGAGAAGGGTTGCCAAGTGATTCCTCTACCGGGTTACAACTTCCTTTGGTGCTGTGGAAGGTCGGGGATGAATGGGTTTTATGCTTGAAAGTTGGCATCTGCGATTCAAACATCTTCATCATTCCAGTTCGTAGCTCAGGTATTAGCTCAAGACGTAGCTTTAGCAATAGCTCTTTTCTGAGCTTGTCACGAAGGTTGGCCTCGAGCTCTTGTGAGACTTCCTAGCGAATCTTGGCCATAAGCTCCCTACTGGGTTCAGTTTGTGACGAATAAGAATGTGAGGCTCGGCCAAAATACTTCACGACACGAACTTTCCCTGCCTCCCCTCAAACATGATCGGGGTGATCTGCCTTCCTAATCGCCGTTGACAAGATGTCCATCCGTCCACTTGGAGTGAATGAACCTTGGTTACTATGATCTTCCAGTTCATGCTGCAGCCTAAAAGTTATCGTAAATGAAAATTAAGCACTCCCATTATGAAAAAAAACTTTGTACTTATGCTCTAACTACTTACAATCCGCGCGGAAACCTTAGTAATAGTCGGATTTACATACTTATCATACTTAATCCTCCCTGCTTTCCATTTTTTGTGACGTTGAGGAGGTGGTAGGGCCTGAACCACAACGCTAAGATCTGATATGGCTGCTTCCTTCAATTTCTCCAGTTTTTCTGCAATGTTGATACTTATTAGCTGCTTACCTCTCTGCATTTGCTACACTTAATGCCTGTGAAAGGAAAACAATGAACTCCAAATCAATAATGTCAACTATATTCAAATAAAACACTGATGACAAAAATCTTACCAAAAAGTTTGGATCTTCTCATGATTCCATAAATACGTATACTCCTGACATGGATCGTTACCCCTCAGGTCCCCTCGAATGTAATCTCGTGTAAGCCTATTCTTGAAATCTTTCTATCGTAGACAAACCTCCCTCATCCACTCCTTGTACATCACTGCGGTGTTAGGGACATCATAGATTTGCTGCAAGGTAAAAACATAAGTTAATTATATTTGAAGCAATAGGAATAAAGATATATATGCAGATGTATCGAAACTTATATACCAAAAGTTGTTGCCAAATTACGTGTTTCATTTTTGGTGGAACCAACTTCCAATTATCATAGATAATGCGAACTTTGCTCCAACCCAAATAACCTAAGTAGCTATTAAATGGTCTTCTTCCAGACCAATTGGTTTCATATTGTCATCAAAGTCAATATGCAACCTCTCTTGTTGATGGTGATTACGTGCTACCAATGCAGGCAATTTTGTACTGCCTCTAACCCTTCTTCTAGCAGCAGGTTCAGGCCTATTCATTTCATTGTCCCTATCACTTTGTGAGTCACTAGAATTGTCCATATTTCTGTAAGCACAAGAATCATTGTCAGATAGGTGAATAAATTGTAATTAAATGAATAAACTAACTAGATGTAAAAAAACAGCATACATTACTCTAAGTTAAGCTCATACTTTATATTGTTTCCCATATTCCTTCACCATGATCATTTCTTACAGCATATTCTTTATCATCTACCAATTCTACATCACTTGTTGTAGGTGGATTAATTGTGAAAGGTGGTGTGTCATCAAGGTTGAAGGTCGGATCACCATGCTTCTATTTTTTACTTTGAAGTACAATAGAACTTTTTTTTATTCGTAGGATATGTGACATAAAACACTTGTTTTGCCTGGCTTGCTAGAATGTAGGGCTCATCCTTATAACCTACTCTTTCAAGATCAATTGAGACAAATCTAAATTGTTGATCTATTACCACAACATTATTGCTAACCCACTTACATTTGAATAAAGCAACTTTGAACTTGTTGTAAGTAATTTCTCGTATTTCTTCTATTACTCCATAATAGGCTATGAATGCTAATATGGGGTGTTTGTCTTTCAAACTGGAAAAGTGCATGGCTTCAGCTTCTACCATCACCCCACTATTTTGCATGATACTTCTGTTATCTTGGTCTGTGTAGAAAGAATACCTGTTTATATCATAACCGCTCTAAGTAATGATCTGAAATAAAGGCCCCCAGGTTAGCCATTCTATTGTCTTAGACACACTGGCATCATGCAAAATCTTTTCCTGAAACCACTCTATGAATGTCTTGTTTTGCTCAATAGCAATCTGTATGTCATTCTTCCTTGGATTCATGTTATTCAATCTCTTTCTATGGTCATCTATGTACAGTTGAACTTTTGCCCTGTTATTCATGATATAAAGGTGTGCTTGCAATACCTCTTCACAAGGCATAGTCTTTACTTTGAGTCCTCGAGTTCCCTTGCTTCTCCCCTCTTTATGCCGAGATTGTTCCTTCTTCCCTGACAAATAATCACTACAGAAGTCCATAGCCTCTTCAACTACATATCTTTCTTCACTTTGTATCGTGCAGTTTGACACTTAGTGCACTCACTCAGACCTTCATACTCATTTCTATACAATACGCAGTCATTAGGGCAAGCGTGTATCTTTTTATACTCCATACCCATCGTAGATAGGATTTTCTTGGCCTCATATATATGATTTGGAAGTACATTATCATCTGGAAACATATCACACAACAGTTCAAGTAGCAATGTGAAACTACTATCGGTCGACCCATAAGTTGCTTTTAAGTTAACCAAATGTAATGTTCCTATCAGCCGAGTGTACTTACTCCCAGGGAACAACGGTGTCTCTGCATCAGTCCGCAGGCTGTCATATTCATGCGACTGCGCAAAGGATTCTACCTCAACATCGTGAATCATTCTCTCCATTCTATCTTCATCTATGATATCCACATCTTACTTCTTGTGCAACGGACAATCAGTTACTTCTTCACCATGCCATATCCACTTTGTGTATCAAAGATTTATTCCATCACAAAGTAGGTGATCCCTTATAACTTCAACATCTTCTCTCATTTAAACAATTGACACAAGGACAACAATACATCCCATTTTTGGTTAGAGCATTCTTTCTAGCATATTCAATAAACTCTTCAACCCCATTCTCATATTATTCACTTGTTCCCAAAGCATTCATCCAACTATGATCCATTTTATTACCACCTACACCATTCCTATTAACACTCAAGTTAAGAATAATTGTCAACATTGGGATTGTCTTTTACTACTTTTTTCTTCTTCAAAATTTTGGCAACATTTCCTTTTAAAAGTGAGACATCCCAAAATCAAAATAACAAACCCTCTCAGCTTAAATTAAACAAAACAAAACTAATTAAGGCAGTTCATATTTAGGACAATGTCATATTAAATACATGCTTTTCATTTGAAACTAAAAAGAAACAATGAAAATAGGTGGGTAAAGGTGTTCAGGCTGAAAAACAAACAAAGTTAAAGGCATATTAAAGGTTTGCATGGCCACTCAAGCTAATTCATTTATTATTTAAAAGATCATAAGAAACTAAGATTGGTAAGTGAAAGCGAAATGGGTTTGTTGAGAGATACATATCAGGCCTTGTCATTTCTAATTAGTTCTTTTTTGTTCAATTTAATACGATGCAATCAAAATAAGTGGGTAGACTTTGGAGTATCTAGCATTGAGTTTCTTCCATATGTCTATTTTAATAATATTTCTGCAATCTATAGGAGGAATATCAACCACGCATAACAAAGTTTATGTTAATATTATAAGCATACTCTAATTCAATAATTAAGGCATAATGTAAGAAATTTTTCATTTACCTTTAATAATAACTAGAACTTTCTCCCGTGAGTTGCCTGGGTTGACATATATATTTTTGATCATATTCCATTAAAACACAAATTGTGTGTAAAAAATAAAAGATTACATGTATATTTTATTAGTTTATTATTAGTCAAGTTAGTTATCTTTTAAGGACCAAGTGAACACTGTTTAAAATATATATTAGTTAGTTACAACTTACAACAAAGATGTATCAACGAATTGTATTCATTAGCTATGAAACTATATCATGAGAAATTATATCATAATTAAACCCAATGTATAGTATGAATATGTTGTCTTATCATAGAAATTATGTACATTGGCAATGACAAATACAACTTGACAGAAAAAAGAAAGATACATAATACAAAATTGTGTTTGAAAAAAAGTTGGATATATCAACCAAATAATAATGAATTAAATATAATCTACTTGTTACAAACATGATACAAAATGAAGAAAAAAGATGATAATCACGATCGCTACTGCATATATGCACTATATGTGTATTGGGAAGGCCTCCCTTGTTTTATTAATAGAAAAAAAGAGCAATTTTTAGGGATGAATATGCATGTAATGAAACAAATGGAACATGACAGTAGTTATTGCTTTTCAAATTTCTACATAGAGAAGACCTACAAATTGAAGGTGGGCTAATCTTTATTAGTATTATTTCCAGAAGCAAAGCTCAAAATATCAGATTGAGAAAGGCTAGTTGAACTATATTTGCTGCCATATAATGTAATTTCCCATTATCCTTAATTTCTTTAGCATTTCATCTCACGGTGTGTCTAAAGTTGTGGGAGTATGAGACTAACCTGTGGACGACGGAGATGGAGATGACTCATGATGCCACCAGCTGGGAAGAGGACGATTGTGAGAGGGAGAGACAAACATCCACGATGGTGCTCTTGTCAAAAAAGAGAGAGAGGGAAAAACAAAAATATTATTATGAACTGAAGTTGGAGCAACTAACTGAGAAAGAGGAAGGAAGACGGGGAAGTACAAGAAAGGGGAAAGAGGAAAACAGGGAACGCTCACGGGAAAGGGAAAAGAGGGAAGACGAATGAAGCTCAAGGATAGGGAAGGTAAAGCTGCAGCCTACTACATGATGTGATGGATGGCAGACATTTTTTGAGTCCCCAGTCACAATGGGGATGCCAAAAGCTCACTTTAGGCATCCCCGGTCAAAATGGGGATGCCTAAAGTAAGCTTTAGACGTCCCCAATCTTAATGGGGATGCCTAAAGATCACTTTAGGTGTTCCCAATTGTTCTGGGGATGCCTAAAGTGCATAAAGTGCACACTTTAGGCATCTCCAAAGACTCTATAGACGCCTAAAGTGGTGCAATTTTTTTTTAAGAAAAGAATTCAACCAGCGCCAATGGTTCGCGACAAATATTAAACTTTGAGTGTCCCTAATTTAAAAAGGGACGTCCTTTAAGGTCTTTAAATGTCTATTTTGTAGTAGTGTGTTGCACTTTTGATAAAAGAAGAATGTTATTTTAACACTTTAATCCGTCTTCCTTTAACGCACACGAGATTGTCCTTCCCGTGCGTTGTACAGAGAGCTTGTGCATATGGAAGCATTTTTTTCCATTTTATTTTTTTCCACTTCTTTTTATTTCATACTTTTTCAATCATACTTAAAAATTGGAATTTCAAATATATGAAGTTGTGTCTTCATATTGCTCCTCCTTTTGCCTTTTGCATTGGTTTTTTTTGGCCAAAAGTCAATTATATTAATATAAAAAAAAACTATTACAAACACCAATAGCCAAAGCCAATTAAAAATCTCAGAAAAACCTATTAATACAACCTAACTCTGAGTCAAAATTAGAAAAAAAATGCACATATATCAAGTTCTTACTATATATTTAACTACCTTTTCTATTTTCAAAAGCTTCCCTTTTAGCCAATCTCACACCTATCAAACCTTCCATCCTCAGATCCCAACTTCTCACCCTTCTTCCTTTCCCCTGCAGTAGCATTCTTTGCCTCAACATTCTCCCAACTTCTGATATCATCAGCCAAAATCTTGGCCAAATGAAGTGATGGCACCTCCACCCACCCAACCGAGTTCACTCCCTTTCAACAATTCATAGCAATCCGATCTGCTGCTTCATTCCCATTTCTTGAAACTAGGGTAACGTCCACATCCTTTATGCATCCAGCTGTAATGTGATGTGCGATTAGGCAAATCTAGCCTGTCATTAATAGTGTGTCCTTCCCCCTACAAAATATTCATTTTACTCAGTTTCAAACTTGTTTTCTAACCTTTTCAGAAGGAATCAAATGAAAAGAAAGGGAAGGCATAATAACAAAACAAAAATGGCAAGGCAAAAGTTTATCAGTCAGATTATTAGTTGTGAGGAGAATGAAATTTCGTACAACATTTCTACAAGCAAGAAGGCCTATGTCTTATAAAATGATTACTTAAATGTACTACAACACACGTAACTGGAGCACTAAAAGTCTGGTACTTGGCTTGTTTCCCACTAAATGGACCTCAAATATTTAAAAAATGCCCAATTTTTTTGAGAAAATTAAAATATAAAATATTCAAATGATATACTATGTTGCAATAAATATTATTCAAATGGATAAAATGAGTTGCCTTGCTCTCAAAGCAAACCCAAGTATAATAAAAAAGACTGCAAAATGAAAAAAAGCTTTCACTAGTATAAATAGGAAAAAATATATATATACAGAAAGAGAAGAATGAAAACACAAGATAATAAAAAATTGAAAAAAAAGAAGATTTCCTCACCTGATGTTGTTTTCGATGACTCAAGAAACTCTACATTTGGCTTGGTGATGGAGAAGACAATGGCTCCTTGAATGTAAAGAAATTCCATTTCATAGAATTTCTTTTTCTTTTTGTTCACATTTGAACAAAAGGAAAGAGAAATTTTACTACTTGATTCCTGCACTTAGTGACTCCATTACTATTTATTGCCTTCACAGTTGCCTCTTTCATGTTAAACTCCCACTTTGCTTTTCTCTGACCTCTAAACATCTTTCATGAAAATGAAATTTCTTTTGGAATGGAGGATAAATGCAGGGCATCCCATGTGCCTCAGCTCATGAGTATTTGTTTATTTAAATTAAATTTGAGGGAGAAAAAAAAAGAAAACAGAGACATCCTATTAAAGGACAAAGAAAGCTACACCTCACACCACCCCATGACTTTACAACCTCCAACCCTATCTGTGCTGCCAACATTTCAGCTTTAAAAGCATTCAGTCTGTGGCTTTTTCAAGACATTATGTTCAAAGACAAAGAGAGCTAATTTCAAAAATATATATATATATATATATATGTTAGAGCTCTCTAACCTTCATGTACTCACCCTTGACTCACCAAACATGTACAAAAATATCTAGGCATTGAAAGGTTGCAAACATTTGTTGAGAAGAAGGCAATGGTGAGAGAATTTAAAAAAATGCAAGCAAGGGAATTTAGTATAAACTTCCTCTCAGCAAAACATAAGTTAAAACATAAGTCATAGTAGGAATGGACATATAAGGAGTTTGTGACATTTGGGGAAGAAAAAGGTGAATACATGAAGAAGGAATTCAAAAATTCATTTACACCCATTTATTTATAGAAAATTTCAAAAATGTTTTCTCTGTTGATCTTGACCCATTTGTTTTCTTATATTTGGCACTGTATGTTTTCAAGGACAATAAAAAATGCAGGCAAGAATTGAGAAGGAATGGGCATAAAAATCAAATGAGTCAAAGACAAAGAAAACATAAGTTACAATCAAAACATATAAACTAATTGTACAAAATGAATACAGAATTTTGATTGGCAATATATGAATCTGCACGTATTCTCTATATGTGCAAAAGTGTGGGGCTAGAAAAAAGTATCATGTCTTGTGAATAAGATAATTTAGTAATTAGTAATGAAGAGCCTTTGGTTCATGTCTTATAAACAAAGAAAAAAGATAAACAGCAACTAAAGCATGTCTTTAGTAATGAATCATATCTTACAATAAGGCAGCAACAAATGCTTAAAAGAAATCTTCAAGTTGTATCTCCTCTCTTTTCCACACGTAGCAACTACCATGAAAAGGGGAAAAAAGGATGTTTCTACTATTTCTCATGATTTATTACCGAGCTGAGTTTGAGAAAATACAGAACAAAATCCAAACTTTGAATGAAGACTCCACTAGGATTAGAACTGTACACATTAGTTTTATCCTAACAATTATCAAAAGATTAAACCTTCATTTATTCAATGAAAAGCTTTGGGACAAAAATTGAATCGGTATTCATAATACTTGTTGCACAGTAAATTAGTCAGGCCAGAAAATAAAATAGGACTTCAAGGTTCCAGTCACAATGTAAGAATTAAGATGCCTCAAGTTCTCTATCTAATTTCTGTAGGTAATCCTCTATATGTGTCCCACTCTGTCAAGCAAAGGGAAGAAATAATAGTTTATCATTATGATATAAAAGATTGATTATGGCAGGATCTGATCCTATGTCGGTGTTGGCGAGGGCCTTGATTATGGCAGGATTTGATCCATACAACCGGACCTTCTCTATGAATGTGGATTGAAGAAGCTTGGTGGTGGCTGATGTTGGGGGAAGATTATCAGCGACTTGAGCATAGTTGACACCAATAAAAGATTGGCAATATGCAAAGAAGACAAATGTAGTTGTTCGTGTAAAAAAGAGAGAGAAAACAACTATCAAAATCAAAGACAGAATCTTCAGAAAAATATTCGGTGGGCAGAAGCATGAGAAGGAAGAAATGAATGTTGGGAACAAAATTTTGAAAAATAAATTCAATGATGATAGAAAACTTTCATCATATGTACACTAACCTCTTGATATGTATCCCCTTGCTTTACCTTCATGACCTCCGAGAATTAAATATGCAATGGCAGCTATATCCTCTTGATCTCATGACTTCCAACATTATCCTCCATTGCTATGTTCCAAAGATGTCCTCTCAATCTCCGAGTGTCCTCCACATCATGATATGTACCCCCTCATAACCATCCACAATGCTCCATTTGAAGATGCCAAGAAACGGGCACACCTATGGATATCGAGGAAGCATGAAATTTTCGGAACAAATTAATACATATAAGATAGAGACAGACCACATTGTCCTGGAAATAAAAAGAAATAAGAAGTGAAAACCATCATAGTGTTGATTACATAAAGTACAACTCTCATCCACTATGTCTCTTCCAATCGAACTACAAACGCCATTTACCATTTTCATGATTCTCTAACAGTGAAGTGTAGATGATTTGCTGGAGAGAGAGATGAGTTCAAATGGAGGAATAGTAGAGCTGGCAAACAAGAAAACAGAGGTAGAAGAAGACATGCTGAGAAGGAGAGGGTTTTAGGGAAAAGAAAAGAAGAAGGGAGCATCAAGAGAAGGAAAGTATGTGGAGGGTGAGAGTGATTCAAGAATATAAATATATCATCAAACAATTTGGTGGGATGTTTGAATTTGAATTACTCGCTCAAATGCTTATTGGGATTCAAATGCTTGAGTGCAAAATTCCAATTTTTGAAATTTGAAAAAAAGATGAATGCAGCTACAAAATTATGGAAGGAGCCGATTGTGGCACGTAGCCCAATAGTAGAGTTGGCCTGTGAATAGTAACTTGCAACTTTGCTAAAGGGAAGAGTATTTGTTTATATATTGATTATGATTATACCGACATTCGCATATTATTTACAACAACATTAAGTGTGTATTCGGCTCCTCTCTCAAAACCATAGGTTTCAATCAAAACCTTGGTTTGATTGCCAAATACCCAAAATTTTCTCAAAACCATGGTTTTGGGAAAATCTTTTTTTTTTCTTTTTTCCTTATATGGGCCCCACCCCATCTTTTTCATTGGTCTTTCTTAATTATGTGGACCCTACCCTTTCTCTTATTGGTCCTTTCTCATTATGTGAGCCTCACACTATTAAAAAAGCTATTTTAACCACAATGGCCAAACACTCTCATTTTATCAAAATCATTTTTTTCTCATAATCTATTCTGCTTAGAATCTATTCTTTACTTTTTTTCCAGAAGTTATTCTCTACTTTTTCACCAGAAGCTATTCTCTAAAAATTAATCTGAACACACCCTAATAAAAGGTACAATCCTAAAAAAATGAATCTGACAATTAAATAATAGGGTTCAAATTAAAAGATCATTAGACAAATCACTCTACATTATGTAATTTGGTAATGGTGGTTATGGTCAAACCCATAAGTTGACACAAAATTTAGGCATGGGTTTTACTCCCTCCATTTCTATTTAGAAGTAACTTTTTTTTAGGATGGTCCTTAATATAAGTAACTTTTTTGTATCTCAAAATTTAAACTACTTTTTTCTTTTTCACCCCTATTAAATATATATCTTTATATTAATGAACCACTAGTCCTCTTTCATTTAATCCACTACTACATATTCAGGCATATATAACATTCAATAAATAACAGTTACAACTAATAAATGTCATGTATATTGAGGCGTATGTTGTACAAGAATATATAATGCTAAAACATAGTGGTTAAATATGCTCATCATCATGTATTGAGAGACAAAATTAACGGAAACACAAAAATAATTGTTGTAATTAATAACCGTTATTTATTTACTGACAAATATGATAGTTTTTATGAAACAACAATCATGTAACACTTACAAACGATTCGTCTTTTAACATTATATTAGTAAAAACAAACACATAATGGTTATAATAATTAACCATAAAATATGAATATAAATATGAGATATTATTATATATTATATCTAATAATATCTCAGATTTATACTTTTAAGATAACTATAATATGTTAAGATATTAATCAAATATATAATATCTATCAATATCTTAAAGAGGCTGGAAATGCAAGATTTTGAAAAAATTTTGTTTGACAATACTTGATAGTTTTTCATAAAGAACCGTTATGCATTTTTTAATAATACTTAATAGTTATCAATGAAAATCATCATATATAAGAAAGCGGGATTCTAAAAAAATTTATTTCACAAAACTTGACAGAAGAACTGTTTCTTTAAGATTACTTAATGGTTAAAAATGATAACTATCATATATAATAAGGCAGGATTCTAAAATTTGTCAAATATAAGGAGGCATGATTCTATAAAAAATTTATTTGACAATACATTACAGTTCTTCACAAAAAACCATTAAGGGCCAGTTTGGTTTGATCCCATTACACCCTGCAGTGCAGTGCAATGCGATGCAATGGTTATGCAATGTAATATTAATTACATGGGTAGTGTTTGGTTTGATTTTTAAGCAAGGTGCAATGAGTTAATATTTTAGCAATTATTTAAAATTAATATATTTCACAAAGTCTATTTTACCCTTAATACAATCTTTGTAGAAAAAATAGTTACGAGTCGGCGGCTGTTGATATGAAGGAGGAAGAGGTAGTGACAGTGGCAACGATGGGGGTGGTGGTAGAGGAGGAGGAGGTGGTGGTGGTGGCGGGCTGGCGGCGGCGGGCGTGTGACTGTGGAGGTGGCAGAGGAGGAGGTAGTGGTGGCAGCGGCGGCGACGGCGACAGTGGCGACAGAGGAGGAGGATGTGGTGGCAGTGGCGGTGGGAGGGTGGTGGCAACGGTAGAGGAGGAGGTGGTGGCGGCATGACAGTGGTGGAGGAGGCAGTATGTGGTGGCAATGGCGGTGAGTTGGTGGTAGGGGAGGTGACGGAGGAGAAGGTAGTGGCGGCGGCGGGTGGCGGCAACGGTGGCGGTGACAGAATAGGAGGTAGTGGTGGTGGCGGTTGTGGCGTGATGTGGCAAGTGAAATAAAGACACGGGAAACTCAATGGTAAATTGGACTTTTTAAACCATGCAATGGGATGGTAATGGGGATTCATAGGAGGGGAGGTATGAATGAGGATTATCAATTTTTTGGTAATAATCATTACCATAGTAAACCCTATTACCATGCTAAAGAGCAACCAAATACTCTTATCTTGGCAATGCAATCATGATTACCATTGCAGGCATGCAATGGGGTTAAACCAAATGGGCTCTAAGTATTTTATAGGGTTAATGTGCAAATTTGTCTCAAAAGTTTTTGCTGGGAGCAATGTTACTTCAAAATTTTTTTAGGTTCGATGTTGCTTGAGAAGTGTTAAGATGGAGCAATATTGCCCCTTATTGTGAAAAAGTTAATGGTTAACGTGACTTTTTCAACGGTTAACATTAGTTTTTAAACTGTATGGGGCAACATTGTTGTATTTTGAAACTTTTGGGACAATATTGAACTTAAAAAAACTTTCAGGCAATATTGTTCCTCAACGAAAACTTTCAGGGCAAATTTGTACATTAACCCTATTATTTAATATAAAAAGGTGTGATTGTGAAAAACAAAATTATTTGACAATATATTATGGTTCTTATAAAGAACTTTTAAGTATCCTGTAATATAAAAAAAATTATTTGACAATATATTACGGTTATTCACAAAGAACTATTAAATAATCTAACAATATATTAATATAGTCTTTATTGACATATTAATTAATATAATGGACAATACATTATGGTTCTTCACAAAGAACTGTTAAATATCCTTTCATATGAAAATGTGGGATTATAAAAAATATCAAATATAAAGAAGCGGGATTATAAAATAAATTTTGTTTGGAATAACTCTTCCAACTCCTTAAACATTTTTGAACGTCCCTAATGGCTAGGGTCCCATACTCTTCATTCCATCGACTTTGCTTTGCTGTCACGAGTTCCGTCCTCTACCACTAACATGGATCTTCACTCTGCATCTTCTTCCTCAGGTAAGCTTTAATTTTTTTTCAATTAACATTTATAGTTTCATTTTATTTTTTTATATAATGAGAGCTCACTAATTGAGGTTCAATGTTGTCAGATTATCTAGGAAAAAGAATCGTAGGTAAAAGCAATATCTAATTTCTGATGATGGCTACTGGTTTGAAGAAAAAAAAACATCGAAGAAAAGTAGAGAGCACGAAAAAATGATGAGATAAAATGCATAATTTTTTATTATTGTTTTATTGTAGTGAAAATAATTCTAATTATACTAGATTATATAGATTAAAATCAATATAATTTTTCTTCTAATTTTTAGAAGTTTGTTGAATCATGATCTACTTGAACATTCATCCTCTCACATTCCTAAACTTTAGCAAGTATTTTGAAATCAAATTTGTTGAATCAGGTATGAGATTTGCTCAAGTTTTAATATTTGCCAATTTTTACTATATATATTCTGGTTTTTATGTTTATATTATCCTTTTACAGTTATTGAACTTTGGAGTACTGATATGTGATCAACAATCTATAACAAAGGTGTTGGAGTATATTGTAGAATTTTCTTAATAGAATTTCTTTTAGAATACAAAAATTATAAGATAATGTTCTAGAGCGTTTACGTTATTAATTTCTTTTAAATTGTATGATGTTTATATATAATATATTGAATTTTTTGATAATGTATTCAATTTTGAATAATAAAAATAATTTTATTATTTAATATTATTATCTTGTTATTATCAATAATTATATTGTGTTTTATATAATAAATATTAACAATAAAACTACACAAAAATAAATAATAAAAAAACTATATATAATAAGAAAATAAGGCCAATACATTACTGTTATTAACAAATAACTGTTATATACCTCAGTATATTACGGTTCAGAATCGTTATATATCTTGCATTGAGCATATCACTAGTAGAAAAATGACTTTTTAGACTGGTTCTATATTAGATCTTGATACAGCAGGTCTAAAAAATCTGTTATTTTTTAGACCGGTTGTTAGAACCGATCTTAAAGGTCACACTTTTAAGACCGGTTGTAGTCACAACCCGTCTTAAAGGGCAGACATTTAAGACCGGTTGTGCCCACAACCGGTCTTAAATGTGTGACCTCTAAGACCGGTTGTGACCACAACCGGTCTTAAGGCAATTTTTAAGACCGGTTGTGACTACAACCGGTCTTAAAGCTTCATTTTTTTAAAAACGTCCCTTTTATTATATGTACACGCACAGAATGCTCCAATTTTAATAGCAGTACATAACAATCACTGATTTCAATTTCAAAATTCAAAAGCCAGTACAGTCTATAGCAGCAACAAATTAATGTTTATACAAGCCAGTATATAGCAGCAACAAATTAATGTTCATATAAGCCAGTACAGTCATACATTGATGATTCATTTGGCCATTAGACAGTAAGGATGACCAAATGACAGCAGTAAAACAACAGCTTCTTCTTTTGAAGTTGATTGTACCTTCCCTAGTCCCCAGTGTCCTTTTGGTTGCCTACACCAAACATGAAGTTTCTGGGAAAAGAACCAAGCAAAGAAATGAACATGCCATAAATGTGTAAATAATTTTAAGAAGTAGAGAATGAAATAGAGCAAACATGCAAGAACCAACAAAAGCAAAATGACATTTACCTCAATTCCTCTTTGCTTCAAATAGCCCTTGGCGTCAATTATGTCCTGTACAAAAACCCAAATAATCAAGCAATAGTATGATTCATCAAGAATCCTATTCTAGGAGCAATATCTTGCCACAATTAACCCATCATATAGATACAAAAACACCAGGACACAGCCATCACAATTCAATAATGTACAATGTAACGTTGGATTCAAAAACTCACTATTTGTGTAATAGCTCATAGATGAATTCAGCACAACATGTGCGAATGAAATCAATATCTTCTTCAGGAAAGGGATCAGCAAGATCAAACATCTGTAACACCAAAACCAGATGAAACATTGACTTAGTAACTTAAAAACAATAAAGTAAAACAAAAGTTCTAAAATATAAATTTACCTCTTGAGTAAAATCAGTCGTGCCTAGAGTGATAATATTGTAAATGTGTCTCAAAACATAAAAACCACATAAGTTGGACCCCTTTGGTTGCCTACGGCTCTGAGAAAAAACATGATATCATTAAAACAAATATAAAGGCATGTCTTATTACATTCTTTAAACAAATCCATATGTACTAACCTTTGGCATGATCCATGTAGGGTCCTTTAAATCACGAACATGCTTACCACAAGCATTGTGTAGGAATGTCCGCATAGCCCTATGATCATCACAATGACAAAGGTTATTGGTTTTACACAAATTCCATAGTCTTTTTCAAATCATTCCCTGTTTTGATGTGGAGGGAACATAAGAGAATGACAGTGTAACTACTCTTGCATAGAAGAAGCAACTGCCAATGATCACTGAAAAAAACAGAAGAATATTAAGCAAACATAAAACATTATATAAATTATAAAATATCAGTTTGTTTCTTACCTATGCACATATGGAGCCAAGAAACACTCAGTTCCAGTTTCACTAAGCCTCTCTGACAAGTATCTATGTCTACTAGCAGCAGTGGTCCCTTTCTCTTGGATGTGATGGGGGCATAAGAATCCAAATTTTTTGCTTTTGCCAGAGGAGACCAACCTACGATGCATGTACCTACAATAACGCAAGCACATAAATAAAAGGTAAACGGTGAAACTTTTAAAATATTTAATTTGAATTGCAGAAGCTACTTACATTAAGAACAGTTGGACAATCCCAATCATAAGATTTTGTCCAGGAGCTACTAGGGACATCAAATCATCCCTCTCAAGATAGCATGTCACTCCTGACTGTCCAACAACTGAATCCGTAGGCCACTCTCTTGTTTTGAATGATGTATCATATGCCATCAGAATCACTTGCTGCATGATATTCAATGGAGGCTGTGAAACTTCTTGCTGAGTGAAGGGAGCTGGACTTGGTGGGGCTTTGATCGGACTTTCCTCGGCTCGACCAGAAACAAGGTTCGTTGGCCACAAGATGAATGTGCCCAAGACATCACTAACGATCTTGAATTTATCAGAAGGGATAGGGACAGGTGCATCTGCAATAATCACCTCGTCAACTGACACTCAGACTTGATCACCTTCCATTTGTCGGTGGCGGATAGTTGATCCCAGGTTATGCACACTACCCCGTGCAACTAACCGTCTCAGAGGATCCTCGACAAAAAGATCACAAAGCTCAGTAATTTCTGGGTTAGGACCCTCTGATGACTGACCGATGTTGTAACAACTACCTTTAGTGCTCTGCTTATTAGGATCAATCGATTGTGGCTGGGGAGCACTGGTATCTTGTCTTGAGTTCATAAACACTATCATTTCCTCTTTCATCTTGCTCAACCGGGTCTCTAATAGTGCATCAAATGATGCTTTAGCCTCAGCCTTTGCTTTTGCTCTTGCAATGGCCAACATAGTCTCCAATTCCTCCCTAGTCATAATGTTTGAGGAATGGCGTACGGGGGCTCCAAAGTAATCCCGTATCCCTACCCCTCCTCCAACTCCCCTGACACGGCCTGGATGCTCATCTTTGCCAGTAGCAACTGTTAGAATATCATTCCTGCCCTCTGACTTAAAAGAGCCCTCAGCTTGTTGTTTTCTAAGTTCATCCTGTAAGATAATACAAAATAACAAACATAAGTAATAATGTACATTTCTTATGTAATTAATTACAATAACGATATATACTTCAATTCTTTCACCAACTATACGAGATTGTTCACTCGTATAAGTCCCGCTCCTCTTTTGGTGGGCAAATTGCCATTTTTCTTCTCGACAAATCGGAGATGGCGGAGAAAGAAGAACAGAAGGATCGGATTGAGATGCTTCTTCCAATCTCTTCCGTTTGACCGCAAACAAGTCTCTTTCAGTCTTTGCATAACCCCCACGAAACATTGTATGAGGACAATCATTCTTTCTACCACTCTCTTGTGCTTTTTGCCTTTTGCCTGCGAATAAGAAATGATACAAAAGGAAAGTTTAGAATCAATTAAGATAATTGCTAAGTAAATAAAATGAAAAATAAGTCAACTAACCAAAGATTCTGGAGTAATCCGAAGCCTAACAAATTCTTGCCAAGTCGCTTGATCAAGAAATGTATATTGGTCGCACGGATTAGGACGAGGCTGACCATCTTTCACCTCAATATGAATGTAATTGTTGGTCAGATTTGTCTTAAACTTGCTCCAGCGCTCATAACAATACGTCATCATCTTGTTGTACAAGATCTCACTCTGAGGAACGTCACAGGTAAGCTGAAATGCATGCATTGAAGGAGTAAGTGACAAATTTGTGACATTTGATAATAATTAATTACATACAGAAGAGAATTGTATACCTAAATAGTGTCCTAAATATGCTGCTTCACCTTTGCATCGACATTTCTCCACTCCTCTATCAAGATGCTCGGCTTGTTACGTGCAAGGAGGCTGACGAAACTCCTATATCATTGTGCATTATGCTCGATTGGTTTCCAATGTCTATCAAACTCAATCGGTATCTTTTGGCCTACACTCCGACTGAGGGAAACATCTGTCAACCGTGTGCCACGTCTACCCCTCCGTATAGACTGGCTACTGTGCTCACTATGACCCTGGCTCGGAGCATTGCTAGGCTCGCCCTGGTTAACACTAGCTGGCTGACTCTCCTGACCACTAGGTGGCTGACTCAAAGGTGTATGAGGTGGCTGATCCTCTGTACTAGGACGCTGGGGATTCGTCATTTGCCTGTAACAACAACAAAGAAAGATAAATCCTAAGCTATGACATGTGAAGACTTTATCGATAAAATAACTAAACATATTCTTCAGATATAAATCATAATCATAATTACTTTAGTTAGTTAAGGTCAAAGTAGTATCATAAAGAGATATCCTCCCATATTCCCTCGTGATGATCATTTCTTGTGCCGTGCGCATTATCTGCTTCAGCTTCTTCGTTCAGTTCTGGTAGACCCCTAGAAAAAGAAGGAGTCTCAAGAAGATCATAATTTGAGTGACTTTTCTCGTCAATATCAACGACCCTTTTTCCTTGGAGAGCTACAGACCACATTTTATTTGCCTGATCAGTGATATAGAACACTTGTTGCGCCTGATCTGCCATAATGAAAGGTTCATCTCCAAAACTTCTACTATTCAGATCTACTAATGTAAATCCTAACCTATCGATCTTTACACCATTATTGACATCAACCCACTTGCATTTGAAAATGGGAAATCTAATTTTAACATAGTCAACCACCCAAATCTCTTCAATCACCCCATAATAAGATATGGCAGCCAATGTAGAGTTCTTATCTTTCGAACTAGAGAAGTGCATAGATTCAGCCACTAATACAACACCACTGTTCTGGACGGTGCTCTTATCATCTAGGGACTTCGTGTAAAAGGCATAACCATTGATCACAAATGAAGTCCAACTTATGACATCAACTTCAGGACCACGTGCTAACCAATTTATTGTATCAGAAACACATTCTTCTCCGTCAACCTTTTGTTTGAACCAATGTGCAAAAGTTCTGTTATGCTCCCTGATTAACCTTTGTTCAGTCATTCGACTATTTTGTTTCCGTACAATTTCTTTATGGGCATTCATGTAATATTGAACTTCATCAACATTGTTCAAGATGTACAAGTGGACTTGTTGCAATTCATCAGCATCTATGCTCTTTACTGTTGCCCCGCATCTACCCCTTCTTGATCATGACGTTTAGGAAGGCCAATATGTCGTACATTTGACAAATAATGTTGACAAAATTCCATAGCTTCTTTAGAAACATAGTTTTGAACAATAGATGCTTCAGGCCGATTGGGGTTCTTCACATACCCTTTTAGTATTTTCATAGTTCTTTCGATCGGGTACATCCACCGGAAATAGATAGGGCCACACAACTTTATCTCCCTCACTAGATGAACAACCAAGTGTACCATGATATCAAAAAAGGAAGGAAGAAAAAGCTTCTCAAGCTGGAATAAGATCATATATCCTTCATTTTCCAATTCCTCCAATCTTTCCGTGTCAATGACTTTACAACAAATGGCATTGAAGAAGAAACAAAGTCTAGTCAATATGTGTTGAAGATCATATTCGGCAATGCCTCGAATAGCTACTGGGAGTAGTTGTTGCATTAAGACATGACAATCATGAGACTTTAGCCCTATTAACTTCAAGTCTTTCATCGATACAAGCTTTTTAAAATTTGAACAATACCCTGAGGGAACTTTAGCGCCATGTAAACACTCACAAAAGCTTCTTTTCTCAACCTTAGACAAAGTATGAGCAGCTGGAGGACAAAAAGTTCTATTACCGTATGGCCTTGGATGTAAATCTTCTCGTATTCCCATTTCTTGCAAGTCTAATCTTGCCTTCACGCCATCCTTAGAACTTCCTTGTATGTTGAGCAGTGTCCCAACAATACTATCACATACATTCTTCTCCACATGTATGAAATCAATACAGTGTCTGACGTCAAGATTGCGCCAATATGGAAGATCGAAGAAGACGGACCTTTTTTTCCATATATTTTTCTTATTTCTACTCTTTGATGACTTACCAAACATAGTATTGATATTTTTCACCTTTTCATAAATTTTCTCCCCAGTCAATGCCTCTGGAGCATCTTCAAACTCTTGGCCACTGAAAAAAGCTTTTTTTAATCTACAATAAGGGTGGCTTTGTCTTAGAAATCGCCTATGGCCAAGGTAAACCGTCTTTCTTCCATGTTGAAGTTGATGGTAGCATGTGCCTTCTTCACCTATCAGACAAGCTTTGTGGCCTTTAACGCTATAGCCTGACAAGTTCCCATATGTAGGGAAGTCATTTATAGTACAAAAGATCATTGCTCGCATATTAAAAGTCTCCTTCTTGTTCGCATAAAAAACATCGACACCTTTATCCCACAACTCTTTCAAGTCTTCGATCAAGGGTTCTAGGTAAACATCTATGTCATTTCCGGGTTGCTTTGGTCCCGAAATCAACATAGACAACATTATGTACTTTCGTTTCATACATAACAAAGGAGATAAGTTGTAAATTACCAACAGAACAGGCCATGAACTATGTATACTGCTTAGGCTACCATAAGGATTCATACCATTTATGCTAAGCCCAAGCCTGAGATTCCTAGGTTCTTCACCAAAGCTAGGAAATAATTGATCGATTTTCTGCCCTTGAGAAGAATCAGCTGGATGTCGAAGCTTTCCATCAGAAATCTGCTCATCTGCATGCCATCTCAAATTTTTGGCATCAATTTCATTAGCAAACAGGCGCTTGAACCTTGGAATGATTGGAAGATATCACAACACTTTCACAGGGCCCTTATTTGATTTATACCTCGGAGTTTCACATATCGGACATTGCTCCTTCTCTTCATGATCTTTTCTATACAATATGCAATCATTAGGGCAAGCATGGATCTTTTTATACTTCATCCCTAGTGGACACAATATTTTCTTAGCATCATAGTATCAACAAGGCAACACATTATCATCAGGAAGCATATCTTTAAAGGCCTCAAGCGTTTCTGAAAAACTCTTGTCGCTCCATCCATGCCGTGCTTTCAAGCTTACCAATTTCAATACAGCATTCAGCAATTGGTATTTTTTACACCCCAGGTACAGCGGCTTCTCAGCATCACTGCACATATTAGCATATGCATGTGATTGTTCAAAAGCCTCTTCTCCTACATCACGAATAATATCCTCTATTAGATCATCCATATCCGTGTCATTATCATCACAAGTCACTTCCCCCTGTTGAGATGCACTTGGCATTTCTAATTGTTCACCATGCCATACCCATACTACATACATCTTACAAAACCCTTCACAAATTAAATGTGTATATATATCTGCAGCACTTAATCGCTTCTCATTCAAACATTTTACACAAGGGCAATAAAACATCCCACTATCATCATCGGCATTTCATTTTGCAAAGTCTAAAAAACCCCTCACCCCAATATCATATTCAACACTCATCCGTTTAGCTTGTATCCAACTACGATCCATATATTCCAACACCTTTTTTTTGTTTTCTACTTTTTCCCCTGGAAATGGTAGGAGTATGATGAGAATGGGTCATCTTTTTTCTTCAAGCATAAATAGGAGTGTTGACTTTTTTACTTATTTGAAATATAAGAAACATTTTGGCCACAAATTTATATGAATGGGGTTAAAGAAGTTAGATCTCAACCCCATTCATGCATATTGAATATGAATGGCCAAAAAACCAATAATGATTAAAATAGCACCCGGATCATTACCTATATATATGATATATTCCTATCCTTCCCAATTATTTATGTTCCTATATTTTATTCATCATAAAAGAATGAAGAATTCATTCCTCAAACAGAAATAATGAAAAGCTTAAGCCCTGCTCGTGATCTACAACAAGCCTTTCATCAATCAATACACACACACACACACACACACATTTGCATATGTATACTTCCATCCATCAATAAATATATATATATATATATATATATCATTGCGAAAAATCATTATACTATTAGGGAAATGTCACAAGGGACAAGTGTAAATAGGAAAATGAAAGCTAAGCCCTTAACTTGCTTACCAGTTTTGGCTTTAGCTGTTTTCTTAGAAACACTTTTTGAGCTTGTTTCTTCTTCTCTTCTACCTTCAATTTGGTGAGACTAGGCCTGTATATAATCACTGTCCGACCGATTTGACCAATGGTCACTGAACCCGTTAATTGTTGACAGTGTGCTTGAGAGAAGATAATGAATTAAGCAGTAATTAGCATAATATACAAAGCATATAGAGCAAAAACGCATATGAATGAATGAATAATAATTGAAAAAAAAGGAGGGAATTGCATTAGATTAGATGAGATGGAGAAAGAGGATGGGGTTGGGGCCTCTTGGCTTTCTTTATAAATAATGTCAAATGGGAAGAAGAAGAATATAGTTATGCATATTATATTTCACTCTGTCCCCATTCCAGATTCTAAGGAATATTGCCATTTGCCACTTGCACTCTCATTCATTCTCTCTAATTCTATTCTCATGGAATATTTGTCACTTCTTTTGTTTCCTATAGCTTGCTTTGCTTTGCTTATTCCTTGCTTTCATTATTTGTTTTTCGTATTTCAACTTTCTTTTAATGGTTATGATTTTTATTATCATGAAAAGGAAAGAAAAATAAAAAACTCGAATATACAAGCTAGTCTTGGAGAGAGGATTCTCTTCATGATGCCCCTATCCAAAAGATAAAAATCTTGATATTCAATAGATATTTGATGAAAAAGTTCCGTGTTACTTACATAATAGTTATACAAGTTTCAATCCATTATGGTGTGTGCCAAATTTTGGGTACCAAAAGTCATGAAATCGAAGTAGAACTATTAAGTTGGTCGGTATTCTAATGCAGTAATATTCAGAGAAGATCTTTTTATGGAATATAATTGTGTGCGTATACATTAACTAAGGAAATTCTGTCTGTCATATATACGTGCACAAAGTCCATCAAGCATCAACATGTTTTCTCATCCTTGTCAATAGTGGGGTAGCCTTATGCCCATGACATGAGTATTTGAATATTCTGAAACACTAGCTATTTATAGGTTAATCCTTTTCTTTATGAGAAATGACCGATGCGACTCTATAAATTCAAAAAATGAATTTTACTAGTGTAATTGCAAATGTACTGTTTGAATTGAGTGGCATCAAGATTCTAATGTGATGTATGTTGGGGTTCAGAACATAGGTGGTCTGGTTGGAACAATATGTTGATTTTAATGGAGAAGTTTAGAATTTAATTTTATCAATTTATTTTTTTGGAAAACACAAACATGAGACTCCCGATAATTATTTTCTTATATACTACTAGGGAATACTGGTCGAAGCTAACAGCTCCCTCAATAAGTTCTAGTTAAAGATTTGAAGACAAGCTTCATCCAGTGCTTGTTTTGCGAACAAGTCGCCAATGCATTTTTATCTCTATAAATAACTTGGAACTTGATTTGAAGATGTCAATAGCTAAATTAAATTAATTTTATATCATAATAAGATGGGCCAACTTCTACCTTGATGACATTTGAAAGCATAACAAATCAAATGTAGCTGAATTAACCTCTTGAGTTAGACAATTCAAGATAGACAAAAAAAGAAAGTCCAACAGAAGCAAACTAGATATGAACTTGAAGCTCAGCTTACAGATAATCGCAAACCTCACGGACATGACAGCTTATATCGAATATAAATGTCTTCAATTTCTCCTTTCAAACATTTTATCAAACACCTAATGTGCATTCACATTCAACAATAGAACAGAGGAGGAACATAATGGTGTTTTCTCAGAACAGAGGAGGAACATACCTCAAAAAAGAAATTGAAGATGAAGATGTCGCAGAAATGCAGTGAATAAGCAGGGACGACAACACCCACTAGCAGCTGAAGCAATGTATGAGGTATGTTCCTCGACAGCACCCACGAGCACCCATGAGCACCCACGACAGTACAGCGGCCGAAGAGCGACGACGGACTCGATTTAGAATTGGATAAGGTAAGGGACGGGGACTCACGCTGAGGAGAGAAAAGATTGGGAACAAACTTGCTTGGGTGATTCAGAATGGAAGGGATCGATTTCAGATTGGAAGAGGCGGGAGTGTGAGCTGATGAGGCACGGATCGAAAGTAAATTGGGAACATTTTTTAGACCAGTTAAGAGAATAACCGGTCTTAAAAATGGACTTTTAAGACTGGTTGTTAGGCAACCGGTCTAAAAAATATATATTTTAGACCGGTTCTCTTAGTAACCGGTCTAAAAAATAAAATCCCTAATTTTTTTAGACTGGTTAGAATAGAACCGGTCTAAATAATCTTTTTTAGACCGGTTATTAGAATAACCGATCTTCTAACTTGTTTATAATAACGAAAATGCCACCCCACATTTCTTTTAGACCTGCATCCACAACAACCGGTCTAAATGGGCCGGTCTAAAACACCTTTTTTGTACTGGTGTGGATGTTATTTTTAAAAAAAATATTATTGGCCCAACCTCCTTTTTTAACACTCAAGACGGTATAGTTTTGGGTAAAGAGGAGGAAAGGGACGGAAAAGTGAAGGAGAGAGCCGGACTCGTCCTGATAGGCATTGAGTGCTGAACAGGAAAACGCCTCATTCGGACTAGTATATGGATCGGACTATAGAATAATCTTATATTTTTTTATTTAAGTATTTCTATCTTTTATTTTCAAAACTAGGATTTTTTATGGCAGTTAAAAGCTATGATATTTACCACAACAAGCATTAACTCCCTTATTATTCCACCTACTAACACATTGATTTGCTATTGTCACAATTTCTGAAAGCAAAAAATGCTCTCTGATTTAAATATGAGAGTTGTCATTACACAATATCTTTCAACATATCTTTGAACTAAAAAATGTGAGTGGTATATTTTTTGAAAAATAATAAGAACTTTGCCTTACATATATGTAATGTATTGAATGTGACAATTTTAACATGGGCTGCCAACAATAAATATAGCTTTTACTCTCCAAGCATTAAATTAGATGAAAATAATTCAAAAATTTTAACATTATAAGAAATTAAATTAATCATGTATAAAAATATTACAACATAACTTGTCATCAATGAAGATAGTGATGCAATTTAAATTACATTAATGATCTAAAAATCTTAGCAATAATGAAAATATTAAAATAAATCAAATTCACAATATTCAAAGTTAGACATTTTTAACTCAACTTTTTCATATTATCCTTCTTTCACTAAGGGTCATATGACCTAAGAATCTCTATTAAAAGAATTTACACTATTGCTTGAAGAAAAATGCAATAATAAATGGCTAGACTACACAGAAGTTTATATCAAGTTAATTAGTACCACAACAATCAAATGAATGGTCATTCTCTCTCCCATGCTTCTGAGTTTTCTTTTTGGCACATACTAATATGAAAAATTTATACTAACACATGCAGCGAAAGAATTCCCTTCATTGGAATCAATAGGTCTAATTGCTTGTAATCTCCAACATTCCAAAACAACAACACAATGTGGGTACATTTAGAAATAAACAAAATAATGTGATGGTGATGACTCATTCAAAAGTTGCCTCACTGCAACTTCCTTCATGGAATTAACCACATCATCTTACATTTGAAGAACTTTGATGCAAGAAGTATTTAGTTGCAAAAAAACTCACTGCAATAAAAATGGTCCCATGTATCAATTAATTTCTCTCAAGGACACCAGTATTGACATCATCTTTTCTTTCTCTCAAATATGCATTTAGCTTGACAATGCTTTCGCATGATTCAACAATTTCCAATTGTGGTGCAAATTCATTATAGTATAAACCTATAGATAGTGGCAATGAGATTCTTGACAAACTTTATATTGTTTCAGAGACAATGTCCTTTCAATTGTGGTTCAATGAAAAGGTTGTAAAAAAAAGTAAGGGTACAATTTAAATCCCCTTATCAAGTCATGCAATTTTCTTAAAAAACCAAGTGTATTTTAGCCAATGAAATTTTTAATAATATATTAAATTGTATATACGTCAGTGTTTGTATAATATAAGAATAATATATTTATATTTGTTTTTTGTGAATAGAAATTTCCCTCCATTCCTCCCCAATTTTCTCCTGCCAAAAAGACTTTAAGGCTTCTACTAAATTAATTTACAGAGTAATTATAAAACTGTGTTTACTTTATCAAAATAAATAAATATCTCAGAAAGTAAGTATTCTAAATTGAAATTATTATTATTCATGTTGGGTAGATAGCCTTTAAATATATCTATTTTTTAAATATCCAAATAAATCTATTTTTTAAAAGAAACTATTCTAAACTGAAATATTTTACCTCGTTACACTACTCCTCTTTTTCTATGTCGTTCAATATTCACCTTTTTTTCTCTAATGTTTGGATCCTTCACATATAAGTTTTAACATCATTAATCCCTATTTAACAGTTTTAATGTATAAAAAAAATATCGAAAAAGGAGGCACAAACTGCATGTCCTACTTTTGACAATATCACATATAGCGCGTTGAAAGTATTGGCAACACATCAAAGACAAAGAAAAGTAAATATTGATTGGGTCTAGTTTCTATTGTCATCCTTTTCTGCTTTCCTAGAAACGTGAAGAATTTTGAATGCAAACCAGTTGTCGTAGCAACGATGCTTCCATTTTTGGGGACATAAACACAATAATTCCATCATAATCCCTTCTTGCCCAGTGTCATCCCTATCATCACAATTCTTCCTTCCTTCGGATCTTTACCTTTGCCGGAGCTGAAGTCACTGTAGAGGAAGCTTAAACCGCTATTCACTCCATCCTTAAATACCATACTGCTGATGAGTGAGAATGAAGATACTATGGTGAAGATGACTAAGGTAAGTGGCTTTGGTAGTGGAAGAAATTGGTGGAAGGCAAAGAAGAGGTTGAAGGTTGAATAAGTAAGAAGCAGAGGAATTGAATGGGGGTGTCAGTGGTTTATGGCAGTGAAGAAAAAGAAATAGAAGCGGAGATGGTAATTGTGGTGTTAGACGGTCGTGAGAGAAAGAGAAGGAGGAAATGGTGGAGAGAAAGAAAGAGCTGCCGGAATCTAGGAATGAGCCACCGAAATCTGAAAATGTCACCAGAATTACATGAACATTGCTAGAAAACACAGAAAAGGTCGAATGGTGTTCTGGTTGATGAAGGTGGTTGTGTGGAAGTGCAGCTCCGACGGTGAGGATGATTCTAGTGTGATGAATAGGGATGGTTGTCTCGTCTTCTCGTCTGTTCTGTTCTACTGCAGACGGTGAAGGTGATATGTGGTGGTGAGAGGGAAGTGACCGAAGGTTTAGAGCTCCTCTCCCTTTTCGTGTCGCCTCTCCCCCGAGCTTCTCACAGTTCTTAGCTCTCTCAAGACTCTGTCCGTAACTCACCACTGCAACTCCGAATGGCAGTGATGGTATTGAGGGTGAATGCCGACAGCTACAGTGAAGTAGAGGAAGGTGAAGATGATCAAAATCCCAGTTTCAAGCTTGCTTCCCCCCTTACTCTTAGCTCAAGCTCCCTCTCTATTCTTCTTCTTCATCTTCCACTTCTAAGTCTTCCCTCGATATCGAGATGGACTATAAAGCCATCACCGACGTTGCCGTTTCGTGGTTCAAGAAGGTTATGTCTCTTCTGGGTCGAAGCAAAACCAGTCATGCTCGATTCGAAAGAGCCCTTCTACGGCAACCTCAACCTCATCCTCCTCTTGCCGTTAATCAAAATACCGAGCCTCAACCTTCTGAGCCCAAAGTTAATTCAGTATCGCCATTGCAACAGATCCTGTTAGCCCTTCTTCAACACCAATCTCTCGGCAAACAACATCCCCTAATCCCCAAAAATGTGGTGATTGAGAGGAAGGACTTATTTAGAACCAATAATTTTTTATATTCCTCTGCCGCGACTTCGTTTATGTCATCTCTTATACTGGCAATATACTGATAGTAAACACCCATCCCCGTCATCGCCGGCGACTACTTTCAGATCCAGAATCTGTCTTAGGGATCCTCATAGAGAAAGCCTCCTCTGTCTTCTTCGCTGAAGAGAAAGTATAGCTTCGAGATCTGGCAGCCATATTCACTCACTTGCTACCACCGATATATAATCACTCACTCTTTGCCATTGATTCAACGAATCTCATAGTTGTAATGACTCTCTCACTAGATCTGTTGGTCATCCCTCCTTATAGAGTAAGCTCTGCAACTGAAATGAGTAAAGAGAGATTAAGGGTCAGTTTGGTTGGAGGGGAGGGGATCCTCCCCTTGTTTGGTTTGAATTTTTGGATGGGAGGGGAACCAAAATTTGGCCCTCTCTCCCCTTCCTTCTCCTTATTTTGGTGCCCTTCAAATTGAGGTTTTTTGGAGGGGAGCAAAATATCTTGACTAATTTGCCCCATGATATTTTTTATATGCCACCAATGCCCATGCTCAAAAGCTCTCACGTCATCCATCCATAACTCCCTCTGCTTTCTGCCATGAACGCTATTGCAACTTACTTGAAGAAATGAAGTCACACCGGAAGATGCGTAGAGGATGAAGCTAATTGGATTTCAACTCTTCAACACACTTGTCAATTAATTCGTTCTTTTCCTTGCAATACGTTCTTCCTCTTCCTTTTTTTTTGGATCAAGTTTTTTTTTCCGATGGAGTATGTTCTTCCTTTCTCATATGCTATGTTGTTTTTTTTACCTTTGCCCAGGTTTTCCATATGGTATCTAACACCATATACTAGATCACTTTTGCATATTTTTTTATCTTCAAAATAAAATTGTTAATTTAATTTTTAAAATATATTATTTTTCTAATTAAAAATATCATTATAGTAGTATTTTTATATACCCTGTTAAATATAAACATATTTTTACCAACAAGTATAAATAAAAATATAAAATTAAGATGAAGGGTAAAATGGTAATTTGATTAATATCACCCCTCCCTTTCCCTCTTAAACCAAACAAGGAATCATTAAAAATCCATTCCATCCCCTCCCTTTCAACAAACCAAACAAGGTAACCTAGCTCTTATATTTTCCTTACATCCCCCCCTCCATCCCTTCCCCCCTCCATCCGCTCCCTTCAAACCAAACACACCCTAAAGGCATGGGGTGGGCGGGAGAGAAGAGAGAGTAAAAACTGCAGAGGAGAACCAGTTAATTTTAGAATATAAAATCCCTGGCATGATGATATAAATGAAGAGAGAGAAAAGGAGATGAATGTGAATTTTGAAATTTGAAAAACCTTCAAGTTTGAATTTCAAATTCCCCCCCTCCCCTCCCGGAGGCCAAAAATGAAAGGAGGGAGAATTCCAGCAGGAGGGAATAATATATTGTGTGTGACTATAGCCGTTCATTTTCACGTGCATGGCATGAAGCCAAATGTTAGCTGACACTGTTCATATGAACAGTGATTTAAGAGAGAAGCCAGAAGAAAACGTGGCTCGGCTAGGCTAATGAAACATACAGATTTATATTATTAAATGGATATGCTTGAATCATAAAGTACATGATACAATTTTATTTTCAATAAATCTGTTTACTTTTATTTTTTTATATATGATAGTTTAAGTGAATTGTGTTATGGGAGCTCACCAGATCATGGTATGTCTTCATATTCAAAGGGTACTTATAGAAATAGTTACATATTTTCCACCAACAAATTTATATTTTAAAATCAATTTATTTAAATTTGCGAGTTTGCTTAACACACTGTTGAATATTTTGAAAGGTCTTCAAAATAAACTCATTCATCTTCTCTTATAAATTGATCAAACCCATTCCCTATTTTGATAAGGCATTGGTGGTCATTTGACGACACAGTGCAACCTACATTTTTTTTAAAATTATAAGACAAAATGCTATATTAAAAGTAAAATAAGAGCTCTCCAAGGAAGAGAAAGAAATAAATAAGGATTCAATTCAGTAAGACAAAAGAAAAGGGGATTTTGTGCTAAACGCAAAGAGAACTTGAGAAAGCCTTCAGTATGGAAGAAACGTCAAACCAAACAGCATTCCTATAGCAGCAGCTTCGGAACTGGTATGATTTAAGAACAGTAGGTGTCGCTTCTAAAAGAAAGAAACCCAGAATTGTGAATATAGAAAAATGAGCTGATAGGAAGCATTGAATTATTGAGAGATTTCAATACGCATTTTGCTTTTTTAGAAGAATTGCCGTAATGGTGAACTACACGCATGCAAACAACTAACTGACAGTAGAAATTTCTATCATGTTTCTTTTTCTTTTTTTCTTTTTTAAATACAAATTTCTATCATGTTTCTTCTTATATTAGATATAAGATGATAGACCAACCATCAAGTGATGATACTTGAGAAACAGTAGTACTCCTTCCATTCTAATTATAAGATAAAGTTGGCTTTTTTAGAGAAATTAAAGAAACTAATTAAATTATTTTAGAGTATTTATATTTTTATTTTTTCTTCAAACTAATTAATTTGACTAATAAATTAATATATAATCTACGGATACATAATATATGATATGATTAAGTAACTTATTTAGCTTCCTTAATTTCTCCAAAAAAAGTCAATTTTGTCTTATAATTAGGATCGAAGGTAGTACTAGATGAAGTTGGAGTCAACCTTTTGATCTTATGATTATAGTTTGAGAAAGCTGAGGTTGAGGGAGACAATGACCCCAATATTTCTTGAATTACTGGGAGAGGGAAGCCAAACCTTACCATGATGAAATGACATGGACGGGGTGTTTGATGTGCGCCCCTGCTGCCCGCAAAGAATGGAGGGCTTCCTGAAATGTTTCTTTCTTTTTTGTTTTTTCTATTGATCGTTAGATTCTATATAAGATGAGTGACATTTTGATATCTTATAGATAATGTTGTTTTCAATTTTTTATTATTTTTCAAAGATTTAATGCTATAAAATTGTATAGGTTCTCTTTCATTTAAAATATTAAATTTATCAATGAGTTTTGATTTTAAAATAATTTAAAATGTTTAATAAAAATTATGGTAATTTTATTATTAGGAAAACCTATTTATAGGTACCCATACTTTCACTCAATTTTAATTTTGGTTCTTGTTCTTTTTTTCTCTTAATAAAATCATTAATTTTACTCTATTAACATCGCTAGCTTCTATAATTTTACTCTATTGGTATTGTTAATCCTTGTAATAGTACTGGCAGAGTAAAATTAAAGCATTTAATTAAGAAAAAAAAACACATAGGTATTAAATTTAAAATTGAAGAAAAGTATGAACACCTATAAATGAGTTATCGTCCTTTTATCATTTACTCTCTTTTTTTTTTCACAAAACCGTAAGCATAAATAGATAACCACAAGTGCCAAATTGGTAACTGTTGACTTTTGACCTAACTCCTTGAATGCATGAATAAGTGGGTAGAGTTACCGCGGCGGTTCACGGGTCAATTTACTATTTCTGGTCTTTTTTTAATTAAAATCAAAAGGATATTAATAACAATAAGATATTACATAATAGAAGTTACATATAGAAAGGATATACGTAAAGGTTTATAAGATTGTGAAATGGGGCTGTAAAAGCAGTGGTTAGGAATACCTACATACTTTAGAGTACCACATCATCTTAACTCTGTCTAATGAAAACAGAATGACTTATCTCATTTTAATTTTAGTTGGCTAATGACTCATACGAAAAGATTTACATTTTATTTTGTTTGTAAGAAAAATATTGGTTGATCATTTTGTTTTACCTTTTTTCCAAATTAGATGTTTTTTCTTAAAAACAAAAAAAAAATTTGAATTTTTTGAATGAGTCATCAACCAACTAAGATTAAAATAATCTGAATTGTTCTATTTTTATTGGATAGAATTCAGATGACGTGGTATTCCTAGAGTATGTAAATATTTTTCATGATTTGGGAGAACTTTCTCAACAGTATATGTATATCTTGCCAGATTACAGGCAATTGATCGCCAACTGGTAACGCAAGATTGATGTTATTCTTGTTGATACAGATAATCACTAATGACTCCTTATATAAACCATTGACTCATTGTTGTTCCTGATGATAATAAGGCAGCATATATGGGGCAGCGGGTAAAAAACTATTTCTTGTTAGGAGGGAGTGAACTCCAAAATTAATGACTATTCATACATTTTAATTTTCTTAAATGAAAAATTTATTGTGGCAAAAAAAAAAAAAATCATTAAATAATATTAAAATAAGATAGAAATAAAAATAGGAGGAAATAAATGTAAATTTTATTGGTATTTGTATCCCTCCTTTCTCCCATAATTGGATTCTCTCAACGCGGTCCCCTTCCTTTTCACTTCCCGATCTTAACGGTTAGATAAAAAGTTGAGCAATTCAAATGTAATGTTTTATAAAATAATTTTAAATATCTATTTATTACAATTATAAACTGTACTAAGTACCAACTAAAATTTAGTAGTTTGATATATATATATATATATTTGTTAATAATTTAATATTTT
The DNA here is from genome assembly GCA_963242795.1 of Inga leiocalycina. Classification (NCBI taxonomy): domain Eukaryota; kingdom Viridiplantae; phylum Streptophyta; class Magnoliopsida; order Fabales; family Fabaceae; genus Inga; species Inga leiocalycina. The sequence continues at coordinate 69,264,001 of OY725322.1, forward strand.
ATTAATAATTTTATAAAATTCTCTATCTAGATCATTCAAAATTTCAAAGTATGGTGGTTCAAATAGGAAATGGAGGGGAAGCGAAGGGGAGAAAATCCAAACCTCTGATTTCCTTTTTTCTTGGAAAATTATATTGAATGATCAGTACTTGTTAAAGAACGTGATCTGTTGGTTGATAATATATCTAAAGAGCCAGTTTTTTTTATTGAGTATTTAATAACGTCGATCCATTTTTTTTCCTCCCCACTTAGTGGGATAAGACTTTATTATTGCTGTTGATAAGTAATAGCTACTAACATCTAATTGTATACATTAGCAATAAAAATTATAAGACGGAACTATACACAACTTTCTCAATTTTATGTCTTATACAGAACATTTTCCTAACGAAGCTCGCTCCCCGAGATTACTCCGTTACAATCGTAGAGATCAGGGCGAGCTTCACACATTTCTCTCATATCTCAATATCTCAACTCAGAGTGATCTCTTTCTCTCGAGGCTGGATCTGATACAACATGTTATTGTTCATGCCAGAAGGAACAACATAACAATGACATACATTATTAATTAAACACAAAGTACAAATAATATTGTCCACAAAACATAAAACCACATACATACTAACATACCATTATTGATCTGATAGATACAACACTGAACATAAAAAATGTAATTTTGAAATATCAAATTGGTGGTCAGGGATTGCACCTCCTATCTCTATTATAAAAGTTACAACGTGGGAGCCTGGGATTAAATTGTTGCTGCTGAAGGCAGCTAGTGTATCTTCTCCTTGGAGGGCATTGAACTGCTGCTCTATATCTATTTTGGGTAGGCAATACTCTGCTTTTGAAATCCAAACTAAGTGACACTCCCACAGGATCACCCAAGAAACTGGTCATCTCCATATGATCTTCCACCACAACAAAGCTGTTGTTGTTGTTGAGGGAGGGCTCGGCCTGGTGATTCGCATTTTTCCATGAATATGCAAAAACAATCTTTTTCTCTGATATGGTCATCGTTGTTATCAGCAGAATGAGAAGCACTTTGGAGATGCAATTCTTCATTTTCTTCATCCTGATGATGACTTCAACTCTGTCTCTGTGGCTATCCACTTTCTTTCAACTCTCTGATGTCCCTGTGTGGCTATTCTATTCACTTTGGTCTGCTCTTATAAAGACAGACCATTCATTCACTTTTGACCTAACTCATTCAATGCATGGTGAAGTTGGTTGGTTGGTTGAGAATTTAAGATTCTTGTTGTAAGGAGTAATTATTGTTTGAAATGATATTTTGGACTGTGTTGTCTCCGTGCCCTATTTAAAGGTTTTTCTTTTTAATTCTATTCATAATGCATTTTATTAAATTTTTTATATGAATATATTTTTTTCCTTCATTTATTATTGTGTTAACTTTATTCTCATAGGATATAATGTATATTATATATAGATAAAGTTGAAAAGTTGTTGAATTTTATGGTGGAGTTAATTAAGTTTAAAGTTGTAGGTTTTGGGTGTATCTGGAGTGTCATTTTGTACTCTCAACATACCCACACAAACTGGATCACTTGGGACTCCGGCTATAAAACACAACAAATGACATTGAGGGAGGAGAGAAAATTCTATTGGGAAGTTTTCCTTTTTCACACAGTCAATTGAAAATGGGAAGGAGAATCAGTTTTTATCACAGCGCACGTATGTAATTGTTCCCCCATTTATTTTGAATATTTGGAGAATATTACCAATTAGGCCCCATAATATTGTCAACAAATGTCCATAAAATTGAATATTTCATTTTGACCCAAAAGCCAATAGATTTGGGCATAATCCATCAAGGGTGGACCAAACCCAATTCCCAACAAAAGTTTTTCTTGGCCTATATGAAATATACTGGAATTGCCTTATAAATAAGATGAGGGGAGTATGTGTATAAAGTAGAGTTTGATATTAGTATTTTTTCTACTTTTTATTTCACTTATAACAAATTTATTTCTGTAAGGATATAATTTGCCCTTCAACAATAGCATTGTGGTTTGAATAGAATGAAACAGTAGAGTGGTTTTAGGAGGTGGCGAACGCAGAAATATTTTTGGTGTTACGCTGGAAGCAATAACCCCTTAATTATTGAGTTAATGTGCAAAAATACCCATATATATTTTTTAAAAGTACATATGGCATTATATACCTTTTTTTTTATTCAAAAATACCCACAGACTATTCAAAAGGGAGAAAAACCCAGGTTCTTAAACTCAGACCGGAAATTGGTGAATTAGCAGGTAAATTGGTCCAGTTCAGAAACCTGTTTGGTTTGATTGTTTTTTTAAAATTAATTTTTTTTCTTTAGAATTTCATATCAATAACCCTAAATCTTCAATTTCTCACTAGTTTGGCCCCCGGTTAGCTTCGGTTTGACCTACTGACCATTAACCCAGTACCCCAATCTGTTCAGTGGCCGGTCGGGTTTCAGAACCTTGAGAAAAATGCTAAAATCCGTTAAGTAGTTAACTGGTGGTTAGTTTTTGTTTTTGTTGGCCCCACACTTATGACGTGTCAGTTCCTTCTTCATCCATGTTCTCTCATCTACATATCTCTCCTCTCATGGTCTCACCCAGTCTTCCTCTCTCTCTTTCACCACCAGCCTCAGCTTGAGATGGATAGTTCAGAATGAATATATCACTTGCCCACCACAACAAATGATCAAAGCAACCAACTAGTCAAAGCATCAGACACTTCAAAAGCTTTGAAAATATAAACATGCTTTGCGAACCCAGTAGAAGCTATCAATCCTTCTGTTGGATAAGATGAGGCCATTTCAATCTCCCGGGAGACCGTGTGTGAGGGAGAGAGAGAGATGAGAGAACATGAAGGAAGAAGGAACTGACCGATGATAAGTGTGGGGCCCACAAAAACAAAAAGTAACCACCGTTTAACCACTCGACGGATTTTTTTTTACCCTATTTTGAAAAGTTTGTTGTCCACGTTTTTGCATCAAATATAGTGTGAGTTTGGTTGGGCTTATTTTGTCCCAATAAGCCCATTTTGTTATAATAAGCCCGTTTTGAAACTGTTGCAAAAAAACTGAGTGTTTGGTTTAACTTATTACAATTAGGTTTTGGGTTAAAATAAGCCCAAATTGAAAAAGCCACAGGAGGCAACTTATTGCAAATGCGTTTTGATCGTTAGCTTTATTAAATAATTCACCAACATTATTTGTGTTTCGGTCTCTTTTCCCTGCACTAAACCTGCTTTGTCTAGCTCAAAAGGGAATCTTTGCACATGCTCGTTCTACATCAGTCTTGTCCCTGTCGCAGCTTCGATTCCGATCGCTCTCCATGTTTCGGCGGCCACGATAGGTTGCCCATTCAACCTGCGTCGTTTGTCTTCCCTTTCTAGTTATCTCCATCATCCTCCCTCTCTTGGCTCCATCTTCCCTCTGACAAATCTGATTCCCAAGTCCCTTCGTGTCGTCGAGTTTGTGGCAGTCTCAGCGAATACTCGTTGAAGGTGAAGGGTGTCTCCAACTTCATTCGTGTTGACCCGTCTACGATCTGTGGTTCAATCGATGCATGCTCTGCCGTCTCTGATCTATACTTCAATTGATGTGTACTTTGCCGTCTCCGATCTGTGGTTTAAGCTGAACAGGCCCTTATTCCTTGTCTGAGATCTAGCTTCAACCACAAGCTGAGCTTTAACCATAATCGTCGCCTTCTTCTTCATCTGGGATATAGGTGTATTAGCGAGCTGTGCTTCAACCGCAATAGGGCCCTCATCTTCATCTGTGATTTATAGGGCATTGCGGAACTGAGCTTCAACCTGAATAAGGCCTTCATCTTCATCGGTGGTAAGCTTTATTTTGGCTTCTGGAAGATTTGTGGTTTACCTCCCTGATTGTCTGCTACTGTAATGTTTCATTAGAGGCTTTGGGTTATCGTGTGTGCTCGGCTTCTTCATTTTCCATTTGCATTCGAGGCTTTGCTATTGGTCTTAAGCAACATTTCTAATTCATGTTATTATTTTTGGTTCATGTTATTGATTCCAAGCAGTAAGCTAGTCTTGTAGTTACTGAGGCTTACTACTAGATTGACACTCTATTGTTCTTTTCGGCAAGTCTCCCTACTTCACATATAATACTTTAACTGTCAGTTGGAAAAATTAGGCTGGATGACTCTATTGCATACTGTATGGCATGATTTAGTTTTTATATTGTGTTCGTTATGTTGAATTAGTTATGACTTTAATGGTGTATTTGCTTCTAATGATAAGAGGTTTGAAAATACTGCTTGTGTTTGTGAGTATAATCAAATTCGTTGTAGGTAATTAATGATTTTCACCCGTATGCTAATTGATAAGGCCATGGCAAGCTTTAGAGGTGTTATGAATGTTACTTGAGCTAGTATGAAGTAGATCGAAGGGGAAAAATTGTGTTTAGTATATTGTTTATCCCTGGTGCTTATTAATTAATTGAATGTCATCTTCGACGAACAAAAGAAGCTTCACAAATTTTGATGCATAGATGTATTTTCAAAGTAAATGTTGTTGTGGAATGCGCTGTTTATTGTTTTTTTGTTAATCTGGTTGCTTCATGAGAAGGTAATAACTAATATATGTTTATAGTCCACACTGTAAAGTAAAACTTTTCCATAGAAAAATGAATGATAGAGCATTGTGGAATGACGAGTCAATAGAAATATTTGTCCATGCAGTGATAGAACAAATTTTAAAAAAAGAACGTCGAGGGTTGTCTTTCTTGAATGATGGATGGGACAATATTGTTGTTATGTTCAATGAGAAGACAGGGAAAGCGTATGAGAAGAAGCAATTGAAGAATAAGTTTGATATGTTATGGAAGGACTTAAGGACTTGGGATGCCTTAACAAAAAAAAAAAACTGATTCTATTTATAAGTCATTTTTAGTTAATTCTCACATACCAAGAAGACTTAGTTAACTCATTAACTATATGCTAAATTTCCAATTTCGTCCTTATATATGATTGGTTTTAAAAGTCAAAATGAATAAATTTTTTTTGTTTATTGCAGTTAATAGGGATAAAAAGGTACAAAACGTATTTACTACCTTGAAACTGGACTTATAAATAGGATCAATTTTTTTTTCAAAAAGGATTGATAAATAAGATCAGAGTGGTATATATATATATATGATATACCAGATGCATTTTTGGAAAAAAAAAATGGGTATTTGTGCATCTTAACCCCCTATTATTTGATTTTTATTGTTGGTGGGACTGACTCTCTTGAGGAGCCCAACAAGAAGGGATATAAAAGATAAAGAAGAATGTTGTGCATAATATTTTCAAGGGGGTGAATAACACTTTCCTTTAGGCGTAAGTTACCTGTATACCTATCTTATAGGGTGATTTGGATTGAGAGACGAATTTTAATTCCTATAAGACACATTGAAGACCCTTGAGTAAGGATAACACTCCCAACACTCAAGCTAATTAGACAACAATTACTTTTATAAAGTGATAATTTGACTCTACTTTTTGTGAATTTAAAGACAAAGGCAATTAATTTGATCTCTTATTGTTGTGTGGTGTGATATTTGATGTCTGAATGGATGGATGGTGATGAGTATTTATAGATTATGAATTGATGCCTTGAAATGGTACTTCTTAAAGTAATACCTCTTCAATTAAAAGTTATAACAATTTGTTAGATTCATAACTCTCATGTTATGATTATTATGAATAGCTATATGAAGAGTTATACCTTTATATCATATAGGGTTTTCTATAAATATAATACAATCTTTCACCAAGTGATAATGGTTACCACACATTTGGTTATAATCTTTCACTTGTGTCTTTAGAAACTAAAGAAACATAACCTTGATGAGCTATAGTGGTATAACTTCTTATACAACTATTCATATAAATTCCTTAATTTATAAAAATATTACTTTACAAAAAAACATATATCTTTATTTTAAAATATTCTAACATTCATATATAGCATGCAAAATATAACACAATGGTATTAAAATTTAAATGTATCAATTTATGTTAAAAACTGTAATTATTTTCTTTTATTTTTTATATTTTAGAGGAAGAGCCTTTGTGCAGCAATTAAGATGTTGTAGGGTGGCCTCGTGATCACATCCACGTTCAAATCATGAAAACAACGTCTAGCATGAATATTTGCCATAGATTGAGTGTCGGTTTGATTTTATTTGATTTTTTTTGGGTGCAGTACGATGTTATTGATATTTTTTTGGGTACAAAAATATTTTTATTTTTTGGTATTTTTGTTTTAGCACCATGATGTTATAAATATGTTGTACAGTCAGATTCAATCATTGCCCCTCCTCCCAAAAAAACTTTTTTATGCATTGTGAAGGATTTGAATTTGAGACCTTAACTGGTTAAAGCTCATTCCACTAGATTCAACACCAGTTGATATTTTTACAAATACTTTATAAAATCTAATACAACACTTCATATAATATTTTATTATCTCTGAGAGAATAAAAAGTTAACTACATCAGTTAACTTCATTCTAATCTTGTAGGCATCTTGGAGAAGGGTGTAAACTCAGTTCTCATTATCTTTTGCCAGTCACTTACTAATAATCCTCCGTTCCCTGGACCCTTCTCTTTTCACTCTAGCTGTATATATAATCTCCTATGTTTATATAAAGTTGATCATTTTATTACAGGCAAAACCTACATCCACAGGTCCATTTAAAAAAAAAAACAGAGAACGAAGAAAACCACATCCACAAGTGTTAACCTCGTCACTTTTGATCGAAGCACCTAACTGATATTGAATGCATGATATATTATTAGTCGGCGAATTTATTAGTTTTGTGTAAAGACATGCTCTTTTTTCTTTCTTTCTTTTTTTTTTCCGTCTAGACATTTATTTTTTCTTTTCTTGCCCTATTATCATATAAGTGAGAAAGCACACACCTATGTTTCTCACGACTCTGCCTCCACGATCCACACAACAGTTTTCAATCATTCCAATTAAATTTATCTAATTATATATTTTTAATAAACTATCAAATTTGAACTATCACTAGAAAAAGAGAGTTTTTTTTTAAAAAAAATAGTTATCATATTTTAGGTCAGTCGTAAAATTTTGACATAGATAAAACAACGAGTATAAATACATTCTTAGTTTATAATTAAAAATTTAGACTGATTGGTTAAGGAACTGATATTTAAACTAGAAACGTTTGTAGTTGGATTTCTTAACCAAAATTTCATCAAAAAAATTTAAAATAAAATATATTTTTCTATTTCTATATTTACAATAAAACAATCTAGAAAGTCGAAAGATGTTTTTAAAAAAATTATACTGCTATGGCCGGAGTTTATAGGTGGAGTTCCTCTTCTCTCGTGCTTGTGGTTGTGGGTTCAGTCAATTGGTTTGGAGCTCATGTGTTGTCTCATTCACCATTTGAAGCTGATAGACTTAGTGGGTTGTTACTTGTTAGGTTGTCTCATTAATATATGTGCGTGTGTATATATATATATATATTTGGCCAACAATATATGTGCGTATATATATCAACATATGTTAGTTAGAGTTAGCAAAAGAGGTTTTAGGTATCTAAGCACGAGGTCTCGAGTGAATGTAAATAATACCTTGAAATGTATTTAAATCGAGTCCGATAATTATCAAATCTGACCCAATCAATTATATAAAAGAAAATATGTGTAAATGCAGTAAGATAAATCCATAATGACAGTGACTTTGAAAATTCTTCGGATCCGTTCATATCTTGTATATACTTTACATCTTTAATAATCATAAATATGTCCTCCTCTCTGTAGGCTGTGAATATAAGTTCTTCTTGATTAATTTGTAGTATACAAAAAATTGGATTGGTTATAATTAATATGTAGACAATTGTTACACTTTTCAAGAAATATTCTTTTTTAGTGTTGATAGAGTATGTTCATAGTTGTCAAACCCGTGAGTTGACTCTCCGAGTTTACTGTTTTTATGTTTCTAGCTTACAAATTATGTTGAATCACTAGTAAACTCGTGTCATTTGTAAACTCGGTTAAACTTGTGAGTTTACATACTGAGCTTATCATTTTTACGTTTCTAACTTACAAAAGTGTGTTAACTCATTCTTAATGTTAACTTTTTGATTTGATTATTCTATGTGACTTTATATGAGTTTTATAGAAAGTTATTTGTTAAATATGATAAATTATGAATGTCTATGGTTTTAATTTCAATTATTTGGATTTAAAATATATTTAAATCAAATTATTGTAATTTTTTTTACCAAAAAAAATTGTTGTCATTTTTTATAGTTTAATTATTTAATTATACTCCATTAATATCTATTTAATGCTAAAAAAACTCTTACGAGTTTATGATTTAAGTTCACCATACGAGTTTACGTCACTGTCATGAGTTTGTTTAAACTCATTAGTTTGACAACATTGAGTATGTTAGGTTCAAACACATGACATGTGCAAAATATTTTCACCCTCCACCAATATGACACTCAAACATTAACTTCAAAAAAATTCTTTGATCAAATTCTAATGCACTGGTGTACAAATAGCCCAATAAATAATATTGGGTTAAGGTGCAAAAATACACATGTGTTTATCTCCAAAGTGCACCCAACACCAAATGCTTTTTTTAGGGGCAAAAGTCACTTGAACTTGTAAAAGAGGTGTAAAAGTCACATATATCCATTACTGTTAGATAACTGCTGTTACTTTTCAAAAATATTTCCAGCCGGTGTCCATGTGTTATTCTTCCCTTGAAATTGACGAGCACGTGGCAGTTTAGACCTCCATGAAACCTGCCCCCTATTCCTGAACCACATATTTAATATCAAATATCCATTGGTAACGATTCAGACGAAGAGCAGGGAGAAGGTGAAATGGAGAGGAAGCTCAGATAGACAATCACACACATACACACACATAATTGATCTCTTTGGCTTCAAATCTTGATTGATGGTGAGATAAACATGAGCTTGAATGGTGAAACTGAAAGTATGTAGTCGACCATCATAGGTGGGTTTTGGAGCTACTGTGTGGATTCAAATAGCTTCTGAGTCAGATCTTGCTTCATTTTTGTTGTTTTTCTCTGTTAGATACTCACTGTTGTAGTTATGGTTCCTATTTTTCTGAAGTAATGAGAGTCTTAGTGGATCTTGGAAAAAATTAAGTAATAATGATCCCCTGAGAACTTCGGCTCTTCACATTCCCTAGGAATTCATATCTAGATGAACAAGCCTAAGGTGCTTCTAGTTACTGGGTCTTCACCCAAGCCTTGCGAAAATCCAGTAGGGACTCATTATTTGTTGAAGTTAATTAAGAACAAAATGGGTGAGATAGATGCAAATGCTTGTACTAATGGTTTGACCAAGCTGAGTTTCAAACTTCAGGGGAAGTGGATGAACTTCAAACAGCTTGCAACATGTGGCAAGGTGTTGTTTGATAAGGATTAAGAAGAGATATATATATATATATGACATGGCAAAAATTCCTACTCACAGTCAACGTTTTGCCCATAACGGATATATGTGACTTTTACACCTCTTTTACAAGTTCAAGGTGATTTTTGCCCCTCAAAAAAGCATTTGGTGTTGGGTGCACTTTGGAGATAAACACATGTGTATTTTTGCACCTTAACCCAATAATATATGAAAAAAAATTAATATACAAACAATAAAAATGAGAAATTTTGCTTATTATGACCAAACTAAAATAGTTAAATTAGGTATTACCCCTAGTTCTTAATATAAGAGCTAGTTGGGATTTGATTTGGTTGTAAATATTAGTCCACTTATCTATCAAATCAATAATTTTTCCCTTAAAGTATTCTTATTGAATCTCAACCATCAGAGTTGATCTAATGGTGTAAATAAAAAAATGGACGGTAAGAAAAATGTAGAGGCCCCTTTTCCCTTGTTATTACATAGCTACCTCATTAATCATTGGCGAATGTTATAAGAACAATGTAAATTGGGGTGGAGCCCTCTTATGTATAAGGAGTTGACTTATAACTTATAAGGTCATAAGTTTAAATTCTACTGATGTGAGAATTTTGTTTGTCAGTACTTTATGCGCCCGTAATCATGCCCTGAATTAGGTAAAAACATAAAATTCATAAAAACAAACAAAAAGGAAAAACAGTGACATGAATTTTGGTTATTGTTTAAACACTACTACACACGAAGGAATTTGCATCTGTCTTTAACCTACATTTTCAGAAAAAAATGGATGTCAAAAAATAGACAGTGGCATTTTTGCAATTTTCTGATGAGATTTTGGCGTCCTTTTTCTCAAAAGGGACTCCAAAAGGCTTTGGCGCCAAAGCTTTAGGCATCCCTTTTTAAATAGGGACGCCAAATGTTGGTTTTAGTGTCTTATTTTTAAAAAGGGACACTTAAAGGTTGCTTAAAAACTTCAGTTTCAACAACTCTTTCCTCTATCCGATAGCTCTCGGGCCTCGATAGTGTTCTCTCCATCGCTGTTCATCATGCTCCGTCATTACTCGTCATCATCCATCGCTCCTTATTGTCTACCTTTACTGCTCCTCCTCCTTCGTGGGTCGTCATCTATGGCAGCTCGTCATCTATCGCGATTCGTCTATCCAAAAGCTCTCAGCCTCCGTCTCTGCTCGTTATTCGCCATTACTGCTCCTCTTCTTTCGTGGGTCATCGTCCGTGGGAGCTCCTCCTTCTGTCTTCATTTAGTCCGTCGTTCCTCCCTCCTCTCTCCTTCCATAGCTGGTCGGCCATTACTCTTCCTCCGCACTCTCACTGTTGATCGTCTCTCCTTCCTCCTCAATGGCAGAAACTTGGTTTATGGCTTTTTTTTAAAAATACAATGCTTTTCATATGTTGGGATTGATTATAATGTTCTCTTTGTTGTTGTTGATGTTAGGGTGGAGTAGATAAAATAAATTTCAAGCATCCAAATTTAAAGTAGAGGTAATTATAGTTAAATATTGTTGTTTTTTATGTTGATGATGACTTGTATTGATCTTGAGATTTGTAATTTTGGGATGTAGGAAATATAACGGCATGATCTAGAGTTGAATGTAAAGAATGATTTAAAAATTAATAAAGGTTAAATAGTTGATTAAAAGTTGGAATTTAGTTTCTAATGAAATAATGCTTGTAATATATGGCTAGTATGTTTATGTGTATTGAATTAGACAACTTTGTAAACTTGTATGAAATTGGAAGCTTAGAAATCCATGATTTCCAGTTTATGACTTAGACAACTTAGCTATGTTTTTTTTATATTTTGTATTGATGAAATTACTAGATTAAATTGCTGATATTGTCCTAAATTACTCCAGTTAGTTAGTTTTGTTTGAATTAAGTTGAAATGAGTTGTTATTGAAATTTTGAGATGGCTTACTAATAAGGGGATATGTTGCCAAAATGTTTTTAAAAATGAGTAAAAGGAAATCCCTTCCTTAACAATTGTTTTTAACTTGATTGTTGTTGGAAATGGCTTAGGTGATAATAAAATAGATCATATTTGGATGATTGCTTTGAGAACTATTGAAGAATATGAGAATGAAAGGATTTATTGAATTTGTTAAAAGGAATGCACCCACAAAAATGGGATGTATTTTTGTCCTTGTGTCAATTGTTTGAATGAGAGTCGACAGGATATTGATGATATAAGGGATCATCTACTTTGTGACGGAAGAAACCTTCGGTACATAAGGTGGATACGGCATGGTGAGGAAGTAACTGCTTATGTGTCACAAAAGAAGAAAGTTGTGGATGTTGTAGATTAGGATATAATGGAAAAAATAATTCATGATATTGAGGTAGAATCCTTTGTACAATCGCATGTATATGATAGCGTGCGGAGTGACATGGAGATATCGTTGTACCCTGGGAGTAAGAATATACGCTTGATAGGTACCATACATTTAGTCAACTTAAAGGCAACTTGTGGGTAGATCAATAGTAGTTGACATTGTTGCTTGAATTTTTGTGTGATATGTTTCCAGACGATATTGTGCTTTTAAATCATATATATGAGGCTAAGAAAATCTTATCTTCAATGGGTATGGAGTATAAAAAGATACACACTTGCACTAATGATTACTTATTGTACGGAAAGGAGTAGGAAGGTCTTAGTGAGTGTCCAAAGTGTAAACATTCATGATACAAAGTGAAGAAAGATGGTGGTTGTGGTGGTAGGACAAGTAAAAGGAAACCTTTAAAGGTGTTGTGGTATCCTCCAATAATACCGCGGTTTAAGTGTTTATTTGAGAGTACACTAAAAGTGAAGAAATTGATATGACATTCTGATAAGAGAATATCTGATGGAAAATATCTTCGGCACCTGACTGACTCTCCACAATAGAAGAAAATAGATGAAATGTTCCCTCAATTTGGTAGAGAGCTTAGAAACCTTTGGCTTGGGCTTTGTACAGATAAAATCAATCCGTATGGAACTCTTAGTAACACACACAGTGCATGGCCGGTTCTCCTTGTGATATAGAACTTACCTCATTGGTTATGTATGAAAAGTAGTATATGATGGTTTTTATGGTGATTTCTAGACCAAAACAGCTAGGGAATGATATCAATATCTACTTGACACTTTTGATTGAGGACTTGAAGAAGTTGTGGGAGGAAGGCATAGATGTGTTTGATGCATATAAGTAAGAGTCCTTTAAGCTATGTGTAATGATTTTCATCATGATAAACGACTTTCTTGCATATGAAAAATTGTTAGGGTACAGTGTAAAGAGCATAAAGCTTGTCCAATATGTGAAGCAAACACACACTTCTATCAACTTAAGCAGCACGGAAGAAAAATGGTCTACCTTAGTCACATGAGGTTTCTTCATCAATTCCACTTGTATCGTAGGTTAAGAAAGCATTTTAACGGCTTACCGGAGTATGGAATGACTCCAAAGTCATTAATTGGAGAGGAAGTTATAGTCGGGTGGAATATATCAATATCATCTTCTATAAGAATTAGAGGACTGAAGGTGAGAAGAACTTATGGAAGAAGAGGTCAATTTTCTTTGATCTTCCATATTAGTGTAGTCTTGATGTGAGACATAGTATTGATGTAATGTATGTGGAGAAAAACATTCGTGATAGCCTTGTCGGTATGCTTTTGAACATACCAGGGAAGACTAAGGATGTAATTAGTGTAAGACTAGACTTAGTTGATATAGGAATAAGGGAACGATTACATCCACAACTAAGAGATGGTGGTAAGAGGGCGTACATGGAGCCAGTAGCCCGTACACTATCAAAACTTGAGAAAAAAAAGTTTGTGTGGATGTTTGCATGACATTAAGGTTCCACAAGGGTATTTTTCTAATGTGAGAAGGTTTGTCTCAATGGACGATTTGATGTTAGTGGGAATGAAGTTCCACGATTATCATGTATTGATGCAACAACTATTACCAGTAGCTATTAGAGGCATTATGAAAGATGAAGTGCGAACCACTATAACAAGATTGTATGTTTTCTTTAATGCTATCCACAACAAAGTCATCGACACTGAAAAGTTGGATGAATTGGAAAATGGGGGTTATATTATTTTGTCCAAACTAGAGATGCATTTTCATCCTACTTTTTTAGATATAATAGTGCATTTGATAGTTCATTTAGTAAGAGAGGTAAGACTTTGTGGTCTAGTTTACCTAAAGTGGATGTATCCTTTCAAGCGACACATAAAGATCCTAAAAGGATATTCTAAAAATTCTTATCGACCTGAAGTCTCAATAGTTGAAAGATATATAGTTGAAGAGGCTATGAACTTTTGCAAAGATTATCTATAAGGGGCAAAGACACAATCTCAATATGGAGAGGGGAGAAGCAAGTGACAAGAGGACTCAAAGTGAAGAATATGCCTCGTGAAGAGGTGTTGCAAGCACACTTTTATATCTTGAGTAATATAGAAGAAGTTTAACCGTACTTAGATGAACACATAAAGAGTTTAAAGAACATGAATCCAAGGAAGAATGACATGCATATAGCTAATGATAAAAAAAAGACATTCATAGAGTGGTTCAAGGAAAAGGTTTCGTATAAGACTAATGTGTCTGAGACAATCGAGTGGTTAGCTTCGGGGTCTTCTCTTCAGGTCATCACTTAGAGCGGTTATGATATAAATGGGTATTCTTTCTACACAAAAGACCAAGATGATAGAAGTACTATGCAAAATAGTGGGGTGATGGTAGAAGCTAAACCTATGCACTTTTCTAGTTTGAAAGACAAAAACCTTATATTAGCATCTATGACCTATTATGGAGTTATTAGAAAAATATGGGAGATGACCTACAATAAGTTCAAAGTTGATTTATTCAAATGTAAGTGGGTGTTAGCCTTATGAATTTCTTGTCATAATTGCACATTTCCTCTTATTTCTGCCGCATTTTCATGTACTAGTGGGCTTTTGAGAGTACTAAAATAGAGAAAATGTGTTCTATGCATGCTTGGCATAGAAAGAGTGTAAATATGGGGGAAATATGTGAATATCTATTATGCTTACCAAACTGAGATTTTTTGTGAGTTCTTTGTGTTGAAAGGATAAAGATTCAGTCATAGCTGGAACTAGAGAAAGCCAAATTCAATGAAAAAAAGGTGAAATAAATTTGAAGCCATCCACAGTGCCAGGGAAATGCAAGAAGAAATAAGAACAAATCTTGAAAGAACAAAATTTGGCATTGCAAGGTCATTAGCTGCGGCTAGTGAATGCGTTGGCCGCAGCCCATAGGAGCATAGAAACATACTGGCTGCGGCCAATCATCTTTGGGCCATGGCCTAAAAGTGGTCAGCAAGTTACTCGCCGTGGCCAACACAACCATTGGCTATGGCTAATGGAATCAAAGAAGCTCACTGGCCGCGGCCCACAGATACCCTGGCAGCGGCCAACCCCTGATAAAGGTATTATGTGTTTTAACATCCAGTGGGTATAAAAAAGGAAACCTAATGCTGAAAGAGAGGGAACTGATCCGAAAATACCTAGAGGCGCGGCTGTGACACTCCTCTAAGCTTGAGTTTGCCATAAAGCAAGGGCAATCAAGTGAGGATTGGAGATTTGTAGAGATTTGAGCTGGTTTTCATTGGTTATCCTGATTTCTTTCCCTTTCTTCTTCCTTGTGCTGATATAGCAGTTTATGATTTGTATTTCTATATTCATTTCCTGAACATGAGCAGCTAAACTTTCATTCTAGGATTGTTCATGAACCTTTGTATGGATTAAACTTGATTCCTTATATCTTTAAGTGTCCAATGGCATATGTATGTTTATTTTACCCTGTTTTCACTGCTATTCGTGACTGGCCATCACTATGGACGATTTGTTCATCTAAGTTAAGCTTGAGAGAGTTAACTTATTTGTAGAACTTTGGTAGAATTATGCTAGATTTGAAGTTTAAGAACTAAATAGATGGTTTGTTAGTAACATAGAGATATATTTATTAAACTAGCATTATCAAATTAAGGTGGTTACTAAATGATTATTCTCCCTTAACTGCAGCAAGAGATTGTGCATGTTAATGGAGAATATAAGTTTAGTTATGACTTGAGAGAGCTTAATCAATTGCTTGTGAACCTTGGACTGACATATATATATATATATATATATCCCATGAAAGTATTCTTGGAAAGGAAAGGAATTAAGTTTATGAAATACAAAGGGGATGAACAATCCTAGGTTTATTATAATTGATTGAATTCACAAGAATCAGAGTTTTGTTCAGTAATTCTTAATTTTTATCAAAATATCTTTTGAAACTTCTTTTTCCCACACAACATGTTTTGGCTCAACTTAATTGATTTCAATTGAATCCATTCAACCTAATTGAACACATGATTTCACTCATTAATTCACTTTTGTCGTAGTCCTCATGGGAATGATCTTTACTTATCACTTTATTACTTGTGGCCTGTATGCTTGCGGAAGCTAAACGGCGAACCAGTTTTTGGCGCCGTTGTCGGGGACTATTGACTAAAGTCTCTTGAGTTAATTAGTGTAATTGTGTGCTTGATTATGCTTGAATCCTTCTCTTCTTCTTGTTTTACTTTCTTAATTTTCTTTGTTTTTAAGTATAATTATAACTATAGCTCTCTTTCTTGTTTTTGTTATTTTATTCATTATTTGTGATAAGTTTGATACTCATTTTAGGATTTTTGACTTGTAGGTATTTGAGCTTCGTATGCAAGCTGATTTGGAGATCGTTGTTGACGATGTTGTCAAAGAATATTTTTCTAAAGACTTTGAAATTGAATCGGAGACTCCACCTCAAGTGCGACCTATCCAAGGACCTAAAGCTTTACCGACACCAAAGCAACCAGAGCAACCGAGACCACCGCCTCATCCTTATCCATATTACACTATGGCCAATCCTAATAATGATGACTTGGAGCACCCCTTGGATGAATACATGGAGCAAGAAAACTCTACTTATCAAATTAGCATCCAGTTTCCTGCTATTTAAGCTTGGAATTTTGAGTTGAAGCTGATTATGCTTCAAATACTCCAAATGATTGGCTTGTTTTCGGGAACTCAGAATGAAGACCCTACTGACCATTTGACACGCTTTGTACAAGTGTGTGAGGACTTCAAGTTTCAAGGAGTAACTTTGGATGCACTCAGATTACGACTCTTCCCTCTATCACTTGACAAGAAGGCAAGAGCTTGGCTTACCGCTACCTCCTAACTCCATCACTACTTGGGATGAAATGGCATCTAAATTCAAGGTAAGGTTCATTCTAAGGGGTTGAAGGGCAATTCAAAGAGCTAAACTCTTTGGTTTTTAACAATAGCCCAGAGAACTTTTTCATGAAGCATGGGAGAGATTCAAGGAGCTATAGCGTAGTTGCCCTAACCATGAATAGAAGACCTATGTTTTGCTCGAAGCCTTTGCGGCTGTATTAGATGTGCCCACTTCCAATATGCTTAACAATGCCTCTAACGGTTTAATTGGCAAGATGAGAGTTTCTGACATCTCACAGTTGTATGAGGACATAGCTTCTAGTTCCTTGCAACAATATGAAAAATCATGTTCTAGCTATAGAACATTTAAGGAACCAAGTCCTTCTAGTAGTTCCAATATGTCCAAAGAAATTGCTGCTCAACTTGAAGCACTTGCCAGGCAATTTGATCAACTCAAATTGAAAATGGAGAAAAATTCTTCCAAGCAAGTGAATGCTATACAAGCTCAAAGTCCTTCTTGCGAAATATGTAGAGAAGCTCACTCCTATGAAGAATGTTATCACACTATGGAGTTTGTGAGTTATTTGAACAATAATCAATGATATCCATGTGGCAACCCTTACTCTAATACCTACAATAAGGGTATGAGGGATCATCCTAACTTCTCTTGGAGGAATGGACCTAGTGAGAATCCAATTAATCACTATGCTTCTGTTAGTAAGCCAATGCATCCACCGGGTTTTAAACAACCATAAAAGCCACAAGAGGGTGATTCTGAGACAAATAAACTCTTGAGGCAACTTATTAAAGGTCAAGAAGGCCTAGTTGGTACATTTTCTCTTCATGACACAGCAATCAAGAACCTTGAGATACAAATGGGCCAAATTGCTTTCCATTTTAGTGCTCAACCAAGAAATGGTCTTCCAAGTGATATTATTCCCAATCCTAAGCAAGATGGTAAAGAAGAATGTAAGGCTCTTACTCTCCGAAGCGGCAAGACTTTACCTAATGTCCCAAGTATGGGTAAAGCTACAACAAAGCCAAAGGATCATGTTGTGGAAGATCTTAACATTAATGAAGAGGTTGTTGAAGAGATTGTGATCGAAGAAGAGGAAAGAAAGGAAGAGGAAGAAAACTAAAGTAACTCTAGACTATGTGGTGTCAAGCAAGCCCGTTACTCCTAAAAATATGGAAGAGAAGAAGAGAAAGATCAATACTTCTCCTCCACGATATGTCCCACCACCCCCTTTTCCACAAAGGCTCAAGAAACATCAAGAAGTTTATTGAGATGTTCAAGCAATTGCATATCAACATTCCCTTTGTGGAAGCCTTAGAGCAAATGCCTAAATATGCCAAGTTTATGAAAGATGTCCTCTCAAAGAAAAGAAGATTTAATGAGTTTGAGACGGTTGCCATCACCAAAAGCTTCACTGATGTTATCAAGCAACTTCCACCTAAATTGAAGGATCCTGGGAGCTTCCTCTATACCTTGTCATGTTGGGGGTAAATTTTTAGGGAATGGCTTATGTGATCTTGGCTCTAGTGTCAATCTTATGCCTTTGTCTGTGTTCAACAAGTTGGACTAGGTGATGCTAGACCTACCACAGTTACTTTACAATTGGCCGATAGAAGCTTGTCTTATCCTAAAGGGATTATTGAAGATGTCTTAGTCAAGGTTGATAAGTTCATATTTCCGGTTGATTTTATTGTACTTGACTTTGATCCAGATAGAGACTCCTCATGTGCATGAAGAATGTTTCTTTCTTAATATGATTGGTCTTGTCACACAAGAGGAATTTGAGACCTTTATTATTGAAGACCCACTTGAAGCCGCTCTTCTTCATGTTGATTCTGAGGGTTTGGATGTAGTGGAATGCAAGGCCATTATGGATGCAACTACTTCTTATTCTAAAAGGAGGATACCATTTGAGTTACTTGATTTAGGTTCAACTGATAGACTAAAGTTGAAATCTTCTTTAGAGGAACCACCTTTACTTGAGCTGAAGGCATTGCCATCTCATTTGCAATATGCTTATATAGGTTCCAACAACACTCTTCCGGTGATTATTGCTTCAAATCTGACTATTCAACAAGAGGAGCAATTAGTTGAAGTCTTAAAAGCTCATAAAAGGGCTATTGGGTGGACAATTGCTGATATCAAGGGCCTATGTACATGCACAAGATCTTTTTAGAAGAAAATCATAAGCCTTCTATTGAACATCAAAGAAGACTCAACCCCATTATGAAAGAGGTAGTAAAGAAGGAGCTTCTTAAATAGATCGATACTGGCATTGTATATCCTATTTCTAATAGTTCTTGAGTGAGCCCAGTCCAATGCGTCCCCAAAAAGGGCGGTATGACTGTAGTGGCTTACACCCGCAACGAACTCATTCCCACTCGCATTGTGACCGGATGGAGGGTTTGCATGGATTACCGTAAGCTCAATATGGCTACTCGTAAAGACCACTTCCCATTACCTTTCATTGATCAAATGTTGGACAAACTAACTGGAAGGGAATTCATTTGCTTTCTTGATGGTTATATGGGGTACAACAAAATAGCAATAGCTCTGGAAGATCAAGAGAAGACTACATTTACATGCCCATATGGTACCTTCACTTCAAATGTATGCCCTTTGGCCTTTGTAATGCACCGGCTACATTCCAACGGTGTATGATGGCTATCTTTGCAGATATGATAGACCATACCATAGAAGTGTTCATGGACGACTTCACTGTGTTCGGTGATTCATTTGAGGAATGCTTAGCCAACTTAACTCGAGTCTTGAAGCGGTGTGAAGACACTAATCTTGTGCTCAATTAGGAGAAATGCCACTTTATGGTAAGAGAAGGCATTGTGTTAGGCGATCGTGTCTCCAAGAACGGTTTGGAAGTTAACCAGGCAAAGATAGAGGTAATTGATAGGAGGAGGAAGTGGTTAACTTCTCACACCTTTAACATTGATAGGAGGAGGAAGAGGTTAACTTAAAGGTGTGAGAAGTTTTTTGGGCCATGCCGGATTCTATAGACGGTTCATAAAGGATTTCTCCAAAATCACTAAGCCACTCTGTGCCTTACTTGAGAAGGATGCTGAGTTCAAGTTTGATGATGCATGCTTGAAAGCTTTTAAAGAGTTGAAAAAAAGACTTGTAACCGGTCCTATTATTATGGCTCCGGATTAGAGTTTGCCCTTTATAGTGATGTGTGATGCTAGCGATTATACCGTGGGAGCTGTGCTTGGGTAGAAAAAGGTTAAAGTCTTCCATCCTATCTACTATGCAAGCAAGATGATAGATAATGCTCAAGAAAACTACGCTATCACTAAGAATAAACTTTTGGCCGTAGTGTATGCATGTACCAAGTTTCGGCCTTACTTGATTGGTGCCAAGGTGGTTGTTCATATGATCATTTCGTACTTAGGTACCTCTTTGGTAAGAAGGACTCTAAAGCAATGTTGATTCGATAGGTTTTGCTCTTGCAAGAATTTGATCTTGAGATTGTGGATAGAAGAGGCTCTGAAAATCAAGTTGCTGACCACCTGTCTAGGTTGAGTACTAAAGCTCAACATGATGGAGAATTACCCATTCATGAAACTTTTCCGGACGAGCAACTCTTTTCGGTGTGTCATTTTGAAACTCCTTAGTATGCCGATATAGTTAATTACCTTGTGAGTAGAATTATTTCTGAAGACTTGAGTTATCACCAACAGAAGACGTTCTTACATGATGTCAAGTTCTATAATTGGGAAGAACCGTTCCTATTTTACTATTGTGCTAATCAGTTGATTTGAAGATGTGTTCCAAAAGATGAGCAACAAGAAGTGTTGAAGTGTTGCCATTCCTTTGAATATGGAGGCCACTTTGGTGGTAATAAGACTGCTGTAAAAGTCTTACAATCTGGATTCTTCTGGCCATCTTTGTTCAAGGATGCTTATGAATTTTATCTATCTTGTGGCCGATGTCAAAGGGTTGGTAATATCTCTAGGAAGAATGAAATGCCACTACACAACATGTTGGAAGTTGAATTATTTGATGTGTGGGGACTTGAAGAAATAAGCTTTGTCGGCTTTTATGCCTTGGTAATCTCTTCAAAATTTAAACCAAGGATTGCAATATAGGGTACAATCCCGGATCGTCTCTCGAAGAGCCTTTTATTAATTACCTAGAAAATAAGTGCAATGATTGAAATGAAATGAGTTAAAAATGATCTTTGAGCTTTTTATCTAACAACTAAATTGCAATTAAACTAAAATGCTTTTAAAACTAATATTTTTAGATTTTTGGAATAAAATTGATATAGAATGGAAATTGGTTAAAAATGCAATTGATAAATATGCTCTTGGAAATGGTTTTCAATGGTTATCCTTGCTCAATTAAGATATTTGGGGAGTTAATACACTAGGTTTCTAATGTACCAAACCTCAATTACCATTGAGTCTAGCACCACAAGAGAGGAACCGCTATCCTTGAAATACTATTAAGCCCTCTTAGTGTAATGAGTTTCTCTAAGTTTTTTAATATATCAAACCCCAATTACCATTGAGTCTAATGCTTAAACTCATTAACCCATTTATTTAAGCATTATTAAAATCCCTTAGAGAGTCACTATGGAATAAGCAATGCATTTAGGTTCAACTACAATTCTAATCCAATCAAACTATCCAACAATACCATGTTAAATAGATAGAAAGCAATAGAATCATAAAAAACATATATATAACCATATATATATTGATGAGTCCAAAAAACAACAACTCAATCCATAGAATAAAACATAACTAGAATTATAGTCTCAATATATAAATGAATTTTTAAACCTAAGAAATCAAAAATATAATGAGCTATAGATAAAATAAACTCCCCTTTAAAGCACATATGAGCTCAAGCCATCTCCAATTCATCCCCAAGAGCACAAAATTGTCTAGCCAATCATGAGAATAACTTCAAGAAATATAACCACACTCTGATTCAAATACCCAGCCATGAAATCACATAATAAAAATGTCAAATCAGCATTTAATCAATTAAGCATTGGGGCTGGATTTGAATTCAGAAACAGAACAAAACAGAGGGAATTAAGCCACGGTTTAGACAGTTCAGGAATAGGGGAGGCTGCCGGCGGTAGTGATTTCAGAGAGAGGAGTCACGGCCTAAGATTATGGAAGGAGCTCATCGGAAAAATGGAGTTCCGATGGTGAAGAAGATGGATGGAGGTGGAGGACGATGAAGTAGTGGAATGGTGGTGAGGTGTGACGGTGATGAAGAAGTGGTGAAAAGGATGAGCTCCTTGCTCTCAGCTCTTAGCCTCCCTGATTCTCTCTCAGCTTTCGGTCAATTCCCCAGCTCTCTCAGTCACGCTCTCACAACTCCTTCTTACGGCTCCCTCGTCTCTCGTCTCGTGGCTGAGCTTCTGTCTTCTCAGATCTGGTTCAAGGGCGTCACTGGCAGCAATGGTGAAGAGAAGAGGCTCGTGCCGCTGGTGACACAAGAAGGGCAAGGGAGGAAGAAGATAAAGGTCAAGGTGATGCAATGATGTCCGATAGTCCCCTGTGTGCAGCGCCTCCACTCTCTAATATTACTCTCAGCTTCTGCATAAACCTTCCCAGATCCTCAGCTCCATCTCGGGTCACGCCATGTCCACTTTGCATATCCATCAAGTCTGGTCCATGGGAATCGGATCCCTTGGTCAAAACGATGTGTTTTGATCAAGGGACCAAAATGAGAACTTTGAAAACTTTTGTTGAGGGACTCCCTTGAACATGTTTGAAATGTTTTGGAGCTGAACTAAAATTTCTAAACAATCTGGGCCTTGTCTTGTAATTTTCCTGGCTCTTTTCTTCATTAAATTTTAAATTCCAGAAATCAAGGGGTCCTTCTCTATAATTTTTCCTTGCCTTTAAAATATCAATTTTGACTTCCAAATTTTGCAAATTTTCTTCCAAAACACCTGAAATGTAATATTAAACACAATGCAGCATAAAAAATTCAATGGATTATTTGTATGAATAATTAAACAAATTTTTGACTACTTTACCCTTAATTACACTTAATTCAGTACAAATGTCCTTAACTCAAATTAGTGCTTAATAATGCAATAAAGTCCTAGGAAATACATTAAAATCCCAAATTAATCATAGAAAATTCATATAAAAATATGGTTCAACCAGGGGATTGACTTCATGGGACCTTTTCCCAAATCCTTCAACAATCAATACATTCTGGTAGAGGTTGACTATGTGTCTAAATGGGTTGAGGCAATTACTTCCCCAACTAATGATGCTAAAGTAGTGGTCAAATTCATGAAAAAGCACATTTTCACTCGTTTCGGTGCTCCAAGGGCTGTTATTAGTGATGGAGGCATCCACTTTTGCAACCATCAATTTAAAACTCTTTTGAAGAAGTATGGAGTGAAGCACAAGGTGCCTTTAGCTTACCATCCTTAAACAAATGGTCAAGCTGAGATTTTCAATAGAGAAATCAAGAAAATCCTTGAGAAAACTTGTTAGATCCCAAGTTTTGATGATAACAAAAAGACAATTGTGTACAAATCATGGTTTTATAAGTTTAAGAAATGTTTACAAAGTTACCAAATGCATATAGCAATGTTTTCTGGTATCTGCTGTCAAATTGAACTGGAGTGCTCGAGCATGAGCTTTGCACTCGAGCATAGATCCCTTCTGTGCTCGAGCAGGTGCGAGTGAAAGCCAGAAAGTGTTCACCCGAGAGGCATGCCACTGTTATGTTCACTGATTCACTCGAGCACTGGAGTTTGCACTCGAGCAGAGAAGCCATTCTCACTCGAGCACATGCGAGTGAAGGTCTGCGAGTGCTTGGCAAAGCAAGTATTATCCTGCCTCCTTGATGCACTCGAGTAGAGACATTAATGCTCGAGCATGAGCATTCTGTACTCGAGCAAGGTACTGCGAGTGCTTGGCTGAGAGTCATAAAGTTCAGAGAAGCGCAAGTGTGCTCGAGCACAACCTCATATGCTCGAGTGACACATTAGCACTTGTGAGTGTAAAATCTATCCCTCTCCATTTCTGATGCGAGTGCTTGTATAAATGGTTTCTGATGTGAGTGCTTGTATAAATGGTATTTACTTGAGAATATTCTTCTCACTCGAGCAGGGGTATGTGTGCTCGAGTGAAGGCCCACATCACCTGCGAGTGATAAATTTATCTCTCTCCAATTCTGATGCGAGTGTTTGTATTGAGAGCATATTCCTTGAGAATATACGTCTCACTCGAGCAGGAGTGTGTGTACTCGAGTGAGGGACCACATCACTTGCGAGTACAAAAACTCACTCTTGTTAAAATGATGTGCGAGTGATAACCAGAAGAGAAACTCCCAGTGCAAAATACAAGATCACTCGAGCAGAAGGAGTTGTGCTCGAGTGGACCCCACATCACTCGCGAGTGAGAATTCTGTCTCTCTGAAATCTTATGCAAGGACAACCCGAAAACTAAAGCACAAAGAGAAAGAAAGGGAGATCACTCGAGTGAGCCATCCATGCTCGAGTGATACTCTGCCAGATCACCAAAAATACCAAGTCTCACAACGTTCAATCCGAATATGGTTTATTGTTATTTATTCATATCATCATTACTTATTATCATTATTTAACATTATTTTGAATGTATTATAAGTGTGATACAGGAGGATGAACGTTTGAAATAAACTACATGAAGAAAGTCAAACAACGGCAGACAACATGATTACAAACATGCACGTACCTACCGCATTCAGATTATTCAAACATGCGCGTGTCTTTCCACAATTACAAAAGCCCTGCTCCTCAAACTATGATTACTCAAACGGGAAAAATCTGAACATCTATATATACAGAGATTCAGAGATAGTCAACAATATAAGAAAAGCACAAGAATTCACAAGCTCATACACGAGTCTCTGCTATTCATCATTTTCTTTGTATACACATTGATTTTCAGTGTTTATTCATTTGCTCTGTAAGAGAGTCTTCATACAATTCAAATTCTATGTTTATTTGATCTCAAGGTATTAGGACCTTGAGAGGGTAGATTTCCTTACGAGAGAAGCAGTTGAGAGAATTCTTTGTTAAGCCTTTCACTCATAAGTCTTATAAGATACAAGCAGAAGAGAACGTTGCTGCTCGTAAGACTTACAGTGGTGTAAGCAGGAGAGAACGTTGCTGCTCATAAGTCTTGTATACATAAGCAAGTGAGAAGGGTCATAGGTTATTTTTCTGCACGTAAGACTTGTCGTAAGGGGGAGAGAAATTTCTTAGTAAGAGAATATTTCTGCTCGTAGTCCTTTCAAGGACAATTGTTGTTTTGTGGCGTTCTGAGAGCTCATTGAATCTTGGAGGTATAGTGAAAATCTCAGTAGGTCTTGATCTCTGAGGACTGGACGTAGGCCTGGTTGTTGGGCCGAACCAGTATAACTCTCTGTGTTCAAATCTTCTCTACTCTACTCTATCTACTATATTTTTCATATCACCACATCAAGTGAAAAATTTATAACATCACCCAATTCACCCCCCTCTTGGGTGAAGCTTGCCTCTTTCAAAACTGTGGGTATCACTCGAAAGGATTGGTCCATGAAGTTAGATTATGCACTATGGGCCTATCACACCGCGTACAAGACACTTATCGGTATGTCTCCATACTGGTTGGTTTTTAGGAAAGCTTGTCATCTTCCTGTGGAGTTGGAGCACAATGCTTATTGGGCTATTAAAAACTTGAATTTTGATAAAAAAGATGTGGGTGACAAGAGGCTTTGCAGGTTAATGAACTTGAAGAATTTTGTTTTCATGCCTATGAAAGTTTAAAGCTTTAAAAGGAGAAAAGAAAGCGATGGCATGGCAAGAAGATTGTCTCTAAATCTTTTGAGCCGGGTCAACGAGTGCTCCTCTACAACTCTAAGTTGAAGATCTTTCTGGGAAAGTTGAAGTTTAGATGGTCGGACCTTTCACTATGGTCCAAGTCTTTGATAAAGGTGTTGTGGAGCTAGAAGGTCAAGATGGGGAGCAATTCAAAGTTAATGGTCAATGATTGAAGCATTATTGGGGAGGAGATGTGGATAGGCTTGTGTCCACTATCACCCTATCTAATGAAGAATGACTAACATGAAGAGTCGGGCTAAAGACTATAAACTAAGCGCTTCTTGGGAGGCAGCCCAAGTTCTTAACTCAATATTTGTCATTTTTGTATGTTTTTGGAAGATTTATGTTTGGTCTTTTGCTTTCGAAGGTAAGAGAGGAACCCTCAATAGAGAAAGGAAGAAGCAAGCTTGGTACAAGGGAAAAGTGGAGAATTTTGGTTGTGGAAAGGCATATTTCATGAAAGTTCGTAAATTCTCATAATTTGCTTGATCCTAATTTAAGAGGATTATGATTTGAGTTGATAACCATTATTCACTTATCTAACCTTTGACAAAAATGCATTCATGGTTGTAGTATGAATTAGAAAGGCACTGTGCATTGTCTTTCCTTAAGCTTGTCAAAATTTTGTTATTCATAGTGAATTTTGGATCATGGATGCACTTTAATCATGAGGTATTGTTTGCAAATGTGTGGTAAATGGTTGTAAAATGTGTGCATCTCAAGCGGAAGTATGGTGGAACTGAGTTAATTCTAGTATGCTATGTTGAGGCTCATAGGAAGGAGAGCATAATATATTCTGGGTGTGTTCAGGTTGCAGAAAGGCTAGGTGATGGAACTGAGAATACTGGCTGTAGCCAGGCCAATGTTGGCCGTGACCCATGAGTAAACAGAAAGATTTGGTCTGCGGCCAACCTATGCACAGACAGTTATGGGTCGCGACCAGGGCATCTTTGAGCTGCGGCCTACACATGACAGCAGGGTTAAAAAACCTTGTTCCTCTTCTTTCATTTCTCATTTCCCTCTCCCAGAGCCTTTGACTCCCCACTTCTCTCATTCCCTCTGTTTTGACTTCTTCTCCCACAACGCCTCTCCCTTTTCCCCCTAAAATCCCTAACCTCCCATGTAGTTTTCCTTCCTCCATCTCCCTTGGTTGCCGTTGCTGTCTCGTTCCTCCCCCATTCTACAATCGTCTGCTGTAAAATTGCAACTTAGGGAATCGAAAGGCCCTCCTTCATCTCTGATTTCTCAGATTCTCTATTGATTCTTCAACCATTTGAGGTAATAGAGTCTCGTTCTCACTCTTCTACTTGCTTTATGGGTCATTTAGTAAGGTTTGAAGTTAGGTATTTGGGCGTAGGCTTGAACACTTTGAGGCTATGGCAGGATTTGCGTATAATATACCGTTATGGCACTTTTATATCCTTGGGCATCATTGATTTCATATTGCCTTGCTCCCCATTGTGGTTTGTCACACGATTTTGCCTAAAAACTCTGTCTTTATGTCATTGTGGTTTTCTGTCACCTTGGGCACCTTGCTTCTCCCTGTTTTTCAACCACAAATCATTTTATAGAATGTTGATTCATGCTTAAGTTTGAACAGGGAAGATAGGTTTAGTGATTGGCATTGTCTTCCTAAGTCATATTGGGTCAAAATATTTTGTGTACACCATGTTTTGTATAGAGCCAAATATCCAAGCCAATTTTAAATTTATCCATATATCATTATAATGCATTTCTCTCTGAACTTAAATCATTTTTTCAAAGATATGGGAATGGGGGTGAGACTAGACTTGTAAAGGTAGTTCTGATATTGGCTAGAGGTCTCAGGCACAGTCTTCAGGCCTTCATGAAACAAGGATAGAAGTTAGGCTTGAATGATTGAGTGATGTGTTGGAAGTAATAAGAGGTTAAGTTTGGGGCGAGCTGCTTTTTGTTCATCTTCATAGTTATGCAAGTTTTTCATTTTCAAAGTTGCTTATAGGCTTTTCTTCCTTGCTTTGGTGTTAATTTTGGGTCCTATTTGTTCGCATGTGGTTATCATCTGTCTGTTCCTCTATCTATAATGCCTGCTACTCGTGTTGCTGACCAACGGGTCCTAAGGCCGTTGCTGAGGACAAAGCAAAGATAATCAATTGACCCCTGCTACAAGTGCGTGAATTCCCATTCACCATCTCTTATGCCTTTTATGATTTGGCCACTCGAACCTATCACTTGCAAAGGCTTATGGACCCCAAAACCGATGGGAATTTGCTGATTATTCAGGAGTTCTATGCCAATGCTTGTGTTCGATTGATTTGGCAGTTTCCCATTCGGGGAGTTAACATTGACTTCACTTTGGCCAGTTTCCAGCAATTTGCATTACTCCCAGCGGTCGAGGAATACAAATACCAGTAGTACTTAGATAATGAAGATGACATTCCTGAAGATGCTATTTCTCTATTATTGGTTTACAATGGCGAGGTGGCTTGGCAGAGTTGTGGTGGGGCTCAGAAGCACTTGCTCTGTACTCAGTTATCAGTTGAAGCTTGTGTTTGGTTGCATTTTGGCAAGGATTACTTCTGGCCTTCATCAAATTGGAACTGACTTACTAGGGATCAGGCCCTTCTTATTTACCTGCTGATGAATAAGGAGCCAGTAAACATAGGTGCTGTGATTTATAAGTTTCTCAGAGACTACATCCGTGAGCACAGTAGTGGTTTAATGCTGCCACACCTTATCTCTGCTTTCTGCTCTTCTATGGGTGTCTCTGTTGTGGCCACTGATGTTCTGTTCAAACCTATCAAGAAGTTTTACTACCTGAGCATCAAGCCAAAACCGAATGAACAACTTTCAACATCCCAATTATTAGCTAGTACCCCTGCTTTTGAACAGGGAGGACCCTCTCAGGCTCTTCTGGAACATGGGGGACACTCTCCATCTCATCTGGAGTAGGGTGAACCATCTGGTGCCCCTTCCTCTTCTCATTCTCTTGCTGCTTTAGATGTGATCCTCATGGCCATCCAGTGCTCTGAGGCTACTGTCGCCTAATGCCTTACATATCTACTGGACCACGGTGTTTGCCTGACCCGTTTATAAGAGTTATTTACTACATATGTACGTGCTGCTGCTGCAGGCCGGTGTTGGTGATGATAGCGAGGATGATAGGGATGCTGGCAAGGATAGAGATGATGATGATACAAATACCAATGATGAAGGGGACAAGGAGTAGTTATGCATTTCATTGTTGTTGGGATTTTCCTGTTGTTTTGTTCATTTGAATATTGGTCATACTATGTTCATTGAATCTTATTGAAATTTTTCTGATTAATGACTGATTCTGGATTTAGCTTGATGTTGTGGCTCTCATTTATATCTGTCATTATTCTGTCGATGGATTGATGTGTCATCTTTTCCATTACAGGTGATATATGTGCACTTTGTGCCCTGTGACAGTGTGGACACTGTCTACCTCAAGTTTTGGGGTGTATTTGATAGATCAAATGCATGTGTTGATCACTGACAAAGAATTTCAAATTTTGGAAACATATTTTGTTCCTTGTCTTGGAGTCAAAGTCGAGTTAGATTTTACTTGAGTTGTATGCTTTCTAGGAAAACAATAATGAATATTCATGAATGCTTGGTTCATATTTTAAAGCTTAATTCCTAATACTTTTCCAATTAAACATTGCAGAGGGTTGGAAATAATTTGAATGCTTTGTCAGGGGATTTTATAGCAAATTGACATGTATGAATCGTTTCATTGAAGATCTTTTGAATTCGTATTTGAATTTCTTGAAATGAATTAACATTTCACTCACTTTTAGAATATGATTGACATTATCTTTAAGCTAAAATGATGGGATTAGAGTTAACATATGGATCAGTTGAGTTAATGTATTCAGATTAGGCTAATGTTAAATTAATCTTGGTGATTGTGCATGTGGGAAGAAAACCTCTGATAGAAGGATTTTGAGCCAAATTTTCATTCATGATTGCACGCGTGCCACTTATTTTAGTGTACCTCTAGAACTTGTTTAAATTCTTTTTCAAAATCACATGTGCATATAGATTAATGAATATGATAGGGGCATTCATTTCTAAACCCATTTACCTAAGCACAAACCTTCTATGCTAATCTATTGCTACCCCTTTGAGCCATTCACAGTTCAAAAATCTAGCATTTGACAACAAGCACTATGCATATTCCCTTATGCATTAGATTGGCACTTAAATAGCTTTAAAATATCATGAATATAGTTGGTTTGAATAAATGTTATTCTTATATAGTATCTAAAAAATAAAAAGAAAGAAAGAAAGAAGAAAAAGAACAAGAAAGAGAAGATAAAGAAGATGTCACTATATACAAGAGTGCATGCATAGTCCTTGTATCATTATTTTTTCCATGAGACCATCTCCAACATCACAACTCTTTTTAAAAGTCCCCTTGATTCATGAGTCTAGGTGTACAAAGTGGTGGAGAGAGTAGAGTTTCTACAAGCCTATGGCAGGACCTAATCTAGGTGGTACTGAGCGAAATTCCTTATATTTGTGAGAGCTAAACACTTAAATCCCTGAGTGTTCTCTTGTGTACATTTCTTTGATTGATTGAGTATTAATCTAGTCCATCTACATTACCTCATGCTGAAACTTGTGTTAGCTGAATTAGTGATAATAAGCAATTCAACAAAACCTTGAAGTCCCATTGATGTTAAAAGTATGTGGAATGTTAGATACGTGAAGAGAAAGGAGAAGGTAGAAGGATTAAGATTGGATATTGAGGTTATTTATACATGTCAAAGTGTTGCATTTGATCTTGACAATTGTAGGGAGATTGTTTTTCAACTCTCATCACACACTCACATTCAAAAAAATGTTGGGAAGTTCGCCCTTGAACTGTGAACCAAGCACCCCTTTATATGTTGTTGGGTTTTTTGTTAAGCATGACATCATGAGTGTTCAATGAGGAGATTTTTTATGCATAAGCATTACAGTTGGGATTAATCAATCTAGCTCTTGTCACTTAATTGGTTTTACTCAAGGACGAGTAAAAGTTTAAGTTTGGGGGTGTGTTAGCCTTATGAATTTCTTGCCAGAATTGCACATTTCCTCTTATTTCTGCCGTATTTTCATGTACTAGTGGGCATTTTAGAGTACTAAAATAGAGGAAATGTGTTCTCTACATGCTTGGCACAAAAAGAGTGTAAATGTGGGGAAAATACGCAAATATCTATTATGCTTACCAAACTGAGATTTTTTGTGAGTTCTTTGTGTTGAAAGGATAAAGATTTAGTCATAGCTGGAACCAGAGAAAGCCAAATTCAATGAAAAGAAGGTGAAATGAAGTTGAACCCATCCATAGTGACAGGGAAATACAAGAAGAAATGAGAACAGAGCTTGAAAGAACAAAAATTGGCATTGCAAGGTTGTTGGCCACGGCCAGTGAATGCATTGGCCGTGGCCCATAGGAGCATAGAAACATACTGGTAGCGGCCAATCTTCTTTAGGCCGTGGCCCAAAAGTGGTTAGCAAGTTATTGGTCACGGCTAACACAACCACTGGCCACAACCAATGGAAGCACAAAAGCTCACTGGCTGCGGCCCATAGATCCCCAGGTAACGGCCAACCCCTGATAAAGGTGCTATGCGTTTTAACATCCAGTGGGTATAAAAGAGAAAACCTAAGGTTGAAAGAGAGGGAACTGATCCGAAAATACCTAGAAAGGCAGCTGTGACACTCTTCTAAGCTTGAGTTCACCATAAAGCAAGGGAAATCAAGTGGGGATTGGAGATTTGCAGAGATTTGAGCTGGTTTTCATTGGTTATCCTGATTTCTTTCCCTTTCTTCTTCCTTGTGCTGATATAGTAGTTCATGCTTTGTATTTCTGTATTCATTTTGTGAACATGAGCAGCTAAACTTTCATTTTAGGATTGTTCATGAACCTTTGTATGGATTAAACTTGATTCCTTCTATCTTTAAGTGTCTAATGGCATATGTATGTTGATTTTACCCTGTTTTCACTGCTATCCGTGACTGGCCATCATTGTGTGTAACCCCCTGCCATATTTATATCTGAAATACGTGATTAAAGTGAAATAGAGATGAATCATTATCAAATAATATTTACAAACCCATATACCAGATGGGGTTTTCATAAATATATTTTGAAATCATTTGTAACTTGGTCTCATAGTCACGTCTCAAATACAATTACGTCACACAGAATATCACATTTATACCAATATCAGAGTGCACAACAATAATCCCGGCAATCCCGAGTTCCATACATTAACTCAAAGCCTTACAGGGCATATTCTCCCCTACAAGCCCTCATATAGGGATTACACAAAGTCTTCTCAAATACACATATCAAATACATATCCGAATACATACTCAAATATACATCCATATCATATATAATTATCCCAACATCTATGATAACCAACTATTAAACTCAAATACTCTAAGGAGTCTTCACCGTCCTTGAATGCTTGCACCATCCTCGCTCTTCCTTCCATGTCTAAAATGTTGATAGGGGAGCGTGAGATTCTAAAGAATCTCAGTAGGGAAAATAGTTACCAATATGCATGCAAGATATGTGTTTAATGCATGACATGCTTGCATCACATAATTCATGCTCACACATTGACAAATCTGTAAGCTCAATGCTTCGAACAATATACTCATGGCCATAGCATAAATTGAAACATAGCTTCAAATCATTCATACATGTATCATATAATCAAGCAAAGCAATAACATGTATCAACACAATAACACAAATATCAGAGCATGCAGGAGAAGTAAGTTCCCTACCCTTGTTCTTTCCACGTAAGCTCCAGCACCGCTTTCTCACTATCAAAGTGAATATCCAACCCTATAACCAAATCAAGGACATAGGGTCAATCTTGATTCCAAATCCTTACTTCCATATCACTTGAAGTTGGTTACCATTCACAACCTTTAGGTAGCTATAATAAGCTCAATGAAAGCCTAAAGGATTGGGAAGTACTAGGTTGGAAATCACTTTTCAAAATCACCAAGTACTGAAAATAGGGGTTGGCTGCAGCAAAAATGCGCACAGAAGGTTTTTGGCTGTAGCCAAGAATTTCTAGCTGCGGCCAAAACGTGCACAAAAACTTTTGCGCTGCAGCCAAGGCAACTTCGAAAATTCATAAGTAATTCTAAAAAAATCAAAATAAGGTGATCCTAAAGCCAAATAAAAGATATTTAACTCCTCTTCATAGAAAAAATATGGATCATTACTGTAAATCACCAAACGAATACATAATTACACACATATCCACACTGCTCCAGAATTACGTCTAGTT
The DNA here is from genome assembly GCA_963242795.1 of Inga leiocalycina. NCBI lineage: Eukaryota > Viridiplantae > Streptophyta > Magnoliopsida > Fabales > Fabaceae > Inga > Inga leiocalycina. The sequence goes on from OY725322.1 coordinate 69,296,821, forward strand.
TCGACCTCAAACTTTAGGCAAACATAAATCCCAGTTCACAAAACAAAATGACACAAATTATATGTCCATTTTGAAGCTTAAGATGTGAAATTCAAGACTGGAAATTTTTAGAATTTTTAGAAGCGTTCACACAAACTGACTGCCCAGAATAGACTTTCAATGGCAGCATTTCCAGTTTTGGCATATTTGCTTCCAATGATCCCAATTTCATACCAAATTTCATTCCCACACAAATTTTCACAAGGAATCCATTGGAAACACCAAAACAACCAAATTCACATTATATTGACATGTTTTACCAATAATCATAACATGTCATCACAAAACCACAACACAAACACACATTGCCATTCTTTTCATTCCAAGTTCTCAAACCAATTCCAATGACACCAAAACACACTATGGCATCAATTTAACCACAATTCAGCATTCAAATCATCCAATTCAAAAATAACACAAAATTAGGGCAAATATCACAATTCTCAAAACTCCACCAAAAACCACAATCAATAGATCAAAAGGAAGCAAACACTCAACTCTTCCTCTTTCCCAAACAAATTCCTTGATTCTTCATCTTTCCACTTTTACTCAAGCTCTCAAACACCTCCTTTCATAAATCTAAAACCAAAGCAATGAAGCTCTCATCACTCTGAACAATATTAAAGAAGGGTATTAGAGCATTAGAGGACAATAAACAAGCTAAATCTCACCTTATTCTTTTCTCTTTCTTCCCTCTTGATGGATGACCATGGAGACTTGAGAGAGAGAGAGATGAGTTGATGAAGAAGGAGGGTCAGTTTTTTGAAGCTAAAGGCCTCATTAAACCGACCAAAAAGGGAGAGAAGAGAGAGGAATGAGGGTTGAAACATTGACCCAAGATCAAGGGTCTATATTGTGCCACATGTCACTCTCTTATTCCATCTTCCATGAGTTCACATAGGCACATCCACACATGATTCCACCCCTCTTGCTCTATCATAAATCAATCTCAACTATTGATCTTGAAGTTACCAATGAGTTTCCTCTTCGGTAATTGACCAATTGGTCGGCAACTTTACCATTTTACCCCTAATTACGGTAATTCCCACTGAATCACCACAAAACACTTCATATCGTTTCATTTATCATAAAACATGCCTTCCTTCTATTATAAGTCAATTTGGATGTTAATCCATAATTGGACTCAAATATAGGGTTTTAGCACTGCTCATAACACAAGCGACTACAATCCACTTCATATTCTCCAAAAGGGTTTATTTATCACTAACCACATCCACTTTTGGAGTCATTATCCATTAATCCACATTTGGAATCTTGGTAAACTAGGGCTTAGCAATTCACTAATCTTAAGCTTATTGTCTAGCCTCAAGTCTCAGAATTTGGGGTATTACATTGTGGACGATTTGTTCATCTAAGTTAAGCTTGAGAGAGTTAACTTATTTGTAGAACTTTGGTAGAATTATGCTAGACTTGAAGTTTAAGAACTAAACAAATGGTTTGTTAGTAACATAGAGATATAGTTATTAACCTAGCATTGTCAAATTAAGGTGGTTACTAAATGATTATTCTCCCTTAACTGTAGCAAGAGATTGTGCATGTTAATGGAGGATATAAGTTTGGTTATGACTTGAGAGAGCTTAATCAATTGCTTGTGAACCTTAGACTGACATATATATATATATATATCCTATGAAAGTATTCTTGGAAAGGAAAGGAATTAAGTTTATGAAATACAAAGGGGATGAACAATCCTAGGTTTATTATAATTGATTGAATTCACAAGAATCAGAGTTTTGTTCAGTAATTCTTAGTTTTTATCAAAATATCTTTTGAAACTTGTTTTTCCCACACAACAACATGTTTTGGCTCAACTTAATTGATTTCAATTGAATCCATTCAACCTAATTGAACACATGATTGTACTCATTAATTCGCTTTTGTCGTAGTCCTCGTGGGAATGATCTTTACTCATCACTTTATTACTTGCGACCCGTATGCTGCAAGAAATGATCTTTGTAAAGGAATATGGGAAACCATATAGAGTAAGGCCTTAAGTTATGAAATAATATTGTGTGATTTGTGTTATAATTTTAGTTAGTTTTCTTATTCATTTAATTCTAATTTAATTACCTATATGACATTGATTTCTTAAAAGGAATATGGATAATTCTGTTAAGTCACAAAGCGATAGAGGCTCTGGTAAGGATCAAAGGGATGGAGTCTCTAGTACGGATCAAATGAATAGAGGCGAACCCATTGTGAAAAGGGTTAGGGGTAGCACAAAGATGGGAGTATTGATTGCACGTCATTAAGAATAACAGGAGAGGTTGCATGTGGACTTCGTTGCTAATATGAATCCAATTGGTGATGAGGAAGACATATTCATTAGCTATTTAGGCTATTTGAATAGAAGCAAAGTTTGCATTGTGTACCTTAATTGGAAGTTGGTTATACAAAAAATAAAGGAGATGATTTGGCAACAAATTTTGGTATATAACTTTTGATATATCTTTATTTGTATCTTTATTCCTATTGCTTCAAATATAAATTATCTTATGTTTTACCTTGCAACAAATGTACGATGTCCCAGACAACAAGGTGATGAACAAGCACTAGATAGGGGAAGTTTATCTATGATGGAAAGATTTCAAGAACAAGCTCTCACAAAAGTACATTAGAGGGTAATGAGGGATCAAGATCCATGTCAAAGATATTCCTATATTTCTCTAGACGACTGGAGGTTGTTTGTGGCATCACAGTAAGATCCTAAATTTTGGTAAATTTTCTTTCATCAAAGTATAAAACTTTTTATTTGAATATATTTGACATCATTGACTAAGTTTTCTTTGTTTTTCTTTCACAGGAAGTAAGTGAAGCAAATAAAGAGAGGTAAGTAGGAAATAAGTATCAGCATTATATGTCTTGTGGTGGTTAATGGAAGCTTGAATGGAGGATGATGGAAGAAGAGTTGGAGAAAATGAAGGAAGTTGCCAAATCAGATCCTATCATTACTGTCCAGGCCCCTACTCCTCTTCCACGTCACAAAAAATGGAAAATAGAGAGGCTTAAGTATGGCAAATACATAAATCCAATTGTCACTGACATTGCAGTAAAGATCGTAAGTAGTTATATTGGAAGTATTTAATTTTGGAATTAATTTATGTTGGAGGTATTGAATTTTTATTTATGATAAATTGTATGCTACAGGATGAACTTAAAGAGCAGAGCAGCCCAGGTTTCGTTCACTCAAAGTGGATGGAAGGACATCTTATCAACGACAATTGGGAAAGAAGATCACCCCGGTCCTATTTGAGGGGAGCCAAGGGGAGTTGTTCTCGCAAAGTATTTTGGACGAGCTTCATAGTATTCGTCACAATGTGAACCTAATAGGGAGCTTGTGGCTAAGGTTTGAGAGGAAGTCTGTCAATCACTCTGAGAAGAAGTCTGACAAGTGCTCAAGGTGCAACTTCATGAATTACTCTAACAAGAGTTGTGGAATGAGCTATATGGTGAAGTGAGATCTATCATTCAATTGGAGAGGGAAAATGAGGAACGTAGAACTTGGGATTCCTTGGCCTTCCCCAGCACCAAAAGAACCCACCAAAGGTACCAGTTGACGACCCTTCTTTCACTCCATAGGTTGGAGAACCTTGCACTCTTTATTTGGATGTCCCACTGCTGCGAGTTGTTGCTGATGTTCTCATTCACACACAAGCTACCACCCACCATCATAAGCAAATTCCAGATGCCTTATGTAGGGTTACTGTGACTTGTGCTTGTGAGGGGGAAGAAGTTGTAGATGTCCCAGTTCTTGATGAAGAGGTTGCCATACTAGGTCAGGCGATAGGATCTTTTATCCTTTGGCTGAAATATCTTATTCACATGGCGACAACAACTCCAATGGTAGGAAATACCTTACTATTACTTGAGTTTTCTTGACATCTCACTTATAATCTATATTTTATGTTTTAATATAATCAACAAGATGCGACAAAATTTTCCTTCTTAGCATGATGCAATAGTTCTACAAGGATATTGGCCAGATTGACTTGCGGATGCCTTATGGGATTGTGGGCAAAAGAATGTTGTATCCCGTTACAATTGATAGAAAAGAACTCAGGGAGTTCATAAATTTGCAGGAGATAGATATAGGATGGGTTATACTTGCAATCATATAAGTTATTTATTTATTTATTCCTTAAATTAATGCAGTGGTTTTTTTGGTTTTATATATTCAATAATTTATTTATCATTTTAATTATATTATAGCTTCTTCCACAAATGAGAAGAAATAGTTTATATGAATTCTAGTGTCTTTCAAATACAACAAAGAAGAATAATAAGTTGGAACTAAGGATGACCTAGTGGGTTACAAAATGGGAGAGACTAAATTGCCTTGTTATCTAACACCATTTCCTAAAGGATGCATATTTTAGTTTTGCCTATTTAAGATATGTAAGAATAAATTGCTTTGTTATCTAACTTCATTTTAATCTATATATGTTGTAATAGTTACCATTGGAGTCTGTGTGTTTTTCTCCTGTCATGAATACCCTCTATTAGTTTGATTCCTTGGGTCACATGCCAAATGAAGAAATAAAATCCATCTTCAGCACGTAAGCTAATTTGTTTGTAAATAATTGATTCTTGACTTAAATGAATTGTTTTAATGTCTGTTGATTTTCATTTTAATGATAATGCACTCAAGACATATAAACTACTGGGCGGGACACGTGAGGGTAAAAGTAGAGAGCCAAAGTGGTTTTATCCGATAGTAAGTAGTTTCAATTCAAGTTCTTTCATTTTAACCTTTTGCTTTTTATTTATATTGCCTTCAACAACTAGGAAGCGCTGAGTGCGGATACTTTGTTATACTTTATATGTATAACATCATTCATAGTGGAGTTACTACAGATTTTTAATAGGTATTTGCGTCTTTATTTTCAAATGATAATATTTTTAGTGTTGTAATTTAATTGTTAATAAATTCATTCACTTGTCTTAGCTTATTTTTCAATTTGCAGATTTTGGTAATGACAATGCCTACTTAGACGAAGACATTAATTTGATCTGAGACCTTTTGGCTAGATATCTTCTTCAACACATAAATGAGTGAAGTTTATTTTTATATTAGATAGTAGTCGTGTAGAAAACTTTTTGACACTTTATGGTTATTATTGTACATAGTAGTAGTAGTAGTTAACACTTTAATTAGCTAGTGCTAGATGTTTCCTTACTATTTGTAAGGACATTTTGGTTTATAAAGAATTGTTCGATGATGTTTTTGTAGGACTTAATTGCTAGGCAGTGAAAAATATAAAGAATTTTTTTAAAAAAAAACCTTTTAGCATCCGTTGTTTAAAAATGGACGTTGTAAGAGACTTACAATGTCCTTTTTTTTTTCAAAAGGGACACTACAAGTAAGCAACTTATAGCATCCTCTTTGTGAAAAAGGACACCGTAAGACACTTACGGCGTCTGTTTTAAAAAAGGGGCACCGTAAGTCTCTTACGTCGTCTCTTTTTTAATAGATGTTGTTCCCAAACTTTACTACATCGCCATATAGGCATTCCCCTAGAAAGGGACGTTAAAAGTACTTTTTGTAGCAGTGAAAATTTATTACATACATAATATGAATAAACGTTAAACCAAAGACTAGCATGATCAAGTAAATGTATAATTTTAGAAAATAATACTACATTTGATCCTTAATATAAGATTCACTTTAACGAAAAAATTGAATTATGAAGTGGATCTTACATTAAGGACTAAAGGGAGAATAAATGTATCATGAGCTAAAGAAACATGTAGAAACATTTATAAGTAAATAATTAAATAGATTTTTTTGGTCTAGCGATGATAAATTAATAAAAATGATATTGAGGCAGTAGATTAAATAAGGATAGAGCAAGTATAATAAAAAGGTATAATGTTATATATATATTTTTTCCTTCAAGGTATAATGTTATATTTAATTATAGCTCCCCAAGCAACAAAATGTGTTTAAGAGTATTGTCTATGTAAGTGCTTCATATTTAGAGTAAAATATATGAACCTTCTATCTATTTACTCTAAATTACTACGTTCACCTTCCTTCTATTTTTGAAATTTATATAGACGTCCTTTAAAATTTAAATATATGTTGCATAAACCACTATTCTAATTTTAAGATTTAACTTTTATCCACTCATATTGGCCAACCTTTTTTGACCGCTAAATCAAATCGTTGACCCGTCATTTGCTTAGTCGATTGTGGGGGTAAGGCTACGCATATCTAGCCTTCCCCATACCCCATCTGGTTGAAGCCTTGTGCACTAAGCCACCCTTTTAATAATTTAATCACATATCTTTATCCTAATTAATTTAATATATATATATATAAACTTTTTGTCATACGATTAAATTGATTACCAACTTATAAATTTTTAATTTTATAATTATAACTTTTTATTTTTCAATAAATTAAATTCACATGTCTAATCTTGTTTATTTATTACAACCTACTTATGATGTATCTTTTAAATACATATGTTGGATAAAATGTTTTGCAATCATGTTCGTGCGCGTTTTGATTAAATTATAAATTGATATAATTTTGAGATCATTATATTAATATATTATAATTCAAAATTTTTAAATATATTTGCTTAAACATATGTTTCTTAAAAATCTACCCAAATTTTTTATTAAGTTGTTAATATCTTTCAAATAAAAAATAACCAATTTTTAAAATTTCGTAAAAATATTAAATAGGTCATTAACACATATAAATGTTAAAAGATCAATTAAGCATTTGGTATAATGATCTGTGTAACTAAGGCAAAACAAAAGGTTAATTAGAGTATCTTATTCTAATATTTAATTATCATAGTCATCTTGTAATATTATTCTTTTTTCAAGTGGTGATTGCAACAATGGCTAATGTAGTTCTCTGACTTTGACTTAGGGTTAGAGTTTTTGATGGTAGTGAGATTTGGTTTTAGAGTTATTTTGGTTTGGGCTTTGGCTTTTTTGTTTGTTATGTTTTGTTTTGGACCTTCTTTCCTGCGCTTTTAAACTTATTTTAATAACATTCTATTTCTACCCAAAAAAAAAAAACACACACACAATTGTGTTCATGACTTATTTGGTCAATGTAATCACTTATCATCAATGGATATCAATAGCGAAACTTGTGCTGTCCTGTGTGTGTGTGTAATAATATACACCGTGATATAATTATGGATAACTTCAAGCAGCTAAATTTAATTTAACTGATACAATTAATGATACAAACACTATGAAACATCTTCTGCTTAAATGCGATTCCAAACTTAATTACATAGTGCTTCGAAATCTTAAAAGAAAGAAAGAAAGAGACATAATTAATGCACTCGAACACGTACGCACGAGAAACCAATTAAGCGGAAAATGGTTATATGTATAACTAAGGTTGCTTGCAGCTGGAATCCTTGTTATACATGTTACAATTTTCTTTTGTTGAATCAACCTTCTGGTCACGAAGGCAGCTAGTGTATCGTCTGCCTGGAGGGCATTGAACACCAGGTTTGCTTCCATCCTTGGTCACGAATGCAACACTTTATTTCTGAAATCGATCTGATGAGTTTTACGCAACGAATTTGAACCACCAATCGACATTTTTCTTTTTCAAAACTCTTTCAATTCTCAACCTCAAGACATGACTCGAACCTGTAGTTGAATGTGTTTTTCTGAAACTTTTCAAAAACTATTATAAATTGGTTCGTAACTTCTTCGTAACTCATCGTTTCTTAATTCTCTTTATTATCTTAATCAGAGTGATTCTTTGCTCATTTTTATGTGCGGAAGCTTTTCTTAACTAATGGACTCATACCATTCAATTACATATTTCTAATTCAATTATTGCGCTTAGATAATTAATTCATTCGTTATGTGGGTTATACAGTTAACCATTGCTAAATTATTAATTTACATAACAGACTAGTACGTGAGTAATTTTTCTTTTCTTCATTGCAACTTCTTTCCTAGTACAATGTCCTGCACTCCTCTTCTGTGCTCAGTTGCCAATATGGCTGGGTGAGGGAGAGTGAGATTTGAGAGAATCTTAGTAGCAAACTTTGTTAACTAGGTATACAAGATTCAAGTTCAATGCGTGACATGCATGCTTGCTTACATAAATTTATACTAGCATAATGACATACTTGCATGCTCAATGCTTTACACATTACACCTATGGCCATAACATAAGTAAAACAGAGCTTCAATAATTCATACATGCTTCATATCATTTATCAAAGCAATTAAACACATCAATGCATAAGCATACTTATCAATTAAATACAAGTCAGAAAAGTTATACTACCTTCTGTCTTCAAGTTCCCTTCTTGTACATTTTCTTCTAACCATTGAAGTTGTTTGAAAATTCTCTCATTCTTCTTCTTTGTCATCTCATGGCCCTAGATAAATGGCTATAGTATTAGAGTATTGACAAATAAATGTCTAATGGGCTTCTTTAGCCTCTAGGACTTTTCTTTATTCTTTAGGCCCACACTTGTCTCAAATTTTAATAACCCAAGATACCTTGGTTGGTTAACTTTAAAGTTATCACATTAGGCCCATTAGATATTTAATGGGCCCACACTAACTTTATGGGCTTTACTTAACCATTAAAGTTCAAATTAATTACTAATTACCCTTACTTTCTTATTTTCCATAATTACCAAAATCTACCAGAATTTTCAATAATCTTTGAGAATTCATAACTTTGTCTAGAAAACTTCAATTGTGATGATTCCAAAGATTATGTGACCCCTAATCAGCCTAGTTTTAAGGAAAAATATAGCCATTACACTTATGGATGCACATCAATACAATATCTAACTTAATTAATCATTGCCACCAGAATTCGCCAGTTTTCTAGACCAAACTTTGGGAATTCATAATTAATTCTACAAAAATCCAAATAGTTTGGTTTCAGGTTCTATAAAAATCTCTTTAAGTCCTTTTTCAATGAAAAATATCACAGAGCATTGATTATAGCCACACATTTTCCAGAAATTCATCAAATGCAGATTGCCACAGATTTCATTCTAGAATCAAGGTTAAACTTTGAAAAATCATAACTCAATTTACTGGTCCAAATGGCTCATATTACCTATCAAATTAAAGCCCAGGATGTCTACTTTAATTCTGTAAACTTCATAGCATTTGGACTAATTTTGATAGATTAAAAATACGTTGTAAGTTCTCTGCTTCCAGAAAATGAATTTAGACATACTTGAACACAAACTTCCAAAATCATCATAAATCATCATTTAACAATAAACACATGATTAAACCTCAAAAATGCCCCTAGACGGGAAATGAATAGTACCTCACCCTCATGAAAACTAATCAAAACAACAAACCAATCGGTTCACAATAAAGCCCATGTTTATCTCTACGACTTTCCGCAATTGGTTAGGAAATCCGGTAGCACTCTGGCAAGCGAGACGGCACCAAACACCTCCAAATGAAAACCCAAAAATTGTAGAAATGAAGCTTGGGATGAGTAAAAGAAGGTTTTTAAAGGGTATTTTGAGAGAAAATGCCGATTCGGAGGTGAAATCAGCTTAGAAACTCAAGAACGGTTACTATTCACACTTTCTCTTTCCTTTTCCATTTTCTCATGATTTTTAGGTTTTTTCCTTCTTTTGGATGAGCTTGGATGAAATTAATGGCCCTTAAGGAGTCTTGAAATTGTCTGTCACGTGTCAAAAACTTGTGGTGCCATTTGTCCGGTGATCCAGTGATTCGATGACATGTGTCACTTGCTTTAATAAAGTGGGTTCCACTCCCTTCTCTCTCCTCTTAGGCATCCCTTATTAGTTAGGGGAAGGAGAGGCCTGGTAATTTCCCCGAACTCCCGGGTTCAGTGATCTGGAAGTCAAGTACAAGACCAAACTAGAGACCAGCGGATTTCCCCGGCTCGGGTGCTAGGTAACACTCTCCTGGAATGTCAACACAAAAGGCATAAAAGTGATAGTAATGATGAGGAACACTTGTCACCTCCTTTCTCTTCCAATACAAAAGTGTCATTATCCTTTGCAATGATTAAGGGACACTTGTTATCCTCTTGCTTACCCAACACAAAAGTTATGCCATCATGAGTCATCATTGCTTACTTTATTAAAGTATCTTTATTAAAGTTACTTTAACAAAGTTACTTTATTAGTGCATACTCAAGATTCTATTCGAAACTATGACATGCATATCGAGGCTTGCCAAATAATGCCAAGTCAGAGTGTGTGTGTGTGGGCCCCACATGGCGCCACATACTAGTGTCTACTTCAAAAATGAAGGGTACACATGTCTGCCCTGAAAATACCATGTGCACATCTATAGCGGTATATTTTGCTCAACCAATCAGTCTCATACCTCATGACATAGCTGGGTGGCGTTTTTCTACCAACCCAATGGCATCATATATGTGTCCTGTATGCATCTGCACTGACACTTTGATATTTCTACCTATGCATACTCAGCCCGCTACTCGGTAGGCCCGAATCACATAGTCCCCTAGAGTCTTTCTATCTCTCAACATTTTTGGGACTATTCCCGAACTGAGCTTAGTAGTCTACCTTAAGTCTCTAGGCCAAAAATTCAAGATACTACAATGAAAACCTTGCCCGCGTAACCTGAAAGTGAGACCTCTATGAGAGGATCATCAACAAAGAAATTGGCCTCATCCACAACATGATCTTTGACTAAATTGATGTTATTGCTGTTCATGTTGTGCGACGGCTTGGTCTGGTGATTAATATTCTTCTGCCATGAGTATGTAAAACCCTTGAACTGTAATATAGTCATGCTTAACCTTGAATTGTAATTTGGAACTAATGATTTTCTTCGTTCTCCTTGATTGATGACGATCAATAAACTCTCACTCTATAGTTTTATGTGATAGACATATTGCTTTATAGACGCCTAAGTACCCAAATGATAGTTGGAATCGTGATTTAGACTTTTGAGGTGGTGATGAATCTCATCAAAGATGGATGACAGAAAATACCATTGTGTTCTTAATATAAGAACTTATTCGTAGTGCAAGTTGTACTATAAATGAGATCTTATATTAAGGATCAGAAGTAATATATATATATATATATATTCATCCTGTGCTCCCTGTCGTGTTAACTGATATTAAATGAGACTGCCCATCAGGGTTGGCTTGTCCCTGAATGCCAGTATTCTGGTGCGATTTATAGTTTGCAATGAAATTGCAAAAGGAGAGTATATAAGGACAATGTCACTCCTCTTCGTGCTCATCCTTTATTGTTTACTTCTCTCATTTTACCCTAAAATCACTTAGTGTTGGTTTATATAAGGTTTACACATTATGTTCTCTCCAAAATTAATCATTCTTCCTAACTTCTTGCATGTTTATATCGGTTGTGGTGGTTTGTTCGCTTGCAAATTGTCAGTCATCACTATAGATCGTCCTTCATCTTTGCTAGATGAAAGCTATGAATTTTCAATGGTTCAATTTTAGTTTTCCTTATCTTTTGCCTTCTAATTTGTTTTCTCATTTCTAATCAATTTTGTTTTTACTTTTCCTTGACTTGATTGCTTTAGTAGAGTGGATTGAAACTGCCCTAATTTTATTTATTTAGTAATAATGTTTTTTCCTTGACTTTGTAGCATTTTGTGGGGTTGTTTGTGCTAAGATTGTTGCTCATGCATGTTACAAATTGATGCGATACAAAAACAATAACTAGTCTTTTCAACTTTAAGTGATGACTCTTCAACATCAAATGAGCCTTTAAAAATTTTAATTGGACCAATTGCAAGAGCATAAGATAAATGATTTAAGGAAGCTAAGATTGTTGCTCATGGATGTTACAAATTGTTGCAATGTAGAAGCAACAAGCAGTCTGTTCAACTTCAAGTGAGCCATTACAAATTTCAGCTGAACTAATCATAGGATCTCATAATAATATTTAAGGAACCTAGTTCAAAAGACTTTTGCAAAGCAAATGGAACATTGGTTCAATAAATCTAAATAAAAATGGTGATCAGATCCTTGATTTCATTTAAGCTAAAAAATGGAGCTATTGATCAAATTTTGGGTTTGGAGACTTCAAATTAAACAACTTGGACAAAACTACTCCTGGAAGACCTTATTTGGGCATAAATAATCACATTTTGGACTTTAAATAATGATTATATTTTATGGATTTTATTCTTATGAAAATTGTTGTTAGTTAGCAAATTTGACTTTTGAGTCCCCTATTTCATTGAATTAAAGTCTTAGTTTTTTCAAGTTTGCATTTAATATTTTGAGTCTCTATGTTGCATTTAATGCAATTAGGTTCGTGAATATATTCTTTAAATTCATTATAACCCTCATTTTATAATCAAACTTCAAACTTAATTTTGAGTATGAAAAATTACATTTATGAACTTTTTGTGTTTAGAGTGGATTCTCTCTATGATTCTTCATTGAACTAACAAACTTATCAAGATTTGATCAATCTTGTGGCGTCTTCAAACACTTTGGGTCTTTGTTCTTCCAAGCTCAAGGGTTCAAGGGGATCATCGGATCCTTTTTTAGCTTTCTTGGGGTAAGTATATTTCAAATTGGTTGGGGTTCGTGGGATCTTTCCCTTATGGGTCCCCACCCACAGAGATATGACTAGATTTTATATCCAAAGCTCTAATACCAAGATGGCGGCGCGAACCCACAAGGGAAAGGTCCACGAACCCACAATCAATATGAAATATACAAACTCTAAGAAGGCTAAACAAAGATTTGGTGATCCACTTGAACTTTTGAGCATTAAAGAACAAGCACACAAAGTGTTGGAAGACACCATAAGGTTAATCAAGCCCTCATAAGTCTGTTAGTTCAATGGAAAAACCATAAAGAGAATCCGCTTTCAACTCAGAAAATGCATAAATGCAACCTTTCATTCTTAAAATCAAGTATGAAGTCTAATTATAAAATGAGTGTTACAATATATTGGAAGGATACATTCACAAATCTGACATAATTGCATTAAATGCAACCTAGAGACTTAAAATATTAAATACTAACTTTAAAGAAAAAATAAAACTTTAATTCAATAAACAAGGGGACCCAATTTAGATATGCCAATTGATAATAACTTTCATAAAAATAAAATCCATAAAATATAATTAGCATTTAAAGCAAAAAATGTGAGTATTTAGGCCCAAATAAGTCCTCAAATTTGTAGTACTTGGTCCAAACTCTTTAATTTGTAGTCTACAAGCCCAAAATTTGATTAACAGCTTTATTTTCAGCCCAAATGAAATTAAGGATGTGATCAACATTTTTATTCAGATTTATTGATCATATTTCCATTTTCTTTGCGAAAATTTGTTAAACTATCACAATCAATGCTTTCTTAAATCTTTTAGCTTGTGCTCTTGTGATTGGTGTAGTTGGAATTTAAAAAAGCTTATTTGAAGTTGAAGAACCATTACTTAAAGTTGAAGAGACAGCTTGTTGCTTCAGTGTTGCATCACAAATATTGAAGGAAATGAACATCACACCCCTTCTCTTGATTTGACTACTAAACCTACCCAAAATGTCACTAATCTCACTCCCATTAACAATAGCTTACCTCTCATCAAGGAGTGGCAAAACTAATCCTGCTTGGCACTTAGGGGTTATTTGGTATGAGGGGAGACAAGGGGAGGGAAAGTAAGGGGGAAAATTGAGTTGGATTTGGAAAAAAAATTCAATTCTCTACAAATCTTGTTCCTCCTTGATCTGTCTGTTCCTCTTCTTCGATCTTCAATGCAGTGACTCTGCCACCTAGTCCCATCTTCAACTCCTTTTCCTCTTACCCTCTTCAATCTACTCATGCCCATGTGTCCTTCCTCCTGGACTCTGTCTTCCCTCGGTTCCCTCTTCATTTTTTTGAGTTTGATTTTCAAGTGTGAATTCAAAAATAAAAGTGGGTGTGAGTGGGATTGAGGGAGAAGAAAGCATTACAGAGGGGGAGAAGACGAGTAGATAGCAGATGTGTCCAAGGTCTAAGTGTTCGCTAACGACATCTTCTAAATTTGCTAAGCCAAGGATAAAGACCCCCACATTTGTTGAGGCTGAAGATTCACCTTAGTGTTTTTTTTGTGCTTGCTTTAGTAGATATGCATTGTGAAAATATTTTGATATGTTACTATAAAGTGCTTTTGTTGATATGTACTATTTTTTATTGTTGACACTTCCTCCTACTTCTTCTGTCTCTTAAGCCTTCTTCACTATTGTTTTTGAGATTGGAAGGGGGTAGAAAAATGAAGACAAAGAAGAAGATTGATATGATTTATATGAGTTTTAGTGGAATGAAGGACCCCACATTTGTTGAGGCCGAAGATTCACCTTCTTATTTTTTAGTGCATGCTTTGTTGGATCTCTATTGTGAAAATATTTTGATATGTTACTATAAATTGCTTTTGTTGATATGTTGCTATTTTGTTAATTGTTCACACTCCCTTCTACTTCTTTTTTCTTCACTATTGTTTTTGAGATTGAAAGGGGGGAAGAAAAATGAAGACAAAGGAGAAGATTGATATGATGAGGGGAGTTTTGGTGGGATGCAGAAGGTGTTCAAGTGACAGTTAACTTTTTGTTTAAATAACTAGTCTGGTAGACAGGTCTTTATGCAGAAGGTGTTCAAGTGACATTCAACTTTTTGTTTAAATAATTAGTCTGGTAGACCAGTCTTTAACCTGAGGAACCAAACTTGATCTAGTCTACCATCGAGCTTGCCCCTGATTAGACCCAATTTATAGGCAACAAATTAATTTCAGACCAAATCTAAAGTTAAGGTTGAACCCGATCAGGTCTGGTCTTTGTGCAGCCTAAGGACTCAAAAACTCACTACCTTAAAGTTTTGGATTAATATGTCGTGCCAATCCCACTTATATATACCATCTTGTTATTGCTTACCAATTGGATTTCTCTCCCATTTTAAGGGAATGTTTATCTATCAAGTATGAGTGAACTTAACTCATGAGAAATAGTCACATCAAATAGAGTTGAGTTAAAAATTGGCATATAAGTAGAATGACCTTGTTAGGAAATATTAATATAATTAATATTAGAGATTAGGGTTATTAATTATCATAATGGGCCAATTAAGTCCAAGGCCTCTTTCTTGTGTATAAATACCTCTCTTATGTATATGAATAAATATGAGTTTTAGATTACTTTTGTCTACATGGTAACAAAGCGCTAGGGCCTCTAAGGTTTCTGTTTGTGTTGGCTTTCATAACTGTATAGAGAAAGAGAGAGAGCGTTCGGACAAGGTCCTTATTTTGTGACACACGCTCCTTAAGCAAGCTCAGTATCCATCGATCAGAGCATCCCCGACAGTTCGATCAAGTTCCATTCATGCGCCACGCATATAGAAGAGTCTAGGCAGCACGTGGAGGCGCATGATAGCTCATCTCTAGCAGCAGCAACTTGTTTCGGCATCGACTCCTCAATATCGGTGCACCCAGGTGTTTTCGTAGCTTAATCTGGCATTTATCTTTCGGGTCCACCTCTTTTATAGTCGCTGGCTTGTTTTTTTTTCTTACCTCTGGTTTGAGAATTCTACTTGGTCACTAGTGTGACTTTTGTTGTTACATTTAGAGCATCTTGAGGCCTCGTTTGGGTTTTTCATATTGTTGTGAGTTTGATTTGAGCTCTCTGAGTTTTGCAGGTATTTTTTTGGCTTCTTCTTCTCGATAATCTTGGTGCAACCGATTTTGTTTGCTATTTTCTTCTCCATGGTAGACTCTAAGACTAGTGCTACTTCCAACTTGAGGGAGAGTGTTGAGAATATCAAGTTTAGAAATATTAATTAATTATTATTATTATTAGAGGTATCATTTAATATTTATTAGAATTAGATATGAATATTATATTTTAGAAATATATCTTTAAGATATTATGATTTGATTTGATTAGATTATGACAAATTTTAGGGTTAGAGTCAGTCTATTCTTGTAGTTGCCTATATAAAGGCATTATTGTACTCTCATTTATCTTAAGGATAAATAATATTAGTATTTTTCATGTGCTTCAATGTGTTCCTTCAATCTCAATATGGTATCAGAGCCTTAGCGTTCCTTATGAGTAAGAGCCTTAAGGTTTCTTGTCAATTTCACCTTCTTTTGGCTGCATTCTTTTGTTCGATTCCTGGTGAGACCTTTGGTGTTCATCCATGGTGAGATGTTTGGAGTGTTGTTTGGTCCCCGGTGAGACCTTTGATATTCGTTCTTAGTAAGACGTTTTGGTCCTTGGTGAGATCGTTTGGTCTGTGAAAACCATACGGAGTGACAATGCTAAAGGATATTTTTTGCTCCATTTTAAAACTAGATGCTACAGCATGGCATGATTCATCAATCCTCATGTACATATACACTGGCTCAAAATGGTGTTGTAGAACGAAAAAACCGGCACTTATTAGAAGTTGCCTGAGCTCTAATGTTTCAAATGCAAGTCCTTAAATCTTTCTAGATTGATACTGTGTCCACTATGTGCTTTCTTATTAATCATATGCCCTTTCCTATTCTCAATAGTGACACGTCGTATACAACTCTATTTCCCTCCAACCCCTTGTTCCCTATTGATCCAAAAATCTTTGGTTGAGTTTGTTTCGTTCGAGATGTTCATCCTACTGTTACCAAACTTGATCTGAAATCTCTTAAGTGTGTCTTTCTTGGGTATTCTAGGGTTCAAAAGGGCTAACATTGTTATTCTCCCACTCTTCATCATTATCTTGTGTCTATAGATGTCATATTCCATGAGTCTACTCCGTTCTTTCTAGCCTCCATCCTACCACAATCCGCTAACACCGCAGCAGGTCTTGATGACATTCTTGTGTATGAGATTCATGTACCACCAATACAAGAATATGTTCCACGAGTTGCTCAACCACCACTCCATCACATTTATCGGAGACATCCAAAGGACAGTAATGTAGTTGATCATGTTCATGCCCTACCAGTGACCTCTTTGCGTCTGATCCGGAACTTGCTCTCCCTACCCCTGAACGCTCTATGCTTGATACTTTTGCTACTTTTAATACCCTTGTTTCTTCCGATGACTTGCCTATTGTTCTACGTAAAAGTAAACATATTTGTACATATCCTATCTCCTCTTTTGTTTCCTATAACCATTTGTCCCCTACATCCTGTTCCTTCATCGCCTCTTTAGACTTTATCACTGTTCCTACTACTCTCCACTAAGCCTTGGCTTAAAATGGTTAGCGTGCTGCGATGGAAGAAGAAATTATATCTCTTGATATGGCCGGTACCTGGACTCTCATTGATCTACCTCCAGGAAAGAAGGCTATTAGGTGTAAGTGAGTGTTCACTATTAAAATTAAAGCTGATAGTACCTTGGTTATGCTCAGACTTATGGTATCGACTATTCAGAAACCTTCTCTCCTATGGCAAAATTGGCCTTAGTTCGGCTCTTCATCTCTATGGCAGCCACATATGGTTGAGACCTTCATCTGTTGGATGTTAAAAATGCTTTCTTGAATGGTAATCTCCTTGAGGAGGTCTACATGGAGCAACCACCTGGTTTTGTTGCTCAAGAGGAGCGAGTCAAGGTATGTCATCTTTAGAAGTCGTTATATAGTTTGAAGCAGAGAACAAAAAACCAGACCGGACCGACCGGTTGAACCGAGAACTAGTCAGTGATCCGATCTGGTTTGATCATTAAACCGTGAGACTGGTTGGACTGGTCTAAAACCAGTAGGACCGGTTAGAACCGATTGAAACCGATGGTTCAACTGGTTGGACCGGTTTCATTTTTTTTTAAAAATAATTATTTTGTGTTTTTTTTAGGGGAAAATGGAAGGTTGAAGACCAAAATGAAGAGAAAAGTAGGTAAAGAAAGAACAAATCTAAAAAAATGAAGAAGATAATAAAAAAATTATTTAAAAAGATATAATAATTATAGGAAAGGAGATATCATTGCATAAGAATAGGCATTATAATTAATACTAATAGATTTTAAGCATTTTTTTCCTAAAAATATTCATTTTTATCTATAGAAGTTTAAAAATATATTAATATATATTGCCACTAATAAATTATAATATTTTAATATGACCGGTTCAACTACCGGTTGATCCATTAACCCTTGAACCTGTGTTGTGACCGGTTCATTGCCCGATTTGGTTTTTCGTTCCTTGGTTTGAAGCAAAGCCCTCATGCTTGGTTTGACAGGTTTAGCTTTGTGGTTAAGAAGTTTGGTCTAAATTAGAGTAAGTGTGATCATTCTATGTTTTATTAGTAGATGGATGCTGGCATGATTCTCCTAGTGGTATATGTTGATGACATTGTTCTTATGAGTAGCAATACTTCGGGAATTTCATTGCTCAAGGTCTTTCTTAATTCTCATTTCCAAACCAAGGATCTGGGATCGTTAAAGTACTTTCATGGGATCGAGGTTATGAGAAGCATGAAGGGCATCCTTTTAAACACAAAGGAAATATGTCCTTGATTTACTGAAAGAAACAGGCAAACTTGGAGCAGCACCAAGTAGCTTTCCCATGATGCCTAATCCTTTTTTGGACATTGATGACATCATACCGTTTTTGAGCTACCTAAGGATGCAAGGAAAGAGGTTGATCCTGAAAAGATCAAATCGTTTGCGTACCTTGAAAGATACGGAAGATTGATTGGGAAATTGAACAACCTCATAGTGGCTCGACTTGATGTGACCTTATTCCAATTAGTGTACCCACAGCCAATTCCTGACTGCACCAACCATTGCTCAATAGGAAGTGTTGGAGCATGTCTTATATTACTTGAAGGACTCACCTGGTCATGGTATACTCTACACAAATCATGGCCACAACAAGAGTGAATGCTTTTGTGATGTGGATTATGCGGGCTCAAAGAGAAGCATTGGAGCATGTCTTACATTACTTGAAGGGCTCACTTGGTCGTATTATACTCTACACAGATCATAGCCAAAGATTGAATGCTTTTGTGATGCAGATTATGCGGGCTTAAAGGCCACCAGGAGATCCATTACAGGATATTGTGTGTTAGTGGATGGGAATTTAGTGTCTTGGAAGAGCAAGAAGCAAGATGTGGTCTCTCGATCTAGTGCAGAAGCTGAGCATAGAGCCATGGCTCAGTCAGTACAGGAAATTGTGTGGATTCACAAGTTAATGAAGGAAGTCAGTCTCGCCACTTCATTGCCTGTGAAACTATGGTGTGATAATAAAGCTGCTCTACACATAACCTCCAACTCTGTGTTTCATGAACGTACAAAACACATTGAGATTGATTGTCACTATGTATGTGATAAGATCAAGGAGAATTTTATATCAACAGGGCATGTGAAGTCTAGTGACCAATTGTACGATCTTTTGACGAAGGCTCTGAGTGAGATTCGGGTTGACTATCTCTAACAACTTGGGCTTGATTAACATCTACATTTCAACTTAAGGGGGAGTGTTAGGAAATATTAATATAATTAATATTAGGGATTAGAGTTATCCATTATCATAATTGGCCCATTAAGTCCAATGGCTCTTTCTTGTGTATAAATACCTCTCTTATGTATATGAATCAATATGAGTTTTAGATTACTTTTGTCTCCAGACCTGAAACTCAGTAGCTTAAAGTTTTAGGTTAAAACGTAGTGTCAAGCTATGCATCTTCTCATCGTTGTTGGCCCAATCGGATTCAGCTTCCCTTCAAGATGGTTCCAGCCCAACACTAAATATCACGGAACTTCTAAGAGATACAAGTTAAATATCATCTGGTAAAGCATAGAATAAGGTTAACGTTGATTTTGTACCACGACAAAATCCTGTGGAACTTCTAAAGATAGGTGACTTACCACTTAAAATTCAAGAACGAACAAAAACAAGTTTGCTCACTCCTTCCAACCAATACTAGTTGTGTGCACAATGAAGTTTAGATATTTTTAAAAGAATGAAAGGTATAAAAGATATTTAAAGCAAGAAATTAATAAAGTGAAGACAGAATATAACACAACATTGAATTTATTTAAGAGCCACAAAGAAAGCGTACCTCGATATCTTTGTCAACGCAAGGGAAACGAAACTTCAATGACAGGAAAAAGGATAGAGCAAAATCATCATATATTTCCTTTTCCTTAGCATCTGAATACAGAAAAACAACTTGGGCCAAAAATATTAAGACAGAAACTAATTAATTGAAGGCATTGTTATTAATCTAGTGCGTTAGTTAAGTTTGAACCCAACTTCTTCCATTATTAATTCAACCATTGTCATGCTAAAAAAAAAAACAAATGTCTAATCAATTTCACTCTTTACTGTTATATTATTAATAACAAAGGGCTAAATATAATATGACTTCAGAAAAATGAACACAAAACCCAAAGCTTCAGCAACGCAAGTTATCAAATGACAGAATAACAATCCAATTGTTTCCTCACCTGAATATTTTTCTTTTACATGGCTACTCCTAAAAGGCTAGCAAAAATTAACTCAAGTCCCACAAAATGACAACACATTAGATGATGTAACACTGAGATCCCTAGCAATCTCATCAGCTGATTCGTTTAGCACCTTAGAGCTTTATGCTTTTGTTTGGGAAACAACAGTTCAGGGCAATTAACCCAAAAAAAAGTTCAGGACATTCATTCGGTTCAAGGAAGTAATTTTAAGTGTTTATATGTAGCATTAAATATAGATCATGATAATAAATCCATAATCTGCAAGTGAAGCAATCCTATTAGATATATACGATTGAAGACAAAGAGATTACTAACTTAAACATATATAAAATCACCATGCATTACACCTAATTAAAATCAAGAGATCCAAATGGAATGCTCCATACTACTTACTAATTTGTGAATCCAACGAAGGATAAATCCTGTTCTGATAAGGACATAATGAGAGTATCAATGATGATTGACGTAGTTGTCCCTTGCAAAGCAAAAATAGATTCCCCATATGCCTGTTAAAGATTTAAACACAAATTGGTTAGATTCATTTTCTAGAGTAATAACCAAGGCCAGAAACTCAAACTAGTTCTAGTTCAACTAGTAAAACTTACCCTAAAACAACATACGATGATATTGCCTTATATGTCCCTCACTTAGAATCTATATATCAAAAAAACAAAAGTGGTGAACACATGATGATATTGCCTTAAAGGTCAGCTTATATTCATTGAACCTGGTTAATATAGAACCCTTTTTTTGTGGCTTTTACTACCTCTTGAAATTCAACATTGATCCCGTCATTTATGACTTAAAATTCAAATAAGATCCCTTGTCTGTGTGAATCATTTGAAATTTGTTCAATTGGCATGTGGAGTGCAGCAACCACCAACAAACGTATCTGGTTTCCTTTCGGCTTTAAGGCTTTCAAAATCTAAGTCAATCATCATTGATACTCTCATAATGTCCTTATCAGAACAGGATTTACAGCTTCACTCTCTTAATCCAGTATAGAACTGGCTCTCCCTCGTTGGATTCACAAATTAGTAAGTAGTAAGGAGCATTGTATTTGGATCTCTTGCTTTTAATTAGGTGTAATGCGTGAGGATTTTATATATGTCCCATGCAAAGGAAAAATATTCCCAATATGCCTGTCAAATAATTCAACACAAACTACTTGTATATTTTTTCAGCTTACTAACCAAAGTCCAGAAACTCATAAACTAGTTCTAGTTCAACGATAAAAATTTACTCTCAAACTAGATAAGCTGATATTACCTTATATGTCCCTCACTTAGAATCTATATAACATAGAAACAGAAGACGTGAACACACCATAAGCCCTAAAAAGGAGATTTTGAAAGCCTTAAAGCTGAAAGGAAACTAGCAACGTTTGTTGGTGGTTGCTGCACTCCACATGCATGTTGAACAGATTTCAAATGATTCACACAGACAAGGGATCTTATTTGAATTTCAAGTCATAAATGACGGGATCAATGTTGAATTTCAAGAGGTAGTAAAAGCCAAACAAAAAAAAAGGTTCTATATTAACCATCGTCACACCCTAAAATCTAGGCTTCATTGGCTCAAAACATGAGATAATCCACATCCCTTGTGCCTTTCATATTTAGAACATCCATTAACATCTCCTCACAAATGGTTTGAAAGGTCAGCTAATAAACATGAGCTTATAGAACCAAGAACCTTAAGTCTTGGTTCTATAGCTTATAGAACATAAGCTTACAGCAGCATAATGAATCAAAAGATAGGATATAGCTCACAGAGCTTCGCTCTCCAATAACACACACAAACCCAAAAGAGGAGGATCTGTCTATAGAATGCGTAGAGCAACCTTTGATACAAACAATACATACATGTATAGGATGTTGAAAACTTTATAAATAAAATGCAAGGAGACCAAGTTAGAACAGAAATTTCATATCAAGTAGTCAACTTACATGCCTTTCAAGGATCTACTCATGGAAGGCAAGTCCATCTCTAATATCTGAAGCCAAACATATTTTGCAGTAAGCAAGCAATTATAAATAAACTGGTATACGTAAATTTATCATGAATAACAACATAAATCAATTAAACAATTGATTCCAACTATGTAGAGCCAGTCCCATTAGATTTATAGGAATGAGGATAAAGAGATTACTAATTTAAACATGTACAAAGTCTTTACGCTTCTCACCGAACTAAAATCAAGAGATCCAAATATAATGCTCCATGCTGCTTACTCATTTGTGCATCCTGTAACCCCCTGCCGTAATTATATCCGAAATACGTGATTTAAATTGAAATAGAGACCAATAAGAAACACAATTTATTTAAATTCCCATCTTCACAATAGGGTTTTCACAAATCACTTTCAAAATCTAATTAACCTGGTCTCACATTCACATTCCGAATACAATTACTACACAATGATAAATCACATTTAAATATATCAGAGTACGCAATGTAATAATTCCGGCAATTCCGGATTACATTTATTAACTCAAGCTTTAAAGGACACAATTGCCCATACAAGCCCTCATATGGGGATTACACAAATCTTTCTCATTCATATACAAATATCATATCCAAACATATTCCAATCCGTACATATCCAAATCTAAATCCAAATATACATAATACTCCCAACTATGATAACCAACTACCAACTCAAATATTCCGAAGGAAGCCTCGTCGCCCCTGGTTGCTTGCCTCCATCCTCGATCCACCTACCCTGTCTAAAAATGTTGGTAGGGGAGGGTGAGATTCGAGAGAATCTCAGTAGGAAACAGATACCTATATGCATGTATGATATGTGTTTAATGCATGACATGCTTGCAATACAAAACTCATGTTCACACAATGACATATCTGCGTGCTCAATGTTTCAACAACATACTCATGGCCATAGCATAACTAGAAACAGAGCTACAATCATTCATACATGTTTCACATAATCCAGCAAAGCAATACATGCATCAATACACAAACACAACATCAAAGCATGCAAGAGAGGTAAGTTCCCTACCCTTTTCTTTCCACGTATGCTCCAACTCCTCCGCTTACTCGCGATCCAAATGAATACTGAACCCTATAAACCAAATCAAGGATATAGGGTCAATCTCAATTCCAAACCCTTACTTTTATATCACTTAAAGTTGGTTACCATTCACACCCTTTAGGTGGCTAAAATAAGCTCAACGAAAGCCTAAAGGATTGGGACGTACTAAGTTGGAAATCATCTTTCAAAATCACAAATTGCTGAAAATTGGGTTCTGGCTGCAGCCAAGAATTTCTGGCTGCGGCCAGGACACACACAGAAAGTTTTGCGCTGGAGCCAGAATTTTGGCTGCAGCCAAGGAAACTTCAAAAATTCATAACTTGCTCTAGAAAACTTGAAACAAGGTGATTCCAAAGCCCATTGAAAGATATTCAAGTCCCCTTTATGGGAAAAATATGTCTCATTACCAGAAATCACCACACAAATCCAGATTTCCACGAAATTGCCTTGCTGTTCCAGATTTGCACCCAGTTTCGACATCAAACTTTAGGCAAACATAAATCCCAGTTCACAAAACGAAATGACACAGTTTATTTGTCCATTTTGAAGCTTAAGATGTGAAATTTTAGACTGGAAATTTTCATAATTTTTAGAGACCATTTGGTCATTCAAAACGTCTACAACACCAGACTGCCCAGAACAGAACTTCAAAAGACAGAATTCCAAATTTGCACAATTGGCTTCCAATGGTCCAATTTTCATATCAAACATCATTCTCACACAAAATTTCACAAGGAATCCATTGGAAATACCAAATCAACCAAATTCATATCACATTGACATGTTTTACCAATAATTACAACATGTCATCACAAAACCACATTTCAACTCAACATTCCACAACTTTCCATCTCAAGTTCAAAACCAATTTCAATGATGCCAAAACATAATATGACACCATTTTCATCATAAAACACAATCCAATTCATCCATTTCACAATTCCACCAAAATCAGGGCAAAAACCAAAATTCACAATACTCAACCACAAGTCACAAAACTTAGATCAAAAGGCTTCAAATACTCACCTCTTCCTCTTTCCCAAATCAATTCCTTGATTCTTCATACTTCCAATTTTCCTCAAGCTATCAAACACCACCAATCAAGAATCTAAAACCATAGAGATGAAGCTCTCATCACTATGAACAATATTAATGAAGAGTGTTTGAACATTAGAGGACAAGAAACAAGGCAAATCTTACCTTTCTCTTTCTCTTTCCTTCCCTTTGCTTTGGATGTTCATGGAGGACAAGAGAGAGATGAGAATGATGAGATGATGAAGCAAATCAGTTTTTTGGCCACTAAAACCGACCTAAAAGGGAAGAGAGGAGAGAGGGAAGAGTTTGACATCTTGACCCAATCCAAAGGTCCACATTTTGCCACTTGTCAAGATCTTGTTCCATCAACCATGAGTGCACATGAGCACACCACATGAGATTCCACCCTTTGATCTCTACACAAATCAATCTCAACCATTGATCTTGAAGTTACCAATGAGTTTCCTCTTCGGTAACCGATCAATCGGTCGGTAACTTTACCGTTTTGCCCCTGATTACGGTAATTCCTCTTGAATCACCACCAAATACATTTTCTCATTCATTCACACCATATATACGCCCTTCCCCTTATTTTCATTCAATTTAGATGTTAATCCATAATTGAACTCAAATACAGGGTTTCGGCGCTGCTCAGAACACATACGAATCACATCGGGTGCCAAATCACACCATGATCTCCAAAAGGGTTCATTTATCACTAATGACATCCACTTTTGGAGTCATTAACCCTTGATCACAATTTGGGATCTTGCTAAACCGGGGCTTAGCAATCCACTAATCTCAGGCTTATTCTCTAGCCTCAAGTCTCAAAATTCGGGGTATTACACATCCAACAATGGAGAGCCAGTCCTAAAATAGATCAAGATAGCAGCTGTAAATCCTGCTTTGATAAGGACATAATGAGAGTATGAATGACGGTTGACATAGTTGTCCCTTGCAAAGAAAAAAGCGATTCCCCATATGCCAATTAAATATTTAAACGCAGATCGCTTAGATTTTTTCTCCAGAGTAATAACCAAGGCCAGAAACTCAAACTGGTTCTAGTTCAACTATTAAAACTTACCCTAAAACAAGATACGATGATATTGCCTTTTATGTCCCTCACTTAGAATCTATATATCATAAAAACAGAAGTGGTGAACACAAGTAAGGCCTAAAGAGGAGATTTTGAAAGCCTTGAGGTTTGAAAGGAAACCAGAAACGTTTGTCGCAAAAAAAAACAGAAGGTTTGAAAGCCTAAAAAAGAGATTTTGAAAGCCTTGGAGTTTGAATTTAAAGAGGTAGTAAAAGCCGCCAAAAAAACAAAAGGTTCTATAATAACCAGGTTTA
The DNA here is from genome assembly GCA_963242795.1 of Inga leiocalycina. Lineage (NCBI taxonomy): Eukaryota > Viridiplantae > Streptophyta > Magnoliopsida > Fabales > Fabaceae > Inga > Inga leiocalycina. Next base: position 69,322,701 of record OY725322.1, read on the forward strand.
ATGAACATTACCATTATCACACCCCAAAATCTAGGTGTGACTGTCTCAGAACGATCCACACCCCTTATGCCTTTCATATCTAGAACATCCATTAGGATCTGCTCCCAAATGGTTTAAAAGGTCAGCATAGAAACATAAGCATATAGAACCAAGAATCTCATTTGAAAAATGTTACAGCAGCAAAAGTTAGAGTATAGACTCACACAATACCTAAGAGGAGGATCTTCCTATAAAATATGTTAAGCAACCTTTGATACAACCAATATATATAGAATGTTCAAAACTTTATAAATAAAAAAAATGTAAGAACTAATAAGACCAGGTGAAAACAGAAATTTCATATCAAGTTGTCAACATACATGCCTTTCAAGGATCTACTCGCGGAAGGGCAAGTCCTTCTCTAATATCTAAAGCCAAAAATATTTCCTGGTAAATAACGTCACCAAAATAAGCAATTATAAATAAACAACAACAATAACAAAGCTTTGTCCCTATAAGTGGGGTCAATTATAAATAAACTTATCATGAATAACAACATAAGTAAATTAAATATAAATTTGTAACGAATTACCTTCATCATCATGACATATTCAAACAGTTGCTTTTTCCATGTATGAAAATATAGAACCAAGTGCTCGTGTAAACACCATTAAAGAAACATGTGCCAAGACTTTATTTGTACATGAATTGCAAATCAAAATCTTCTGGAAAGTTGATTCTTTAATGGGACTTAAAAGCAACAAGAGTGGACATACAATCCATGAAGGTAACTAACTAAGCAAGCGTGGACAGATAGTCCGCAAGGGTAACTAACCAACCAAGCATGGCTTGAAATCATGAGGGCAAGAGTGGAAACATAATCCACAAGGGAAAAGAACCAATCGAGCGTGACTTGGGACAAAGAAACAAGCATGAACACACAAATTGACAAGGGTAATTAACCAAGCAGGCTTGGCTTGACACCATTAGGACAAGCATAGAAACAAATTCCACCAATATAAATAACTAATCATGCATGACTCAGGACGAAGCAACAAGCATGGGAAGACAATCCACGAGAATAACTAACCAAGCAAGTATAGGCGTATAGTCCATGAGAGTAAGTAACCAAATAAGCATGGCTTGAAGCCATGAGAACAAGTGTGGACACAAAGTCCACGAGGGTAACTAACCAACCAAGCATTTGAAACCATGTGAACAAGTGTGGACATAGAGTCCACAAGGGTAAATAACCAACTAAGCATGACTCAAAACAAAGCAACAAGTGTGAATACATAGTTTGGGTAACTAACCAATTAAGTAGGGCAACCAATCCACGAGGGTAACTAACCAACCAAACATGGACACATAGTCCATGAGGATAAGTAACCAAGCAAGCATGGCTTGAAACCATGAGGGCAAGCATAGGGGCACACAGTCTACCAAGGTAAATAACTAATCAAGCATGACTCAGGATGAAGCATCCAAGAGTAGTCACAAAGTCCATGAGCATCCAAAGCCATGTAAGCGTGGACACATAGTCCACGACGATAAGTAACCAAGCAAGCATGGCTTGAAACCACGAGGACAAACATGGACACACTGTTCCCCAAGGTAAAGAACCAATCAAGCATGACTCAAAACAAAACAACAAACATTGACACACAGTCCATGAGAGTAACCAACCAACCAACCAAAGTCTAAGAAACAATGGGAACAAGCACGAACACACAGTCCACGAGGGTAAATAACCAATTAAGCATGACTCAGAACAAAGCAAATAGTGGGACAAATGCACCATGAGTATAACTAACCAAGTATGGACACATAATCCTTTAGGGTGAGTAACCAAGTATATAAGCATTGTTTAAAACCATAAGGGCATGCAAGCATGGACACATAGTCCACCAAGGTAAATAACCAATCAAACATGCCTGAGCCAAGAACATAGACGGGGGAACCATTGGCGACGAATATGGATGACGGGTTGGCATAGGGGGTATATGATGAAAACAAATGATGATTACCTGTCATGTGGTTAATGGCACTAGAATCATTGACCCACTTGTTGAAGTAGTAGTGAGACCAGAAGGCAAAGTACCTATAGCTAGGACCCTTGCAGAAGAAGATCCAGAATCAAATGGACCAGGTGTCTGGGCAATATGAGCAAGGCCACACTATTGATCACACTGCTGTTTATTTTGCAATTTTTGACAATTTTTCTTAATGTGGTTAGGTTCCTTGCAATAATTGCAGGTAATATTGCCAAAATTCATTGTCGAAGAATAAGTACTTTGCTTGTACCCATAATTCCTGTGTTCAAAGGAGCCACGCCCAGCTAGAGTACTCGTATTTGGATCAACAGAAGAATGAATCAAACTATCTGTTCGAAGAACCCATGAGAAAACATGTTCAAGAGAGGGAAGCTCCTGACTAGACAGAATTTGAGAACGAATAGTCTCATAAGATGGATCGAGAGCTTCAAGGAAACTTATGATAACTTGAAGTTCCAAATTCTTGATACGAGTCGAGAGATCCGCTTGCGGAGACATGAGTACTTTCATTTCTTTATATATCCTCTGGAAATCCAAGAAGAAATCTTTCTATGGATAACCCTGCTGTTGAGAGCGATAAAAACCTTTACAGACATCATGAACCTGAGTAATATTTCCTTTACCAGAAAATATAAATTCAAGATAACTCATGATTTCTTTTACAGTTTTACAATGGCTAACAGAAGATAGAATCTGTGGTTCAATGGAATTTCAAATTTGAAACAGAATTTGAGCATCCGCTCTTTGCTAGGCCAAAAGTTTTGTTTCGTCACCAGAAGGAGGATCCTCAGTTAAATGTTTTTTCATCTCTATGTCCAAAATATATACTCTAACTATTTTATTCCCAACACTATAATTTGTCTAGTTCAACTGTGAAGCAGTAATCTTAGCAAACATAGACAACATATTAGAGTTTTTCGAGTAAGCCATGTAGAATCAAATCAAATGGAAGTCACAAAGTATCTTAATGAAATAAGAACTAAATATAAGTAACTATGCATGCAGAAAATGACATATTGCAATAGCACCAAAAAGAATCAAGTCACAAAATACCAAAGTCACCCAATTACGATTTGGAACTCCAAGTCAAAAAATAATACGAATGGCTCTTTTGTGATTAGAATTAGAATGATCTTAGCCCGGAACAAATATCGAGAAGAACCAGAGATGCGTAGCACCACAAGTAAGACAAGGAACCTCATAAACAGAAATACTTAACTCAGAATACCGAAACAAGTCTCAAATTCTAACTGAAGAACATTGAAACCAAAGTGCTTTAGATTGTGCGTCATGTTAGTTTGCCAAACACCATCGTGTTCATTTGGCACCTCGAATCAATAAACGAGCTGCATCCCCCTTTGAGTTAGTACTTTATGATGTTTGGGGAACTTGTTCAGTTTTGTCTCAGACTGGTTATCGATATTTTGTTACTTTTGTTGATAATTTTTCACAAACTACTTGGCTTTAATTAATGAAACAACGTTCTGAATTATTTACTCACTTTCATAATTTCTATGTTGAAATTCAAACCCAATTTGACATTCCTGTGAAAATCCTCTGAAGTGATAATGCAAAAGAATATTTTTCCGCCTCATTCACTAATTACATGCAAAATTATGGTATTCTTTACCAATCCTCTTATGTTGATACCCTTGCTCAAAATGGTGTTGCTGAAAGAAAGAACCGACATCTCTTAGAAACTGCCCGAGCCCTCATGTTTCATTCCTCCGTCCCTAAAATATTTTAGGTCGACGCCGTGTCTACAACCTATTTTCTCATAAATAGTATGCCTTTGGCTGTCCTTGGTAGTGATATTCCATATTCCATTCTATTTCCCACCACTAAGTTGTTTCCTATTTATCCAAAAATCTTTGGTTGTGTCTATTTTGTTCAAGATGTTTATCTAAGTGTTAGTAAACTCGATCCAAAGTCCTTAAGATATGTTTTCCTGGTTATTCTCGTGTTCAAAAAGGTTATCGGTGTTACTCTCTTGATCTCTGTCATTACCTTGTGCCCACTGATGTGATTTTTCATGAGTCTTCTCCTTTCTTTAGAACTTCAAACTTCTCTGAGTCTCCCTCCGTCATGGATGAGCCTGATAATGTCCTATTTTATCATGTCCCTATCTTACTGGTATAGGCTATTGTTTCAGAACTTTATATCATCAATGATGCTGATGTTGCAATATTTCACCTTCACTAGTTATTGCTTCACCAATTGATTCCGTTGATGCCTCCCTAGTTCCTACTCCTATTTCAACAGATCCTTCCTTGCTGTCACTGAACCACTTGTTCCAGGTTCTCCAATTGCTACCCCTGATGACCTACCCATTTCCCTACGCAAGGTACCAGTACTCATTGTCCTCTCAAATGATATGCTGACTGTACCTATCCTATCTTATCTTTTATATCCTATAAGTCTTTGTCTCCTGCTTCCTATTCTCTTGTGACCACTCTTGATTCCATCTCTACTCCAACTACCCTTCACCAAGCCCTGACTTACGCTGGTTGGTGTACTGTAATGGAAGATGAAATTTTGGCAGTTGAACAAGCTAGTACTTGGACTTTTGTTGATCTTCCTCCTAGAAAAAAAGCCATTAGATATAAATGGGTGTTTGTTGTTAAGACTAAGGCTGATGGTTCTTTGGAACGGTTAAAAGCTTGACTTGTTGCTAAAAGATATGCCCAAACTTATGGTATTGATTATTCTAAAGCCTTCTCTCTTTTGGCTAAGCTCACCTTGATTCATCTTATTGTTTCTCTCTGGCTGCCACTTATTCTTGGGATTTAAATCAATTAGATGTTAAGAATGCTTTTCTGAATGATGACCTCCTTGAAGAGATTTATATGGAGCAACCACCTGGGTTTGTTGCTCATGGGGAGCATAGGAAAGTGTGCTATCTCTGAAAGTCGTTGTATGGTCTAAAGAAAAATCCCTGTGCCTGGTTCGATAGATTTTGTGATGTGGTCAAAAAGTTTGGATTAAGCCAGAGCAAGTGTGAATACTCTATGTTCTACCAGCAATTTGATGTAGGCATAATTCTTCTAATAGAATATGTTGATGATATTGTGATTACTGGGAGTAATGGTTTTGGAATCTCATAACTTAAAGTCTTCCTTAACTCTCACTTTAAGACAATAAACTTGGGGCCATTAAAGTATTTTCTTGGCATTGAAGTTTTGAGAAGCAAGAAGGGTATCCTTTGACTCAAAGGAAGTATGTTCTCGATTTCTTAAAAGAAACTGAAAAGCTTGGAGTTGCGCCAAGCACCATCCCCATGATTCTGAATCCATTCTTGGATCTTGATGATAGCATGTTTGATGAGTTACCTGATGACTTGAACAAGAAAATTGATCTAGAAAAACTGAAGGCATTTGCATTTCCTGAGAGATATAGAAGACTCATTGGGAAGCTAAATTATCTAACAATAACACGTCCTGATATAACGGTTAGTGTACTTATCCAATTCATGGAATCTCCAACAGTGGCACAATGGGAAGCCTTAGAGCATATTTTGTATTATTTGAAAGGTTCCCTTGGTCGTGGCATTCTCTATACAAATTATGGGCATACTAAAGTCGATTTTTTCTGTGATGCGATCATGCAGGATCTAAGAACACAAGACAGTCCACTATGGGTTATTGTGTATTTGTTGGTGGAAATTTGATATCTTGGAGAAGTAAGAAGCAAGGGGTTGTATCAAAATCTAGTGCAGAAGCAGAATACAGAGCCATATCCCAATCAACACAGGAAATTGTGTGAATCCTTCAACTCATAAAGGAAATTGGCATTGTCATAACATTACCTACAAAGTTATGGTGTGTTAATAAGGCAGCACTACTACAAAAAGGGGCTTTAACCTCCCAAATTTGGCACCTTTAACGTCCTAAAACGGGGGGACGTATATACTGGGGGCGTAGTAAGTTGAAATAAAAGACGTCCCAAATGATAGGGACGCCCAAAGTCTGACTTTAGGCGTCCCAAATTTGAATTTGGGACGCCTAAAGTCCCACGCTGGGGCACTTTAGGAGTCCCAAATTGTAATTTGGGACGCCTAAAGTCCCACCCTGGGGGACTTTAGACCTCCCAATTCTTAATTTGGGACGCCTAAAGTCCCACCCTGGGGGACTTTAGACCTCCCAATTCTTAATTTGGGACGTCTAAAAGTTAGGTTTTTTTTATACCATAATTTACATTCTGTATTACCCAACGAATTGAAACTGCAGAAACAGAATAGAAGATGGATTCATAAACCACACTGTCCGTTACAAACTGGTAACACTACTAGAAAAAAGGGTTTTAACGTCCCTTTTTTTGGCCTTTCAACGTCTGAAAACAGAGGGACGTCTATGTGAGAGTCGTAGAAAATAACGTCATTAACGTCTGTAAAACAGGGGACGTAGAAGGAAGACTTTAGACGTCCCCAGTCCACTGGGGACGTCTAAGGTGTCGCCAGCAGTACTATCCACGTCCCTTTCTTATTAAGGACGTTGAAAGGTTTTTTTTTTTAAAATGGACCTTTTATACATATTGCACTGTCTGGAAAACATGTAAACTGCAGAAATAGAATTCCAACAACAGAGTAAAACAACAGCAGTTCAGCAGAATGAAAACAACAACAAACACAGTGATCAACCTAAGGCTACTACATGCCACACAAACTTTCAAACCACACAAACTACACAACAATCTATATCCAAGTCTACTACATGCCTAACAAACTTTCAAACCAGACAAACTACACAGCAATCTATATCCAAGTCCCCAGTTTGTACAATAACCAAAACTAAAATCCAATCCATATCCAACAACAATAACGCTAATTATATGTACTACCACAAAAGTATGTCCTACACAAACTACTAAAGACTTTACTCTTCTGGTACACGTTGAAGAAGAAGTCCAGCCATAAAGTCTCTGATCATATTTAAGTCTTCATATGAGTAGGCATCTTCATTGTCAAAAATCTGTAAATTAGAAAATAAGCTTAGATGAAATAATGAATGAAGTGAATGAATTCCCATTGAATCACAACACCAAGAATATTATCCTCAGAGAATGAAGAAGCGATTACTTGTTCAAAATCTGTCGTAATGCCACTCTGAATGATGTTAAACATATAAAGCAAGACATAATATCCACATTCCCAGCCGCCAGGTTGTCGAGGGCACTATAAATCAAAAGCAAATGGTTAAAATCAATAAAGGTATATCTAAAACGACCGTCAATCAAAAGAACTTGATTTGAAACTACGTACCTTTGGAAACAACCATCTTGGATCTTTGCCACCTCTACGTTCGTGTGGCCCGCCAAGCGCTCGATACGTCGTGCATGCGCTATCATGAAAATGAAAATCAACATAAATTAGAATAATTCATTAAGTCAAGAATCAAGAAGCAATGAAATACAAACAAATAACTTACTGGTTGAAGACGCTTTTAGTTTCTTTGTCTGGTCTTCTATTTAAGGAATCAAACCAGTAAACAACGTGCGACCGAGGATAGACAACACACAAACTCCAGTGATAACTATCACAACATATACAGATTAAAATGAAGTTAGATGGCAAGGCAATTATTTACTAAAAATCTCAAATACACAAAATTAAAATGAGTACCCTTGAACAATCGGTGCTAGATAACAACTATACTCGTCCTCTGACAATGTAAAGCCCACATAGTTCGTCCTTCGTTTCAATGTATTCTCAACCCTTGTCGTATGTGCAGGAGACAAGAATCCATATAAATCAACTTTCTGAGAGTCAACGCATATACGACGGAAGGAGCTATAATAGAATTAAAATGATGAATGTATTAGCTAGTTAAAATCAACTTAACTAAATGAATCAAAAAATGGGAAATAAAAAACTTACAGGATTGCAAATTTGCCCCATCCAATATCTAGCTCCTCAAACTTCATGAACTGTTTAAGATCTTGTTGATCAATTGTGAAGTGATACTCTGTATTCTGGCCCACAATCCCTGGAGGCATATGCAAATCAATCTGGCGAATGCCTTTATAGATATGTTGTAATCGTGCTAAGAAGGGCCATTTCTCTGCTTCCTGCTCGTTCTTTTAGAACATAAAAACACATACTGTTAGTAGGATGTCAACACATCTCAAGTAAAAGTGAGGTAGTTCCATACCATTGGAGGTGTTTGTGGTAACAAGCCAATAAGATGTACAGGCCAAAGGATGAAAGATCCTCTCGCCTGAGCTATCGTGGCAACCTCATCATCAGGAATAGGGATGGTTGTACCTTCTTCCCCCTCTCGAACACACGTCACAGTCACCCTACGCAAATGCTGTGGAATTTACTGATGGTGGTGGGTGGTAGCTTGTGTGTGAACGAGAGCATCTGCAACTACACGCAGCACTGGGGCATCCAAAGAGAGGATGGCAGGTTCTCCCTGCGCTGGAGGGGGAGAAGGGTCACCAAGTGGTTCCTCCGTCGGGTTGTAACTTCCTTTGGTGCTGTGGAAGGTCGGGGATGAATGGGTTCTACGCTCGGTAGTTGCCATCTGTGACTCAAACATCTTCTGCATTTCAGCTCATAGCTCAGGCATCAGCTCAAGACGTAGCTCTGGCAACAGCTCTTGTCGGAGCTTGTCGCGAAGGTTGGCCTCGAGCTCTTGTGAGACTTCCTGACGAATCTTGGCCACAAGCTCCCTACTGGGTTCAGCTTGTGACGAATAAGGATGTGAGGCTGGGCCAAAATACTTCGTGACACGAACTCCCACTGCCCCCCCTCGAACATGACCAGGGTGATCTGGCTTCCCAATCGCCGTTGACAAGATGTCCATCCGTCCACTTAGAGTGAACGAACCTTGGCTACTATGATCTTCCAGTTCATCCTGCAGCATAAAAGTTATCGTAAGCACTCACAATATGAAAAAATAAGTTTGTAATTATGCTCTAACTACTTACAATTCTTGCGGCAACCTCAGCAACAGTCGGATTTACGTACTTCCTACCCTTAAGCCTCCCTGCTTTCCATTTTTTGTGACGTGGTGGAGGTGGCGGGGGCTGGACCACAACGGTAGGATCTAATGTGGCTGCTTTCTTCAATCTCTCCAACTCTTCTGCCATCATCTGTCGCTGAAGCTTCCGATAACCACCACGAGACATGCAATGTTGATAGTTATTAGCTGCTTGCCTCTCTGCATTTGCTGCACTTAATGCCTTTTAAAGGAAAAGAACGAACACCGTATCAATAATGTCAACTATATTCAAATAAAACACTATGATTACAGAAATCTTACCAAAAAGTTTGGATCTTCTCGTGATGCCATAAACAACCTCCAGTCCTCTGGAGACAAAAATGGATACTCATGACATGGATCCTTACCCCTCAAGTTCCCTCGAATGTAATCTCGTGTGAGCCTGTTCTTGAAATCTTTCCATCGTAGACGAACCTCCGTCATCCACTCCTTGTACATCTCCGCGGTGTCAGGGACATCATAGGTTTGCTGCAAGGTAAAAACATACGTTAATTATATTTGAAGCGATAGGAATAAAGATACAATGCAGATGTATTGAAACTTATATATACCAAAAGTTGTTGCCAAATCAAATCTTTGGTTTTTGGTGGAACCAACTTCCAATTAGCATAGGTAATGCGAACTTTGCTTCGAGCCAAAAAACCAACGCAGCTAATGAAATGGTCTTCCTCCGGACCAATTGGTTTTATGTCTTGATCAAAGTCAATATGCAACCTCTCCTGTTGATGGTTATGACGTGCTACCAATGCAGGCATTTTTGTACTGCCTCTAACCCTTCGTCTCGCAACCGGTTCACGTGTCGCATCACGTTCAGTCCTATTCATTTCATTGTCCCTATCACTTGAAGAGTCACCAGAGTTGTCCATATTCCTGTAAGCACAAAAATCATTGTCAGATAGGTGAATAAATTGTAAGTAAATGAATAAACTGAGACGTAATAAAACAAACAGCACACATTACTATTTTCTAAGTTAAGCTCTTACTCTAGATTGTTTCCCATATTCCTTCACCATGATCATTTCTCACAGCATATTCTTCATCATCTACCAATTCTCTTTCTTCAATTGTTGTAGGTGGATTAATTGTGAAAGGTGGTGTGTCGTCAAGGTTGAAGGTCGGATCACCATGCTTCTGTTTTTTACTCTGAAGTACAATGGACATTTTCTTATTTGCGGGATCTGTGACATAGAACACTTGTTTCGCCTGGCTTGCTAGAATGAAGGGCTCATCCCTATAACCTACTCTTTCAAGATCAACTAAGACAAATCCAAATTGTTGATCTATTACCACAGCATTATTGCTAACCCACTTACACTTGAATAAAGCAACTTTGAACTTGTTGTAAGTGATTTCCCATATTTCTTCTATCACTCCATAATAGGCCATGGATGCTAATATGGGGTTTTTGTCTTTCGAATTGGAAAAGTGCATGGCTTCAGCTTCTACCATCACCCCACTATTTTGCATGGTACTCCTGTCATCTTGGTCTTTTGTGTAGAAAGAATACCCGTTTATATCATAACCGCTCCAAGTAATGATCTGAAAGGAAGGCCCCCAGGCTAGCCACTCTACTGTTCCAGACACACCGGTCTCATGCAAAACCTTTTCCTCAAACCACTGAATGAATGTCTTGTTTTGCTCAATAGTAATCTGCATGTCATTCTTCCTCGGATTCTCTTTCTTCAATCTCTTTCTGTGTTCTTCTATGTACGGTTGCACTTCTGCCATGTTATTCAGGATATAAAGGTGTGCTTGCAACACCTCTTCACGAGGCATAGTCTTCACTTTCAGTCCTCGTGTTCCCTTGCTCCTCCCCTCTTCATGCCGAGATTGTTCCTTCTTCCCTGATAGATAATCGCTGCAGAAGTCCATAGCCTCTTCAACAACATACCTTTCAACTATTGAGGCTTCTGGTCGATAGGGATTTTTAGAGTACCCTTTTAAGATCCTCATGTATCGCTCGAAAGGGTACATCCACCTCAGGTAAACTGGACCGCAGAGCCTTACCTCCCTTACCAAATGAACTATCAAATGGACCATTATATAAAAAAAAGGAGGAAAGTGTGTAATATCCCAATTTGTAATTAGGGCTGATAACTCTGATAATCATTGAGATTAGTGTAATTAAGCACTTTTGGGATTAATGTAATGTGAATCCTGTATGTATACATGTGATATGCAAGATCAATGGTTGTGATTCCTTGACCGTGGGTCGGAATCCTATGTGTTATGACTTGGTGAGCTTTTGAGGGAGTGCTTGAGATGATGACATGTGGCATTGGGGTAGTGGTTGGATGATGCACTAGAAGACAAAACCTCACTTTTCTCTCATTTTCTCTCTCCTATTCGGTTGGAGGCATGGGCAAGGGAGGGTGATGTGCTTCTTCATCATCATTGCATCTCCTCATCTCTCTTTCCTCCATTTTGGGCGCTGGACAAACAAGTAGAGGAAGAAGAAAAGCTTTGATTTTGGTGAGTTGTGATTATCCTTTGCTCCAATCCTCTTCTCTAATATTGTTCATCTCATTGAGAACTACATTGTGGTAATTTCAGAATCTTGAAATAGTATTGATTTGTGATTTGGTCGAATTTGGAAGTTTGGGAATCAAGATTTCCGGATTGGGCAAAGGGAAGAGGTAGGCATTTAGAGCATTTTGATATATTGTCTATGATTTTTGGCTAAGTTTAGTCAAATATGGAATTTTGCCCTAAGTATGCCAAATGTTGAAAATGTGGATTTTATGGTGTTTGATAGTAAAAATGGGTTAATGTTGAGTTATTTGATTATTGGATAAGATTCGGAATGTGGGAAATGTGTTAAGGGAAATCTGGAAAATGTGTGTCATAGAGACCTTAGTGGTTGATTGTGGTCAAAGTGGTTTTTGGGGTGTTTGTGGAGTTGCCATTGTGTTCCCTAGTTAGTGCTTAGAGTGTATGAGCATTGTGGGGAGTTTGGGAACCTTTGGGCATGATTTTGACCATCTGGTGTTTTTCTGGTTTTCTGCAATTCTGGGTCTCGGATGAGCATTACTCGAGCAGAGGAAGAACGTGCTCGAGTGATGGGAGAGTTTTCCCTGTTCTGCTTCGAGTGCGTCTGGGTTTCTTTGAGTGATGCTCGAGCACAGCGCTTTGTGCTCGAGTGAGCGAAGAACATGCTCGAGCAGGCATGGTCTGCTCGAGTGATAGTGGGAGTTCAGGTGAGAGTTGTGCTTTCGGGCTCTCACTTGCGAGTGAGGTGCTCGCGGGTGAGAGGTGTGTGCTCGCGGGTGTGAGGTGTGCTTCTGGTGGGAGTGTGCTCGCGGGTGGGAGTGTGCTCGCGGGTGTGGTTTTGTGCTCGAGTGATCCTATGCTTGGAGAGCTTTGGGTGCTCTCGGGTCCTCACTTCCTGGTTTTCTCTCGCGGGTACTCGAGTGAGGCATTTAGCCTTGTGCTCGAGTGAGGATTTGTGCTCGAGTGAGCCAGTTCCTGCAAGTGTCTTTGTGCTCTCGGGTGCTCACTCGCGGTCTCACTCGCACTTGTGCTCGAGTGATGTCCGTACTTGTGCTCGAGTGAGAGCATCTGTGCTCGAGTGAGATGACCAAAAATCTGTGTTTTTGCCTTCGAGTAAGGGGTCTTTTGGGTAGGTTCTTCCAACCCTTTAGGCATATGTTTAGGCCTATTTTAGTCACCTAAAGAGTCCTAAACGATAACCAACTTAGAGTATTGTTGAAATATGATTATGGAAAAGAAATTGATCAAGTGTCCCTAATTTGAATAGGATTTGACATCTGTCGAACGCGTGAGCCCACTGTGCCAAAGATTATCAGGAAAGATTCAGGTAGCGACCTCTCTCTTATACTTTATGTAAATGTATTGTATGTTTGCCTATCATGCATTGTGTGCTGTTGCTGCTTCGAGATGCATTGAGATACGTTGTGGAGCTTTGTGTACTGTGGAGCATTGTGCCTTGTGATGCATTGTGTCTGGAGATGCTTAGTGATACATTGTGCTTTGAGATGCTTTGTGGTGCTTTGTGCTTTGAGTTGCTGCTACATAGTGTTCACCGCGAAAGCGGGCGTTGTGCATAGTGATTACCGCGCGAGCGGGCATAGTGTTTGCAGCGAAAGCTGTCATTGTGATTACCGCGTAAGCGGGCATAGTGCATTGTGATACAGCCGTGAGTGCTGTCGTCTGTGGCGCGAGCTATGGATCATTGTGTTGCGGATGATGTTGGTGAACATGATACATTACATGCTTTGTGTTTATATATCGTATGAGTGAGTTGTTGCTCTGGGATTCTTTAGAATCTCATTCCTCCATATGACTAATCTTTTCAGATAGGGCAAGTGGCTCGAAGGAGAAGCGACCAACCCGGAGTGGTTAGGACCTCTTAGGGACAACCAGGATTTTGGGATAGTTGGTTATCCTTACTTTGGATTGGGATTGCCAAGTGTACATAGATGTAAATAATTATTTTGATTGTGTAATCCCCTTTATGGGAAAACAACTAAACCCATGATATATATGTAGTAACCCGGGGTTTGCCGGGGTTTTGGTTTCCGCACTTTGATATTTATTATGTACTCTGATTTCTCAAGTAGTTATATCTGCACGTGAATGTGAGACCAAGAATATATATATGTTTTGAAGAGATTTTGAAATACCCCATCTCTTGGATGTGGGATCATAAATTGTGATTTTGTTTTATTGGTCTCTATTTCACTTAAATTTCGTAATTCGGATGTAATTACGGTGAGGGGGTTACATTTTTGGTATCAGAGCGGTGGTTCCTGGCAAGGGTAGAGTTTGCTAGGATAGCTCCCATAGTGTGTCCTTAGTGATAATGGATTGGTAGTGAATGTTTGTTCGTTTACACATCTTTGAGTTATAATTGTGGATATATGAGCTCTGTAGAGATGTGTATACCATAATTGTTGGATTAATGGGGTGAGTTCTTTGTAGAATGAAAAGAACAACAAAAGGTCGCCCCAGAGTACAACAAGAAGATCCCGATGTGGAGTTGGTCAATGACAATCCACCGGATCCTATGCAAGAGTTAATGGGCTTGATAAAGGATCAGAGGGATATGATTGCGGAGCTTAGAGAAGAGCTTAGAGCTGAAAAGGCCAAGAACAATGAGGGCCGGGGTCAGTCTACTCATGAAGGAACTCGAGGGGAAACCCGAGAGGAGACTAGAATAGAAGATACTGCTGAGGGGTCGGCACAACCACTTGAATCTCCTTCTCATGTGATTCCGAACCAAGGATCCCATGGAGTGCCAGTCAGGGAGGAACGAGACCTTGAGTATTGGGTCTCCAAATTCTGTAAACAACTACCTCCGGCATTTAAAGGGAAGTTTGATCCTCAGGCGGCTGAAGATTGGCTACACCGTCTTGAGAAGATTTTCGAAGTCTTAGTGTGTCCCTCCGAAGTGAAAGCCAAGTTGGCGGTGTACAAGCTTGAAGGCGATGCCGATCGTTGGTGGCGTAATATTGCCTTGGCACTGCGTTTAAAGAATGAGCCATTGACCTGGGAGGTGTTCCAACAACACTTCAACGAGAAATATTTTCCTAAGTCAGTGAGGCTTGAGAAAGAAACCGAATTTCTGAATATCAAGCAAGGGGACGCGGAGTCTTTCGATGAATATTTGTCCCGGTTTACCCGCCTATCCCGATATTCTTCTTATCTTCAGAAAATGGATGATGAGGAGTTGAGTTCGGACATGTTAATTCGGGGTTTAAGGCGTGATATGAGAAAGAGACTAGCCACCCATCAGTTTTCCAAATTCAACAAGGCCGTTGAAGAATGTCGGATCACTGAGAGCAATCTTAGAGAGTTATATCCGGCTAAGGCTGGTGGTAGTCATAGTGAGTCTAGTAAGGGCGGTGCTTCTCAGAAGCGGAAGGGCTCAGGATCATCCTCTTCATTTAGAGGGGGTAGTAAGAAGCCTTATCAATCTTGGAGTCGTGATCAGCAGAGAACTCCTAGTGTATGGACATGTCCTCGTTGCAACCAGCCACATCATGGCAAGACGTGTGATGGTCGGGTGATTTGCTTCAATTGTAAGCAAGTGGGGCATACATCTGTTGAGTGCAAACAGTCACGACCAGAGCAGAGACAGAGGACTCAGGGCCGAGTATTTGCTATGACTCATGAGGAAGCCCGGAAATCCCCAGAGCTGATACAAGGTAAAGTCCTTATCCATGGCATTGAGTTACAAGCGTTATTTGATTCGGGTGCAAGTCACTCTTTTATTGCTTATGCTTGTGTAGAGCGTCTGGGAGTGAATGTGCATAGGTTGCCATTCGATTTGATTGTGTCTACACCGATGGGTGTTAAGGCTGTGACCACGGAAGCCTGCTTAAATTGTGTTATAACCGTAGACGGTTATGAGTCTGTGATAGATTTGATCTGTTTACCGCTCTGCCAGTTAGAAGTCGTCTTGGGTTTTGATTGGTTGAGAGCGAATAATGTGTTGTTAGATTGTGGGAACAGAAGGATAGTGTATCCTGTTTCTCAGAGCATTGAGGGCGAAAATGCCGGTTTGAATTTCCTTTCGACAGCTAAGGCTGAGAAATATTTGCAAAAGGGTTGTCAGGGGTATATGGTTTTCTTTTCTATACAAGGAGAAACCAGTGAAACTTTGAGTAATATACCCATAGTGGATGGATTCCCTGAGGTTTTTCCAGATGATCTAAATGGATTACCTCCGGAAAGGGAAGTTCAATTTCCGATTGACATTGTGCCTAGAGCGGGTTCGATATCCAAAGCCCCATATCGTATGGCTCCAAATGAAATGGCTGAGTTGAAAAAGTAGATTGAGGATTTGCTTGAGAAAGGGTTTATTAGACCCAGTGTGTCGCCTTGGGGTGCTCCAGTTTTGTTTGTGAAAAAGAAAGACGGGAGTCTTCGTTTGTGCATTGACTATAGAGAGTTGAATAAGGTTACCGTCAAGAATAAGTACCCTCTCCCGAGAATTGATGACCTATTAGATCAACTATCTGGTTCATGTGTGTTTTCGAAAATCGATCTAAGGTCGGGGTATCATCAGCTGCGTGTGAAAGCGGAAGATGTTCCGAAGACTGCTTTCCGGACCAGATATGGTCATTATGAGTTCTTAGTGATGCCATTTGGGTTAACCAATGCGCCTGCGGTTTTCATGGATTACATGAACCGTATCTTTCGTCAATATCTGGATCAGTTCGTCGTGGTATTCATCGACGATATTTTGATATACTCTAAGAGTAGAGAAGAGCATGAGCATCATTTGAGAATTGTGTTGAATACATTGCGTGAAAAACAACTCTATGCTAAATTGAGTAAGTGCGAGTTTTGGCTATCGGAAGTGAGATTCCTAGGCCATGTTATCTCGCAAGGTGGGGTCGCTGTGGATCCTAGTAAAGTGGAAGCAGTACTGAACTGGAAGAGGCCAGAATCCGTGGCTGAAATACGCAGTTTTCTGGGTCTTGCTGGTTATTATCGGAGATTCATTCAGAATTTCTCCCGTATTGCGTTGCCGATGACCAAGCTCACGAGAAAAGATCAGCCATTTGTATGGGATGAACATTGTGATAATTGCTTTGTGGAGCTGAAACAGAGGTTGACTACGGCACCTGTGTTGATTTTGCCCGATCCCAGTTTGACATATGTTGTGTATTCTGATGCCAGTGGGCAGGGATTAGGGTGTGTCCTTATGCAGCAGGGACGTGTGGTGGCCTACGCCTCTCGACAGCTCAAACCTCATGAATTGAACTATCCCACGCATGATCTAGAGCTTGCGGCCATAGTGTTTGCATTGAAGATTTGGCGTCATTACCTGTATGGTGTGACTGTGGAACTGTACTGCGACCACAAGAGTCTCAAATATCTGTATGATCAGAAAGAATTGAATATGAGACAACGACGCTGGATGGAATTGCTTAAGGACTACAACCTGGAAATAAAATATCATCCGGGTAAGGCAAATGTAGTCGCTGATGCTCTTAGTCAAAAAACTGTAGTTGTGGCGGCTATGATGATACTCGAGGGGAAGTTGATTGCGGATTTTCGTGATATGAATCTGTCGAACCAGATCATCTGTGCCAACTATAATGTTTCCCAAGGGGAAAGTGACTTGAGAGCTGAGATTGAAGAAGCTCAGAGGCAAGATGACTGGATTCAGCGTAATCTAGCCAGAATAGAGCGTGGTGAAGCTCAGGGCTATGATGTGTCGCCTAGTGGATTGGTTCGTTATCAGAAGAGAATTTGTATTCCACTTAAGGCGGAGTTGAGACAGAAGATCTTAGATGAGGCGCATAAGAGCCAATATACTCTTCATCCTGGTATGACCAAAATGTACCATAACTTGAAATCTGAGTATTGGTGGCAGGGTATGAAGAGTGATGTGACGAAATATGTGGCGAGGTGTCTCACATGTCAGAAAGTAAAGATTGAGCACCAAAGACCGCCTGGATTGTTGCAGAGTCCTGAAATTCCGGAATGGAAATGGGAAAGTGTGACCATGGATCTTGTTGTGGGATTGCCCAAGATCAGGAATTATGATGCGATCTGGGTCATTGTGGACCGGTTAACGAAGTCGGCGCACTTCCTACCGATCAAGGCTAGTTACTCTCCGGACAAGCTAGCAGAGATTTATGTTCGTGAAATTGTGAAGCTCCATGGCATACCGAGGAATATCATCTCTGATCGAGATCCTCGTTTCACTTCGAGATTCTGGAAGGCGTTGCATGAGGCACTGGGTACTCAGTTGAGATTCAGTACAGCCTATCATCCTCAGACAGACGGTCAGTCAGAGAGGACTATTCAAACCTTAGAGGATATGTTGCGGGCATGTGTTCTTGACTTCAAAGGGAGTTGGGACTGTTTTCTTCCACTTGCGGAGTTTGCCTATAACAATAGCTATCATGCGAGCATTCAGATGGCGCCGTATGAAGCGTTGTACGGAAGAAAATGCCAATCACCGTTGTGTTGGAATGAGTTGTCCGAGAGGAAGCTCTATGGGCCGGATCTTGTTGATCAAACCTCAGCCCAGATTCGAATCATTCGTAAGAGGCTTCTTGCAGCTCAGAGTCGGCAGAAGAGCTATGCTGACAAGAGGAGAAGGCCTCTAGAGTTTGAAGTTGGTGACCATGTATTTATGAGAATATCACCTGTCACCGGTATTGGGCGAGCTATAAAGCGAAAGAAGTTGAGCCCGAGGTATATAGGTCCTTTTGAGATCCTTGATAGGATTGGGCCTGTTGCTTATCGTATAGCCCTACCTCCGAGCTTGAGCAGACTCCATGATGTGTTTCATGTTTCTCAATTGAAGAAGTACCAACCGGATCCATCTCATGTCGTTGAGTATGAGAATGTGGAGTTGCGAGATAACTTCACGTATGCGGTGGAGCCAGAGAAAATTATTGAACGAGAAGAACGTCGGCTCAGACACCGGAGTATTCCTTATGTGAAAGTGATCTGGAAGGGTATGACTCAGCGGGAAGCAACTTGGGAAACGGAAGAAGATATGCGAAGGCGATATCCGGAGTTTATGGCTCAAGGGGAGTAGAAATTTCGAGGACGAAATTTAATTGACAGGGGGAGAATTGTAATATCCCAATTTGTAATTAGGGCTGATAACTCTGATAATCATTGAGATTAGTGTAATTAAGCACTTTTGGGATTAATGTAATGTGAATCCTGTATGTATACATGTGATATGCAAGATCAATGGTTGTGATTCCTTGATCGTGGGTCGGAATCCTATGTGTTATGACTTGGTGAGCTTTTGAGGGAGTGCTTGAGATGATGACATGTGGCATTGGGGTAGTGGTTGGATGATGCACTAGAAGACAAAACCTCACTTTTCTCTCATTTTCTCTCTCCTATTCGGTTGGAGGCATGGGCAAGGGAGGGTGATGTGCTTCTTCATCATCATTGCATCTCCTCATCTCTCTTTCCTCCATTTTGGGCGCTGGACAAACAAGTAGAGGAAGAAGAAAAGCTTTGATTTTGGTGAGTTGTGATTATCCTTTGCTCCAATCCTCTTCTCTAATATTGTTCATCTCATTGAGAACTACATTGTGGTAATTTCAGAATCTTGAAATAGTATTGATTTGTGATTTGGTCGAATTTGGAAGTTTGGGAATCAAGATTTCCGGATTGGGCAAAGGGAAGAGGTAGGCATTTAGAGCATTTTGATATATTGTCTATGATTTTTGGCTAAGTTTAGTCAAATCTGGAATTTTGCCCTAAGTATGCCAAATGTTGAAAATGTGGATTTTATGGTGTTTGATAGTAAAAATGGGTTAATGTTGAGTTATTTGATTATTGGATAAGATTCGGAATGTGGGAAATGTGTTAAGGAAAATCTGGAAAATGTGTGTCATAGAGACCTTAGTGGTTGATTGTGGTCAAAGTGGTTTTTGGGGTGTTTGTGGAGTTGCCATTGTGTTCCCTAGTTAGTGCTTAGAGTGTATGAGCATTGTGGGGAGTTTGGGAACCTTTGGGCATGATTTTGACCATCTGGTGTTTTTCTGGTTTTCTGCAATTCTGGGTCTCGGATGAGCATCACTCGAGCAGAGGAAGAACGTGCTCGAGTGATGGGAGAGTTTTCCCTGTTCTGCTTCGAGTGCGTCTGGGTTTCTTTGAGTGATGCTCGAGCACAGCGCTTTGTGCTCGAGTGAGCGAAGAACATGCTCGAGCAGGCATGGTCTGCTCGAGTGATAGTGGGAGTTCAGGTGAGAGTTGTGCTTTCGGGCTCTCACTTGCGAGTGAGGTGCTCGCGGGTGAGAGGTGTGTGCTCGCGGGTGTGAGGTGTGCTTCTGGTGGGAGTGTGCTCGCGGGTGGGAGTGTGCTCGCGGGTGTGGTTTTGTGCTCGAGTGATCCTATGCTTGGAGAGCTTTGGGTGCTCTCGGGTCCTCACTTCCTGGTTTTCTCTCGCGGGTACTCGAGTGAGGCATTTAGCCTTGTGCTCGAGTGAGGATTTGTGCTCGAGTGAGCCAGTTCCTGCAAGTGTCTTTGTGCTCTCGGGTGCTCACTCGCGGTCTCACTCGCACTTGTGCTCGAGTGATGTCCGTACTTGTGCTCGAGTGAGAGCATCTGTGCTCGAGTGAGATGACCAAAAATCTGTGTTTTTGCCTTCGAGTAAGGGGTCTTTTGGGTAGGTTCTTCCAACCCTTTAGGCATATGTTTAGGCCTATTTTAGTCACCTAAAGAGTCCTAAACGATAACCAACTTAGAGTATTGTTGAAATATGATTATGGAAAAGAAATTGATCAAGTGTCCCTAATTTGAATAGGATTTGACATCTGTCGAACGCGTGAGCCCACTGTGCCAAAGATTATCAGGAAAGATTCAGGTAGCGACCTCTCTCTTATACTTTATGTAAATGTATTGTATGTTTGCCTATCATGCATTGTGTGCTGTTGCTGCTTCGAGATGCATTGAGATACGTTGTGGAGCTTTGTGTACTGTGGAGCATTGTGCCTTGTGATGCATTGTGTCTGGAGATGCTTAGTGATACATTGTGCTTTGAGATGCTTTGTGGTGCTTTGTGCTTTGAGTTGCTGCTACATAGTGTTCACCGCGAAAGCGGGCGTTGTGCATAGTGATTACCGCGCGAGCGGGCATAGTGTTTGCAGCGAAAGCTGTCATTGTGATTACCGCGTAAGCGGGCATAGTGCATTGTGATACAGCCGTGAGTGCTGTCGTCTGTGGCGCGAGCTATGGATCATTGTGTTGCGGATGATGTTGGTGAACATGATACATTACATGCTTTGTGTTTATATATCGTATGAGTGAGTTGTTGCTCTGGGATTCTTTAGAATCTCATTCCTCCATATGACTAATCTTTTCAGATAGGGCAAGTGGCTCGAAGGAGAAGCGACCAACCCGGAGTGGTTAGGACCTCTTAGGGACAACCAGGATTTTGGGATAGTTGGTTATCCTTACTTTGGATTGGGATTGCCAAGTGTACATAGATGTAAATAATTATTTTGATTGTGTAATCCCCTTTATGGGAAAACAACTAAACCCATGATATATATGTAGTAACCCGGGGTTTGCCGGGGTTTTGGTTTCCGCACTTTGATATTTATTATGTACTCTGATTTCTCAAGTAGTTATATCCGCACGTGAATGTGAGACCAAGAATATATATATGTTTTGAAGAGATTTTGAAATACCCCATCTCTTGGATGTGGGATCATAAATTGTGATTTTGTTTTATTGGTCTCTATTTCACTTAAATTTCGTAATTCGGATGTAATTACGGTGAGGGGGTTACAAAGTGCATCTCTAATTGGGACAATATGATATAACCCTCAGCTTCCAGTTCATCCAGCTTTTCAGTGTCAATGACTTTGTTACAGATAGCATTAAAGAAAACATATAATCTTGTCACAGTATTTCAAACTTCATCTTTCATAATCCCTCTAATAGCTACTGGTAACAGTTGTTGCATCAACACATGATAATCATGGGACTTCATTCCTACTAACTTCAAACCGTCCATTGACACACACCTTCTCACATTTGAAGAATATCCTTGTGGTACCTTAATTTCATGCAAACACCCACACAAACTTCTTTTCTCCGCTTTTGATAGTGTATGCGCTGCTGGCTCCATGTATGCCCTCCTACCATCATCTCTTAGCTGTGGATGTAACCATTCTCTTATTCCCATATCAACAAGGTCTAGTCTTCCATTAATCCCATCCTTGGTCTTCCCTGGAATGTGCAAAAGTGTACTGACAAGTCTATCACAAACGTTTTTCTCCACGTGCATTACATCAATACTGTGCCTCACGTCAAGACTACGCCAATATGGAAGATCAAAGAAAATTGATCTCTTCTTCCATATGTTCTTCTCACCCGAAGTCTTATGATTCTTACCGAGTAAGACATTGATACGTTCAACCCGACTGTAAACTTCCTCTACGGTTAATGCCTTTGGAGCCATTCCATGCTCCGGCAAGCCTTTAAAACGCTTTCTTAACCTACGATACGGGTGGAATCTAGGAAGGAACCTCCTGTGACCTAGGTAGACCGTTTTTCTTCCATGTTTCAGTTGGTGGAAGTGAGTGTCTGCTTCACAGATCGGACATGCTTTATGCCCCTTCACACTGTACCCTGAGAGGTTTCCGTTGGCAGGGAAGTCATTTATGGTGGTGAACAGCATTGCACGTAGCTTGAATGACTCATTCTTATGCGCATCAAACACATCTACGCCTTCCTCCCACAACTTCTTCAAGTCCTCAATCAAAGGCGCCAGGTAGACATCGATATCGTTTCCTGGCTGTTTTGGTCCAGAAATCATCATAGAAAGCATCACATACTTGCGTTCCATACAAAGCCAGGGAGGCAAGTTGTATATTACAAGGAGTACTGGCCACGCACTGTGTGTGCTATTAAGAGTTCCATACGGATTGATGCCATCTGTACAGAGCCCAAGCCGAAGGTTTCTCAGCTCGCTGCCAAATTCAGGGAACATTTCATCTACTTTCTTCCGCTGTGGAGAGTCAACCGGGTGCCGAAGATATTTTCCGTCGGATATTCTGTCATCCGAATGCCATCTCAACTTCTTCGCCTTTTTTGCAGTGCCAAATAAACGCTTAAAGCGCGGTATTATTGGAAGATACCACAAAACTTTTACAGGTTGCCTTTTAGTCTTCCCATCGCCACAACCACCATCTTTCTTCACTTTGTATCGTGCGGTTTGACACTTAGGGCACTCACTCAGGCCTTCATACTCCTTTCTGTACAGTACACAGTCATTAGGCAAGCGTGTATCTTTTTATACTCCATACCCATTGTCGATAGGATTTTCTTGGCCTCATACATACGATTTGGAAGTACATTATCGTCTGGAAACATATCACACAACAGTTCAAGCAGCAATGTGAAACTACTATCGGTCCACCCACAAGTTGCTTTTAAGTTAACCAAATGTAATGTTCCTGTGAGCCGTGTGTACTTACTCCCAGGGTACAACTGTGTCTCTGCATCACTCCGCAGGCTGTCATATTCATGCCACTGCGCAAACGATTCTACCTCAACATCGTGAATCATTCTCTCCATTCTATCTTCATCTATGACATCCGCAGCTTCCTTCTTGTGTGACGGACAATCAGTTACTTCCTCACCATGCCATATCCACCTTGTGTATCGAAGATTTATTCCATCACAAAGTAGGTGATCCCTTATAACTTCAACATCCCGTGTTCTCTCATTTAAAAAATTGACACAGGGACAAAAATACTTCCCATTTTTGGCTGGAACGTTCCTTCTAGCAAATTCAATAAACTCTCCAACCCCATTCTCATATTCTTCACTTGTTCTCAAAGCATTCATCCAACTATGATCCATTCTATTACCACCTATGCCATTCACACTCAAGTTTAGAGTCATTGTCAACACTGGGAATTGCCTTTTACTATTTTGTTTTCCAAAATTTTGGCAGCATTTCCCCTTAAAAGTGACACATCCCAAAATTAAAATAACAAACCATCTCAGCTTAATTTAAACTAAACTAAACTAATTAAGAAGAGTAAAATAAAAATTCATAATAGTAAATTAAGAGTAAAAAGCAGGAAGCTAATATTAATTCTTCTAACCCAAACAAAAGGACGAATACTTTAATTAGTGCCAATAAATATACCATTTCTTAAAAGAAATAAAAATTTAGCCTCAATTCCTCACTAGTTTTTGGCTTCCTAAAATTAATTATCAAAGCCAAATTCTATGCCTACCTACTAACACTCTAAGAAGATAGAACCAAATCCTAATCAAACTCAATTCTTTCAATATCAAATCAAACAACTTTTAGAATATTCATAAATCAAAATCCAAACTTCCTAAACACAATTTTTTTGTTCAAAAGTTTGCAAAAAAATTTCTCTATATGTATAAAAGCAAAAAAGACAAGTTATGCAAACTTAATATATAGTATTAGTTATAAATTTTTAAAACTTAAAAAAACACAATTTAACAATTTTGTAAGGGTTTTGTAAGGGTTCACTTACGTTAGATCACAAGTGATTCTTAAAAGTCTAAACAAATATGATAAATCACCCCAACATACATAACGTTTGACATATTAATCTAACATTAATTCAATTCTAACATTATTAATTAACAACATCTGTTCCCCAAAATAATTATTTACATTAACAATATTCTACAAACGCAGAATAATCATTTACATTAACAATATTAACAATAATTATTAACATCTATTCCCCAAAATAATTATTTACATTAACAATAATTATTTACATTGTTAACCCACGCACCTGATTTTCTCAAAATCCAAGTGCAGAATCCAAGTGCATGCAGCAACAATATAACCCAGAACGCAGAATCAAGTGCACACACCAACAATCCAGAAACGCAGAATCCAATTGCAGCAACAATATTCTACAAACGCATAATGTAAATTCTTAATTGCTTCACATAATAATCCAACTCACGCCTCATATGCACATGATTTTAAGAAACCCAGAAACGCACCTGAATAATTCTGAGAATGCAGTAGCAGCAGCAAATGGGAAGACCCACATGGGCACGGGAATGGGAGAAGAGGGAAGACAAATGCAGGGGAAGGGAGGTGCGCCTTTGCTCAGTGAATGAGTTCTGAAGATCAGCTCATGGGTTTGGGAGAAGAGAGAAAACGAATGCAGCAAGGGAAGTGCAAATCTGGAGACGCTCACGCTCACGGGTATGGCTTTGGAACTTGTTCAGTGAAGCAGAAATGAAATGCAGCTCACGGGTTTGGGAGAAGAGAGAAAACAAATGCAGCAGGGGACATTAACGCGTATGGCTTTGGCTCAGAAGGTAAAGCTGCCATGTACAGTGAATGAGGTGATGTTTCTGTGGTGTTTCTACGTCCCCAGTTTCTCTGGGGACGTCTAAAGTGGACTTTAGACGTCCCCAGACAAATTGGGGATGTCTAAAGTTGGGTTTACACGTCCCCAGTTTCTTTGGGGACGTCTAAACCCCACTTTAGACGTCCCCAGAGAAACTGGGGACGTCTAAAGTGTTGGAATTTTTTATTTTTGGTCAAATTCATCCAGCGCCATATGCTCCCGCCAAATATTGAACTTTGGACGTCCCTAACTTAAAAAAGGGATGTCCTTTAGGGACGTAGAAGGTCTACTTTGTAGTAGTGTAAGGACATCCAGCACTACAATATTTACTATATATACATACAATAACCTTTCATACAACCTACTACTATATATATCAACAAAAAACAACCAGAAAGTGTCAAAACGTTGTCATCACACAAGTACAAACTGATATAAAATAACAAGTTTATTGCTCTATATGTTGAAGAAGATGTCCAATCAAAAGATCTCTGATCAAATCAAGGTCTTCACGTAGGTAGGCATCTTCATTATCAAAAATCTGAAAATTAGAAAGTAATAAGCTTTGATGAAATGAATCTCAAGCAAATGAATTAATTAACATTTTGATTAGAACACCAAAAATAATGAAGAAGCAATTACCTTTTCAAAATCGCTAGTAATTCCACTTTGAGTTATGTTATACATATAAAGTATAACATAATATCCGCATTCAGTGTTGCCAGGTTACCGAGGGCACTTTTAATCAAAGGGATGCAATTGGTTGTTAAAATCAATAAAGGTATGTCTAAAAGGACCGTCAATGAAACAATTAGGTAGGATCGAATGTACTTACTATGGGATAAAACCACTTTGGCTTTTTAACAACTGCACCCTCGCGTGACCCACCTAGGATTCTATATGTTTGACAAGCACTATCATGAAAAGAAAAATGAACAGAAATTAGAACCATTCATTTATTTTTGTTGTCAATGAAATACAAACAGAATAACTTACGTGTCGAAGACGGATTTTGTATCTCTGTCTGGCTTGTTACTCAAGGGATCAAACCAATAGACTATGTTGTGGCGGGGACATATAACACACAAAGTCCAGTGGTTTCTTTAACAACATGTACACATTAAAATGAAGTTAGATGAGTGAGAAGACAATTATTTAGTAAACTTCTGAAATTGACAAAATGTAAATACGAACCGTTGGACAATGGGTACTAGATAACAACGAAGTTTGGTTTGTGCTATTGCGTAGCCGACATAGTGAGTCCTATGCGCCACAGTACAAGTATCCCCTGTCGTATTCACAGGACATAAGAATCCATACCAATTACCTCTTTCCATGTTTGCGCAGAGATTGTGGAAGGTGCTATAATAGAATTAAAATAAGGAATCAATCCTTGAATGTATGAAAACAAAAAACCACTAAATGAATTCTATGGGAAAATTGAAAAAAAAATTACCGGACTGCAAATTTGACCCAGCCTGCTTCTATCTCCTCCAACCTGATAAACTGCTTGAGATCTTTATTGTCAATCGTGTAGGGATACTTCACTTGGCCCACAATCCCTGGAGGCATCTTCAAGTCAATCTGTTTAATGCCCTTGTAGATCTGTTGCAGCCGTGCTAAGTAGGGCCATTTGCTCGCAGCTTCGTCATCCTTTTAGAACATCAAAAAACAAATTGTTATTAGGATGCCAACAGATTTTTAGTAACAGTAAGGTAATTCCTACCATTGGAGGTGTTGCGTCTGAACCAATAAGATTGCGAGGCCAAAGGATGAAAGATCCTATCGCTTGACCTAACGTGCCAACCTCTGGATCAGGAACAGTCGGATTTATGTACTTCCCAGCCTTAATCCTCCCTGCTTTCCATTTTTTGTGACGTGGAGGAGGTACCGGTGGCTGGATAACAACGCTAGGATCAGATTCCGCTGCTTCCTTCATTTTCTGTAACTCTTCTGCCATCATTTGCCGCTCAAGCTTCTGATATCCACCGCGAGACATGAAATGTTGATATTTATTTTCTGCTTGCCTCTGGGCATTTGCTGCACTTAATTTCTATGAATGAAAAACAACAAAAAATGAATCAACGATATAAAGTATATGAAATCAATGATATAAGTAGTTCTATATCATAACAGAAATCTTACCAAAAACTCAGGATCTGCTCGTGATGCCGCAAACAACCTCCAGTCCTCTGGAGATAAATATGTATACTGTGCACATGGATCGTTACCCCTAAGGGCCCCTCGAATGTAATGCTTTGTTAGCTTGTTCTTGAAACCTTTCCATCGTACATGAACCTCATCCATCCAGTGCCTATGCATCTCTGTGGTGTCGGGGACATCGTATGTTTGCTGCAAGGTAAAACATAAGATTATTATATTTGAAACAATAAGAACAAAGCTACAATGCATCAAAACTTACATACCAAAAGTTGCTGCCAAATCATGTCTTTCGTTTTTGGGGGAACCAATCTCCAATTATCGTAGGTAATGCGCACTTTGCTTCGAGCCAAAAGCCCTATATAGCTAATGAAGTGGTCTTCCTCAGGACCAACTGGATTCAAATTGTCATCGAAGTCTATATGCAGCCTCTCCTGTTGATGTTCATGACGTGCAACCAATGCTCCCATCTTTGTACAGCCTCTAACCCTCCTTCTTGCAGGGGGTTCAACTCTAGGCCTTTCATCATTGCTAGAGCTTTCGTCATCTCTACGCCTCTCGTCATCACTAACGTTGGCCATTTTCCTGTTAACACAAAAAGCATCATCAGAAACGTAAGTAAATTGCAATGAAAACACATGTATATAGTAAGCGGGAAGTAAAACAGAAAAAACACAGTTCTCGTTTATAAATTAAGGTCTTACTCTAGATTGTTTCCCATAGTCCTTCACCATGGTCATTTCTTACAGCTTATTCGTCATCATCTACCAATTCTACTTCATTTGTTCGAGGTGTAATTGTTGTGAAAGGTGGTGTGTCATCAAGGTTGAAGGTCGGATCACCATACTTCTGTTTTTTACTTTTAAGGACAATGGACATATTTTTGCTGGCAGGATCGGTGACATAAAACACTTGTTTCGCCTGGCTTGCTAAAATGAAGGGCTCTTCTCTATAGCCAACTCTTCGAAGATCGACTGAGACAAATCCAAATTGTTTATCTATTACCATGGCATTGTTGCTAACCCACTTACATTTAAATAAAGCAACTTTGAACTTGTTGTACGTCATCTCCCATATTTCTTCTATAACTCCATAATAGGCCATAGACGCTAATATGGGGTTTTTGTCTCTCGAACTGGAAAAGTGCATAGATTCAACTTCTACCATGACCCCACTATTTTGTATGGTACTTTTGTCATCTTGCTCTTTGGTATAGAAAGAATAGCCATTTATATCATAACCGGTCCAAGTAATGACCTGAAACGAAGGCCCCCAAGCTAGCCACTCGATTGTCTCAGACACACCGATCTCGTGCAAAACCTTTTCCTCGAACCACTGCATGAATGTCTTATTTTGCTCAATAGCAATCTGCATGTCATTCTTCCTTGGATTCTTGTTCTTCAAAGTATTTCTGTGTTCATTTATGTAAGGTTGAACTTCTTCCATATTATTCAGGATATACAAGTGGGCTTGCAACACCTCTTCACAAGGAACATTCTTCACTTTCAGTCCTCGTGTTCCCTTGCTTCTCCCTTCTTCATGCCGAGATTGTTCCTTCTTCCCTGACATATAATCTTTGCAAAACTCCATAGCCTCCTCAACTACATATCTTTCTACTATTGAGGCTTCTAGTCGATAAGGATTTTTAGAATACCCTTTTAAGATCTTCATGTATCGCTCGAAAGGGTACATCCACCTCAGGTAAACTGGACCGCATAGCCTTACCTCCCTCACCAAATGAACTACCAAATGCACCATTATATCAAAAAATGAAGGCGGAAAGTGCATCTCTAGTTGTGACAAAATAATATAACCCTCATTTTCTAGTTCATCCAACTTTTCAGTGTCAATGACTTTGTTACAGATAGCATTGAAGAAAATGCACAATCTTGTCACTGTGTTTCGTACTTCATCTTTCATTATGCCTCTAATAGCTACTGGTAATAGTTGTTGCATCAACACATGATAATCATGGGACTTCATTTCCACTAACTTCAAATCGTCTATTGAGACACATCTTCTCACATTCGAGGAATACCCTTGCGGCACCTTCATTTCATGCAAACACCCACACAAACTTCTTTTCTCTGCTTTTGATAGTGTATGCGCTGCTGGCTCCATGTATGCCCTCCTACCATCATCTCTTAGTTGTGGATGTAACCGTTCTCTTATTCCCATATCGACAAGGTCTAATCTCACATTAATCCCATCCTTAGTCTTCCCTAGTATGTGCAAAAGCGTACTGATAAGGCTATCACAAACATTCTTCTCCACATGCATCACATCAATACTGTGTCTCACGTCAAGCGAACGCCAATATGGAAGATCAAAGAAAATGGATCTCTTCTTCCATATGTTCTTCTCACCCGCAACCCTCTGATTCTTACCAAAAGTGACATGGATACGTTCCACTCGACTGTAGACTTCCTCTCCTGTTAGTGACTTTGGAGCCATTCCATGCTCCGGTAAGCCGTTAAACTGCTTTCTTAGCCTACGATACGGGTGGAACCGATGAAGAAACCTCCTGTGGCCAAGGTAGACAGTTTTTCTTCCATGCTTTAGTTGTTGGAAGTGTGTGTCTACTTCACATATTGGGCATGCTTTGTGACCCTTCACGCTGTACCCTGACAAGTTTCCGTACGCAGGGAAGTCGTTTATAGTTGTGAAAATCATTGCACGTAGCTTGAAAGACTACTTCTTATAAGCATCAAACACATCTACGCCTTCCTCCCACAACTTCTTCAAGTCCTCAATCAAAGGCGCCAAATAGACATCAATATCGTTCCCTGGCTATTTTGGTCCAGAAATCATCATAGATAGCATCATATACTTACGTTTCATACATAGCCAGGGAGACAAGTTGTATATTACAAGGAGAACCGGCCACGCACTATGTGTGATAGTAAGAGTTCTATACGAATTGATGCCGTCTGTACAAAGCCCAAGCCGTAGGTTTCTCGACTCACTGCCAAATTGAGGGAACATTTCATCTATTTTTTGCCATTGTGGAGAGTCAGCTGGGTGCCGAAGATATTTCCCATCAGATATTCTCTCATCAGAGTGCCATCTCAACTTCTTCGCTTTTGTTGCACTCGCAAACAAACGTTTAAAACGTGGTATTATTGGAAGATACCACATAACCTTTAAAGGTTGCCTTTTACTTGTCACATCACCACAACCACTTTCTTTTTTCACTTTGTATCGTGCAGTTTTACACTTAGGACACTCACTAAGACCTCCGTACTCATTTCTGTACAGTACGCAGTCATTAGGGCAAGCATGTATCTTCTTATACTCCATACCCATTGTAGACAGGATTTTCTTGGCCTCATACATATGATTTGGAAGTACATTATCCTCCGGAAACATATCACACAATAGTTCAAGTAGAATGTGAAACTACTATCGGTCCACCCACAAGTTGCCTTTAAGTTAACCAAATGTAATGTTCCTGTCAGCCGCGTGTACTTACTACCACTATACAATGGTGTCTCTGCATCACTCCGCAGGCTGTCATACTCCTGCGACTGCGCAAAGGATTCTGCCTCAACATCATTAATCATTCTCTCCATTCTATCTTCATCTATGACATCCACAGCTTCCTTCTTGTGTGACGGACAATCAGTTACTTCCTCACCATGCCATATCCACCTTGTGTATCGCAAATTTATTCCATCACAAAGTAGGTGATCCTTTATGACATCAACATCCCATCTACTCTCATTCAAACAGTTGACACAAGGACAAAAATACTTCCCATTTCTTGCAGGAGCATTCTTTTTAGCGAATTCAATAAATTCGTCCACCCCTTTCTCATATTCTTCACTAGTTCTCAAAGCATTCATCCAACTATAATCCATTTTGTTACCACCTAAGGCATTACCAATAACATTCACACGTTTAGTACAATTCTCAACGACATATGATGGGATTGCCTAATTAAGTTATCAACCCAATTTAGGATTTTAAAATATGAGCTTAATAACTTTATTGCCCCCTCCTAGCCTCATCTCTCCTCTTAAAAATGTTTCAGTGCTATGTAACTTATTTTTTTAATAAGTATATATATATAAAATTAATGTATAATAAAATAAATACAATAAGATTAAATTAAAGAATTTTTTTGAGGTTTGGAAGAATTAAAAACAAAACGAGTTCAATATTAACAAAACAATTTTAAGTTGAGTTCTTCCAAAAATAAAATTGTTTTATTGAAAATATTTAGATAAAAATCATTTAATGAATATTGGGGTTATGGTTTTCTTTTTAAGTTTTGGATTGAATTATTCTTCATAATTCGTTTGGAATTAATACAAGAATTTCTTTAATTTAAATAAATCATATTTTATTTTATTATATATACTAATTAATGGTGCAAGAACAAGACTAATGAAATGGGGTGGTGCCACTATATGTGTGTATGGATAAATCTCCATTAGAGATTTCCCTAAAACTGAACAACAGGGATTTCTATTATACACAAGTAAATTTATATTTAAACAACAAAATAAACCATTCCCGAATAAATGCAATTTAAGCAATATAACCACACCAAACACATCAGGCTAATATCAACTATCTCAATATAAGCAATATATAATAAACCAACCAGCCTAATATCAATATATAAACAAACAAAAATAAAGAAAATAAACCAACCTTACCTGATCAGGGAGGGCGCCTACTAGCTAGTAGAGAAGACGTTGGAGATCCACGGTAGAGAAGACGTTGGAGAGAGCCACACTTGGAGACGTTGGAGATCCACGGTGGTGTGCACAATAATGGAAGGACGGAAGTGGAGGAGAGAGCAAAAATCTACCCACTGTGGAGGAGGTGAAGTTGCAGCAGTGACGGTTGCGTGCGTTGAAGAAACAAAGAGGAAGAAGAAGGGAGGAGACGGTGGAGGAGACGGTGGGTGCGTGGGGAGAAGAAGTGCTTGAACAAGGGAGGAGGGAGGAGTTGAAGAAAAAAATAAAGAAGGGCCGACGGTGGGTGTGTGGGGAGGAGAGGAGGAAGAAGAGTAAAGTTGAAGAAAAAAATAGAGGAGGTGTGATAGAAGAAGACGCATGTCAGACACTTGTCTGACATGCGCAGGGGACGCCTTTAGGCTT
The DNA here is from genome assembly GCA_963242795.1 of Inga leiocalycina. Lineage (NCBI taxonomy): Eukaryota > Viridiplantae > Streptophyta > Magnoliopsida > Fabales > Fabaceae > Inga > Inga leiocalycina. Next base: position 69,354,830 of record OY725322.1, read on the forward strand.
CCCAAATGCCATTTGGGACGCCTAAAGTAGGACTTGCGTCCCAAATGGATTTGGGACGCCTAAAGTCTTGGTTTAGGCGTCCCAAATTCATTTGGTACGCCTAAACTAAGACTTTAGGCATCCTAAATGTCATTTGGGACGCCTAAAGTCCTACTTTAGGCGTCCCAAAACCCAAATCCTGGCGCTAAAAAAGATTTATGAAATTTATATTTCGCGCCAGGAAGCACTTTAGACGTCCCAAATTCAAATTTGGGACGCCTAAAGGTTCACCTACATATATATAATTACGAAAATGCCACCGCCTCCCTTTTTAACCACCCAATTTTTAATTTGGGACGTCTTTGGGGGTGGTTATATCTCAATTCTGTAGTAGTGCAGCATTGCATATAGCATCGAATTCTATATTCCATGAACGAACAAAACATATTAAGATTGACTGTCATTTTATTCGTGATAAGATCAAAGAGAATATCATCCCTACAGGTCACATGCGATCTAACGACCAACTGGTAGATCTTCTGACGAAAGCCTTACATGGGACACATGTTGAATATCTTTGTAACAAATTGGGCATGATAAATATATATGCTGCAAATCAGTAGTAAATCCCATAATATCAGGGATTAGGAAAGTAGAACGGTTACGATTACGAACATAGAGATTAGGAAATGTAGAATGGTTACAAACGTTTTAAATAATCTACCTACCCATTTTGCGATGGTTCTTGGGGCATCTGGATTGACTTCTCCTCCTTTACCTACCCTTGAAGTTTGATGGTCATCTGACCACTTTGAGTTCTGGGCTACATTCTTCACTTCGGTTTCAACGTTCTTCAGTTGGAATTTAAGACTCGTTTTGGTGTTCTGAGTTAAGTATTTCTGTTTATGAGGTTTCTTGTCTTATTTGTGGTGCTACGCATCTCTGGTTCTTCTCGATATTTGTTCTTAGCTAAGATCATTCTAATTCTAATCACAAAAGAGTGATTTGTATTATTTTTTTGACTTGGAGTTCCAAACCGTAGTTGAGTAACTTTGATATTTTGTGACTTGATTATTTCTAGTACTATTGCAATCTATCATTTTCTGCACGCATAGTTGCTTATACTTGGTACTTATTTCATTAAGATACTTTGTGACTTCCGTTTGATTTGATTCTATATGGCTAACTCTAAGAACTCTGATGTGTTTAGTGACTTTGATATTTTGTGACTTGATTCTTTCTAGTACTATTGCAATCTATCATTTTCTGCACGTATAGTTGCTTATACTTGTTACTTATTTCATTAAGATACTGTGTGACTTCAGTTTGATTTGATTCTACATGGCTAACTCTAAGAACTCTGATATGTTGTCTATGTCTGCTAAGATTACTACTTCACAGTTGAACTAGATAAATTATAGTGATTGGAATAAAACAGTTAGAGTATATATTTTGGGCATAGAGATGGAAAAACATTTAACTGAGGATCCTCCTACTGGTGACAAAACAAAACTTTTGGTCTAGCAAAGAGCCGATGCTCGAATTCTATTTCAAATTTGAAATTCTATTGAGCTACAGATTCTATCTTCTGTTAGCCATTGTAACACTATAAAAGAAATCATGAGTTATCTTCAATTTATGTTTTCTGACAAAGGAAATATTACTCAGGTTTATGAGGTATGTAAAGGTTTTTATCACTCTCAACAACAAAGTCGTCCTTTGAAAGATTTCTTCTTGAATTTTTGTTTCAAAATTGAACCACAGATTCTACTTTCTATTAGTCATTGTAAAACTGTAAAAGAAATAATGAGTTATCTTCTATTTATGTTTTCTGGCAAAGGAAATATTACTTGGGCTTATGAGGTCTATAAAGTTTTTTATCACTCTTAACAGCAGGGTAGTCCATTAAAAGAACAGATGCTCGAATTCTATTTCAAATTCAAAATTCTATTGAACAACAGATTCTATCTTCTGTTAGCCATTGTAACCTGTAAAAGAAATCATGAGTTATCTTCAATTTATGTTTTCTGGCTAAGGAAATATTACTCGGGTTTATGAGGTCTGTAAAGGTTTTTATCACTCTTAATAGCACGGTCGTCCATTGAAAGATTGCTTCTTGGATTTCAAGAGGATGTATGAGGAAATCAAAGTATTCATGTCTCCACAAGTAGATCTCTCGACTCGTAACAAGAAATTGGAACTTCAGGCTATCATAAGTTTCCTTGAAGCTCCTGACCCGTCTTATGAGACTATTCATTTTCATATTCTGTGTAGTTAGAAGCTTCCCTTTCTTGAAGATGTTTTCTCACGGGTTCTTCATGTAGATAGTTTGATTCATTCTTCTGTTGACCCAAATGCAAGTGCTCTAGCTAGGAGTGGCTCCTTTGAACACAGGAATTATGGGTACAAACAAAGTACTAATTCTGCGACAATAAATTCTAGCAGTATTATCTGCAATTATTGCAAGGAACTTGGCCACATTAAGAAAAATTGTCAATAATTGCAAAATAAACAACAACATGATCAATAGCGTGGCCTTGCTTATATTGCCGATACACCTAGTCTATATAATTCTGGATCTTCTTCTACAAGGGTCCTAGCTATAGGTACTTTTCCTTCTGGTCTCACTACTACTTCAACAAAGTAGGTCATTGATTCTGGTGCCACCGACCACATGATAGGTAATCATCATTTGTTTTTATCATATGCCCTCATGCCAACCCATCATCCATATTCGTTGCCAATGGTTCCCCTGTCCGTGTTCTTGGCTCAGGCACTGTTAAACCAACTGCATCCCTTTCACTATCTTTTATTCTTAATGTTCCCGATCTCACCTGTAATCTTTTGTCTCCAAGTAAACTAACTCGTCATTTGAACTGTTTTAAACTGTTTTATCTTACTTTGAATTTTGGTCTCACTACTATTTCAACAAAGTAGGTCATTAATTCTAATGTCACCGACCACATGATAGGTAATCATCAATTGTTTTCATCATATGCCCCCATGCCAACCCGTCATCCATATTCATCGCCAATGGTTTCCCCATCCGTGTTCTTGGCTGAGGAAATGTTAAACCAACTGCATCCCTTTCACTATCTTTTGTTCTTAATGTTCCCGATCTCACCTGTAATCTTTTGTCTCCAAGTAAACTAACTCGTTATTTAAACTGTTTTATCTCACTATTCCCTGACTATTGTTTAATTCAAGATCTTTCGATGAGGCAGATTATTGGTCAAGGCTATAAATCTAGTGGGCATTATATCCTTGATGATCAAGTGCCACGTTCTATTTCTTGTTATGGTAGGACGTCTCCACTTGAAGTTCATTGTCGTCTAGGTCATATGTCTCTTTCATCTCTTCGAAAATTGTACCCTCAGTTCTTATCCATGTCTCTTTAGATTGTGAGTCATGTCAGTTTGCCAAACACCATCACATTCATTTGGCACCTCGCATCAATAAATCAGTTGCGTATCCTTTTGAGTTAGTACATTCTGATGTTTGGGGTCCTTGTTCAGTTCTTTCTCAGACTGATTATCGTTATTTTGTCACTTTTGTTGATGATTTTTCTAGAACTACTTGGCTTTACTTAATGAAACAATGTTATGAAGTATTTACTCATTTTCATAATTTCTGTGTTGAAATTCAAACCCAGTTTAATACTTCTGTGAAAATCCTATGAAGTGATAACGCCAAAGAATATTTTTCCGCCCTATTCACCCATTACATGCAAAATCATAGTATCCTTCACCGATCTTCTTGAGTTGAAGCCATGTCTACTATCTACTGCCTGTTTTCTCATCAATCGCATGTCTTCGGCTATTGTTGATGGGGATATTCCATATTCTATTCTATTTCCCATCACTAAGCTGTTTCCTGTTGATCCTAAAATTTTTGGTTATGTCTGTTTTGTTTGGGATGTCTGTCCTAATGTTAGTAAAATCAATCCCAAGTCCTTAAGATGTGTCTTTCTTGGTTATTCTTGAGTTCAGAAAGGTTATCGGTGTTACTCTCCTGATTTCCGTCATTACCTTGTTTCCACTAATGTCACTTTTAATGAGTCTTCTCCTTTCTTCAAGTCTTCGATCGTCTTTGAGTCTATCTCTGTCATGGATGAGCATGATGATGTCCTGGTTTATCTTGTCCCTCTCTCACCAGTATGAGTTGCTATTCCAGAACCTACTATCATCAATTATGCTGATGTTGCCAATGTGTTCGCCAGTTACTGATTCGCCGATTGATTCCATTGATACCTCCCTAGTTCTTGCTCCTATTTCCGCAGATCCCTCTCTTGCTGTTACTAAACCACTTGTTCTTGATTCTCCTATTGATACCTCTGATGACCTGCCCATTGCCTTCCGAAAAGGTATTCATTTTCATTGTCCTCCTAAAAGATATGCTGATTGTACCTATCCTATCTCATCTTTTGTATCCTACAAGTCTTTGTCCCTTGTTTCCTCTTCTCTTGTAGCCGCACTTGATTCCATCTCTACACCTACTACCCTTCACTAAGCCCTGACTCACCCTGGTTACTGTGCTGCGATGGAAGATGAAATTTTGGCACTAGAAAAAGCTGGTACCTGGACTCTTATTGATCTCCCTTCTGTAAAGAAGGTCATTGGATGTAAATGGGTATTTGTTGTTAAGACTAAGGCCAATGGTTCCTTGGAACGGTTAAAAGCCGAAGAGTATACCCAAACTTATGGTATTGATTATTCGTCTTCTTGTCTCTTTAGCTGCTATATATCATTGGGATTTGTACCAATTGGATGTTAAGAATGGCTTTTTGAATGGTGACCTCTTTGAAGAAGTTTATATGGAGTAACTACTTGAGTTCGTTGCTCAGGGGGAGAATAGGAAAGTATGCTGCCTCTGGAAGTAGTATGGCCTAAAGCAAAGTCCTTATGCCTGGTTTGATAGATTCTGTGATGTAATCAAGAAGTTTAGATTAAGTTAAAGCAAGTGTTATCACTCTGTGTTCTACCAGCAATCTGATGCTGGTATGATTCTTCTAGTAGCATATGTTGATGATATTGTGATTACAGGGAGTAACATTTTTGGAATCTCAAAACTTAAAGTTTTTCTTAACTCTCATTTCTAGACAAAAGATTTGAAGTCATTAAAGTACTTTCATGGTATTAAAATTTTGAGGAGCAATAAGGGTATTATTTTGACTCAAAGGAAGTATGTTCTTGATCTCTTAAAGGAGATTGGAAAGCTTGGAGCTGCACCAAGTAGTATTACCATAATTTTGAATCCCTTCCTAGATTTTGATGATAGTATGTTTGATGTACTTCCTGATGATTTGAAGAAGAAGATTGATCCAGAGAAATTGAAGCCGTTTCCATTTCCTGAGAGATATAGAAGACTCATTGGAAAGCTGAATTATCTAACAGTAACTCGTCCTGATATAACCTTCTCAATCAGTAGGCTCAGCCAACTTATGGCATCACCAACGGTGGCACAATAGGAAGCTTTAGAACATATCTTACATTATTTAAGGCCACAAGACAATCCACTACGGGTTACTGTGTATTTGTTGGTGGAAATTTGATATCTTGGAGAAGTAAGAAGCAAGGGGTTGTGTCAAAATCAAGTGTAGAAGCGGAATACAAAGCCATATCACAATCAATACAAGAAATTGTGTGGGTATTTCAACTCTTGAAGGAAATTGGCATCACCACGACACTGCTTGCAAAACTATGGTGTGACAATAAAGCAGCATTTCATATAGCATCGAACTCTGTGTTTCATGAATGTACCAAACATATTGAGATCGATTGTCATTTTATTCGTGACAAGATTAAAGAAAATATTGTATCTACAGGGCATGTGCAATCAGACTACCAATTGGTAGATCTTCTGATAAAAGCATTACATGGGACACGAATCAAGTATCTTTGTAACAAGTTGGGCATGATAAACATATATGCTCCAACTTAAGGGGAAGTGTCAAAGAGCAAATCACAAAGAAGATTAGGAAATGTAGTCAAAATAAGAGATTAGGAAATGTAGTCAAATAAGAACGTCAGGAAATGTATAGCCATTATACATCTTTCTGAAACGTATTGCTATGTAAATATGCCTATATATTTTTACATCACAATGATCATAATAAAAACTAGTTTTGAATCCATACAAAGTCGATCTAGACGCCCCAAGAACCGTTGCAAAAGGACACCAGAGCCACTGTCACGCGTGTATCTAAGTGGCCGAATGTGTGGTGGCGCGTGAGACTCTACGCTTCATCGGATGAAGGCCGCATTTTGGTGGTCGGCTGATCTTGATGCTATGAAGGCAGGGAGGGGGCGCGTGTGTTCAGGAAGTACACCAGTAAAGGAGATCTGAAACCTAAACAGAAGAAGCTTTTCGTCAGAAAAAATGGAACCTTCACGAAAAAAGAAATGAAAAAACAAAGGAACGAAAAAAGAAATGAAAAAACAAAGGAAAAATACCTAGGCTGCTCTGATACCATGTATGGATTCAAAACTAGTTCTTATTATGATCATTGTAATGTACAAATATATAGGCATATTTGCATAGCAATAAGTTTCAGAAAGATGCATAACGGCTATACGTTTCCTAACATTCTTATTTGACTACGCTTCCTAATCTCTTAATTTGACTGTGTTTCCTAATCTTCTTTGTGATTTGCTCTCTGACAGTATTTTTCTGCAAAACTCTGAACTGAAAGTATTTAAAGATGATATTTAACTTTTTTTAATGTAGCTAATATATTTTATAGAAACTTATTTTCAAAGTCTGGGTTGATAATCAAGAAAACCGTGCAAAATCAATAATGGAAGAAAGGTCGGAATATACAGTTAAGCTAGAAAAAATAAAATGGATTTTGCTGATAGAACTTTAATATGATAACTTCCTATCTGTGATAGAACCCAATAACCTTACATGAGAATCGTTAAGAACAATGGCTGAAACAGAGTCGTAATTCCATAAAAGCTATAGCGTCTTCCAAGGACAAAGGATATTGCTGCTTCCCTTGTCCAGTAAATTTAATGAGGAGGTTGTCTATGCGATAAGGAAGATGTAATATCTTATGTGGTTCTGAAACCATTTTAATAGGCACTTAAGACTCATTACCACAAACAATTTATAATTAGAGGAAAAACTGCAAAAAATACATAACTAGAAAACTTCGATTATGAACAAACCTGAGGAATATCTCGCGAGAGCTTGGAGGATTTGCAGTCGAGAGTAGGAGATGCTTGTTACTGAAGGCCATTATTCTGGTGCGGGTCACAGCACTGCCCTCAGCCAATTTTTCTTAAAAATTTCTTGCGAGAATGTGAATTCAGTCGCCAGGAGGAAGCAAGATTCTCTTTGCCTTGCAGAGAGCAGAGAGCGATGAGGAGGAGATTGGCTGTTAATATTAAAACCTAGAATAATTTTTCTTTTTAGAAAAGGGAGCATCGCCTCACGTTTTCAAGTCGAGAATGATTTCTCTGTGGATCCATGACAGCAGATTGAGAAAACAGACAGAGAAGGAAGCATAAAGCGAGGAGATTGAGAATTGAGAAAATAGGGAGAAGGTGAGGGAATTCAGTTTTGAGAAAATCGCCAAGGAACAAGTAGTCGTTGGGGGGAGTGAGAAGTAAATTAAATTGAATGATATGAGGAAGCCGTTGTGGGCATGTGATGAGTGTGTGAAGTGAAGTTGAACAGAGGCGGTGATGGGAAGAGGAAGAGATACGCACGCACCCTAGGGCGGTTCAGCGGAGCGTCTTTGCATCTTCAGACCGTTGATTGTTGAAATTAATAATAAATCAAACAATTATCACTCTTTGGTAGGGCTGTTCGGATCGGAACAGGATTGAGAAATACCATTTCTAATCCCGATCCTTAAAAGTGTTCAGGAAGGAGTTTCATTTCCGATCCCGGATTTCCTATTTTTTTAAAAATAAATCTCTATATTCAACTTTTTGTTGTATTTCATTTAGTCTAGTATAAATATATAATTTGTCTAATATCATATTGTACCAAATAATTCTAATACAAATATATAATTAGTCCAATACATGCTTAAAGTTGTCGATTCAGCTACAAAAAGAACAAAGACAAGAACAAAAAATTAGAATTATTTAATAAATAATAAATGAAATTAATTAAATAAACTAAAAGAATAGATATTACCTTAAGAGTGTTAGGGATTTTCACAATATATTTTACATTTTGTTTTGTTTTCTTAAATATTTTTTTTAAAAATGTACATATATATATATATATATATTTTTTTTTTGAGATTGGGAAAAAGTCGGGATTGGGATGTCTCATTCCCGATCCCGAAATCACATTCCCGATCCTGAAATTTCCAGGACGAGATTTTTCAGTCCTGATTTATTCGGGATCAGGATAGAAAGATCGGGACGGGAAATTGATGAACATCCCTGCTCTTTGGTGGTTCCCAAACTAATAATACTGAATTATTGATTATATACTGCATTTTTAATTTTAAAAATCATGTTATATTTTTATTGTTGTTTTTCTTTTTGGCCAATATATTTTTATTGTTGTTAATCAAATTAATGTTGTAGCCCTTGTGTTGTGCTTATTGTGAATTGAGACGGTGGCCGCAATAAGATTGCGTGTTGATTGTTACCGATCAATACTGATAATAATTATGAATCTGAAATAAGGATTTGATTTGATTATTTTTAATCTTTTTTAGCTTTAAAAATTATGTTTTATGTTACTGTTTTATATATGAAATTATGTTTTATATAGAGTATCTTGCTATCATATAGAAATAGAATTATATAATTGTGTACTAAAATAATTAGACTAGTATAACTTCTATAAACCTTAGACCATATATAAATAAAAAAACGTTGGCAAAAGAAATATAAATAAAAAAACCTAATTTGTAGATCTTTATAGTTTTATATAATTTTAATTTAATACCTGAATTTTATTATATTTTCTTTTTGACCGAACTGAATTTTTTTATAGGATCTTTATTGTTTTTGCCCGTCTGCAATGTTATGGCCTATATCAATTCTTAAATATATCAACTTAATAAAATGAATAAAATATAGTCATGAAATATAATATTTTCACATGAAAATCAATAAGTCGCCTCTATTTATCAAAGTAGGAGCATTCGTGAGAGCGCCCCTCTATCTCCATACTTGTATAGTCTACCTACCAATGTTTTATCTTGACTCATAAATGACTTACAATTGACTTGTTTGTTAATATATGGAAGGTGTGCAAATTAATAAAGTATTACGTTTTTGGGTTGCATTAGATATTTAGTGCTGAAATAATATTTGTATTGTTTTTGTTGGATACACTATTTAGACTTCCATTGATAAAGCGTTAACTAGATTGCATCTTCCAAGTAATTTCTCAACCACAAAAAAAGTCATATAAAATACTCCAAGAAATTATTTGAGAAAATTCTTGAAAAATACAATTAAAAAGGGTAAAAGACAAACTGGTGCTACGAAGTTATCAAATCTCAAGTCAGAACTGAAGTAGAAATATGAGATTTCCAATTCTGATTAAATTGTCTTGAGTTAAATTCTGAAACATGAAAATGAAGTTATTAATGTAAAATATGATATTGTTAATATATGTACAAAAGCTGTTATTGACCCATGAACTTGTACCTCAAAATTATCCTTAGTTTTTGGGATATAAAGTTGTTAAACATGAAAGCAAGTCGTTCATGTAAAATATAATATTGTTAATATAGACACAGATGTTGTTATTGACCCCTAAAACTTGTGTCCTCAAAATTATCCTTGATTTTTGAGATATGAAGTTGTCAAACATGGAAGTAAAGTCGTTAATATGAAATCTGATGTTGTTAATATAGATATAGATACTATTATTGACCCCTAAAAATTGTGTCTTCAATTTAAGGCATTTTTGTCATTTAGTCAGAATTGGAAATCTCATATTCCTACTTTAATTCTGACTTAAGATTTGATAAATTTACAGCATCAATTTATATTTTCCTATTTTTAATTGTATTTTTCTGAAATTTTCCAAAATTGTTTTGCTATCTACTCAAATTTTAGATGTTTTTCTTTCTTCTTCTTTTATAATTCAAATACCTTTTAGCGAATAAATCAATTCTATCATTTTAGAGCTCCGATAAAGGGTGAGCATCATGCTATATTAGGCCAAAAAATTACAGGCGTTTTGAGGACTTTTACAACCGAAGCCTTTCCCCAAGCATCACGTAAGGAAGACTTAGTCCACTTGGAATCATTTTTGAGTTTTTAGTCATTTATTATAAAAAATAAAAAAAAAAATCTTTGTTGTTCTCATTTAAAAACAAATAAATCAATTCTATCGTACCAGAGTCCCAATAAATAAAGGAGGAGAGACCCTAATGTATAATTTTTAAATACTTTTAGCAACACCTTTTTAAATTAAATATATAGTTTCTAATAGTAATAAGAAAGTTTAGAACATTTAACAGATAATTGATCATTACTTCTTTTTATTAGTATGTAGTTATTAAGGATTTTTGTTTTTTGACCAAAATAGCATGTAGTTAATTAAGGATTGGATCATTGGCCATGTGTATTAAAAAACTAAAAAAGGACATTCCCGCAAGAGGTAGAACTTCTCTGATCTTAATGCCTCGATGAAATTTCGGTAAAAAAAAAAAGCCTCGATGAAATGAATTAGTCCATTACCATCGATAAAATAACGTTCACGTATTTGAAAATATATAAAAACATACTCAAGCAATTTGTTTTTTATGTCCATTATGTCAAGTGTTTTCTAATCATCCATGGAGATGTGTCATATTTTCTTCTTACAAGTTTATAATTAAATAATAATATTTCAAACAAGACACATGACCACAAGTGTGATTGAGAACTTGACTATAACAAGTTCCAAACTATATGTCTTGAGATAATGAATGTAACACTTGACATAATGATAATATAAGCAACTTGATTTTTAAGTAATTTCCAAAATATATATCTTGAGGTGAGCAGAGTCTAAATGTTACCTTCATACCCAACACCACCACCAGTCCGGACGGTTACGCTGTTATTAACGGGATCGAGGTTGTCTCTATGCCACCTCATCTTTATTACACTGAACCAAGTGACCGAGGTTTTGATATGGTAGGTCATAGTTCTTTCTACCAAATCAAAAACAACTTGGCACTGGAGACAATGTACAGAATCAATGTTGACGGGCCTCAAATCCCTCCTGATCAAGACACAGGAATGTTCCGTAAATGGGACGATGACAACCAATACTTGACACTGTCTCGTCCAAGTAGTGATCCAGCTTATTTCGGCCCTGACAAACTCAGATACACAAGAATTCTCAACTACACTGCACCAGAGGACGTATATCGGATTGGTCATAGCTATGGTGCGAACTAGAGATCAGTGACTTATAATATGACTTGGGAGTTTGAAGTGGACTCAAAATTTCTTTTACTTGGTGAGGCTCCACTTTTGTGATATCCTGTACAATATTAAAAATGTTGGCCAAGTAGTTTTTGAGATCTTCATTGCTGATGAATTGGCAGAACGTCACGCAGATGTGGTGCTTTGGGCTGAAGATATTCTAACTCCTTACTTTAAGGACTACGCAGTGTGGATGTTGAGCAATGATCAAAAGTTGAAAAAACTCAATCTTTCCATTATGTTGCAACCATATGAAGACTGGCAAATAAGCTCATACAGGGAAGTGATCTTGAACGGAATTTGAGGTATTCAAAATAAGTGATGCAAATTCCAATCTCGGAGGATCCAGTAGCGACGCACGTCTAAACCCTTACTCACCACAGATCAACTACCAAAAGCCAAGAACCTCAAACAAAACAACAATGATTTTCGTCGTTGCTGGAGCGACTTCAGGACTCATTCTGCTATCTATCATTTTTCTCATAATCTGGAAACTGATAACTAGGATACAGCTCTCCACAACCAAGTCGGAAAGAGGAAAGAGTAAACACAACTTGTCATCACTACCATCCAATTTGTGTCAATACTTTTCAATCGCTGAGATCAAAGTAGCCACAAATAATTTTGATGATGTTTTGGTAATAGGTGTTGGAGGTTTTGGTAACGTGTATAAAGGTTACATTGACAACAATACAGTACAAGCCGCAATCAAACGGCTCAAGCCGGGTGGGGCTCAGGAGTTCTTAACTGAGATTGTGATGCTCTCTCAACTTCGTCATGTTCATTTGGTGGCCCTCATCGGATATTGCATTGATGAAAATGAGATGATCTTGTTTACGAGTTCATGGCTCGTGGGACTCTTGATGACTATCTTTATGGCTCTGATTGTAAAGAACCACTTTCATGGAAGCAAAGGATGGAGATAAGCCTTGGGGCGGCGCGTAGGCTGCACTACCTTCACATAGGAGCTGGCCACAACATCATTCATAGAGACGTGAAAAGCACTAACATTTTATTAGATTAGATGAGAAATGGGTGGCCAAGGTTTCTGATTTTGGACTGTCCAAAGTGGGACCTACAGGAGGGTCTCAGTCACACATAAGCACGATTGTGAAAGGGAGTGTGGGGTACTTGGACCCAGATACTACAAACGTCAACGCTTGACTCTAAAGTCTGACGTGTACTCATTTGGAGTGGTGCTGTTGGAACTTTTGTGTGGAAGACGACCTTTGGTACGTGCGGTGGAGAAGCACAAGGCAAATTTAGTGGGCTGGTTTAGAAGATGCCATCATGAAGGAGTGATTCATGAGGTGGTGGACCCGTTTCTGATAGAAAGTATAACACCAGAGTGCTTGAACACGTTCAGTGAGATGACTTTAAGTTGTTTGGCTGATGATGGCAATGAACGACCATCAATGGATGATGTGGTGTGGGGCTTAGAGTTTGCGATAAAGTTACAAGAGGAGAGCATGGAGGGACGAATTATGGATGAGATTAGTGGGACCCAAAAAGAGGAAGAAGAAGAATAGACATTGATGAAGAAGGGGCTGGAAGATGAGGAACTGATACTGTGAGATATTTTAATTATTAATATAATATATTTATTAGTTATTAATTAGGTTAATTAAAATATCCTGAGTGTGGCCCGTTAGTCAGATCTAGGCCCAACTACAGGATTAGGGTAAACAGAATTGGCTATCTAATTTATTTCTGATGGTGAAATAAATGAATTAAGGAAAATAGCCGTCAAAACTGAGCGTATGGTAGAAAACCCTAGCAGCTCTTTGAGGTTCCCTGACTGGCGACGGCTCTCACACCAGTTGCCATCACTGTGCCTTACGGTCAGTCAGAAGAGTTACCTGTCACTTCTTTCCTCTGACTCTTTCTATTTTGCAGTCTCATTTTCCCAGTGTTCGTGAACTCCTCCTGATTGAAGAAAAGATATGGCGAGAGGTATTTATGAAGTCTTCCGCTGTAATATTGTAGAATATGTTGTGCTATATTTATTGAGATGTAATTAGCATTTAGCATGATGTATTCCAACAGATACGAGATTCATAGGTCAATAATTGAGATTCGCTTCACAACACCAATCCTACATGCCTATTAATAAGTAAAGACTCTATTCCTAAATCGTACACGTGTATGTGTGTGTGTGTGTTTTTTTATGTGTGTATATATTTCAATCTTAATTCTTGTGTATATGATAACTGCCAACTAAGAATGCACAGAACCGAATTTGAGAGAAAAATCTTCTTTATTTATAAAACTGTGTAAGAGTCTCTGTACAGTACCTATTTATAAAAAATAAAACTCTGATGGGAGAGAACCATCCAAACAAACTAACACGTGACTAATGCCTAATATACATAATTACCTATGTATCCCTTACTATCAACATAATTATAGATGTATTCTACACTCCCCCTCAAGTTGGGGGTTGAAAAATATTTACAACACCTAACTTGCATAGTAGTTTCATCTGGATATCCTTCCCCACAGGCTTAGTGAGTAAATCAGCCTATTGATCTTCTGACTTTACATAATGCAAAGATATTACTTTCTGTTTGAGCTTTTCTTGGACAAAGTGACAATCGATTTCGATGTGCTTTGTCCGTTCATGGAAGACAGGATTGGAGGCAATATGGATTGCTGCTACGTTGTCACAATATACTTTCATTGGATGCTGATGAGTGATACAAAGCTCTCTGATCACCCCAACAGTCTAGACTACTTCAGAGACTGCCATGCTCATGGCGCGATATTCTGCTTCTGCTGAGCTCTTGGAAACAGTCCCTTGCTTCTTTATTTGCTTTCCACATAACAAGTGAGCCCCCGAACTTTAATAAATATCCAGTAACAGATCGTCGTGTAGTCACACAAGATGCCCAATCGGAATCACAATAACATTCCAAGTCCAGGTTCCCTTCTGCACTCAAGAGCACCCCAAGTCCAAGTTCGCCTTTCAAGTATCATACAACATTTAAGGCAGCAGCCATATGCTCCTTTGTTGGCATGTGCGTGAATTGGCTGAGACTCTGGACACAAAAGGATATGTCAAGTCTGGTCATAGTAAGATAAATTAACTTACCCACGAGTGCTCTGTATCGTTCTGGATTAGGCAATAGCTCATCTGCTTTATTCCTCTCTTCCTCAAATGATGTCAATTTCTGGTGCTGAACTAGAGGCACTCCAAGTGGGCGGCAACCACTCAAACCTATTTCGGCCAAAATGTCCAAGACATATTTTCTTTGACACAACAATATTCCTTTATTAGATCTAGCAACTTCTATACCAAGAAAATATTTCATATGTCCAAGATCTTTAATTTGAAATGAATTATGTAGAAAAGATTTGGTATGTTCAATGCCTGTCTTACTACTCCCCGTTATTAGTAAATCATCAACATATGCAAGCAACAACACAACACCATCATCATAGTTTCTAATAAAAAGTGAGTGATCATATTCGCTTTGTTTGAATCCTCCCTGAATCAATGCCTCAGACAGGTTGTAATTCCACTGTCTAGAGGCTTCTTTTAGTCCATATAAGGACTTATTCAGCCTACATACCATGTGCTCCCCCTTAGTGTCAAATCCTTAGGGAACTTTCATGTATACTTCCTCTTCTAAATCTCCCTGTAAAAAGGCATTACAAAATCCAAATTATACATAGCTGCCAATTTTAAAACAAGTCTAACAGTCAGCATTTTAACAATAGGAGAGAAGGTTTCATGATAATCGATCCCTTCTCTTTGGTTATATCCTTTTGCAACCAACCTAGCTTTAAATTTGTCTACACTACCATCTGATTGAAATTTAACCTTGTATATCCATTTACACCCTATGGCCCTCTTACCTTGGGGTAAAGGTACCAAAGTCCATGTTTTATTATGTTCCAAAGCCTTAATTTCATTGTTTATGGCCTCTATCCACCTATGATCCTTCACAGCCTCTCCATAACTCTTAGGCTCACGTATAGAATCTAAAGCAGTTAAAAAACACATATGGGTTGGAGAAACATTACTGTAAGAAAGGTATTTATGAATGCTGTAAAGACACCGAATGTCTTGCTCTGAGGTGACTAGTGAGCAGACATAGTCTTGTGCCCATATTGGTGGGTGCCTTTCTCTAGCTGTCCTTCTGGTGCCTTCATTATTGACACCTTCAGCACCATTATAGGAGGTTGGTTGTAGATTGGATGATGTATCACTTGGACCAGCCATCCCTTGCTTTATTGCAGAAGTGTGCTGCTGATTATCAATGGTTTGGTTTATTGTATCTGCAGGCGGATGTTGATCATTCTCGAACTAGAATATGGCTTTCATATCCCTGCAACTTTCATTTGAACCAAACAGCTCAGCGTTTTTAAAAGGAAATTTGGTTTCAAGGAAACTTACATGTCTACTGGCAAATATCACTTTGCTCTTCAAATCAAGAAGCAAGAAACCTTTCTGGTTCTCAGGGAACCCAAGAAAAACACAGGGAATAGACTTTGCCTGCAATTTATCAGTATTTTTTAAATCCGTAGCATAAGCCAGAGAACTGAAAATCTTTAAATGACTCACATCAGGACAAATCCCATGTATAATATCATAAGGGGTTTTATAACCTAGTATTCTAGAAGGAAGTCTATTAACTATATATGTCGCCATTTTGATACATTCCCCCCAGTATATAATTGGCACCCCTGATTGTATAATCAAACCTCTAGCCACTTGAACAATTGTTCTATGCTTCCGTTCTACTACCCCGTTTTGCTCTGGAGTGTAGGGACATGATGTCTGGTGCACTATTCATTTATCTTGAAATAAGATCTTAAATTACTATTGGTAAACTCTGTCCCATTATCTGACCTAACAATTTTAACATTGACAGAATATTGTGTATTAACATAAGCAATAAACTGCTTCACGTAGCCAGCAACTTCAGATTTAGTTCGCATCAACAAAGTCCAAGTAGCGCGAGAGAAATCATCGACAATGGTTAAAAAATATTGATATCCTTGATGTGTTGGAGTCCTATATAGACCCCACACATCTAGATGCAATAACTCAAAACATCGAGAAGACTTAATACAACTTGGAGTAAATGGGAACTTGGTCTGTTTAGATTGAATACAGACCTCACACTTTTTATTCAAGATTGTTTCATCATTACTCACAAAACCAAGATGCTTCATAACAGAAAAAGGGACATGCCCAAGCCTACTGTGCCATGTGCACAAATCAGTTACAGACATGCGTTTCTTTGTGCTTACAATCGAATTGATCATATTGCAAGAAACTAAATTCTTTAGAACATATAAACCCTCAATGACCCTACCAGTCACCATCATCTTGCCATCCTGTAGGCCCTGCAAAACACAGAAGTCAGGAAAGAAAGAGACCATACACTTATGTTCCCCTGTCAGCCTTGCTACCGACAACAAATTGAATTCAAGCAATGGCACATACAAGACTCCATGTATCATAAGATGTTCAGTTATCCTAGCACTTCCTATATGAGTAACTGGCACTCGTTTTCCATCAGGCAATCTAATTGATTTTATGGGTCCATCATAAGTTCTATAATTTTCTAACAAACTTAAACTACTGACCATATGAGTGGTGGCCCCATAATCAATTACCCAGTAAGAAGAAGAATGCGAATAAGTAGAAGGGATAACCAAACCTGTACCCGCTAGGGCATGAATTGATAGCTCTGAGTCTTTCTTGAGAAGCTCCAGCAGTTTCTCATACTGTTCTTGTGTAAATGTGGGTGCGGCAGTAGTTGTGGTATGAGTCAGAACATTTCATCAGGAACTATTTCCTTTGGCGTCAGAGGAGCACTAGTATCTCTGTTCATTCGACCTCTGCCTCCTCTGAAGTTGGCAGGATATCCAATTAACTGGAAACAATTCTCTTTTACATGCCCTTTCTTCAAGCAATGTGAACACTCAGCATTGGGATCACCACGTCCACACCCTCTAGCACGTCCTCTCCCCCTTACTGCCATGGCTATGCCCTCTATGGGTGATGAACGTTCTTGACTCGTAATGAAACGTTGTGTTTCGTCCTCCAAGATCATCCCATAAGCTTGGCCCACGGTGGGAAGAGGGATCATCATCAAAATTTGGCTACGAGCTGGACCGTATGACTCGTGCAACCCCATCAAGAATTGCAACAATCGTTGTTGCTGCATCAATGCCATATAAGCCGTCGACGTCTCGCACTTGCACAAAGGGATGTGCACAAGCACCGACTGCTCCTCCCAGAGTTCTTTAAGTTTGGAAAAGTATTGAGAGACAAAAAGAGAACCTTGCCTTAAAAGATTTATTTCTCGGTGAAGGGCAAAGATCCTAGATCCAGTCTTTTTGTCGAACAATTCCTGCAAATCGGTCCAAACGCGGTGTGCTTCTTCATAGAACATGATTCTGTTTGCCAAATCTTTGGAGATGGAATTTAATAGCCAAGAAAGGACCACAGCGTTGCATCGCTCCCACTGGTCCCTCAATTCCGGCGTCTGATCGTCTTTCTTGCAAGATCCATCAACGAACCCTAACTTATGCTTCCCTTTCAAGGTGATTCTCATTGCTCGGCTCCAAATCGTATAGTTCTCCGAGCCGGTGAGCACTTGTGAGACAATCGTCGATCCTTGAGTCTCCGACGGGTGCAAGAACAAAGGGTGAGTAAAAGGTAAATTCGCTGGATCAGTGACTGACTTTTCTGCCATTTGAGTGTTGAAGCAAGACGAAGACAAAGCTATCGGACAAGGCTGTGATACGGAGACTCACTTGATTAGTGGCACGTGGATCGCCTATCAACCATTGTCTCTGATGCCATGATAAGTGCCAACTAAGAATGCATAGAACCAAATTCAAGAGAAAAATCTTCTTTATTGATAAAACTGTGTAAGAGTCTCTGTACAGTACCTATTTATAAAAAATAAAACTGTGATGGGAGAGAACCATCCAAACAAACTAACACGTGACTAATGCCTAATATACATAATTACCTATGTATCCCTTACTATCAGCATAATTACAGATGTATTCTACAGTATACATGGAGTCGATCAATACATGCACTATCTTTGTCCTTAATTGAAGAGGTGAATAATTAATTTTTGGATACTAAAATATTAGTTTAGATATTAGTAAAAAATATTGTTTGTTTTTCTCTAAAATATCATCTTTAATCATGGTCATTATAATTACTCCTTGATAGAATATACTCTTTAATATGTCTAATCAATAGAGATATTTTTGAGAACAATTTTAGATTTAAAAAATAAAGTGAATTGAGATCTTATATTCACAAGAAAAATGTACTTTGATAAGAGGTTTAAGATGGGGAAATGAAATGAGAATCACATGTCAATCATTAAAGATTCGCTTCTTAGCATGAATCCCAAGTGCTTATGGGTAAATTACTATAAGTTTTCAAGAAAGAAATGTAATTAGTTAAAAACTCCACAAGTAACAAGTAAACAATATAAACTTATTATTATTTCATACACCCAAGCACGTTATTGTATACTGCTTATGAAGTCATCAATCACGAAAGCGACTGGACTCCCACTCAATTATTTCGAAATGAAATTTTCATATGCATGCATTTGTATATGCATTTGAATCAGCGAATCAAAAAATAAATAAATAAAGAAAAAGCGAAATGTGACTATACGTGTGGAGTCCACATGATTCTTACTATTGTTCTCTTTTTTTTTTTGATTTCTTTCTATTAAGAAAAGCAAAAGCTATAAAGGCAACAATAACATAAAGATTTTAGATAATCTACAATCATTTTCATGGAATTGATTTTGGTATAGCACTGGCTATATATAGACAACTACAAATCATCTAGGCCATACACGTGTGTAAAAAAAATATTATTCTAGATTCCTATCCTTTGAACATTTGACGAGCTATCCTCTTATGCCCTGTTTGGATGACTGAATTATTATGCTGATTATTAGCCCCTGTAAGGTAAACTGGACAGGATGGATAGTGAGACTCCTACGAAACCTGACAAATTGGGAAGGAGACTGAGGCTTTGTAAATATATCAGCAATTTGATCACGAGCTGAGATATGAGAAATTCAAAGCAACTTAGCATCTAAGCGTTTGCGAACAAAATGATCATCAAGAGCAATGTGTTTGGCTCTTGAATGAAAACCAGGATTTGCAGCTGGATAAGTAGCACCCAAATCATCCCAGCACAACAATGGTGGCACTGACAGAGAAAGGCCATGATATAATTAGGTCGTGGATGTATTGTTTTTTTATCAGTAATAATAATATTGAGAATTGAGGAATTTGGGTCTCTTGGTTTAACACTATTAGTAGAAAAAGAGAGTTTTTTCTAACATTAGTAATATTTTAGGTCAGCTATAAAGAATATTTAGACAAAAATAACGAGTGTAAATAAATTCTTCATTTATAATTAAAACCTTAGACTGATTGGTAAAGAAGCCGATCTAGAAACTAGAACGTTTCTAGTTTGGTTGCTTAACCACAAGTTCATAAAAAAATAGAAGTAAATCTATTTTTCAATTTCTAGATTTAATGCTTGATAGAAAATCTAGCAAGTCGAAACAAAAAATGCTAGTTAGGTTTTTAGAATTTAGTCACTGTCAACTCGTCGAACTTCCTCTTCCCTCACTGGTTTAATGGAGCTCATGTGTGGTCTCGTTCACCGTGAGTTTGTGGATTGTTGTGTTGTCTGACTAATACTCACTAATGAACCATGCTCCCTCCGTCTTTCATTTTAAGCAATAAATAACCGAATTACCCTATTTGAAATCTCAGTTAAAATTAGTTGAACTTAATTAACATATACTCCTCTTGCAGTAAAAAATAGGGTAGATAGAGAAATTTTTTGTTAGTTCTATATATAAGGCCCCTTGTTAAATTTTTCATGTAAATAAAGATGTGCTAGGATAAATTTATACTAACATTGTCTTTGTAATTCCTACAATGGCTAAAGAATCATAGCTTATCAATGACAAGTGAAAGTGCTACCATTGATAAGTTATAAGACTTTTTTGATATTATTTTCTTTAATTGAGACTTTAGTGTGATTTCCCGAAAAAGTTTACTTCAAAATATAAGTCATTTGTAGAATAATTAATGGTTTTTTTCTCGATTTTAACCCTATTTAATTTCTATTGGAAAGAGAGAAAAGAGGAGATAAATGTGTGACAATAATTTGAAGAGAGAGATATATAAAAAAAATTTAATACGGAGAAATGTAGAAAATTTCATCAATTTAATGCATTTTTTTCTTAGAAAATGAGGTACAAGAGTGACATATTGTTAAGAGAATATATATGTGTGTGTGAATATATTGTGTAAGGACAGTAGAGTAATTCTTTAATAAGTCCTGAGTGACAGTTATTAGAGTTAAGTGAGCCCCTATATATATGTAAAGGGGAAAGATTGTAGTTTAAGTTTTCATTATTTTTTGAAATACAAAGGCAAGCAAAGCTTGAAAGTTTACAAAATCAACGGGCTAAGTCCCACCGAATATTCGTGTGGCAGCCCCCACACTCCAATACAAAAAGATGAATACATTGCATAGGGGATGTCCCCAATTCGACAGAAGCCTGATGATTCATATGAGCCATTCGTGCAAGATAATCAGCACTGCGAGTATTCTCCCTATGTGTATGGGAAATCTTCAGATCCCAGTCAGCGTAAATGAGGGACCTGGTTTCAAGGATAACATCATATAAAGGGTGGTCAATCCCACACTGTGTGGATAATAAATGGATGGCCTGTAGAGAGTCTGTGAACAGTCTGACTTTTTTAAGGCCCATCTGCATACATAACCGGAGTCCTCGTTGGATTGCATGGATTTCCGCAGCAGTTGGGAAAGAGTGACCCAACTTCTGTTGAAATCCGCGAATCCAATTACCTCGGTGATCTCGGATGACCCCTCCACAGGCTGATTGACCATCACAAGCAGTCGAACCGTCAACGTCAATACGGAAAGAGTCCTCCTCTGGAGGTTGCCAATGAAGTAGACCTCGCTCAGGGACGTGAAATATTTGATGATGGAAGTGCCCACTCTCCACACTCTCCGATAGATGATAGATGCATCTGTGAACTAAGTCCTCTGGTTTGCTAGCTCTTCCTTCAAAAGCCTGGCAACACCGATTCTTCCAAAGGAGCCAACATGTGGTGCTAAAAACTCTCTGCCACGACCATCTTGCCATCTTTTTATTTCCCGGAGAATGCTGTGAATTCCATTTAAGCCAATCCTGCAAACTACCAGAAGAAAACATAGTAAAGTATAGATGGTTAGTTAAAGAAAACCAGACTCTCTGGGCCTGCTCACAGTCTCTCAAAACATGAAGGATACTCTCTTCGACCTCACACTGAAAAGGGCAAGTGTTTGGGATATTCGGGTTATGTCTCGCTCTAATCTCATTTGTTGGTAGCTTCTCGTGGAAAACTTGCCACATAAAATGTTTTACTCTTTCACAAACGCCCCAGTGCCATAGACGACGCCAGTGGGATTGATTACTGAGGTTATGCTGGTGGAAGATACCTTCGTAGGCAGATTTCACGCTGAAATTACCATCAGGAGCGTTTCGCCAACAAATAACGTCATCCGCAATGCCTATTGGAGGGGAGAGCGTCATGATTTTATCAACCACCCAATTAGGCAGAAAGGTCTCCCATTTGGCCCTGTCCCAATGACCAGATTGGGAAATAAAAGAACAAACAGGGGCCTCCATATCAACAAAGTGCATGTTCCTCTTGATGAAGAATTTTAGAGGCTTATCAACTGGGGCCCAGCAAGCCTGCCAAGCCTGCGTGTTCCTACCACTCTTGAGCTTCATTCCAAGCCCCCCGTGAAAATCATCCCAAACCGCTACAATCCCGCTCCACACAGCCGATTGGTTGCGCCACCTTTGCACATGAGGAATCAAAGATGAGCCACAGGAGTATTTAGCGCGTAAACATTTCGCCCACAAAGCTTCTGGTTTTGTGATAAGATTCCAACACAATTTCATGAGCAAAGCTTTATTTTGGCAGCGAAGATCTTTAATTCCCAGACCTCCATCGTGCTTCCTTCTTTTGAGAACATCCCATGCAATCAGGTGCATTTTTTTGGAATCATCATACTGATTCCAAAAGAAATCTCTGCTCAGCTTTTCAATTGTTGAAAGGACACCCTTCGGGACCAAAGTCGATTGCATCTGATACTGGGGGATAGCAGACAGAACAGACTTTATGAGAACCGTCCTGCCTGCCATGCTCAGGTATTTTCCCTTCCATTTTGACAACTTCAACCTGATCTTTTGGAGAAGCGGGGCAAAGGTCATCTTGACCATACGTTTGTGAAGAAGTGGAACACCCAAATATTTTCCAAGATCAGCTGTCAGCCCAATCCCTACCATCTGGCTCAACTCATATGCTCTATTAAAGTGGACATTCCTGGACACGAACATTTTTGATTTACTAAGATTAATCTTGTGGCCAGAAACCTGACAGAACAGATCCATAACGTTTCTCATCTCTTCCATCTGCTCCGTAGAAGCTTCTCCAAAAAGGAGGAGGTCATCGGCGAAGAAGAGGTGGGAAATACGAGGACCCGAAGAGCACAATTTGAGGGGACGCCAGTTCCCCAAATCCACCTCCTGATGAATTAGTTGACCAAGTAATTCCATGCAAAGGACAAACAGATAAGGACTCAGAGGGTCGCCCTGCCTAACACCTCTTGAAGGGAGGAAGGAATCAGTAGGCATACCATTCCAGATAATGTTCATGGAAGGGGATGAGACACAACACATGATCAACTTTACAAACCCCGCACCTAATCCTAGGCTATGAAGCGTGAATTCCAAGAAACGCCAATCAAGCCTGTCAAAAGCCTTCTCCATGTCTACTTTCACAGCAATAAAACCCTTTTTACCTCTCTTGTTCCTCATGGTATGGATCGCCTCTTGAGCTATAATGATATTGTCCACTCCTTGCCTCCCGGGAATAAAGCTACACTGGTTCTCAACTATAAGATAGCTCATGACACCTTTGAGACGATTGGCAATAACCTTGCTGGCAATTTTGTAACATACGTTGCACAAAGAGATGGGCCTAAAATCTTTTAAGGATGCAGGGTGATCAACCTTAGGAATAAGAACGATGTTAGTCTGGTTAATCGCATGCACCTCGTCCGGATTATCAAAAATGCTAATTACAAGGTCACAAATCTTCTGCCCCACCAAATCCCACTGAGATTGGAAAAAATGGGGGTGCAAGCCATCTGGACCCGGAGATTTGAAAGCACCCATCTCGAAAGCCGCATTCTTGACCTCAACAGGAACAACCCGCCTCTGAAGAAGATCAAGCTGGTGAGCGTCCAAAGCTGGAAAACGGGCCACCCAAGGAGAGAAAGGAGAAGAGGCATTCTCGGCCGAATAAAGCTTATGAAAGTAATCAAAAGCCATATCTTTTAAGAGATTCGCATCCGAGACCCAGTTGCCATTATCATCTTGAAGAGCCGCAATATTACTCCGTTTCCTTTTTGAAATAACGGTGGCATGAAAATATTTCGTATTTCTGTCACCGCCGCTTAGCCACTTGCACCTTGATTTCTGGAACCAGATCAGCTCTTCTTGCAGTGCAAGTTTTTGGTACATGTCCCAAAGATTTCTTTCTATCTTATATAGACCATTTTGGGAACCCTCTCTTCTCCTGACACGATCAATACCTTCCAATCTACGGATGATCTCTCTCTTCTTTTTCGCAACATTTCCAACCACTCTATCGTTCCACTCAAGAGCATCTTTTGTGAACTGAGAGTGACCTTGGAGCCAATTTTTCCCTTGCCAAGCTGTTTTAATCACATCGCTGAAACCTTCTTCAATGCACCATGCAGCTTGGTAACGAAAATGCCTAACCTTATTACCACGAGGATTGACCATATGATCAGCAACAACCACCACACGATGATCAGACTTAAACCTGAGTTGATGAAAGGCTTTGGATTGAGGGTTAAGAAATTCCCATTCGAAATTACAAAAAACCCAGTCAAGCCTCTCTTTAACCCCAGATTTCTCCCAAGTGAACCTATCACCTTCAAAAGGCACCTTGAAAAGGTTGCAGCTATTAATGCAGCTTTGAAAGTCATTCATAGAGCTATGGCTGGGGGCAGAACCACCATTCTTATCACCAGGGTTAAGAAAAGCATTGAAATCACCTAAGACTAACCAAGGGATAGTCACCGATTGACTAATGGCAGACAGAGATGACCACAAATCTCTTCTTTTCAAAGCACTAGTATCACCATATACAAAGGTAACAAACATAGGTACCAAAGAATTTTTGTCAGAAAATTTGCAGTAAAGCAATTGGGTACTAGAAGTAACATATTCAAGGTGGAAATCCCAATTGTTCCAAAGAACCTAAATACCCCCAGCATAGCCAGTAGCTTCGATTCTCAGCCAGTCATTGAACCCCAATTTCCTAACAACATTATCCGCTCTATTCCCACTGATTCTGGGTTCCACTAAACACATAACATTTATATTATATTTATTAATCACATCCTTCAACACTCTAGGGAAAGAACTACCACCCGCCCCGCGACAATTCCAAGAAGAGATAATCATAAAACACACAAAGAGAAAACGGAGAGGCACAAAAACTTACTTGTCAGGAGGTTTTTCTTCCATGAGGACCACAACTTCAAGCTGGGAGACGGAGCGCATTTCAGACCCAGGCTCATGTAAATCCTGATTGGGACTTAACTGGTTCAGAGGAACCAATGCCAAACTCATAGGATCCTGGTAGCGGTTTGACTCCTGCTTCTCGGAGACACTTGGAGAAGCCAGCATCACTTGCTTCTCAGCGTCACTTGGAGCAGGCAGCGAGTTGGGGTCGGATTTAAGTCCACGTTGCTGGCTACTTTCGCAAGGAATTAAAGCTTGGGCTTTATCATGTTGCCCACAAGAAATCTCCTTTTGTTGATTTAAAAGCCCACGTTGCTGCATGCTTCCCCTTACCAAATTGTGGGCCCTTTGCTTAGCTTCCTTGTTGGGCTTCAACGAAGGCAATTTGCCCAATTTTGATGAAGAGTCCAGACCGATGGCCCCACTTGGGTTTGCTTTCTTCATTTCATCTTGTTTCTTTCCTTCAACCCATTTCCCTTTACCCACGTGGTAGCCTTTCCTTTGCTGACCCAGTCCAAGCTCCTTCCCTTTTCCTTGTGTTCCCTCAACAAATATCTTCGCTGCATCACCTTGCTCCGATCTCCCAGTATTCTTTGCCAAATTCAAAATCAGATCGGGATTCACGTCTCCAGCAGTATCCGTACCTGAGAGAGCGGCGTATCTGGACTGAGATACTCTGACTTCGTCTCTACCAACAGCAGAACCAGGATGGTTTCGGTCACCAACTCTGCCTCTGCCCTCTGGACGTCTCAGAAAACGCGCTCTGGAAGGTTTGTGCACAAGCATCCACGGACCAAATTGCTGGTCCTTGGCCGGAGGATATTTTGCCGGTGGTGCCTTCGCCGAAGAAGAAGAAACCTGAATCAAACTTGGATCCCCAATCGAAGAGGATCCCTTAACGTTTTTTGCACTTTCAGCATGAGACGCTCCAGCAGAGTTCGTAATCAGTGTGCATTGCTCCTTTCGGTGGCCATATTTTCCACAGTTAAAACAGATAAGCATTAAACCCTCGTACTCTATATTAAACAGAGCTGAACCATAGATTATTCTGGGAATTAGCTTTTTTTGCAAGTCCACTTCTACGCAAATTCTAGCGTAACGTCCCCTATTAATTTTTGCTTCTGAATCATCTGGGTTCTCTAGAGTGTTCATATCAACTCTGAGTGTTTTTCCAATCATATTACCCAATCTCCACATACATTCCCTATTGTAGCAGAGTAAGGGAACGTGAGGGATTCGGATCCACGTAGCTACTTTCCCAAGAGGATTTCGGAATGGATCAAAAAACGGAGACCATCTCTGAACTAGAATTGTATGTTGGGCAATTGTCCATGGACCATCAAGAAGGATTTTCTTGTAATGTTGTTCCCACTTTTCCTGATCTTTAAATTTCACAACAAAGTAGTTATTTGGTAGGTCAATTAAATCGAAACCGTTAGTCTGCCAAATCCTACACAAATGATCCTTCAATCTATAAAAATTGATTCTTGCACCCAAGATAGTGATGATAAGGGAGGCATTCCAGGGTCTTGACCATCGGTTAAGCTCCTCCTGTGACATTTGCATAGTTGGGTAGATATCCATTAGCTGCTTCAGCTCTTCAGAAGGCTCAGGAAGATCCCAGGTTTGATTCAGGAGGTCAGAAAGCAGGTCATCGTTCTCGGAGCAGGAACTCGCGTGAGCAGCACCAGTATGCTCTGTTCTTTTGAAACCGATAAGTGAATCCTTGTAAGAACATGAATGCTCTGAAGTGATCAAAGAAATCTGCCCTGTTTTGCTCGGAGAAGACTGCCCTGCTTTGGTTGGAGAAGCAATCTTGACACTCTCTGCATTTTCAGAAATTTGAGCAAGAGAAGACCCTTCAATAGACATTGAGCGACCATTTTTGGAGGCTTTCATCACGCTCCTAACCACAGCAGCAGGATCCTTAGTGTACGTCATTCCCTCCGGCGGCTTATCCCGGTCGCCGGGGAGATCCATGAATGAGAAACACTTGTTTGGCTCGAGATCCAAGAGACAGCTAGAAAAGAGAAAATGAACAACCTTCAAACAAGTCTTGCATGTGCCAGTTGCTTTCTAAATTAAGTTTTCATTATTGAAGAGTGGGCATGACGCTCCTCTTATGCCCTTTGTATTGTTTATGGTTCAATAAATAAGAATTTGTCATTTAATTCACATGGTACCAGCCCCATCGTCTAGGGCTTACTAAGCAATCTTTTAGGCCAGTTCAAGAGTAAAGATTGGTCAAGTTATCTGACCCAAGGTCCCTACCACGCATCCACCGTTGATCTTGGATCCTCAAGATCGGATAGTTCATCTCCTCAGCATTTCAAGTCCCTCGTGCGTATTTCCTAGGGCTTCTCTGATCCACTTGCGTAGTCCCATCTGTTCACCGTTACATAGATTCTTCACCATCGGCATGGTCTTGATTTTCCGACTCGGAGTTTGTTATATAGATTCTGCGCCGCCATTCTTCACCAGTCTGAGTCCAACGACAATCTCCTCATCGGCATTGTCTTGATTTTCGGTTTGGTGACTGTTGATCTGAGAGACTGTTTCTTTCTCCTCTGATTCACGTTTGCAAATCACAATCCTTTGGTATTGATTGTCCAGCAGTATCCGTCTAAGTTACAAGATTTTTGTCCTCTTGCCTGTCTTTCCTCTCTTTTGGCATTTATCACGGTGGATTTGTTCCTCTGCCGGAGTTTCGATCTTCCTGCCTCAGTCTTGGTAACCTTTGTCGCTCTCTCTCTCTCTCTCTCTCTCTCTGCTTTAGTCAAAACACCTCTGTTGCTTGAACTCACTCATGCCCAAAGAAGACGAGACTTCACCATTCGCTGGTCCAATATTGATTTTTCTCATCCACTCTATTTGCACGCATCTGACACGCAAGCCACAACGTTGGAATCTCAAGTGCTACGGGTTTCCAAAAATTATGGTATGGAGTCGATCTATGAGGATCGCCCTTTCTACCAAGAATAAATTAGGGATCGTTGACGGCACCTGTACTCGTGAGTCACAACCTCCTGCCCTGCGTGAACTTTGGGGCCGTTGTAATTCTGTACTTCTTTGTTGTTAATAAACTCGGTAGATAAGCAGATAGCCACTGGGATCGCCTTTTCTACTAATGCTCGTTCTATCTGGCTAGAGCTTAAAGAACGGTTTCATAAGGCAGATGGCACCAGAATTTTTTCCATACATAAGGCAATTGGTAGCTTGGTTCAAGGAGCAATGACTATTTCTGAATACTTCACCAAGCTGAAAGACTTGTGGGATAAGTATGATTCCCTTGTTCCTTTCCCGACCTGTCAGTGCTCTACTACCCAAGAATATACCAAGGTTATTTAGCAACAACGTCTTCCGCAGTTTTTCATGGGACTTAATGATAGACATCATTATTCCCGGACACAAATCTTGCTTCAGACGCCTCTTCCTACCGTGAGCCAAGCATATTCCCTTCTATCTCAAGATGAATCTAAGAGGCTCATATCTTATCACTCCACTGCTCTAGCAGAAGGTCTTACCATGGCACTACAAAAGAAAATTACATTTGGTAGCAGTGGATTTGTAGTGGTTACTATTAACCACTACAAATTTTATTATTTGTAGCGGTTTGTACGTAAACCACTACAAATATGTAGCAGTAAGCTCAGCGCCAAGTGGCGAGAAGGTAACGCAACATTATCTGTAGCGGTTGAAAAATAAAAGCCACTACCAAATTGGCGCCACATTCCCGCCAGAATTTGTATCGCCTATTTTGTAGCGGTTAGTACAACACTAACAACTACAAATCTGGCACCAACCAGCCGCGACAATTATGGCGGTTCCTTAATAGCGATTATGTTGACAAAAACCACTACCGAATGCAAATGGTCACTTTTTTGTAGCGGTTAAGTAGTGGTTTTATGTTCTTAACCGCTACAGAACTTCAAGGGTCTCATATTTTGTAGTGGTTATTATTAACCACTACAAATATTTTCGTTGCCCGAGGTGCTTTGTAGCGGTTTTTTTTTTAAAAATCGCTACAAATGCAATGCTATATACCCAACGCCCCTTCATTTTCAACGTTTGGCCATTTTTGTTTTTTGACGTTTCTCTGAAAGTTTTCTTTTAGATCTGAGTGTTCTGACGCCTCTGAGAGTTTTCGCTGCAGCATTTCACATTTTTCACATTTGAGGTACGAAAGTTACATATTATTTTCTTTCTAGTTTTTATTATTATTGTATTATATATATATAATGTGACTACTTTTTTATATTTTTTAATTTTTACAGTTGATATGGCTTCAGGGGGACAAGGGGAAGGGGGTCAAGCTCCCTAGATTGATTCTGCAGGATAATAGTAGCAGAGGTGGGGGCAGTGGAAGGGGGCAGCACGGAGGGAGGGCAACTGCGCCACAGCATATGGTCCCATAGCAGCCACATGAGGCAGCCCCACACTACTACAAAAACCGTTTTTAACGTCCTTTTTTAGGCCTTTTAATGTCTGAAAATAAGGAGACGTCTATGTGAGCGATGTAGTAAAAAATGGCAATAACGTCCGTAGATAAAAGGACGTCTAAGGTCTAGACCTTAGACGTCCTCATTTTAAAAAGGGACGTCTAAAGTGCTACAGTGACACTTTAGACGTCCCGACTTTAAAATGGGGATGTCTAAAGTGGGGACTTTAGACGTGAATACCTTTGTCCTTTATTTAAGAGGTGAATAACTAATTTTTGGATACTAAAATATTAGTTTAGTTATTAGTATTAAATAGTGTCTGTTTTTCTCTAAAATATCATCTTTAATCATGGTCATTGTAATTACTCTTTGGTAGAATATACTCTTTAATATGTCTAATCAATAGAGATATTTTTGAGAAAAATTTTAAATTTAAAAAATAAAGTGAATTGAGATCTTACATTTAGATAAAAAATGTACTTTGATAAGGGGTTGAAGATGGGGAAATGAAATGAGAATCATAGTTCAATCATTAAATATTCGCTTCTTAGCACGAATCCTAAGTGCTTATGGGAAAATTTCTACAAGTTTTCAAGAAAGAAATGTAATTAGTTAAAAACTCCACAAGTAAACAATATAAAGTTATTATCATTTCCTACACCAAAGCACGTTATTGTATATTGCTTACTTGTTATCACTTTTTAGTGATTACATTTATTCATTAAAATCTCATAGTGATTTTCCCATCTATTAATAAAAATCAACTCAGTTGCATACAATCCTTAACACCTATGAATATATGTGTGCGTTTATCAATCTTAATTCTTGATTATATATGCAATCAATACACATATTCTAAGAAAACATTTATATTATTTCTTAAAATCGTTATTGAGAGATATATCTAGCAACAACTAGATTGCAAAGTTATTGCTCCTTAGGCAATTAATTCAACTAAATGATGCTACAAGAAGATGATGTTTTTGCCTTTCTAAACCAGGACTTGCTCCTTTCTTTTTTTGTTTTCTCAATACTTTCCTCACGATTACCATCTCCTTATGGAGTCATCAATCACGAAAGCGACCCCACTCAATTATTTCGAATTAGCGAATCAAATAAATAAATAAATAAAGAAAAAACTAAATGTGACTATACGGGTGGAGTCCACATGATTCTTACTATTGCTCTCTTTTTTTATCGATTTCTTTCTAAGAATAAAAGCAAAAGCTATAAAGGCAATAATAACATAAAGATTTTAGAGAATCTACAATCATTTTCATTGAATTGATTTTGGTATGGCAGTGGCTATATATAGACAACTACAAATCATCTAGGACATACACGTGTGCAAAAAAAAAAAAGATTATGCTAGATTCTTATCCTTTGAGCATTTGATGAGCTATCCTCTTATGCCCTGTTTGGGTGACTGAAATATTATGCTGATTATTACCTCCTATAAGTTAAACTGGACAAGATGGACACTGATACGAAACCTGACAAATTGGGAAGGAGACTGAGGCTTTGTAAATATATCAGCAATTTGATCACGAGCTGAGATATGAGAAATTCAAAGCAACTTAGCATCTAAGCGTTTGCGAACAAAATGATAATCAAGAGCAATGTGTTTGGCTCTTGAATGAAAACCAGGATTTGCAGCTGGATAAGTAGCACCCAAATCATCCCAGCACAACAATGGTGGCACTGACAGAGAAAGGCCATGATATAATTAGGTCGTGGATGTATTGTTTTTTTATCAGTAATAATAATATTGAGAATTGAGGAATTTGGGTCTCTTGGTTTAACACTATTAGTAGAAAAAGAGAGTTTTTTCTAACATTAGTAATATTTTAGGTCAGCTATAAAGAATATTTAGACAAAAATAACGAGTGTAAATAAATTCTTCATTTATAATTAAAACCTTAGACTGATTGGTAAAGAAGCCGATCTAGAAACTAGAACGTTTCTAGTTTGGTTGCTTAACCACAAGTTCATAAAAAAATAGAAGTAAATCTATTTTTCAATTTCTAGATTTAATGCTTGATAGAAAATCTAGAAAGTCGAAACATTTTTTTAAAAAAAAATGCTACGTAGGTTTTTAGAATTTAGTCACTGTCAACTCGTCGAACTTCCTCTTCCCTCACTGGTTTAATGGAGCTCATGTGTGGTCTCGTTCACCGTGAGTTTGTGGATTGTTGGTTTGTCTGACTAATACACACACTAATGAACCATGCTCCCTCCGTGTTTCATTTTAAGCAATAAATAACCGAATTACCCTATTTGAAATCTCAGTTAAAATTAGTTGACATAATTAACATATACTCCTCTTGCAGTATAAAATAGGGTTGATAGAGAAAAATTTTTTTAGTCCTATATATAAGACCCCTTGTTAAATTTTTCGTGTAAATAGAGATGTGTTAGGATAAATTTATGCTAGCATTGTCTCTGAAATTCTTGCAATGGCTAAAGAATCATAACTTATCAATGACAAATGAAAGAGCCACCATTAACAAGTTATGAGACTTTTTTGATATTATTTTCCTTAATGGGGACCTTAGTGTGGTTTTCCCGAAAAAGTTTGGTTCAAAATATAAGCCGCTTGTAGGATAACTAATGATTTTTTCTCAATTTTACTGCTATTTAATTTCCATTGGAAAGAGAGAAAAGAGGAGAGAAATGTATGAAAATAATATGAAGAGATAGATATATAAAAAATATTTAATAAAGGGAAATGTAGAAAATTTCATCAATTCAATGAGTTTTTTTGCTTTGGAAAATGAGGTACAAGAGTGACATATATTTAGGCATACAGTAGAATGGTATTTAACTATTTATATTTTTTTATAGCATGAAAAATATAACACTGGTATTAAAAGTATACATTTATATTGTAAATGGTAATTGTTTTCTTTTAGTTTTGATATTTTGGATGAAGAGCCTTTGTGCAGCAATTAAGATGTTGTATAGTGGCGTCGTCGAGATCACATGCACGTTCATATCATGAAAATAACCTCTAGCATAAATATTTGCCATACATTAAGTGTCTGTATGATTTTTTTTTTTGTTGGAAAGATGCAAATGTACTTTTTTGCATGATTTTTCATTCTCTTAATTTTCATTTTTAATGTTTAATAATATGAAAATTCACTTGATAGAAGAAAATTTACAAATATTTATTAAAAATTAAAAATATTTATCTTATGTATCAATCCTTAAAAATTTTGAAAAAAAAGTTTATAAAGATGTTGGAAAATAGTGATGATGAAGGTTTTAATAGCGTACATTCATATCTCTTATGCGGGGTAATTGGAATGAAAAACTAAAATAAATATATATTTCAAGATTTACAAAAAAAAAAATAGTTTATCTCGGAATTCAATAAATAATTAACGACTTATTTTCAATTATGCATAGCCTTTTTTAAAAGAAATTGCATATATAAACCTTATATGAATGAAGGAGTCTCGGTGTAATTTCAATAAATTAAAAAAGAAAAAGGAAAAAACCTACATCCACCAGTGTTAACCTCGTAACTTTTGAGCACCTAACTGGTTGAATGCATATGTTATTGGTTGGCGAATTTATTATTTTTGTGTGGAGATATATTCTTTTTAATCTTCTGTAAAGACATATATTCTTCCCTATTATCATAAATGAGATAGCACAAACCTATGTTTATCACAACTCTGCCCCAACGCCCTCCACACCCTACAACAGATTTAATTAAGTCATTCCGATTAAATTTATCTAATTATATAAGTTAATTTATATTTTTAATAAACTATCAAATTTTTGATCGAAATAAACTATCAAATTGAACTATCACTAGAAAAAGAGAGTTTTTTAACATTACCAATATTTTAGGTCAGCTATAAAAAAATTATTTGGAAAAAAATAACGAGTGTAATTAAATTCTTCATTTATAATTAAAACTTTAGACTGATTGGTAAAGGAGCTGATCTAGAAACTAGAACGTTTCTAGTTTGGTTGCTTAACCAAAAGTTCATAAGAAAATAGAAGAAAATCTATTTTTCAATTTCTAGATTTAATGCTTGATAGAAAATCTAGAAAGTCGAAACATTTTGTTTTTTTTTTAAAAGACATGCTACTATCTCCGGTCCTAAATATAAGATAAAGTTGATTTTTTTTGGAGAGATTAAGGAAGATAAATAAGTTATTTAATCATATCTTATGTTATATATCCTTAGATTATATATTAGTTTATTAGTCAAACTAATTAGTTTGGAGAAAAAAATAAAAATAAAAATACTCTAAAGTAATTTAATTAGCTTTCGTAATTTTTCCAAAAAAGTCAACTTTATCTTATAATTAAGATGGGAGGGAGTACTTAGGTTTTTAGAATTTAGTCACTGTCTACTTGTCGGACTTCCTCTTCCCTCACTGGTTTAATTTAATGGAGGTCATCTGTGGTCTCATTCACCGTGAGTTTGTGGATTTTTGGGTTGTCTGATTAATACACACACTAATGCTCTATACCCCCTCCGTTATGTTTTTAAGCAATAAATAACCGAATTACCTTATTTGAAATCTCAGTTAAAGTTAGCTGAACATAATTAACATATGCTTCTCTCGTCGTATAAAATAGGGTATGTAGAGAAAAAAAAATTTACTCATATTTATAAGGCTCCTTGTTAAATATTCCATGTAAATGTACAATTGCACCCTTAATTTATTATTGAGTTGACTTTGTTTTTATGAAGCATTATGTATATTAAATAGAGATAAAATTAAAAATTTGTTAAATTTTAAGCAAAGTCAATAAAATTTAAGATTTTTCTTAATCTGTGTAAAATATGTTGGAAGTTGCTTCATAAGTAAACAATGTAATAATTTGTTTGACATGGATACTCTCATTTAAGTGGAAATTAAATATGAATAATATCAGTTATTCAATAAGTTCAAAATAATAAAATGGACAAAAAAATTTCAGGCTTTCGTCAGATAAAAAGAAAATTAAATCCATGTATAATGACTACACATGACTTTGAAAAGTCTTCCAGAGTTCCAGCCCATTCATCTTGTATACATTTTTAATAACCAACATATGTCCTCCTCCTCTGGGTTCTGAATATAAGTTCCTTTTGATTAATTTGTATAATAAAAAATGAATTATTTATATAGAATTAGTATGTAGAGAATTTGTTACACTTTTTTTTAAAAAAATTCTTTGATTATATTTTAATGCTCTGATATATAAATATCCCCCAAATAATGATAAGTTCAAGAAAAATGTAATATAAAAGACAAAAAACACGAGAATAATATTTATGGACAAACTATAATCGTTAAATTAGTTATTATACATTTAGAAGAAGGAATATATATTGATAGAGAATAAATTGTTATATATAGGCGAGCTGACTATTAATATTTAATAGTATACCTATATGGCTAATTAATCATACGCGTATATTCGGAGAACAACATATATAAATAATTGAGGTGCAGGCCAATAATAATAATAATAATTGAGGTGGAGCCCACTTCCGAACTGGACTATAATGGGTTGTTTAATGTATTTGGATTAGCTTTTGGAGAATCGCTTATGGAGAAAAAAATAAAAGAATTGATTTTAGAGAATATATTCTAAGAGAAAAGGTGATTTTGATAAAATGATAATGTTTGGGTATTGTTATCATAATCACTTTTTTATTGTTAAATTACTAAAAAGGACATTATTTTATGTGATAATTACATATAAAGGATTAGATTAGATTTTATATACTTTTAACATTTAAATTTTATAATAAATATCAAAAATGAAATAAATTGGAAGATAGTGTTCTGCCACTGAAACACCCATTTTTAACATATAAAGGATGTGTTTTGAAATTACCATTGCCTTGGCTTTACATATATATAAAAAAAAATTGGAAGACAAAAAAAGACAGAAGAAGTGACAAAAAGTGAAAGAGAAGAGGGAAAATGAAAGGGAAAATGTCAGCTAGGTCCCAAGGTAAACAAATAATCTCAAAAAACTCCCTTCAAAAAGTCAAAGGCCAGAAAATTCCCTAGGGACTTTTCTGACATGAATTCCCTATGAATAATTACAAAAATAACCCCTACTCAAATTTAAAAATTGGAGCCTTAATTTTGGAAAGAAAACAATAAAGGGTTCGAATGTGGTCGCCACTCGCACACTTTGCTTCTCGGTCCGTGGTGCTCTGGTTCTTCGTCTAATGTCAGTGCCCTTCGACTCCGCATTGCTGCCATTCGACTAGGCTTCGGTGAGTCCTCCGGTCCCCAAGCGTGCATCGCAGTTCGCCGGCCAAGCACATATCGCAGTTTGCCGGCCAAGCACCCGCTGTTCCTGAGCAGCGCCAGCATCGGCCGGTGTTGCAGCAGTAAAGAATCCGGCTTCCGTCCAACAATGTCAGCTGCATTGCTCCTTCAAATACCCAGCGTCCCTCCATTGCTCCTCCGACGGTCAGTCGTTCGCATGCCTTTGATGTGTGGTTTTTCTTTTTTTTGTGAAATGGCACCATTAATCTATTGGGTTGCCACTAGTTTGGGATTGGGGGAAAGCATTGATTCTTGGAATTCACTTGGGGAAATACATTGGTTAAGGAAGGTGGTTGTCAGGTTTAAATTTTTTCTTTGTTTGTGTGTCGCTGCTCTGTGATGGCTGAATCAGTGTTGTTGTTTTGGGGGGTAAAGATGTTTATTTATGAGTAACGTTGAAGGCTAGGGAATGTTTTATAATATGGTTTGCTGATAATGTGATGCTCTAGCATTGGGTTTGAGGGTAGAATCAATGGGTATGGGCTAATAATGTGCTCCTCTAGAATTGGTGCATTTAGAAGTAAGTTACTGTTCATAATTGATGTCCTATTAATGCTTCTGTTTGTGTTGCTTAGTACTGTTTTTGAGTGGTTCCAACAGAAGAATGGTCAGTATAGGAAGTAAAGTTGGCGTTAGGTACAACATACACCATTGTACGAATTAGTACTTGTCAGTATAGAATAGTTAGCAATCGTTGATATGAAAAATTGTATATTGTGTGTGATGAGTTGCAGAAGAAAGTTTTCTTCATGACCTTTGTTTTGAAGCATGTGAAGTAAACCCTTATGCTTCATTGTTGATATATATGACTTAGTGATTGATATATATATATATATATATATTGTCTAGATAACTGTGTTCTCTACATTGCTGATATGGAATTGCAATTAACTTCATAAATTACTTGTTCGTTATATACAAATGATTGGTTAATGTCTTATGTTTTTTGTGGTGGGTGAATAAAGTAGTAATTACGCTTAAGGTTAAGCAGAAAATGCCAAAGAACAAAGAAAGGAAAGATGGAGAGGGAGAAAGGGTTAAAAAAGTTTCAGGGTATATATTGTTTACACAAGACTATTTTAAGAACAAGAAGAACAAGAAGGAGGAGTGCAAGCGTTTAAAAGAGGAGACACAGTCGATGAAAGAAGCTTGGGACGCATTGAAAGATGAGGAGAAGGAGGCCTATAGGGTGAGGGCGAAGAATTTAAGGAGTGAGGCAAAAGGGACAAAATACGTGGTTTTATTCTTGACTCGCTGTGCTCCTAATCAATTTATGAAAGTGTGCAACAGTGTGAAAAATAGACAAGATAGGATGGATCGGCTAAAGAAAGTCAGATTTGACAAGTTAGTTCACATATGCTGCTCATAAATCCCCTGAGATCTATGTGGTCAGTTTATGTCTGCATTTGACCCTCCAACTAACAATGTTTTGATTCGAGGGAGGTCATTGAACATCCGCCGGGAAGATGTACAATAATTGATGGGCTTACCATGTGAGGGGGGACATTGAGGAAAAAGTCAATAAAGAAGAATAAGGTTTTGAACAATTGAAGACATTGTATGAGATAGTGCCTTACAAGACGATTGAAAAATGGCTAATTAAGAGAGACAAGGATCCCGAATTCGAATTCCTCTTTGTTATGTATGCGTTGGGAACTCTCTTGTGTCCCGGAGTGGGTATTAAAGTGAGTGATAGAGTATTGAAGGTGATGGAGGCAACAAAAGGAGCTCTTGGGGAGTACGATTGGTCAAGTTTTGTGTTAATTGAACTATCAAATTCTCTTGCACAATACAAGAAAAAAGTAATGAAAGGGAAAGATGCAGGCAGGATCAATATAGGCGGATGTATATATTTTCTAATGGTAAGTGCATGTTTTATCTATGTAACGTTTGTTGGCTTTGTTTAATTAGTTGTAAATTGCTGCATTATATGTTGAATTCTGCTGCTGTTAAAGTGTTATTTAATTTCTGTACAGGTGTTTTGCTTGCAACATTTTCCCCTAGGCCAACTACATGCCTCTACAAGTGACAATGCGATTGCATTTTTGAATGACAACAACGTCAAGAGTAGAGTGCAAATAGAGAAGGAAAGCAATCAAGGGTTGCTACATTTAGTCAGTAATGTAGTTGGATCTTCCTCTTCTGAATTGCATGAACAAACTATGCTAACACACCAGGTAAGATGTGAAATCTGATGTCAGCTGCACATTCAATTGAAAGTATTGAATTAATTTTTTGTCATGTCTAATTGACAGGAAATCAAGAGAACATATGATCGAATTATGTCAAGGGTGGTGTCAATGGTGCAAGAGGAACTCGTTTCCCTTCAGGCGAGGCTGTTGGGCGGGGGAAACATTAATGAAGGGGATGAAAAGGTGCAAGATGTGAAATCTTTGTCAGAAAGTGAAGATAAATAACATGTATTACCAAGTGAAGATGAGGGGGTGACATAAGAAAAAGAGAAGACGATGAAGTGCAGTCTATAAGTGAAGATGAAGGGTTAGAGGAAGAAGTAGGAGGTGTACATGCTATGGGAGATAAGGAGGAAGTGGAATCGAAAGGAAAGCAAAAGGCACAATTGAGGAAATCTACAAGGGTTAAGAAACCTGCTATTGGCTCTCCTTGGGTGACAACAATGGGTAAGAAGAGAAGTCAAGATGACAAGGATAAGGAAGTTTTATATCAAATGTGCACTACACGATGTAATTCAACAGAGGATGAGCAGGAGTAAGTAATCACACTTCTTCAATCTCAATTGAGATGAATCACAAAAACTGACTTTGTGCTCTTGTTTGTCTATTAGGGAGTTTGTGGATATGTATGATTATTTCTTGACCCGCGGTGAACTATATTGTCTTCGTCCAAGGGGGTGGATTAGTAATAGGCTAAGTTACTTGAACAATAAACTCATACTATGTTCATTGAATTCCACGAATTGCTTACCCTTTTTGTAATGGTGCATAGTTTATAACCATGGTTGCGAGGACGTTAGTGGGGGATCAAGTACACAATAGCAGCCGGGTGACTAGACACATATTTTCCGCAGAATTGATGCAAAAAATGGCAGCGGCTCCAAACAAGTGGTCATTGGAATCACATGCTGTGGGGATCTTGCCTAAACATATTGGTTACAACATTGGCGATTGCAACTTGATTTTTGCTCCTACCCTGTGCCTGGATAATTGGTTTTGTTATGTTTTGGAGATGAAGACAATGCGGTTTTATGTGCTGGACTCATTGGTTGATCAATTAACATATGCAAGGGCACAAAACCCAAGAAGATTGAGCAAAAGCCAAAAAGATTAAGTTTTATGTGCTGGACTCATTGGTAGAAGAAGATGCACGTTTAGCGGCTGACCATCCAACAAAACCCAAGAGATTGAGCAAAAGCCAAAAAGAAGATTTTCAAGCCAAAGAACGGCTCGCACAACAGTGTGTAAGTGCTTCTTTCTCAAATGGTTTGTATGCATTCATCATTGTTGTTTTGTGATATAACTTCTTTTTCATACAACTTCCAGAGAGATTGCATTGTTAACATACTTTGTCGAGTTAAACCCGAAGTATATGACAAAGGGCAGGAAATAGCAAAGGAAGTTAATTGGGCAAAAGTGCATGTCCAAGCTGATACATTAGTGTTGTTTTTTTCCTCCAAGTCTTTGAACTATAGCTTTTTTTAACCATTTGGTTGTTATAACATTGGAACTGCATATATGGCAATTTGTTTTGCAGCGATTCGTGTGGTGTTCATGTTATGTCATGGTTACATAGCTGGGATGACTCTACACATGACAAAGCGGGGTACACCATGCCTAAGCTTGGTGATCATCAGATTCGGCAGGTAAAGGTGGATTGTTTATGGTGGCTAGTCGCACATAAGCAGAACAAACACGCTCAAAAGGTGTTGTCCCTTCTCAATGGAAGTCACCAAATGAAGAGGAAGAAAGTCATGTAGCATTTGACGTATTCTTCTGTGGATATGGCTAGTTCTAGTGTACTCGTGTTGATATTTTATAGGAATGCCTACTTGCAGCAAAAGGCACTAATATATAGTTAGTTTACAACATCATCAGTTATTTTGGTAACATAATTAGTTAATTTTACAACATGTACATATGGAATGCTTTACTAGTAAAATTGCCAAGTGTGGACATTGACAACACATTATGCATATGTTCACAATATGTTTTTTGGTGGTTTGCTCTGGTTGTTTGATAGGTGAAGGGTCCAAACTATTTAGAGAATAAGGTCCCCAAACCGGTTTTTTCTTGTTTATTTATGGTTTACCAGTGGATATACATGTTTTGACAACAATTGATGCCATTTTAATAAGTCATTGATGTTTTTATATTTTCACAAAGGTTATTGGATGCGTGCTTGTCCCACCAACTCTCAAAATCTCAAATAGCGTTTACAACATATTTAGTTACTGTTACAACATGTACATAACATGGTATGCTGTCATTGCTCATAATGTGGTTTGCTATATTTACAACTTAATAAGTTACGTTTACAACATGTAAGAAAGAAACCGTGATGGTGCAATGTTTACAACATATGATGCTAAGTTTACAACACCTTAAGTCAGTTTTACAAGTCTTTAAGCTATATTTACAACCATTCCCACCAGGGACACTAGGGCAGTAGCTTGTGCAACAAGCTACAACATACACACCACTTTCTTCTCTCATCGTTTACAAGATGTTATGCTATATTTACAATATAGTAAGTGATATTAACAACTTAAAAAGTTACGTTTACAACATGTAAGAAAGAAAGCGTGATGGTGCAATATTTACAACACATGATACTATGTTTACAACACCTTAAGTCATTTTTACAAGTTTTTAAGCTATGTTTACAACTATTCCCACCAGGGACACCAGGGCAGTAGCTTGTGCAACAAGCTACAACATACACACCACTTTCTTCTCTCATCGTTTACAAGATGTTATGCTATATTTACAACATCGTAAATGATATTAACAACTTAAAATGAACAGTTTAATTTTTGACACTCTCATAGGTTCTTACCATCAGCTGAACCCAATGATGCTTCGATGTGCATAACATTCTTGAGTTGACACTAGCAACATCATGAGCCCTTGTGCACAAGCCATTATGTATGTATGTTTTCACAACAAAAAAAATTTGTTTTCATTAGGTCATTGGCCAACCCTCTTATGGTTGTACAATTTCATGTGGCCCCTGTCACAACAATATAGCATTAAATTAAACAAAATAATACATGTACTATCACAACTGAATAGCTTATCATTTCCATATATACTAAGACAATAAAATATTAAGTACTATGAGTAAGTACCTTTTGTTCACTTACTCATTCCACTTAATATGATATACTAATTACATAGATACACCAAGTTGGGGATGCATTCAACAAGCAAAAGGGGTGAGGGAATGTGACTACTTCATGGTCAATATGTACATCACCAGAAAGTTATTATCAAAGGCATCTATATTTATGTACTTGTTTTTAGGATGGATTTGGATTTCTACAAGTTTTGACTGTGTGCCCAGCTTCATTGGAT
Organism: Inga leiocalycina; assembly: GCA_963242795.1. Lineage (NCBI taxonomy): Eukaryota > Viridiplantae > Streptophyta > Magnoliopsida > Fabales > Fabaceae > Inga > Inga leiocalycina. The sequence goes on from OY725322.1 coordinate 69,396,160, forward strand.
CTCCCACAATGATACATTTTTTTGTTTTGAAACTGAGATTCCCTTATTTTCCTTTTCAGTCTCCCTGGTGGCCTTGAAGTTATTAGAGGGTCTAAGAATGTCTGTGTTAACATATGTGTCACCGTCAGAGACTCAACTCGTGGACAATCATGAGTTACAACTAGCCTTAAGGAACTTTCATATATTTTTCCTTGTGCTTCCAGTTTGAACTAGTCATCTACAAATGTGTACATATTACCACTAAGTACCTTAATAGCTGCATATGCATGGGCGCAAGATACCCCACTCATTTGCCATGCTAGACATGGGCATTTTCTTTCACCAAGATCTATATTCAAAAAAATGATGGCATCTCCACATCTACTTCGAACCTAGAACTGATTGTCTCCATAATATGCTACTTCCATATTTTTAGCATGTTTAACTTGTTGCAGCAATTTTTCTTCAATATTGGGTCCCACTGCATTTTTCCAACTACCCATGGTTATCTTGCTTGCAATCAATTTTCGAGCCAATTTCTCTCGATGTTCATGAATTAAAACTGACAGGGTGTGCTTCCTTTCTGTTAACATCCATGCATTAAACAACTCTGCAAGATTACTGGTTATGTTATCCCACCTTTTGAAAGGAAACTTGCTTAGAGCCCATTTGTCAACATCCCCATGATTCTCCACCCAATTTGCCAATTGTGGATTGAACAATCTTAATTTACCCATTGCAAGAGTGAAGTCTTCATCCAACCTTGCATATGCAATTGCATCAAGAAGAAGGAGTGCATTCTCCTTGCTATTCCCCGATATTTGTGTCCGACCTCTATTAATTCGCAGGAACTCGGTACTATAATTTTTCTTCACATGCCGGTAGCAAAAAGCATGTCTCTCACTGTCAAATATTTCTTTTACAGCACCAATAATCGCATTATTGCGATCTGAGACAATTGTTATCAACATTGAGCCTGTGATGTCTTTTATGTTCGATAGAAACCAAGACCATTCATCATATGTCTCACCGCTGACAATGGCATATGCTAGGGGAAACATTTGGTTGTCTGCATTGTATGCACTAGCTGACAACATTGTTCCCTTATAAAGGCCACTTAGATGACAACCATCTACATAAAATATGGGTCGACAACCTCCTAAAAACCCTTGAACCGAAGAACCATAAGCAATAAATACCCTCTGAAATCTATTGTTAGATGAGGCTCCCCATTTTGCAACTGTGTTTGGGTCACTCTAGATTAGTCTGTCACATATCCAAGGAATTACCATGTAAGAGTCTTCTACTCGACCATGTAATTCCCTTAACGCTCTTTCTTTTGCCCTATATGCTTGACGGTAGTTCAGCCGCACCCCATACTCTCTGTACATGTCTGATCAAATGACGTTAGTAGTCTTATCAATATTGCACCTCAAACCATCCATTACGATTGATGATGTCAAGCTCGACCTGTGTGGATGCAAAACTATTAGGCTATCTTGTGCTTGGTGAATGTGTTCACTTTTGAGTGTTCTAATGGTTATAAACTATGTATCTTGATGTTCTCCTGATGAATATGCACCCATGTACCAAGGAGAACTATCAACCTTGCACTTCACAATTATCTTGTGTTGATTGTTCTTGACAAATTGGTATGTAAACTTATGAGCAATGCTATATTTGTATAACGTTTGACGAAGGCTCACAGCATTTGGAAAAATCTGTCCTGCTCCAATAATCAAATCCCTCTATTTTCCATGATTCATTTCTGGTATAGGGGTTGGCACCATTTGCGTAGCACAAGTCAATGATAGGATCACTTGACTTTCATTTAACAAACCATGTGGGAATGTACACATTCCTCCTTCACCTCCAAACAAATGATCAATCCTGCAAGAAATTACACATTTGAGTGCCCTTGCACATATTCACGTTGGAAAAAATTACTTTTCTTAGGACAAATAAACTTACACTTCTTGCTCTTCTATTTGACCGTTCATTGCTGGTTCTGTACTGTCATTATCACCATCCTCTTCAATATACACATGACCATATTGTTCATTAAATTTGATTAGATGATCCACCCCTTCATCTTCTACATGATCCACAAATGTTGTATTAAGCGCAACTTTGAACTTCATTTGCATTTCATTCCTTTCTTTTCCAGTTATGGATGATATGATTCTTCGCAACTCCTCATATGTTGTGCCTTCCTTTACTCATCTTGTTCTTACTAAACCACCAACATATTGCATTTCATCTTCTCCACCATTTAAAAACTTCCCCTCCATATGAAAGAAACAAAATAGATTCTTCCCTGAACAACTTCCCATCTTTGATGTCAATCTGCAACACAAACTTCGTATTATCAACTTCCAAAGCAATATTTACAACTTCATATGCACATATTAACAACACATTAACTACACATTTTATTCCTACACATGTTCTTTTTCTAGTAACACAAAACACACTAACATTCAATCATACCCACTTAAAATAAGGCCAAACCTCTGTTTGCTTCCCCAAAAATAGAGCACAGGTTCGGTATGTATTAACAACTTCCAAAGCAATATTTACAACTTCATATGCACATATTAACAACACGTTTTATTCCTACACATGTGCTTTTTCTAATAACACCAAACACACTAAAAACAAGGCCAAACCTCTGTTTGCTTCACCAAAAACAGAGCATAGCTACGGTACGTATTAACATCTTCCAAAGCACACTACAAAAAAAAAGGTATTTTTTAGCGGTGCAATTGTAGCGGTTATATTAAACCGCTACAAATTATAGTATTTGTAGCGGTTTTTACCTAAACCGCTACAAATTTGTAGCGGCAAGGTTTTTTGTAGCGGTTTCCTACAAAAAACAGCTACAAATTTGGGGCGAAATTCCCGCCAAAACTTGTAGCGGTGATTTTATAGCGGTTAATGCACAAAAACCGCTACAATATTCCCGCGCCAACAGTGTAGCGGTTATTTGTAGCGGTTACAACAGAACCGCTACAAAATACCAAAGGTCAGAATTTTGTAGCGGTTATGCCCCTATAACCGCTATAGAATTTCAAGAGTCTCGCCATTTGTAGCGGTTCTGGGCAATAACCGCTACAGAATTTCAAACGTTGTGAACTTTTGTAGCGGTTATTGAAGAACCGCTACAAATTTAATTATTTGTAGCGGTTAGAGTAACGGTTATTTTAATAATCGCTACTAATATCTGGCCTATCTTCATTTCTCCTTTTGCTCATTTTGTTTCCTGAGGTTTCTCTGAGTGATTTCTTCGAGATTTGAGCGTTCAGACGTCTCTATAGGATTTTTTGCTCAGTATTTATCAGTATTTGCACTTGAGGTACGTATATAACATGTATTTTATTTATATTTGTATTTTTATTATATTTTTGCATAATAATGTGACTAATTTTTTTTTAATTTTTACAGTTGATATAGCTTCAGGATAGGATAAGGGGAAGGCCCCTGAGGTCCCCAGACCGATTTTACGGGGTGGCAGCAGCCGGGCAGGGGGCAAAGGGAGGGGCAGTACGCAGGCAGGGCTACCGCGGCATCTCAGCCCATCCCCCCACAGGCACCGCAGACGATCCCACAGGCGACGACCGCACCAGAGGTGCCTGAGGTGGAGAGGCCAGATATTAGCGTTGAGGACTTCCTCAACGAGGAGAAGTTCGAGATCCCGATTGGGTTCAGGGAGATGGAGTAGTTCCTCGATGAGGAGGACGCTCGGGAGCAGAACAACCCACGAGGGTCGTCTTCGCGGTCCACTGGGTTTGAGGTGCAGGTCGGAGGTAAATTAATTTTTTAATTTAGTAAATTATTTATTTAAATTAGAAATGTTAACTTTGAATTATAATTTATCTAACGTGCGGTCAACTGTGCAGATGAGCAGGGGAACGTGTCGACGAGGAGGCTGGATGTGGCCGGTCTGAATAGCATGGACCGGACCCTGCGAGTTATAGTGCCATGGAATGAGGGCACTGACCAGCCGATCCACAATGGGGGTCACCTGCTCAACCGCTTCCTGTAAGACCTGGGAGCAAATTGGATGCGGTTCCCCCTTTACTTCCCGACGTGGAGGCACGTTCCGAGGGGGCCGAAGGACCAGGCTTGGGAGGAGGTGGTTCAGGTAATTAAAACTATTTAATTAATATTTTTTGTAATTAATTCTATTTAATTAATTTTTTTTTAAATTATGGTTTTTATAATTATTGATATCTAAATAATTTTTTTCAGCTGCGGTTTGCCGTCCGGGCCAACCGAAAGAGGTACGCCCTCGTGAAGATGGGCGACGCCTGGAGGAACAGGAGGAACCGTCTCTTCCACAGGGTGGATAAGGACGAGACGATGCCTCTGGAGCAGCTGATCGAGAGCGTCCCGGACGGCGTGCCGCCGAACGACTGGGCGCGTTTCATCCAGTTCAGGAGGAGCCCTGAGGCGCAGGTAATGTATTTATTAGATTTTTTATATATAATTTTGTAATTGTTAAATATCAAATTATAATTTCAATTTAATTTGTATTTAATTTTAAATTATAATACATTTAATTATTTTTTTCCAGGAGCTTTCTCAAAAGAACACCGAGATCCGGGCGCAGCAGATGATCCACCACACAGCAGGATCGAAGACCTTTGCTGTGACCTACAGCGAGCTGGTAACTTTTGAAAATATCACTTACTTTTAGCTGATTATTTCATAATACTAATTATTGTTTTGTAATTGTTTCAAGAGACGAAGGCACAGCAGGAGAACCGTCAGACGGACTATGCGGAGCTGTACGCCATCACACATAGACACCGTGACGGGACTGCGACCTCTCAGCAAACAGAGGCGGCCATTGTAAGTAATTTTATTATTATATTTTTTATAAAACCAAGTTAATAATGAAAAATGCTAATTAGTAATTGTTTCATAAAATGGCAGGAGCGGATGCAGCAGTCGCAGGCTGAGCTGTGACAGACCCAGCCTGAGGAGTCACAGGGGTCAGTGGACCCGACGGCTCCTTTGAAGGCGGGTCTGGCTCAGCTTGAGCACCCCGGATGTGTGTGGGGTGTGGGGATAGGCGCCAGACCCAGCATGGTCTACGGCAAGAGTGCCGCCTCTAAGGCTGGCAGCTTTAGAGGGGTCAGACGTCGGAGGGACGAGTCTATTGACCAGCTGTGGTTAGATTTGGAGCAGCAGATGGCGTAGCAGCAGTAGCAGATGCAGCAGATACAGGTGCAGCAGCAGCAACACCTGCAGATGCACGCTGATATGTTGTACGCTCAGCAGACGCAGTGGCGTGAAATCGCGAACAACATGCTCGAGGGACTATGGAGTCGCCTGTTCCCGAACGAGCAGCATCCAGCGGTTCCCCCTGTCCCTCGCTACGTCGTCCCGAGTACTACTCCTCTTGCTACTGCTCCTCCTCCTGCTGATGACGATGGTGCGGTTCACTCTGCGCAGCGGCCCGATCCAGCAGCATATGAGGGAGCCCCACCTAAGGGAGCACTAAAGGATCAGCCCCCAACTCCTTAGTTTAGGACATTTGTTTTTTGTTAAACATTTGTAAATATATATATGAGTTTTTATTTCAGAACTTTCTTATTGTGTTTTATATAATTATATTTATATTATTAGATCGTGTTGTTTAATTTATGAATTATTTATATCTAAATTAAAAAAAAATAAAGTATATATATATTTGTAGCGGTTTTAACTTACAACCGCTACAAATATTCTGATTTGTAGCGGTTCTACACTAATAACCGCTACAAATGTATATATATAATTGTAGCGGTTTCTCAAGAGAAACCGCTACAACTATATATATGTTTGTAGCGGTTATACACTAATAACCGCTACAAATACTCATCATTTGAATTTTGAAATTTGCCGCCTTTGTCCACATTTGTAGCGGTTATGTTATGTATAACCGCTACAAATTAAAAATTATTTTTAAATTTAATGTACAACGGCTTTAATATTAGTAGCGGTTTTATATATATAACCGCCACTAATACGCAACAAGTAAATTTTGAATTTCCCAACGGCTTGAATATTAGTAGCGATTTTATATATATAACTGCTACTAATACTCAACAAGTAAATTTTGAATTTCCCACCAATGTGTAACGGCTTGAATATTAGTAGCGGTTCTATATATATAACCGCTACTAATATTTTATAACTGTAGCGGTTTAAGAACCGCTACAAAATTATAAACGTTGGAATTTCAGAATATAAGGTTCTAGGCATTCGTCATTATCTTCTCACTCATCTTCTTCTCTATACTTTCTTCTCTCTCACTTGTAGCTATGGATAAATCATGGATAAGGTTGCCACGCAATTCTCCTGAATATTTGTACGGATTAAACAGTTTCTTAGATTTCACATTCACTCATGCCAGCTGTAACGGCAAGATCGTCTGTCCGTGTCGGAAATGCAAGTTCAAGAAGTAGCATGCACGAAATGTTGTGAAGGAACATTTGCTTGTGAAGCCTTTCCCTGAGGACTATAAGTTCTGGGCAGTTCATGGTGAGAAGGCCGGCATTAGATATGACGATGCTTTTCCTCGAAGTTCTCAAGTAGGCGTTCAAGTAGATGAAGATGATCCTGTGAATGATGCTGTGCGTGATGCGTTTGGATTTCAAGGCGACAACTTCAACGAAGAAGTGCACGGCTCTGAGCCGGCTTTTATGGGGAATGAAGCAGCTCGGGATTTTTTCAGCTTGATGGATGAGGCAGATCGTCCTTTATATCAAGGTTGTCGCAAATATTCTAAATTATCTTTCTTGATCAAATTGTATCATATCAAGTGCTTGTGTGGGATCACAGATAAGGGAATGTCGATGTTGCTCGACTTATTACAAGATGCATTCCCCAACCCCGAGATTCCCACAACCTTCTACGAGACCAAGAAGATTATCAACAGGTTGGGGTTGAATTATCAAAAGATTGATGCGTGCCCAAATGATTGTATGCTGTATTGGGGAGACGATTCCAGCAGGGAGACGTGTAAGAGATGTCACACATCGAGGTACAAGACAATTCGGAAGGGGAAAAAGCAGAAGAAGAAACCTGCAAAGATTCTCAGGTACTTTCCTTTGAAACCTCCTCTACAAAGATTATTTATGTCGTCTAAAACTGCTGAGCACATGAGGTGGCATGCCGTTGATAAAAACGAAGACGGTAAATTAAGACATCCGCGGGATGCAGCTGCTTGGAAAACGTTTGACAACGACTTTCCAGATTTTGTGACTGACCCCAGAAATGTTCGGCTTGTGTTGGCGACTGACGGTTTCAATCCTTTCGGGAATCTTAGCACAAGTTACAGTATTTGGCCGGTAGTCTTAGTTCCCTACAACTTACCCCCTGGATGTGTATGAAACAAAGCTCTTTCATTATGTCTATGATCATTCCAGGCAAAAAGGCACCGGGCAATGACATCGATGTGTATCTCCAACCGCTTATTGCGGAATTGCTTGACCTGTGGAATGTTGGCTTGGAGACGTACGATGCTTACAGCAAGACTTTGTTCAACTTGCGTGCAGCCTTGATGTAGACGATTAGTGACTTTCCTGGCCTTGGCACATTATCTAATTGGAATGTGCATACTGGGTCGGCATGTCTAGCTTGCAATTTTGACTCTGATGCATTGCGCCTTCCCCACAGCCGAAAGTGGTGCTTTATGGGGCATCGGAGGTTTCTTGATGGAACGCATAAGTTCAGATTGCAACGGAATCGCTTCAATGGGAAACCAGGGAAAAGAGGACCACCTCAGACTTTGTCTGGTACAGATATCTTACAGCAGCTTGAGCATGTTGACTTCGAGTTTGGAAAAAGTGAAGATTCAGCACAAACTCGCCAAAAGACGCGCAGGACTTCGGTGCCTCAGCAGTGGAAGAAGATAAGTATTTTCTTCACGCTTCCATATTGGAGATCTAATTTACTTCGCCACAGTCTTGATGTAATGCACATTGAAAAGAATGTTTGCGACAATGTGCTGTATACGCTGCTTAACAAACCTGGCAAGACAAAAGATCACCTTCAAGCGAGGAAAGATTTACGTGACATGGGAGTTCGTGAAGACGCTTGGTCAGATGAGCATGACAGATTTACACCGGTAAAGTTTACCCTCACAAAACCGAACAAGGATGTGTTCCTCGCGACGTTGAATAAATTAAAAGTTCCTGATGGGTATTCAAGCAACATTTCTCGATGTGTCGACTTGCAGGCTCGAAAGGTTGCTGGCCTGAAGAGTCACGACTCACATGTTCTTATGCAGCAGTTACTCCTTCTGGCTATAAAGAATACACTTCCTCCCGATGTTTCCATTGTTTTGGTGGAACTTTGTTCTTTCTTTCGGAAGTTGTGTTCTAAGGTTTTGATCGTTGAGGAGCTCGATCAGCTGCAGTCGAAAATCATTCTTACGCTTTGTCATTTGGAGATGATCTTTCCTCCGTCCTTTTTTACTGTGATGGTTCACCTCACAGTCCACCTCGTTCATGAAACAAAGCTCGCTGGACCAGTACAATATCGTTGGATGTATCCGATTGAGAGGTACTCATTTTAAATATGTGCTTTAATTTATTGTCCGTATTTAATGTTTGCTAGTCGTCCTTTTCATCATTTTATATCAATTTTCTCTTCTGTACTTCATAGGTTCCTTGGGAGATTAAAATCTTACGTGAGGAATAAGGTGTGGCCAGAAGGTTCTATAGCTGAAGGCTATATAGGGGATGAGGTGCTATATTTTTGCTCAAGGTATTTTGATGATCTTGAGACGGCTTTCAATCGCTCGCCTCGTGTTGACGATTGTCCGGAACCTGGGCCGACATCAGGAGAATTTATCCCTCGTGTTGGTAAACTAGTTGGAGCAACTGAGAACTTCAAACTAACGGCAACTGAGAAGTTCCAAGCACATAGACATGTCTTGATTAATTGCATTCAAGTTGAAACTTTCATACGGTAAGAATTGTACACTCACATGTTATTCGATCTATATCTTTTATAACATTTCTCACTTTTATTTCACTAACGCCTTTCCATTATTAATTGCAGGGAATTCAGAAGTCATGTGAAGCGTCAACTCAGGATCCGTACACAGACATCCTCGGAAGGTGATAGGAGGGTCCACAGAGAATTCCGAGCTAGTTTACGCGCAGAATACTAAATGACCACAACCCACACTTACCAGATTTCAGAGCTCTCGCAATCGGCCCTCTTGATCATGCAAAACGGTTTACAGCATACAATGTCAATGGTTTTAAGTTTTGCATGGTTTCACGGAATCAAGGATTGCAAACACAGAATTCGGGTGTTTATGGCACATTTGGGACAAGGAGTTATGCGAGCAGCAGTGATGCCAACATGCAGTTCAGAGGCGTCCCTTACTATGGCAAGCTTCTTGATGTGGTCGAGCTTAATTATCAAGGCCGTTTCACCGTGACGCTGTTCAAGTGTTTGTGGGCAAATACCACTACACTACTAGAAAAAAGGGTTTTAACGTCCCTTTTTTTGGCCTTTCAACGTCTGAAAACAGAGGGACGTCTATGTGAGAGTCGTAGAAAATAACGTCATTAACGTCTGTAAAACAGTGGACGTAGAAGGAAGACTTTAGACGTCCCCAGTCCACTGGGGACGTCTAAGGTGGGACCTTAGACGTCCCCAGAAGACCTGGGGACATCTAAGGTGGACCTTAGACGTCCCCAGTTGAGCCTGGGGACGTCTAAGGTGTCGCCAGCAGTACTATCCACGTCCCTTTTTTATTAAGGACGTTGAAATTTTTTTTTTTTTAAAATGGACCTTTTATACATATTGCACTGTCTGGAAAACATGTAAACTGCAGAAATAGAATTCCAACAACAGAGTAAAACAACAGCAGTTCAGCAGAATGAAAACAACAACAAACACAGTGATCAACCCAAGGCTACTACATGCCACACAAACTTTCAAACCACACAAACTATACAACAATCTATATCCAAGTCTACTACATGCCTAACAAACTTTCAAACCAGACAAACTACACAGCAATCTATATCCAAGTCCCCAGTTTGTACAATAACCAAGACTAAAATCCAATCCATATCCAACAACAATAACGCTAATTATATGTACTACCATAAAAGTATGTCCTACACAAACTACTAAAAACTTTACTCTTCTGGTACACGTTGAAGAAGAAGTCCAGCCATAAAGTCTCTGATCATATTTAAGTCTTCATATGAGTAGGCATCTTCATTGTCAAAAATCTGTAAATTAGAAAATAAGCTTAGATGAAATAATGAATGAAGTGAATGAATTCCCATTGAATCACAACACCAAGAATATTATCCTCAGAGAATGAAGAAGCGATTACTTGTTCAAAATCTGTCGTAATGCCACTCTGAATGATGTTAAACATATAAAGCAAGACATAAAATCCACATTCCCAGCCGCCAGGTTGTCGAGGGCACTATAAATCAAAAGCAAATGGTTAAAATCAATAAAGGCATATCTAAAACGACCGTCAATCAAAAGAACTTGATTTGAAACTACGTACCTTTGGAAACAACCATCTTGGATCTTTGCCACCTCTACGTTCGCGTGGCCCGCCAAGCGCTCGATACGTCGTGCATGCGCTATCATGAAAATGAAAATCAACATAAATTAGAATAATTCATTAAGTCAAGAATCAAGAAGCAATGAAATACAAACAAATAACTTACTGGTTGAAGACGCTTTTAGTTTATTTGTCTGGTCTTCTATTTAAGGAATCAAACCAGTAAACAACGTGCGACCGAGGACAGACAACACACAAACTCCAGTGATAACTATCACAACATATACAGATTAAAATGAAGTTAGATGGCAAGGCAATTATTTACTAAAAATTTCAAATACACAAAATTAAAATGAGTACCTTAATGTAAAGCCCACATAGTTCGTCCTTCATTTCAATGTATTCTCAACCCTTGTCGTATGTGCAGGAGACAAGAATCCATATAAATCAACTTTCTGAGAGTCAACGCATATACGACGGAAGGAGCTATAATAGAATTAAAATGATGAATGTATTAGCTAGTTAAAATCAACTTAACTAAATGAATCAAAAAATGGGAAATAAAAAACTTACAGGATTGCAAATTTGCCCCATCCAATATCTAGCTCCTCGAACTTCATGAACTGTTTAAGATCTTGTTGATCAATTGTGAAGTGATACTCTGTATTCTGGCCCACAATCCCTGGAGGCATATGCAAATCAATCTGGCGAATGCATTTATAGATATGCTGTAATCGTGTTAAGAAGGGCCATTTCTCTGCTTTCTGCTCGTTCTTTTAGAATATAAAAACACATACTGTTAGTAGGATGTCAACACATCTCAAGTAAAAGTGAGGTAGTTCCATACCATTGGAGGTGTTTGTGGTAACAAGCCAATAAGATGTACAGGCCAAAGGATGAAAGATCCTCTCGCCTGAGCTATCATGGCAACCTCGTCATCAGGAATAGGGATGGTTGTACCTTCTTCCCCCTCTCGAACACACGTCACAGTCACCCTACGCAAATGCTGTGGAATTTGCTGATGGTGGTGGGTGGTAGCTTGTGTGTGAACGAGAGCATCTGCAACTACACACAGCACTGGGGCATCCAAAGAGAGGATGGCAGGTTCTCCCTGTGCTGGAGGGGGAGAAGGGTCACCAAGTGGTTCCTCCGCCGGTTGTAACTTCCTTTGGTGCTGTGGAAGGCCGGGGATGAATGGGTTTTACGCTCGGTAGTTGCCATCTGCGACTCAAACATCTTCTGCATTTCAGCTCGTAGCTCAGGCATCAGCTCAAGACGTAGCTCTGGCAACAGCTCTTGTCGGAGCTTGTCGTTAAGGTTGGCCTCGAGCTCTTGTGAGACTTCCTGACGAATCTTGGCCACAAGCTCCCTACTGGGTTCAGCTTGTGACGAATAAGGATGTGAGGCTGAGCCAAAATACTTCGTGACACGAACTCCCACTGCCTCCCCTCGAACATGACCAGGGTGATCTGGCTTCCCAATCGCCGTTGACAAGATGTCCATCCGTCTACTTAGAGTGAACGAACCTTGGCTACTATGATCTTCCAGTTCATCCTGCAGCATAAAAGTTATCGTAAGCACTCACAATATGAAAAAATAAGTTTGTAATTATGCTCTAACTACTTACAATTCTTGCGACAACCTCAGCAACAGTCGGATTTACGTACTTCCCACCCTTAAGCCTCCCTGCTTTCCATTTTTTGTGACGTGGTGGAGGTGGCGGGGGCTGGACCACAACGGTAGGATCTAATGTGGCTGCTTCCTTCAATTTCTCCAACTCTTCTGCCATCATCTGTCGCTGAAGCTTCCGATAACCACCACGAGACATGCAATGTTGATAGTTATTAGCTGCTTGCCTCTTTGCATTTGCTGCACTTAGTGCCTTTTAAAGGAAAACAACGAACACCGAATCAATAATGTCAACTATATTCAAATAAAACACTATGATTACAGAAATCTTACCAAAAAGTTTGGATCTTCTCGTGATGCCATAAACAACCTCCAGTCCTCTGGAGACAAAAATGGATACTCATGACATGGATCCTTACCCCTCAAGTTCCCTCGAATGTAATCTCGTGTGAGCCTGTTCTTGAAATCTTTCCATCGTAGACGAACCTCCGTCATCCACTCCTTGTACATCTCCACGGTGTCAGGGACATCATAGGTTTGCTGCAAGGTAAAAACATACGTTAATTATATTTGAAGCGATAGGAATAAAGATATAATGCAGATGTATTGAAACTTATATATACCAAAAGTTGTTGCCAAATCAAATCTTTGGTTTTTGGTGGAACCAACTTCCAATTAGCATAGGTAATGCGAACTTTGCTTCGAGCCAAAAAACCTACGTAGCTAATGAAATGGTCTTCCTCCGGACCAATTGGTTTCATGTCTTGATCAAAGTCAATATGCAACCTCTCCTGTTGATGATTATGACGTGCTACCAATGCAGGCATTTTTGTACTGCCTCTAACCCTTCGTCTCGCAACCGGTTCACATGTCGCTTCACGGTCAGTCCTATACATTTCATTGTCCCTATCACTTGAAGAGTCACCAAAGTTGTCCATATTCCTGTAAGCACAAAAATCATTGTCAGATAGGTGAATAAATTGTAAGTAAATGAATAAACTGAGACGTAATAAAACAAACAGCACACATTACTATTTTCTAAGTTAAGCTCTTACTCTAGATTGTTTCCCATATTCCTTCACCATGATCATTTCTCACAGCATATTCTTCATCATCTACCAATTCTCTTTCTTCAATTGTTGTAGGTGGATTAATTGTGAAAGGTGGTGTGTCGTCAAGGTTGAAGGTCGGATCACCATGCTTCTGTTTTTTACTCTGAAGTACAATGGACATTTTCTTATTTGCGGGATCTGTGACATAGAACACTTGTTTTGCCTGGCTTGCTAGAATGAAGGGCTCATCCCTATAACCTACTCTTTCAAGATCAACTGAGACAAATCCAAATTGTTGATCTATTACCACAGCATTATTGCTAACCCACTTACACTTGAATAAAGCAACTTTGAACTTGTTGTAAGTGATTTCCCATATTTCTTCTATCACTCCATAATAGGCCATGGATGCTAATATGGGGTTTTTGTCTTTCGAACTGGAAAAGTGCATGGCTTCAGCTTCTACCATCACCCCACTATTTTGCATGGTACTCCTGTCATCTTGGTCTTTTGTGTAGAAAGAATACCCGTTTATATCATAACCGCTCCAAGTAATGATCTGAAAGGAAGGCCCCCAGGCTAGCCACTCTACTGTCCCAGACACACCGGTCTCATGCAAAACCTTTTCCTCAAACCACTGAATGAATGTCTTGTTTTGCTCAATAGTAATCTGCATGTCATTCTTCCTTGGATTCTCTTTCTTCAATCTCTTTCTGTGTTCTTCTATGTACGGTTGCACTTCTGCCATGTTATTCAGGATATAAAGGTGTGCTTGCAACACCTCTTCACAAGGCATAGTCTTCACTTTCAGTCCTCGTGTTCCCTTGCTCCTCCCCTCTTCATGCCGAGATTGTTCCTTCTTCCCTGATAGATAATCGCTGCAGAAGTCCATAGCCTCTTCAACAACATACCTTTCAACTATTGAGGCTTCTGGTCGATAGGGATTTTTAGAGTACCCTTTTAAGATCTTCATGTATCGCTCGAAAGGGTACATCCACCTCAGGTAAACTGGACCGCAGAGCCTTACCTCCCTTACCAAATGAACTATCAAATGGACCATTATATCAAAAAAAGAAGGAGGAAAGTGCATCTCTAATTAGGACAATATGATATAACCCTCAGCTTCCAGTTCATCCAGCTTTTCAGTGTCAATGACTTTGTTACAGATAGTATTAAAGAAAACACACAATCTTGTCACAGTGTTTCGAACTTCATCTTTCATAATCCCTCTAATAGCTACTGGTAACAGTTGTTGCATCAACACATGATAATCATGGGACTTCATTCCTACTAACTTCAAATCGTCCATTGACACACACCTTCTCACATTCGAAGAATATCCTTGTGGTACCTTAATTTCATGCAAACACCCACACAAAATTCTTTTCTCCGCTTTTGATAGTGTATGCGCTGCTGGCTCCATGTATGCCTTCCTACCATCATCTCTTAGCTGTGGATGTAACCGTTCTCTTATTCCCATATCAACAAGGTCTAGTCTCGCATTAATCCCATCCTTGGTCTTCCCTGGAATATGCAAAAGTGTACTGACAAGGCTATCATAAACGTTTTTCTCCACGTGCATTACATCAATACTGTGCCTCACGTCAAGACTACGCCAATATGGAAGATCAAAGAAATTTGATCTCTTCTTCCACATGTTCTTCTCACCCTAAGTCTTATGATTCTTACCGAGTAAGACATTGATACGTTCAACCCGACTGTAAACTTCCTCTCTGGTTAATGCCTTTGGAGCCATTCCATGCTCCGGCAAGCCGTTAAAACGCTTTCTTAACCTACGATACGGGTGGAATCTAGGAAGGAACCTCCTGTGACCTAGGTAGACCGTTTTTCTTCCATGTTTCAGTTAGTGGAAGTGAGTGTCTGCTTCACAGATCGGACATGCTTTATGCCCCTTCACACTGTACCCTGAGGGGTTTCCGTAGGCAGGGAAGTCATTTATGGTGGTGAACAGCATTGCACGTAGCTTGAAGGACTCATTCTTATACGCATCAAACACATATACGCCTTCCTCCCACAACTTCTTCAAGTCCTCAATCAAAGGCGCCAGGTAAACATCGATATCGTTTCCTGGCTGTTTTGGTCCAGAAATCATCATAGAAAGCATCACATACTTGCGTTTCATACAAAGCCAGGGAGGCAAGTTGTATATTACAAGGAGTACTGGCCACACACTGTGTGTGCTATTAAGAGTTCCATACAGATTGATGCCATCTGTACAGAGCCCAAGCCGAAGGTTTCTCGGCTCGCTGCCAAATTCAGGGAACATTTCATCTACTTTCTTCCACTGTGGAGAGTCAGCCGGGTGCCGAAGATATTTTCCGTCGGATATTCTGTCATCCGAATGCCATCTCAACTTCTTCACCTTTTTTGCAGTGCCAAACAAACGCTTAAAGTGCGGTATTATTGGAAGATACCACAAAACTTTTACAGGTTGCCTTTTAGTCTTCCCATCGCCACAACCACCATCTTTCTTCACTTTGTATCGTGCGGTTTGACACTTAGGGCACTCACTCAGGCCTTCATACTCCTTTCTGTACAGTACACAGTCATTAGGGCAAGCGTGTATCTTTTTATACTCCATACCCATTGTAGATAGGATTTTCTTGGCCTCATACATACGATTTGGAAGTACATTATCGTCTGGAAACATATCACACAACAGTTCAAGCAGCAATGTGAAACTACTATCGGTCCACCCACAAGTTGCTTTTAAGTTAACCAAATGTAATGTTCCTGTGAGCCGTGTGTACTTACTCCCAGGGTACAACGGTGCCTCTGCATCACTCCGCAGGCTGTCATATTCATGCGACTGCGCAAACGATTCTACCTCAACATCGTGAATCATTCTCTCCATTGTATCTTCATCTATGACATCCACAGCTTCCTTCTTGTGTGACGGACAATCAGTTACTTCCTCACCATGCCATATCCACCTTGTGTATCGAAGATTTATTCCATCACAAAGTAGGTGATCCCTTATAACTTCAACATCCCGTTTTCTCTCATTTAAACAATTGACACAGGGACAAAAATACATCCCATTTTTTGCTGGAACATTCCTCCTAGCAAATTCAATAAAGTTTTCAACCCCATTCTCATATTCTTCACTTGTTCTCAGAGCATTCATCCAACTATGATCCATTTTATTACCACCTATGCCATTTCCATTTACACTCAAGTTTAGAATAATTGAAAACACGGGGAATTGCCTTTTACAAGCATGTTTTTCAAGATTTTGGCAGCATTTCCCCTTAAAATTGAGACATCCCAAAATCAAAATAACAAACCATCTCAGCTTAATTTAAATGAAACAAAACTTTAGCTTCTAGCACCAAGCACAAACATAATACACTTATATTTTAGCAACCAAATTATTAAATGAAGTACGATTATTTAATGAAAAATTGTAAAAAAAAAAATTGCAAGTACGCGAATTTCTTATATTAATGTCTACGTACACTAAGTTACAATAAGATTGCCTAATTCTAGCACTAAATATATATATCAATGCGTGTGTCTTATGGCAAAAAAAAAAAAATTTGTGTCTACAAGATAATTTTTTTTTGTATTTTTTTACTTTCTTTTTATTCTTTATTCTTTTCTCATTTCTTTTCCTTTCCCTACTAATTAAAAGCATTATCATGTGCCAAAACTAATAGTTACCATCATCAACCTAATCAAAACGCATAAACAGAGTAATAAAATAAACCTCTAACTAATACTAAAAATATACTATAGTAAAAATATAAAAAATTAAACACTTATTCAATTCATACAAAACTAATAATAAAAAGAATAATAAAACGCCCTGCATTTCTTTTCCTTTCCCTACTAATTAAAAGCATTTATCATGTGCCAAAACTAATAGTTACTATCATCAACATAATCAAAACGCATAAACAGAATAATAAAATAAACCTCTAACTAATACTAAAAATATAAAAAATTAAACACTTATTCAATTCATACAAAACTAATAATAAAAAGAATAATAAAATGCCTGTCATCTTATTCAAAACGAAAATGCTAACCTGAAAATTTCTCACAGCTTTGGAGGAGGCCGACGGTGGTGGAGAATCTGCAAACCAAGAATCTCAAAAACTACAGCAGGGGAGCAAAGAAGGTGGCCTGGTGACGGAAGTGAGGAAGCTTTGGAGAAACAAATTAAAAAACCAATAAAGGGAGAGGAGACCGATCAATGGGGATGGAGTGATGAATTTGGGAGGAGATGCAGCAGGGGAGTGGAATGGGAAAGGAGAAACAACGAAAAAACGTGGTGGAGATGGGGACGGAGTCTCACGGAGATGGGAGTGAATGGGTGATTCAGTAAAGTTGGGAGGAGGAGAGATAGATGGGAGGGAGCTCTCTGACATCCTCACATGCACTGGTCACTTCAGACCAGGCGCATGTGAGCCTCTACAACATCCCCAGCACAGCTGGGGACGTCTAAAGATAGGCTTTAGACGTCCCCAGCTGGGCTGGGGACGTCTAAAGATAGGCTTTAGACGTCCCCAGCTGGGCTGGGGACGTCTAAAGGTAGTGTTTAGACGTCCCCAGACCAGCTGGGGACGTCTAAAGGCTTTCTTTCTTTCTTTTTTTTTTTACGATGTTTAAGGGTAATTAGACGCGCCAATCTCTAAAATTTGAACCTGACCATATTTTGGGCGTCCCTTTTTCAAAAAGGGACGTCCTTTAGGGACTTTAAAAGTATATTCTGTAGTAGTGCTACTTCTCGGGGACTGACAACTGACGACCTAGGGATCTCATCATACTGGTATTTCTCAAGATGATGAGCCGTATATTCTAGCTTCAGAGGCACATCAGGTTTATTATGTCGAGGACGAGAGGCATAGGGATTGGCACATGGTCGTTCATTTAAAGCCAAGAGACCTTTACGACATGGGTGAAGGTGATAACATCGTCTACGAGAGTGAGCCATTTCAGCCAGCTGATTTTGAAAACTACTTCCCTGAAGGCGATGACAATTTACCTCTACTGCGGTGAGTATTTTTAAGTCCACGTCATTTGAATTAAATTTTTTAAATTTAATAATACATCAATAACAATAATTTTTCTACAAAATTTCTGTAGGGATGGCGACGATGAGTGATCAAATTCAAATTATGCTTTTTTCTTTACAAAAAATGCAAAAAAATTTTAAAACTAAAATGTAAAAAAAAATTAAAATAATATTTGTAGCGGTTATTGAACCGCTACAAAAATATAAATAACCGCTACTAATTAATAACCGCTACATTAACCGCTACAAATAGCACTATGAATATTAAACCGCTACAAAAATATAAATAACCGCTACATTAACCACTACAAATAGTACGTGGATCCCTATAAATACCCTTACCACAACTCATTTCAAACACTCCCCAATTTCTTTTCACCTTACCTTTCTTTCATTTCCTCTCATTTACAACTTCTTTCGTATGAGTAGAAGAGCTGAATAATACGATCAAATATGGTAACAAGATTTTCAATTTTTTTAGAATACTTCTTTCCTTTCTATAAAATTTATTCTAATCATTTTTTTTTCTAGATATATCATAACTGTATCTCATTTTCATCTATTTTTCATACACAATTACATTATATTAGAAAACATAATAATTTCTTATTACCTACCTATCCTTAATAATATTATTAATATAAATTTTATACTAATCCTATTCAATTACATTTTTCCTTTTTATTTATTAATAAGTTAAACTATTGAATAATAAACTAATTGAAATAGATAAAATAATAACAAAATAAACTATTAAATATAATATTGAAAAAACAGAAAAAAAATCATTGTATATTTTTTTTAAAAAAAATTTAAATATTTATAGCGGTTATTAAACCGCTATTAAATAACGCGCTTTTTTACGACTCAATTTAAATTTTTTGGCGCCAATTTTGAATTTCATGAAATTAGTAGCGGTTTTAAAACCGGCTACTAATTTCATGAAATTCAAAATTAGTAGCAGTTCGTTAACCGCTACAAAATAAAAAAATGTCATTTTTTTTCGCCAACAAATTTTCAATTTTTTTATATTTGTAGCGGTTTATTAACCGCTACAAAATACAAAATTCTTTTTTTTAGCTCTCAATATAATTTTTTATATTTGTAGCGGTTATATAACCGCTACAAATATCTCTGGGTGTTGTAGCGGTTAAGCTGAACCACTACAAAGTATGTAGCGGTTATTTTTGATTGAGTAGCGGTTTTATAAAACCGCTACAAAACTGTTTGCAACGTATGATTTAGTAGCGGTTTGAGTAACCGCTACTAACCTAGTTTGTAGCGGTTAGAATCGCTACTAATACCCATTTTTAACCGCTACTAAATCACATTTTTTTTGTAGTGGCTATATTTACAACTTCATATGCACATATTAACAACACGTTAACTACACGTTTTATTCCTACATATGTGCTTTTTCTAATAACACCAAACACACTAAAAACAAGGCCAAACCTCTGTTTGCTTCCCCAAAAATAGAGCACAACTACGGTACGTATTAACAACTTCCAAAGTAATATTTACAACTTCATATGCACATATTAACAACACGTTAACTACACTTTTTTCCCTACACATGTGCTTTTTATAATAACACCAAACACACTAAAAACAAGGTCAAACCTCTGTTTGCTTTCCCAAAAACATAGCACAACTACGGTACGTATTAACAACTTCCACAGCAATATTTACAACTTCATATGCACAAATTTACAACAATTTCTTTTGTTCATTTTAGCGGTTTTCCAGCAAAGAATACCAATTACATTCACCATTCTCACTTTAAATACAGCAGCTCATCTGTTACCATGCCACAAAAACAGAGCACTCTAACATAAACACAATCCACCCACGATGAAACCCCAACTTCAATGATCAAGCTCATTTGTCTACCAAATTCTTAGCATTTCTTGTCTACCACCTACCACTTACTCCATTTTTTAGCTTAAGATCCAACCTTTCACCAACTCCTCACTCTCAATCTAACCAACTTTCACACAGAAAAAAAAAATTTCTAGTTTGTTTCTGTACGTTGCTACACGTACCTGGACGATGATGAAGACGATGTTCCCAGCCACATTAACACCACTTTGTATCCATTCAATGTTGCACCACCTACACCCTTCATCCATGTGCGTTTTTCTCTTTTTCCTTAATGTCTTGATCACAAAAACGTGCTTCACTCCTCTCCTCTGTGCGTTTTATTTTCTTATTTGAGTGGGGGTTATTTTTGTAATTGTTCATAGGGAATTCATGTCAGAAAAGTCCCTAGGGACTTTTCTGACTTTTGACTTTTTAAAGGGATTTTTTTGATATTATTTGAGTACCTTGGGACCTAGTTGACAGTTTCCCAAAATGAAAGGCACAAAGAAAGAGAAGAAGGAAAGAGTAAACTATGATCCAATGGGTGAAAAGTGAAAAAAAAAAAAAAGAAGCTTTTTCAAAAACCATGGTTTTGTGTAAAAAAGTGTTTCTGGAATTTTTTGTGTTTGGGTAATTTCTCCCAAACTAAAGTTTCATAAAAAAAAAGTGCTTTTACAAAAGTATACAAACACACACGAGACTTCAAGGGATCAGAAGTGGCATGAGTCCAGTTAGATTTAACAGCAGTTTTAACCGGAGGTCGCTAGATGTCAAGATTTGAAAGTTGAGAGTGTGATTTCTAAATTTATAAAGGTGAGGGAGTTATATGCAACAGATTTAAAATTAGGGAGTTTATAAGTAATTTAGCCATATGTTTAAAACAAAGACTCATGACTTGGTCAGGTAAATGTATAACTTAATAATATTATGAGATAATAAAGAAACATGTATTAACATCCATTGAAGTAAATAATTAAATAGATTTTTATTTGTCTAATAATACTATGGGATGGAATAATGTGGTATATGAGTATGATAAATTAATAAAAATAATAATGAAGCAGTGGATGAAATAACTCAATAATGATAGAGGAAGTATAATAAAAAAATAAAGTTATATTTACTTTCAGTTATCCAACCAATGAAATAATACTTAACTATTTTTTTTTTTTTGGCCAATGAAATAATACTTAACTTCAAGCAGCTAAATTTGACAGATACAATTAATGATACAAACACTAAGAAACATCATCTGCTTAAAAGGGATTTCAAACAGTGGTGCAATATCTTAAAAGAAAGAAAGAAAGAGACATAATGCCCTCAAAAACGTACGAGGAGCAAATTAAGATACACACTGCCCTACTTCTTCCCGTCAATAATATAAGAAGTTAAATTTAACAGATATTAATGATGCAAGCACAATGAAACATCTTCTGCTTACAAGGGATTCCAAACTTAATTACATAGTGCTGCGAAATCTTAAAAGAAAGAAAGAAAGAGACATAATAAATGCACTCGAACGCGTCCGTACGAGAAACCAATTAAGAGAAACAGAGACATATATGTATAACTAAGGTTGCTAGCAGGCGGAATCCTTGTTATATGAGTTACAATTTTCTTTTGTTCGATCAACTTTCTGGTCACGAAGGCAGCTAGTGTATCGCCTGTCTGGAGGGCATTGAACACCAGGTTTGCTTCCATCCTTGGTCATTAGAACCTTACCGGCGTAACCTGAAAGTGAGACGTCTATGAGAGGATCACCATCAACAAAGAAACTGGTCTCATCCACAACATGATCTTCGACTAAACTGATGTTGCTCTTGTTGTGCGACGGCATGGTCTGGTGAGTAATATTTTTCCATGAATATGCAGAAACCTTGATCTGTAATGTGGTCGTCATCGTCATGATGATCACCATCAGAAACAGAGGCAATTTTTTGGAACTGATGCTTTTCTTCATTCTGATCTCCTTGCTGCTGATTGATGATGATCGATGAACTCTCTCACTCAAATAATGATTAGTTAGCTCGCTTTATAGAAGACGGTTACTCGCTTGATAGAAGACTGTTAGGTACCCAAATGTTACTCCCCATTTTATATATAAGATAAAGTTGACTTTTTTAGTAAAATTAAGAAAGTTAATTAAATTATTTTAGAATATTTTATTTTTATTTTTTTCTTCAAACTAATTAGTTTGATTAATAAACTAATATATAATCTAAAATTATATAATATATAATATGATTAAGTAACTTATATAACTTCCTTAATCTTTCTAAAAAAAAGTCAACTCTGTTATATATTTAAGACTACAGTAAAAAAATTGAAATTGTGACTGCGACTTGTGTGGTGGTGATGAAATATCTTCATGTGGTCCCTCTTGTGTTAACCGCCTAACCAGCAACATCAAATGACCAAATTTACCTAGCATCATACTCCCTTATATTCTATTTATAAAAGTCCAATAAGCAGTTTAAAAAAGTAGTGAAAATTAGTTAAAAATAATAAGTATATTTGAAATAATTTTTTTTAAAATACATATACTCTTATTTATGGGGGTAAGTAAGAGAGAGAAATATAATAAATATAAGTATTACCAATCTTTTGACTAGTATAATATATATAATACATGAGGGGCAAAAATGAAAAAGAAAAAAAAACCCATTAAATATTTAAATGACTTTTACTGGGCTCTTATAAGAAAAGACTAAAATAATTCAAACTTTGGGCTATTATAAAAAGAACAAGAGAGGAAGTAGTGCTCAAATGACAAATATGTACTCAAACACTCACTTCCGTACAATATGGAGGGGAATATCTCCCCCTAATTAACTTCCCTCTCCATCACTTAATTAATGTTTCTACTATAATATTAACTTAATTTCAATGGTTGAGTTATAACACTATGTAAAAATATTATTATAATATTAAATATAATAAAAATCTATAATTGTAAACTATTCACATCAAATTTTAATGATATAAATTTATTTGTCTATTTTTTTATTATATTTAATATTTAATGTTATAATAATATTCTTAAAAATAAATCTTAATCATTAAAATTCGATCTAATGATACAGACACTAGTGAAAAGGAAAGTTAGTGGAGAGTGACATTCCTCTCCTCTATAATGTAGGAGCTAGTTGAAGAATTTATTTAATTTCAGTCTTAGATGTAAGACCATAACCCACTTAGTCTTTTTAATTTGTAATTTTTTTCACAAATAATCATCGCACATATCAAAAAGATTTTTTATCAATGAGGGTAAATTCTTATACAAATGATTAAATGAAGTATTTTTGGAAAACTAATATACATTTGTTACAAATAACTAACTTAACTAATTTCATTAATATATATAAATTAGTTAGGACTAGAGGGAGTATTATTGTTTAGGCAAATTCACTATAAGGATCCATATGAAGAAATATTATCCTAAAAAATTCATGTGTTTCATGAACAGACAAAGCATATTAAGATAGATTGTCACTTTGTCTGGGAAAAGGTGCAAGCCAATTTAATTTGCTTGAAAACATGTGAGTTCATCATACCAACAAGCTGATATGTTGACAAAAACAGTGAGCAAGGACAATTTAAATAGGTTTTTAAGCAAGCTTGGTGCACTGGATTTGTTTTGCCCCAAGCTTGAAGGGGAGTGTAGAAATTAGGGATTATTGGGCCTACTCTTGTGGTTAGTCATGTATATTTTGGTTTTAGTTTTGTACTATAAATATAGGACAATAAGACTCTTTTTGTTTGGCTGCTAAATACACAGATTGTAGACACACACTTTGGTAATCAATAATGGTGAACAGGTTCTTTTCTCCCCTGGGTAAGTTTACAGTTTCTTTTTGTAGCGCAAAACCCAGAATCTTTGCAACTTCTATTTTTCACTTGTCCGTTTTCTTGAGCGAGCTTGTTGGACTTCAGATTGGAATGTCCACCATAAATATTGATCCCTCCTATCTTTAATATAAGTTCCACTTCAATAAAGAAATTGAATTACAAAGTAGATTATATATTAAGGACCAAATGGAGTATTTCACCATGGATTTCCAATTTTAACTTGGAAAACAGCAATAGCGATCTAACTGGGCACTTACCAATTTACCTGTTAGATTACTTTGTGGTTTTCTCCGAATTAAATTTGTTTTTCAAAGAAAAATTTAGGGAGAATTACTATGAGGTTACAAAGAAGGGATTTAATGACTAAAAGATCATAATGACAAGTGAGCAGCATAAAGTTGTTGTCATTTTCTATACCTGAATTTGTCATTGCATGCTCTTTAGTTGTTATTGGACTTTTGGGTGATTAAATATCTTCTTTGGGACCATATGATATAATTGTCATCACAGCTACTATATCAACTATAGCTTAGCGAGAGAAGAAATTGAGTTAATATAATTGTTGGTCTTTATTATTTGATCAAATTTTGGCGTTGGCCCTTATAGTGTTATAAGAATTTGGTCTCAGTTTAACGACTAATCTTTATATTTTTAACAAGTTTTGGTTTTGATCCTTATACTTCAACTTAAATCAAGTTCTTATGAAACTAGAGAGATCAAAATTAATGATTTGAAACTCTATCGACTAAAACTAAAATTCGATCAAATTGTAAGCACTAACAATCATATTAACCTGAAGTTTTTTTTTTTGGTGACATTTGATGGAGGAATCAATAGCCATAATCACATCCAATAGCGACCATCTCTTGTGTCTCAAAAGAACAACGAAAACAAATTGGACAGGATTCACGTATCCATCCAATGGAACTGTCCATGTTTTCGCCAATGGAGTTACGTACAATCAATCAGTGAAGATCGATGGACCAGCTCACACTTCAACTTTTGGCCACTCGTTAGGCTCCGTTTTTTTTTCTTACAAAGCAACAAATTCTTCATACTACCGCCGGTCCTAATTATAAGACAAAGTTAACTTTGTTTGGAGAAATTAAGGAAGCTAAATAAGTTACTTAATTATATCATATATTATTTATTCTTAGATTATATATTAATTTATTAGTCAAACTAATTAGTTTGAAGAAAAAAATAAAAATATAAATACTCTAAAGTACTTTAATTAGCTTCCTTAATTTTTCAAAAAAAGTCAACTTTATCTTATAATTAGGACCGGAGGGAGTAATATTTACAGCCTTCTTAAAGTTTTGAATTAGCATATAAGGGGCTGTCTGATTCCATTTTCCAAAAAACAGTTTTTTAAAAAATACAAAAAACAATAAAACTCGTTTGAAAAAATGTTTTTGATAAATTGTTTTTAGAAAAAAAAAGTAAAAAAGTTGTTTTTTAAAACCAAAAACTCAAAATAGTTTTTAGGTATCTTCTTATTTTTATTTTTCTATTTCTTATTTTTTAGACCATCACTTATCCATTATATACCACACCATCAGTGTTGGGCACCACGTCACCGTTGGCGACAGCCGTGAGCACTCCTGATTTTGTCAAACACTACAGGAAGACATTAAAAGCCTTCTTTGATAGCTTTGTAAATTTGTTTATCGTATATTAATAATAGTTGTTTTCTTATTAGGAAAAACTTAACGGACCAATTTTCACAGTACAAGAGGGATGTTTTGGGACAGACTGTGGTCCTGCTATTTTCTCACACTACACTATGATTTATTTAGAACATATGACTAAATTATAGTATATAATGTTGATGAAAATTTTCTGTTATATCTGGATAACTTCTTTACTGCTTAAAATTTTACAATATATTTTCTAAATCTTTATATTTATATAGGTTAATATTCCTACCATTAGTTTTATTCATTACTTATGTGCGCATAGTTTAAAATTTAAGGGGATTATCAACATATAACTCAGAGTTAGGGATTATATACAAACAAAAATAAAGTTTAAGGAATATAATTATGGGAAAATAACAGAAAAAGAACCTGAAAATTGGAAAATCCCAAATCATATTTGTCGGTTAGAATTGATAAGATAATGACTACACTTCTAAGCAATTCACAACTTATTTTATGGGAGATATCTGATTTGAGATTTTCTAATTTTCAGGTTTTTTCTGTAATTTTCTCCCTATAATTACTGGTTTTTAATTTTTCTTTGGACCAGGTCCTCCTATACATTTTGTAAAAAGAGTTTTACCTCTACATGTTTGACTCGCTCAACTTGACGTAAAAAGGCCGCAAGTTTAACGAGTTTGATCAAGTCACTCTTAAATTCAACCAAATTTTTTAGTGGACGCAAATTTATTATAAGTTGAAAACATTAGCAAAGGTCGTCTTCGACACAATACTTCTAAGAGCACCACTCCAAATCAGTACGCGTCAGACTTTAGAGTCAAGCGTTGACGCTTGTAGTATTCTGGGTCCAAGTACCCCACACTCCCTTTCACAATTGTGCTTATGTGAGTCCGAGACACTCCAGTAGGTCCCACTTTAGACAGTCCGAAATCAGAAATATTTGCAACCCATTTCTCATCCACCAAGATGTTCGTGCTCTTCACGTCTCGATGAATGATATTATGGCTGGCTCCTGTGTGAAGGTAGTGCAGTCCGCGCGCTGCCCCAAGGCTTATCGCCAATCTTTTCTTCCATGAAAGTGGTTCTTTACAATAAGAGCCATAGCGATGGTCGCTAAGAGTCCCACGCGCCAAGAACTCGTAAACAAGGATCATCTCATTTTCATCATTGCAATATCCGATGAGTGACACCAAATGAACATGATGAAGTTGAGAGAGCATCACAATCTCAGTTATGAACTCCTGAGCCCCTTGTTGCGAACCCGATTTGAGCCGTTTTATTGCGACTTGTACTGTATTGTTGTCAATGTAACCTTTATACACATTACCAAAACCTGCCACACCTATTATGAAGCCATCGTCAAAATCATCTGTGGCTGCTGTGACAAGAATTGAAGGAAAGAAATTCACTGTATATTTCTCATTAATTGTGTATCGTATATATACAAGCTAATGTAAACTAGTGAAGCAATTATGAATATAACTAACTTAAGTTACATAACAAATAACAAATAGTTTGTTACGTATTGTCTAATACAATGCTTGACACCCCCCGCAAGCTGGAGCATGGATATTGGTCATGCCAAGCTTGGAAATCAACTCATGAAACTTTGTAGGATGGAGAGGCTTAGTAAAGACATCTGCCAATTGATCACAGGAACGAACAGGCATAAGATGAATGACTTTGGGAGAAATTGCAAGCCAAAGTCATTCATCTTATGCCTGTTCGTTCCTGTGATCAATTGGCAGATGTCTTTACTAAGCCTCTCCATCCTACAAAGTTTCATGAGTTGATTTCCAAGCTTGGCATGACCAATATCCATGCTCCAGCTTGCGGGGGGTGTCAAGCATTGTATTAGACAATACGTAACAAACTATTTGTTATTTGTTATGTAACTTAAGTTAGTTATATTCATAATTGCTTCACTAGTTTACATTAGCTTGTATATATACGATACACAATTAATGAGAAATATACAGTGAATTTCTTTCCTTCAATTCTTGTCACAGCAGCCACAAATGATTTTGACGATGGCTTCATAATAGGTGTGGCAGGTTTTGGTAATGTGTATAAAGGTTACATTGACAACAATACAGTACAAGTCGCAATAAAACGGCTCAAATCGGGTTCGCAACAAGGGGCTCAGGAGTTCATAACTGAGATTGTGATGCTCTCTCAACTTCATCATGTTCATTTGGTGTCACTCATCGGATATTGCAATGATGAAAATGAGATGATCCTTGTTTACGAGTTCATGGCGCGTGGGACTCTTAGCGACCATCGCTATGGCTCTTATTGTAAAGAACCACTTTCATGGAAGAAAAGATTGGCGATAAGCCATGGGGCAGCGCGCGGACTGCACTACCTTCACACAGGAGCCAGCCATAATATCATTCATCGAGACGTGAAGAGCACGAACATCTTGGTGGATGAGAAATGGGTTGCAAATATTTCTGATTTCGGACTGTCTAAAGTGGGACCTACTGGAGTGTCTCGGACTCACATAAGCACAATTGTGAAAGGGAGTGTGGGGTACTTGGACCCAGAATACTACAAGCGTCAACGCTTGACTCTAAAGTCTGACGTGTACTCATTTGGAGTGGTGCTCTTGGAAGTATTGTGTGGAAGGCGGCCTTTGGTACGTACGGTGGAGAAGCAGAAGGCAAATTTAGTGGACTGGTTTTGAAGATGCCATCATGAAGGAGTGATTCATGAGGTGGTGGACCCGTTTCTGATAGAAAGCATAACACCAGAGTGCTTGAAAGCGTTCAGTGAGATGACTTTAAGTTGTTTGGCTGATGATGGCAATGAACGACCATCAATGAACGATGTGGCCTGTGGTTTAGAGTTTGCGATAAAGCTGCAAGAGGAGAGCATGGAGGGACGAATTATGGATGAGATTAGTGGGACCCATAATGAGGAAGAAGAAGAAGAGATATTGATGAACATAAGGGTGGAAGATGAGGAACTGATACGAGATTCACAGGTCAATAATTGAGATTCGCTTCTCAACACGAATCCTACACGTGTATGTGTGTGTATTTTTTTTATGTGTGTGTATATATTTCAATCTTAAGTCTTGTGTTACATGGAGTCAATACATACAGTACCTTTGTCATTAATTTAAGAGGTGAATAACTAATTTTTGGATATTAAAAATATTAGCTTAGTTATTAGTAATAAATAGTGTTTGATTTTCTCTAAAATGTCATCTTCAATCATGGTCATTATAATTACTCCTTGATAGAATATACTCTTTAATATGTCTGATCATTAGAGATATTTTTGAGAAAAATTATAAATTTAAAAAATAAAGTAAATTAAGATCTTATATTCAAATGAAAAATATACTTTAAAAAGGGGCCGTAGATGGGGAATTGAAATGAGAATCACAGGTCAATCATTAAAGATTCGCTTCTTAGCATGAATCCCAAGTGCTTATGGGAAAATCACGTTCTCAAGAAAAAAATATAATTAGTTAAAAACTCCACAAGTAACGAGTAAACAATATAAACTTATTGTCATTTTCTACACCAAAGCACATCATTACATGCTGCTTACTTATTATCACTTTTTAGTGATTACATTTATTCATTGAAATCTCATAGTGATTTTCCTATCTACTAATAAAAATCAACTCAATTACGTACAATCCTTAATCCTCTAAGTATATATGTGTGTGTATCAATCCTAATTCTTGATTATATATGCACTGAATACACATATTCTAAGAAAACATTTATATTATTTATTATAATCGTTATTGATAGATATATCTATCAACAACTAGATTGCAAAGTTATTGCACCTTAGGCAATTAATTCAACTAAATGATGCTACAAGAAGATTATGTTTATGCGTTTTTGCCGTTCTAAATCAGGACTTGCTCCTTTCTGTATTTCTTTTCTCAATACTTTCCTAACGATTACCATCTCCTTATGAAGTCATCAATCACGAAAGCGACTGGACTCCCACTCAATTATTTCGTAATGAAATTTTCATAAGTGTTATAAAAGTATATGTGATAAGAGAGAAGATTGATAGAATTCAGAGAAAGGATTATAGAATTTCTAGAGAGAAATTAGAGAGAAACTCTCATTCAGTTTTAACTGAAACAATCGATTACAGCCCTTTATATAGAGTCAGAAAACTAACCCTGGTTGCCTGACCATGGTTATATTTAACTCTGGTTACATGACCATGGTTACTTTATATCTTCTTTATGTCCTTGTCTTCTTTTGCTTTTGCTTTGTGTCATGTATTCTTTTCTTCTTTATGTCAAGTTGATCGGAAGATTAATATGAGTTAATGGACATCCATATATTTAATATTCATAACACTCCCCCTTGGATGTCCATTATGAATGTGCCTCATTAAAAACTTTAACTAGGAAAAACCCAATGGGATAAAAACCTAGCCAAAGAAAAGAGTACATCATTCATTGATACACCGTCTAGTGCTGCCTCATTAAAAACCTTTCTAGGAAAACTCAGTGGGACAAAACCTAGATAAGGGAAAAAGAGTACAGCGTGTGTTGACTCCCCTTCTTGATAATATCAGTTGAAATCTTTGAATCTCCGAAGACCAATATCATGAACAAGTTTTTCAAAGATTGTACCTGGGAGTGACTTGGTGAATAAATTTGCTAGATTTTCACTTGAACTGATTTGCTGGATATCTATTTCACCATCCTTTTGAAGGTCGCGAGTGAAGAAGAATTTTGGTGAAATATGCTTCGTTCTATCGCCCTTGATATAGCCTTCCTTAAGTTGAGCGATACATGCAGCATTATCCTCATATAGGATTGTTGGGATCATTTTGCCAGAAGATAAATGACAAGTTGTACGTATATGATGTATCACTGACCTCAACCACATACATTCTCGACTTGCTTCATGTATTGCTAGAATTTCTGCATGATTAGATGATGTAGCTGATATAGTCTGTTTCATAGATCGCCATGAAATAGCTGCACCTCCACATGTAAATAGATAGCCCGTTTGTGATTTACGATCATGTGGATCAGACAAAAATCCGGCATCTGCATAACCAACCAGTTCATGCTTGGATACATTTGAGTAGTATAACCCCATGTCTGTAGTACCTCTGAGATAACGAAGAATATGCTTTATTCCATTCCAATGCCTTCGTGTTGGTGAAGAACTATATCTTGCTAATAAATTAACAGCAAATGATATACCAGGACGTGTGTGATTAGCAAGATACATTAGTGCTCCAATAGCACTAAGATATGGTACTTCTGGACCAAGTAGTTCTTTATCACCTTCTTCACTAATTTCTTGGGGTCGGAATGGGTCTTTATCCACCTTCAAAGATCTTACAACCATTGGGGTACATAATGGATGAGATTTATCCATGTAAAATCACTCTAGGATCTTCTTTGTATAAGTTTCTTGATATACAAAGATCCCTTTCTTGAAGTACTCGATCTGTAATCCAAGACAAAATTTTGTTCTTCCCAAGTCCTTCATTTCAAATTCTTTCTTCAAACAATTAATTGCTTTTTGAAGCTCTTCAGGAGTTCCAATGATGTTGATATCATCAACATAAACAGCAATTATAGCAAATTCACTATTAGATCTTTTCATAAAGATGCATGGGCATATCGGATCATTTTTGTATCCTTCTTTCAACAAATATTCATTAAGACGATTATACCACATGCGCCCTGATTGCTTCAGGCCATACAGGGACTTATTTAACTTAACTGAGTATTGTTCTCGAGAACTTGAATTGGATGCTTCTGGCATCTTAAGTCCTTCAGGGACTTTCATATAAATATCACTATCAAGTGATCCATATAAATAGGCAGTCACAACATCCATTAGATGTAAATCAAGTCCTGCATCTACTGCTAGACTGATTAAATAACGAAAAAGTAGTTGCATCCACTACTGGTGAATACGTTTCTTCAAAATCAATGCCAGGTCTTTGTGTAAAACCTTGGGCTACTAGACGTGCCTTATATCTAGTTATTTTGCCCTTTTCATTTCTTTTTCGTACAAAGACCCATTTGCATCCAACTGGTTTTACATCTTCAGGTGTAAGGACTACAGGTCCAAATACTTTTCGTTTTGCCAATGATTTTAATTATGCATTAATGACATCTTTCCATAGGGCCAATCTTTTCTTTGTTGTCTCTCACTAATGGATTTTGGCTCATGATCCTCATTATCATTCATTACATCATATGCTATATGATAAGCAAAGATGTCATCAACGTTGACTTCATTTCTATCCCATCGGATTCCATTCATAACATAATTTATTGAGATCTCATTATTTTCACATATATCAGGTACCTGGGTCTCTTCTGGGACTACAATGTTCTCTTCTGGAGATAATATCTCTTCAGGAGATGGCTCTTCTGGAGCTACTAATTTTTCTTCATTATCCCCAACCTGACCATCTATATTCTTTGCTCCTTTTCTTTTTTGAGGATTTTTATTTTTGGAACCGATGGGCCTGCCACGCTTCAGGCGTGCTTTGGATTCATTCATAGAAGGTTGTCCTTCAGGGACATCAATTTTAATAGGAGCATTAGTAGCTGGGCCATGTGACTTTGTCACTTTCTTTGGGTCAGTAAATGCTTCTGGCATTTGATTAGCTAAATTCTGTAAATGAATTATCTTTTGAACTTCCAGTTCACACTGTTTTGTACGAGGATCAAAATGAGTCAATGATAATTCATTCCAACTAATTCTTTACCCAGCTATTTGTTTTCTCCTCCTAATGTTGGGAAAAATGATTCATCAAAATGACAATCTGCAAATCGTGTCGTAAATAAATCTCCTGTGGATGTTTCTAACCATTTTATAATTGATGGAGATTCATACCCAACATATATTCCCATCTTTCTTTGAGGGCCCATCTTGGTGCATTGTGGTAGTGCTACAGGCACATATACCGCACACCGAAAAATTCTTATATGGGAAATATTAGGTTCCTGACCAAAAACCATTTGTAAGGGGGAAACCTTTAAATAACTTGTTGGCCTAATGCGAATTAACATTGCTGCATGCAAAATGGCGTGGCCCCAAGCAAAAATTGGTAGATTAGATTTTATAAGTAAAGGTCTTGCAATTAATTGCAACCTTTTAACCAATGATTCTGCAAGTCCATTTTGCGTATGAACATAAGCTACAGGATGTTCAATATCAATTCCAAGGGACATACAATATTCATTAAAAGCTTGTGATGTAAATTCACCAGCATTATCAAGATGTATTTTCTTGATAGGATAATCAGGGTAATGTG
This sequence comes from Inga leiocalycina, assembly GCA_963242795.1. Lineage (NCBI taxonomy): Eukaryota > Viridiplantae > Streptophyta > Magnoliopsida > Fabales > Fabaceae > Inga > Inga leiocalycina. The sequence goes on from OY725322.1 coordinate 69,429,052, forward strand.
CTCTTAATCTAATCAATTGAGCAAGTAATCTCGCAAACGCCAGGTTGCGAGAAGATAATAAGCAAACATGCTACCATTTAGTTGATGCATCAATTAAAACCATATAGTACCTAAATGGTCCGCATGGCAGGTGTATTGGCCCACAAATATCTCCCTGTATCCGTTCTAGAAATGTGAGAGACTCACTTTCTACTTTGCTTGGTAAGGGGCGAATAATTAACTTTCCCTTGGAAGATGCAGCACATGAAAAATCATGGGATTGTGGTATTTGTTTACACTTCAGGGTATGTCCACATGAATTCCCAATTATTTGTCGCATCATGATTGAACCGGGATGGCCTAACTGGTCATGCCAAACATTAAATTCATTAGTAAACTTCTGGTTTACATTATCAAACTGCTGGTTTGAATTGGCAAATTTCTGGTTTGCATTATTGAACTTCTGGTTCTCAATAGTATGTATTTCAATTGTGCTTATACATTTGTAATACAAACCAGAAGAAAAAATAGGAAAACTTTCTAATATGCATTTTCTACCAGCAACTATATTTGTAATGACAAGATATTCCTTATTATTTTTAGTTGCTGTTTCTAAATGATATCCATTTCTGCGGATATCTTTGAAACTCAGTAAGTTTCTTTTAGACTTGGTAGAATAAAATGCATTATTAATGCATAATTTTGTTCCTTCAGGTAATAAAATACTAGCTCTTCTGGAGCCTTCAATTAAATTTATACTACCAGATATAGTCTGAACATTGGCTTCTCGTATTACCAAGGAAGAAAAATATTTATCATGTCTAAGTATGGTGTGGGTTGTTGCACTATCAACAAGACATAAATCTTCAGGATTGATGCCAATAGGATTCATTTTTTATAAAAACATAAATAAAATTAATACATATGATAGAAACAACTTTAAATAAATATAACAGTTCAAATTATATTAAGAAATATGCAACATCCAAATAGTTATTATCTATATCGCCATACTCAGAATTCTCACCCTGAACAACATGATTAACTTCAACATTTGATCTTTTACCAGTATTTTTAATTGATTCTTGGTAAAGATCAACTAGGTGCCTTGGTGTACGACAGGTCCGAGACCAATGGCCCTTGCCACCACATCGATAGCATGGATTATCAGCATATTTGTTATGCCTACTGCTTTCCCCTTTTTAGTTCTTATCAGTCTTTTCCCACTTCTAGTAGGAATTTGAACCTCCATGATATCGACTACGCCCACGGCTGTAGCCACGCCCACGTCCACGTCCACGTCCACGGCCACGGCCACGGCCACAATAAAATTCATTAGTTACTACATTCACTTCAGGGAATGGAGTTGAGCCTGTTGGACGGGATTCATGATTTTTCAACACAAGCTCATTATTTTGTTCAGCCACAAGGAGACAAGAAATTAACTCAGAATATTTCTTGAAACCTTTTTCACGATATTGCTGCTGCAGGAGTAAATTGGATGCATGAAATGTGGAGAATGTCTTTTCTAACATATCATCATCAGTAACATTTTCTCCACATAATTTCAATTTAGAAGTAATTCTGAACATAGATGAGTTATATTCGCTTATAGATTTAAAATCTTGCAAGCATAAATGCATCCAATCAAATGAGCTTTTGGAAGAATGACCATCTTCTGGTGATCATATCTTTCTTTCAAATTGTTCCAAAGGACAAGTGGGTCCATCACTGTCAAATATTCAGTTTTTAAATCCTCATGTAAATGGTGGTGAAGAAAAATCATGGATCTGGCTTTATCTTGGTTGGATGCCTTATTCCCTTCTTTAATCGTGTCTTCTAGACTTTTGGCATTTAGGTGAATTTCCGCATCCAACTTCCAAGATAAATAATTTTTTTCCGGTAATATCAAGAGCCACAATTTCAAGTTTTACCAGGTTTGCCATTGTTCAAACTAATTAAAGAAATAAATGAAAATAATTAAAATATGAAATGTAAATATGCAATATAATAACTGTAAATTCATAAAGATAATAAATAATTCATAATGCAAGATAAGAAAATTAAAACATGTATGGCTTCGGGCCATTTAATCTCAAGATGAGGAATTAACTATTATCTTCAGGATAAAAATTGTACATGACTTCTGGCCGTACAATAAGATAAAAGATAAAAATATATATAGCTTCTGGCCATATAATAAGATGAAAAATGTATATGGCTTCTGGCTATATAATAAGAATGGATATGGCTTCTGGCCATATTATAAGAAATTAAAACATTATGACTTCTGGTCATAATTTCAAGAATCAGATGTGTATGGCTTCTGGCCATAATAACAATAATAATAATATAAAAGAACTTGTAAATAATATATAAAAACAATAATGATCTCCAATCTTAGCCATGGAACCCGATGTTATATAACAATCGGTAAAAGTATCTCTCTAATTCCATATAGTGGCTCAGATTATCCCAGATCTATAAAATAAAACAAGAGATATATAATCATTAAAGAAACCATAAGAAGATCATACCTTCTTTTAGAGCTTCGTGCTGATAACGTGTTATAAAAGTATATGTGATAAGAGGGAAGATTGATAGAATTCAGAGAAAGGATTATAGAATTTCTAGAGAGAAGTTAGAGAGAAATTCTCATTCAGTTTTAACTGAAACAATCGATTACAGCCCTTTATATAGAGTCAGAAAACTAACCCTGGTTGCCTGACCATGGTTATATTTAACTCTGATTACATGACCATGGTTACTTTATATCTTCTTTATGTCCTTGTCTTCTTTTCCTTTTGCTTTGTGTCATGTCTTCTTTTCTTCTTTATGTCAAGTTGACCGGAAGATTAATATGAGTCAATGGACATCCATATATCTAATATTCATAACAATATGCATGCATTTGTGTATGCATTTGAATTAGCAAATCAAAAAACTAAATAAATAAAGAAAAAACGAAATGTGACTATACGTGTGGAGTTCACATGTTTCTTACTATTGCTCTCTTTTTTATCCATTTCTTTCTAAGAAGAAAAGCAAAAGCAATAAAGGCAATAATAACAGAAAGATTTTAGAGAATCTACAATCATTTTCATTGAATTGATTTTGGTATTGCAATGGCTATATATAGACAACTACAAATTATCTAGGCCATACACGTGTGCAAAAGAAAGATTATTCTAGATTCTTATCCTTTGAGCATTTGATGAGCTGCCATCTTGTGCCCTGGGCGACTGAAATATTATGCTGATTATTAGCCCCTACAAGTCAAACTGGACAGGATGGATAGTAAGACTCGTACAAAACCTGGTAAATTGGGAAGGAGACTGAGGCTTTGTAAAGATATTAGCAATTTGATCACAAGCTAAGATATGAGAAATTCGAAGCAACTTAGCATCTAAGCGTTCGCGAACAAAATGATAATCAAGAGCAATGTGTTTGGCTCATGAATGAAAAACAGGATTTACAGCTAGATACGCAGCACCCAAATTATCATAGCACAACAATGGTGGTACTGACAGAGAAAAAGGCCATGATATAATTGGGTCGAGGTTGTAATGTTTTTTTATCAGTAATAATAATATTGAGAATTGAGGAATTTGGGTCTCTTGGTTTAACACTATCACTAGAAAACGAGAGGTTTTTCTAACATTAGTAATATTTTAGGTCAGCTATAAAAAATTATTTAGAAAAAAATAACAAGTGTGAATATATTCTTCATTTATAATTAAAACTTTAGACTGATTGGTAAAGGAGATGATCTAGAAACTAGAACGTTTCTAGTTTGGTTGCTTAACCCAAAGTTCATAAAAAAATAGAAGAAAATCTATTTTTCAATTTCTAGATTTAATGCTTGATAGAAAGTCGAAACATTTTGTTTTGAAAAAAAATGCTACTTAGGTTTTTAGAATTTTGTCACTGTCAACTCGTCGGACTTCATCTTCCCTCACTTGTTTAATGGAGGTCATGTGTGGTCTCTACTACCACAAACGAGGAATTTAACGGCGCCCCTTTTTCGATGCTTCTTTGAATAAGCGCCGTAGCTAACCGTTTATTTTTTAAAAAGAAAGTTTAGAAGTTACGACGCTTCTTAATATAAGCGCCAATGACTAGTATTAGGCTTGTACAACATTTTCTTAAACAAACGCCGTACAAAACATTTAGTTAAAAAAAAACGAAAAGCCAAAGCTACAGTGCTTCTGAAGATAGCGCCGTAGCTGGGATCAATTTTTAGCATTTTTTATATTTAAAAAACATTATTCGGCGTTTAAAAATAAAGTGTTGGATAAGGTTGGGAGAATATACGTCAAAAGAGATCAAGTTTCAAGACATCATTATATTGAACTCAAAAGATGAACAAAAGATAGAAAGAGAAGGTAGGATTTCTAGGTCAAATACAATAACTAATTAACTAATCTTAATTTGAACCATATTAGAGTGTAATATTTTATTTATTGACATGGTTATTAATGTAATATTAAACCAAAGGATTCGGTAATAAAAACTAAAAATGTAAATGATAAAGTCCATGAATTAAAAGCTCTTAATATCTGAGTTAAAAAAAAAATCATCTGCTTCATTCTTGAGTTAAAAAAAAACGTTAAAAATTTTACCAAACAAAAAAAGTTAAAAAAATTTATAGCTTGGCCAGGGCTCTCTTGGAGAGCGCCGGCCAAGCTGTCGGCAGGCAAGGCTTGGCTGGCTCTCTCCAAGAATTGGAAGGCTTGACCGGTGCTCTCTTGGAGAGCGCCGGTCAAGCCCGGCCTTGGCCGACACTCTCTTAGAGAGCACCGGCCAAGCCTTGGCAAGGCTTGACTAGGGCACTAGTCAAGCCCGGCCTTGGTCGGCGCTTCCCTTTATAGGCAACGGCCAATAGGCTTGCCCACTCCCCTAGCCTTTTCCCATGATTTGACAAGTCTAAGTCTAAAGACTTGTCATTTTCCAATCTCTTCCTACATCAATCTAAGTGAAAGTATAACAATAGGAAAGAAAGTAGGCTGCAAGACCATTGTTGGCTTTCATGCGCAATATTGATTGGCCTTGCATGAGCAATGTCTTGCCTTGGATATTATATATACATAGAGAGTTCTGATCGAGCTGAGCAAGAATAGAGCTAGAGATTAGATTGAGTCAATTGAGAGAGCAAAGAAGCCAAGCTTCATCACCTTCATTCCTTTTTTATATGCTAAGCACATGCATCCAAGGTTTAAGCTCCACTGATACTTCAAAGTTATTAATTAAGGCAAGCTTAATCACCTTCCTTCCTCATTTAATTTATATATATATATTTGGCATTGTCTTAGCATATTCTCTTCCATTTAATTTGACAATGCTTTCCCTTAGAAATATTTCATTATGGGGGTTATAGATTTTTTTTTTTTGTATTTTAACTTATTTTCTTTTTTCTTTTTAATAACAAGAAGTCAATTAAGAACTTGGTAATTAGTTTCACTGTTTGGTTATATATATATCACGCTTCATTTAAACACTTTCATGTGAATAATTCATTTCTTCAATTTCAATTCATCACTTTCAATTCACGTGAATAATCTTACTTTATCACTATTCATTATATTTGTCTTACATTATCATAATAATAATAGTAATAATTAATATCACTATTCATTTATCTTATTTTATATCAATATATTTTGGTCAAACTTACTTTGATTACGCGTTTGGATTTTTTTTTTTGTAAGGATGCAACGACGCTTCATGTGCAAGTGCCTTATCTTTGTATATATATATTTTTTATATAGTTAATGGATTCTATGGTGCTTTTTAACGATGTGTCATAAGAAGGAGATACCTTAGCTAGTGCTTTTATTTTAAGTGCCATACAAGGTAATACTTTAACCAACACTTTTAAAGAAAGCGCCGTACAAGGTGATATAAATTTTCACATCCCACCATTTTTCCCGCATTATCGTCTTTCTCGCGCGTCCTCAACTCTCCAGCCATTTTCCAAAACTAATTGGTCCACCACATTATCTCTGTTCGGTTCCCACTCTACCTTTCATTATCTATTGTCCCCACTCACTCCTTTCTTCGACGGCGGGAATTAGAAGCTTCGTTGGTCCCCACTATTTGATTTTCTTGTCTTCTTGTGCGCATTCACTACTACAAAAATAGAGAACAGTGGCGCACCTTTTGCGGCACTTCTTTAACTTCTTTCTAGATTTTTTGTTTTTTTAAAAAAAGCACTTTAGGTGGTGTTTCCTCAAGAAAGTGCTACAGTTGCTTGGTGACATTAGGTGGCCCTTCCTTGAAGAAGCGCCACCTAAGGTGTTCTTTTTTAAAAAAATGAAGTAGCAGCTGTGGCACTTGCTTAAGGAAGTGCCACAGCTGCTACGTATTTTATGTGGTACTTGGCTTAGGAAGCGCCACACAAAGTAATTTTTTTTTTCAAATTATTCTCTCTCCTGCAACATGCTTTTATCACATTTAATTTATCCTCTTAGTTTCGACTTCCCCACCTAACACGTGCCTCAATCCTTATCCTCTTAGTCCCCACATTTTCTCCTTCTCTTCTTTTTGTCATTCATCACCGTCTCCACTTCGATCGGCACTTCACTTGTACATGTACCAAAGATGATCAATAATATTTGTGCAAAAAGATATCACCTCAGCTTTCGGTATCTATAAAGCATTAAATTGGAGGATTTTCAAGAGTTCAACGGAGGATCTTTGCTAGATTTGATGGCTTCTTTGCAACGAATGCAATTGGATGTGAATGCAATTGTCAAGACATGAAATTTCTAAATTTTCATATATTTTCATTCAAAAAAATTGGGTTTGCATCAACACACACACACACATTCCTTTCCCAAATTATAATAGAATTTATGAATCAAGTAAGTAGTGACCTAAAAAAGTTAAAAATTTCTGATATATACTTTAAAAGAAAGATGCACCATATGTTTATCAACTTCTAATAAATATAGACATTATATAATTTCAAGTGTATATAATTGAGCATAACCATGCGTGTATGTATGTCCTTAATTCGTAAGCATTCGAGGCATCTAGAGATAAAGTTTCTCTTTTTATAAACCAATGCCTATTGAGGCATCCATTAATCATAGTATTAGGAATTTCACAATTTTTGTGAATGTGATAATTTGAATTCATGCTGAAATTTTGAATTGATTTATTTTTATCAGGACTTGATGAAAATCGTCTAGGATGTGGAAAGGTTGACAAATCTTGAGGTAAGAGACTTCAAAATAAAAGAGGTTCTTAATTTGGAAGGAGTGGAAATAGACCGTCCAAAAGTGAGATTAAGATTATAAGAAATGTGATTGGAAAATCTATACGTGAGTTGAGGTACATATGGAGGGATCCCAAAGATACTTTCAGGATCTACTATCTTCAAAATTTGAATATCAGAGCATGTAAAAAACTAAGAACAATCTTCAATGGAGTCTCAATAGCATATAAATAAAATAATTATTTATTTTTAACACTTGTATTTTACTTAATAGTGATTTTGTTAATTAGTTATTTATTAATTTATATCATTTTGGAGTTATTTGATTGTAGTTTGCTTTTTTTTCCATTTTGTTTTGGATATGAAAATGTGTTCAAAGTGTGTTATCAACTATAATTATAGGGTTCTTTTGATAAAAAAAATAATTATAGGGTTTTAAAAGAAAAATATAAAAATTATTTTTAAAAAAAAATACTTTAGGTGATACTTCTTTGAAGAAGTGCCACAAGAAGGGGCCCTCCTGTGGCGCTTCTTCAAAGAAGTACCACCTAAAGTATTATTTTTTTAGGTGGTACTTCTTTGAAGAAGTGCCACAAGAAGGGGGCCTCCTGTGGCAATTGCTGATGTAAGCACCACAGGAGGGTGTGGTCTCCTGTGGCGCTTGTTGACTTAAGCGCCACAGGAGACCCACCTCTTATGGCACTTCCTCCAAAAAGCGCCATAGGAGGGTATTTTTAAAAAAAAAATTAAAATACTGTGGCCCTTTCAAGCACCACAGCTTTTTTTAGTGGCATCCTGATATGTGGCGCTTCTCTAATACCACAGCTAATGCAATTATAAGCGCCACGGCTTTACTTTTTTGTAGTAGTGATTTCTTCAGATCTTTTTTTGTCACCACACTTTTATTATGGTACAAAGCCTGGTCACCCACATGTTGTTTGCTTTATCTGAACCTCCTACAAGAAGTTTCGCTCACTCGTAAGTATTGTTTAGATAAAAGTTTAAGAACATATGTTTTCTTTTTTTTTTCAAATCTATCATAAATCTTATATGTGCCCATGATTTTTTTTTCAGGTTTTTATTTGAAGTTTCAACTTTCTTCTTAAAGCTTGGTCTCCTATCTTTGTTTGTTCCCCGTCTCAGCCTACAGAAGTTTCTAGCTTGTAAGTCTTTATTTTTTTTTATTGTTCATGAGGAAATTGTTGCTAAAGTTGTCCAATTTATCCATAGTTTCACATGCTGCTTTGCCATTATTCTATTCTCTTAGATTTTGTGTATTCAATTAAGGATGTTCATTATGCTGCCAATTTTTTGTAAAAAATAAATGGCAGAACATAAAAGTAATTAGTAACTGCAAGATGCAAGCAACTATTGTCAAAATTGTTGATGCGGAAATTAGGTTTTTTTATTCTTGATGCCAAAATTGTGCAATTTATCACAGTTTCACATGCTGCATTGCCATTTATTCTATTCTCTTAGATTTTGTGTATTCTCTACACACAAGAACATGATACAAGGAGCATGATGCAGAATAGTGGAATAACACTTGTTGCTGATTCTTGGCACAGATCTAGTACCAAAGACATACACCTTATCTACACAACAATGTCATACTTTGGTGTCATTGAATGAATATGGAAGTTATATTACACTATGTTGAGGGTCCCTATCTTCAGATGTAAGTGGGTTAACTACAACAGTGGATCGCAGATAGATGAGTTAGGGTTTATTCAAGTGGATCTTTCTAAAGTTTGGTATAAAGACGATCCTTTCATTTTAGCATCGCAAGCAAAACAAGTGTTTTTCATTCTGGATCGTGCTAAGAAGAACTGGTCCATTGTACTTCCATTAAATAAAAATCATCAAGAACAAGTTGATATTGGAAGTAATGATTGTTTGAATCTTCCTGGCGATGATATTTCCTTTGACATGTTGTGGTCAAAATATATTGATATAGATGAAGATGAAAATGAAGATGAACCCTTATACATGAGACATGATCATAGAGAGGGGACTAGGTTTTTAAATCAAACATGAAAGAGGAAAAGATGATAATGAGTACCTTGATTTTTTACCTTGTATGTTTTATTACATGTATTCATATATTTTAACTTAATTTACTTTTATTTCCATGTTTGTCACTGTGCACTGATGTTTTGTTTGGCTTTTTAACTTGTAGGAAAATGGATCCACACAATGGAGATAAAGTTCCCTAACTTGAAAATGATAGCCAGCCAGCATTTGAGGCCCATGTAGCTCGAGGCAAGACCGTAATGTCTAAATTGATCAAAATGAGGAGTAAAGGCATTGGGTTAGATATGCAATAGAATAGAAAAGGAATTCCAATCTGGCTGAATGCTAGCACATTCATTAATTACCTTGGAACTATTGTCACAGAAAGAGTCCCCATTACAGTTTCAGATTGGAGACGAGGAAAGAAAGATTATTATGATATCTTCTTGGATTCCGCTAAGGTTAAACATTATTTACTTTATTATTCTGGTTGTTTTGTTTCATGAAATTACAATCTTAACATGTATGCTTTTTTATCTACAGTCTTGTTTCTTGATTGATAAATATAAAGACAACTTTGTGCTGCGAAAATGCGAAAAAATTTTGAGAGAATTTCGTTCCATTCTGGTCAAATTCTACTTGAGGGACAACAATGATAATATCAATCATTCACCACCGCAGATGTACAATGGAATAATAACTCAAGATTAGTGGGATGAGTTTGTAAGCACACATACTACTGCGGAATTTGAGGTGATATATTATTAGCCTTTATGGAGTACATGTAATGTATTTGTAATTAATATTTACTAATGTAAATCATTTGGATGTAAATAGGAAAGAAGTGAGTGAAATCATGCAAATGCGTCCAACATGCAATATCGGTATATTAAAGGACTGGTATAGTATGCAATGTTGAAGCAACAATTAGTAAGAACTAATCACTATTTCATATGAATATAAGTTCTATGACTAATCCCCTTAATATAATAAATCTGTATCATTGTAAAACTGATCCAAGCCACTTCCATTGATGGCTCCTCTCTTATTTTACTGTTCATATAAACAATAACTGCTCACATCGGGCTGCGTGTCTTTATTCAATTTTTTTATGGTTTCGAGCTCTGACTTTTTCTATTAGGTGGGTAGACTTGAGTTTAAATTTGAAAATTCTCAGCCCATCTTTTCATCTTTCCTTCCCCTTTCTTTAACTATAAAACCCTTCTCTCTCTTCCAATATGAAACCTATTTCCCTTCATTTTTCTTCCCGACTTCTGTCCACCACCCCTCACAAAAAGTGTATCTTTCTCTTAATCCCTTCGTTTAGGCATTTCAATGATGGCTTCATCAACAAGTTTGAGTTGGCTAATATTTGCTGCTCCAACTCTGTTGACGGTGACTCCACTAGGCTTCACGCCTTTGACCTCTAGATCAAAACAAGGATGGTCTCATCTCTGCCTCCAAGCTCCACTAGGTGTTAAATTGCTTGGGATTGAAGTGCTCTATGAAGGAATGCAAGCACATGATCAAATCTGTTAACGTAGACAGCGATGGCTCTGTCGGCGTGTGGGCACATGCTTGGATGGGAAACCAGGTTCTCCTTTTTTTCTCCTCTTTTGAATTCATAGGCAATATTGTCTACTCCTTCTTTGTTCCTCACCGGCTTCTACTTTTTTAGCAATACTTTTTTGGGAAATTTTTAGTAATGATTTTTGTTTTCTTAAATTGTCATGTACTCTTTCTTTCTTAAATTTATTTATCATTTGTCTTCTTTTTCTCTACCACTAGGATAATATTTTTGGGTTTTGTATCTTGTCTCGCTCTGCCTTACGGTTTTCAGTTTCTAAGCATTGAAAGAAGAAAAGGTAGTTCACCTTCTGCATTGGGTGAATAGTTGGTGTTCAGGTATGGCTAATTGTTTTTCCTAATAATTTCTCCTTCTGTATTTTTCCTAGTCTGTTTAATTATTGTATACTTGTATCCATCTTCTTTAATCGTATATGAGGGAGGGTCAATGGGTATTTTTTCAATTTGTGTTTCCTGCTAGTCAGTTTTGAACTCTTCTTTTTCTTTTTTACAGTGATTATTGGTCAAGATCAGAGGGTCTTAACATCGTTTAGTCTATGCGCCAGATTTTTTTCTTTCCTTCTTAAATTGGTAGGTTTTGGAACTCATCTGATTTGACAACCCTAAAAGGATTTTGTATCAATCTTATTTTGCCAGTGAGTTATTAGTTCTTAGGATATGCTATGATATAACATGGTTGATGTATATGGTATGGTCTTTCATTTTGGCAGCTGAAAAACCGTTGGGTCTTCTTTTTCACTATCATGTAAATGTGTAGTTGTGCAATCATATATTTCTTGGAATTAGTTGGTGATGTTTTGATAAAGACTACTGAATCCACCCTCATCCCTCATTCCAAATGAGTTTCTTTCAAGGTAGCATATGTGGTTCAAGAGTTGGTCCTTATACCTATAGGTTAATAGTAGTGCATAAGTGTAATATCCCGAATTTTGAGATTCGAGGCTAGAGAATAAGCCTGAGATTAGTGGACTGCTAAGCCATGGTTTAGCAAGATCCTAAATTATGATTAAGAGATATTGACTCCCAAAAGTGGATGTCATTAGTGATAAATGAACCCTTTTGGAGATTATGGTGTGAGTTAGCACCCGATGTGATTCGTATGTGCTGTGAGCAGTGCCAAAACCCTGTATTTAAGCTCAATTATGGATTAACATCTAAATTGACTTAAAATAGAGGGAAGGCGCATATTGTGGCTAAATGAAATGATATGAAGTGTTTGGTGGTGATTCAATGAGAATTACCGAATTACCAAAATCAGGGGCAAAACGGTAAAGTTACCGACCAATTGGTCAGTTACCGAAGAGGAAACTCATTGGTAACTTCAAGATCAATGGTTGAGATTGATTTGTGTAGAGATTAAGTGGGTGGAATCCCATGTGTGTGGGTTCATGTGAACTCATAGAGATGGATTAAGGGTGTGACAAGTGTCACAATTTGAGCCCTTGGATTTGGTCAAGGATTTCAACTCATTTTTCCTCTTTCCTCTCTTTATGTGGACGGTTTTGGCTCCCAAAAAACTGATTTGCTTCATCATCTAATCATTCTCATCTCTCTCTTGTCCTCCATGAACGTCCAAAGCTAAGGGAAGGAAGAGAAAAGAAAAGGTGAGATTTTGGTTGGCTTCTTGTCCTCTAATGCTCAATTCATCTTCTATAAAGTTGTTCATAGTGATGAGAGCTTCATCTCTATGGTTTTAGATTTGTGAGAGGAGGTGTTTTGTTGCTTGAGAAAAAGTGGAAAGATGAAGAATCAAGAAATTGGTTTGGGAAAGAGGAAGAGGTGAGCATTTGCTTCATGTTGATCTAAGTTTTGTGAATTATGGTTAACTATTGTGATTTGTGAATTTTGCCCTGATTTTATGGTATTTTCGTGAGGAATGTGAATGGTGGAATTGGATGTTGTTTTGTGTTGAAAATGGTGTCATGTTGTGGTATTTAATCATTGGAATTGGTTTGAATTGGATTGGACACAATGGTTGAAAAACTGGAAATTCTGTCCAGTGAGAATTCTGTCTGGGCAGTCTGTTTGTGTTGCTGTTTTGAATAGGAAAATGATGTTAGAAAATTCTTCAAAATGGACATATAAATTGTCTCATTTCGTTTTGTGAACTGGGATTTATGTTTGCCTAAAGTTTGAGGACGAAACTGGATTCTGTTTTGGAGCAATGTTGGATTTTGTGTAAATCTGGATTTGTGTGGTGATTTCTGGTAATGAGACATATTTTTCCCATAAAGGGGACTTGAATATCTTTCAATGGGCTTTGGAATCACCTTGTTTCAAGTTTTCTAGAGCAAGTTATGAATTTTTGAAGTTTCCTTGGCTGCAGCCAAAATTCTGGCTCCAGCGCAAAACTTTCTGTGTGTGTCCTGGCCGCAGCCAGAAATTCTTGGCTGCAGCCAAAATGTTTCTGTGACGTTTTTAGCCATTTTTGGCTGCAGCCAGAGAATTCTTGGCTGCAGCCAGAACCCAATTTTCAGCAATTTGTGATTTTGAAAGATGATTTCCAACCTAGTACGTCCCAATCCTTTAGGCTTTCGTTGAGCTTATTTTAGCCACCTAAAGGGTGTGAATGGTAACCAACTTTAATGATATAAAAGTAAGGGTTTGGAATTGAGATTGACCCTATATCCTTGATTTGGTTTATAGGGTTCAGTATTCATTTGGATCACGAGTAAGTGGAGCTGGAGCTTACGTGGAAAGAGTGTAGGGAACATATCTCTTCTGCTTGTATTTGATATATGTGTTAGTGTGTTGGTGCATGTCTTAGCTTTGCATAATTATGTGTAATTTGAAGCTATGTTTCCATTTATGCTATAGCCATAGGTATATTGTTCGAAGCATTGAGCTTGCAAATTGTCATTGTGTTATCATGAGTTGTATGATGCAAGCATGTCATGCATTAAACATCTATCGTACATGCATATTGATATTGTTATCCTACTGAGATTCTCTAGAATCTCACCCTCCCCTGCTAACCTTTCAGACAGGGTAGTGGATCGAGGTTGGAGCAAGCAACCAAGGGCGGCGAAGACTCCTTCGGGTTGTCAATTTGGTAGTTGGTTATCATTATGGTTGGGATTATGTATATTTGGAGATTGTACATGTTTCGAATGTATATTTGGTTAGTTAGGATGAGTATTTGTATATGAATGAGAAAGATTTGTGTAATCCCCATTTGAAGAATTGTAATGGGCAATTGTGCCCTGTATATCTTTAGCGAAGGTATGTACCCGGGATTGTCGGGATGATTAAGTTGTGCACTCTGATATTTATATGAATGTGATTTATCTTCGCGTAGTAATTGTATTCGAAATGTGAATATGAGACCAAGTTTATAAATGATTTCGAAAGGTATTTTTGAAAACCCCATCATGTGATGGGTTAGTAAATGTTATTTGATTATTATTGGTCTCTATTTCATTTTAATCCCGTATTTCGGATATAATTATGGAGGGGGTTACAATAAGTGTATGGAGGGTGTTCTAACTTTTATCAGTAAAAACTCCCTATTTATTCAAAGCATATGCATAAGTCTAGGTACATCCTTATGATTTTGCCAAGCAATGTGATAGTCTACATTACATATTTTTCTTTTAAAGGGATGGAAGCAATCTAGAATCAAGTATATGCCTAATTAAAGTTGTGTTTTGTCTTTTTGTGACTATTTCCTCTGTTTCAAGTCAGTTAATTCTAGAATTCTATGTTTCTTTGTTTTTTTATATGCCACATGCTAGCACTCAACTTCAATTAGGCATGTACTTGGTTCTAGATTGCTTCCATCCCTTGAAACAGTAGCAATTATCTCACTAATTGAGCATGGTGATTAACTTGAGTTTAGGCATATACTTTGTTTTATATAAATAAAGTTTGTTTCAGCCATGCTGAATTAGTCAAATAATTGCTATACTTTGTCTGAGCCTCAACTTTGTTTTAAACCACAATCAACGATTTAGGCATATAGTTTGTTTCAAGAGAACTTATGTTTTATATAAACAGTAGCAATTATCTCACTAATGTGTTTGTGTTGAATAAGAATGGTGATTGGGGCATGTTTTGAGGCTCAAATGTTATGACAATATGATCTGAAGTAAATCATTACAATCTTCTATTTACATTGGAAGGTAAATCGTGAATTTATATATTGATAAGACATGGTTGTCCGTGATTGTGGTTTTCGAGTATGGCAAGTATAAAACTTTTGGGTTTTTGAGTTGGTGATGTTTTGATAAAGACTACTGAATCCACCCTCATCCCTCATTCCAAATGAGTTTCTTTCAAGGTAGCATATGTGGTTCAAGAGTTGGTCCTTATACCTATAGGTTAATAGTAGTGCATAAGTGTATGGAGGGTGTTCTAACTTTTATCAGTAAAAACTCCCTATTTATTCAAAGCATATGCATAAGTCTAGGTACATCCTTATGATTTTGCCAAGCAATGTGATAGTCTACATTACATATTTTTCTTTTAA